>JAUIMM010000121.1:1200000-2400000 GCA_031769625.1 Taudactylus pleione
CTGAGCCCAGTGCTGGTTGTGCTAAATACAAGGGACCCCTATATCATTTGTCCCCTGTATTTTCACAACCAGCACTGGCTCGGAAAAGTTTGGAGCTGGTTGTGCTTGACCCCACATAATTTTTTTTTAAATTTACGGTGACAAGCATTTTTTAAAAGACAGATGCATGCACGGATCATGGATAACGTGATCATGATCAAGTGTACACAATGATATGTACACTTATGAGCAATATGAGCGATTTGTCATTAGGTGCATTGGAATCGGCCAAATCGCTCACGATATCGTCTACAGTGTAGGGGCCTTAACACATACAGACTTCACAAGCTAGGAATCAGGGGCTGCAGATTGTTATGTGTGAGGAAGAAAATAGGCACATTTGCACATGAAATTCGCTACATATTTTGCAATCGCTAAATGAGTTTTAGGGGCCTATTTATCAACATCCGCCTCATCTACGTAGGTATTTTAAACACAGTTATCGTCTTTTGAAAAACAGTCACCTTGATATTTAGAACCATAAAACTTTTGTAAAAAAAAGTTGTTTTCTTGGTGTAGCTATATGTACATTGGAACTGCCGTGTCAAGAGTAACATCAACTTAGAGAAAATTCTTTGTGTGTGTAAAAAGACCTTTGCAGTTATTTACAGCATTGGCCTTGATCAGCTGGAATAACACACTCCTGTTTCTGTAGGGAATTTACAGTAGGAGAGACCATACATTAGTGTTTCAGCAGGTGAGCGCCATTGAACAAAGGGAACATTATACGTGACCAGATGGGAAGTACACCATCCTGTTATTTCAGCCACCACGCTCTCCTCAGAAGTGCTTCACACTCTCTTTCAGCTGCTTCTCAGTAAACAGAAAATAAACACTATTACTAACCTTGTTACTAGTACTCAGTGAGATCCACGCTACATTTCAGCATTTCTGCCCTTTTGTTTAATAAATAACAATCAATAACAAATTACAGTATATGAAATGGGTGAAGCTTGGATGTAAGAAATTTGTTTCATGTAGACGAGTATTTGACACACCATCTTCCTGCATCTGCAAGGACGGCCCTGCCCTGTCCTGTTCTCACTAAGACATCACTCATCTCCTGATATAACCTGTGCTGCTGTGGGACCATGCACCTCCCAGTACAGTATTTAATGTAACTCTCAGGGGGTTGGGTATGGGACGCCGGTGCTTGGGTTCCCGATGGTCAAAATCCTGACGTTGGCATCCCTACATGGTTAGCATACCGACACCTGATGGTAGGTATCCTAACCCTTCTCCTACCCATACCCCTAATCCTCCCTCACCGCTGCCTAAACCTAACCTCCCCCTTCACCCCCTAGTGCTTAACGCTAACCGTCCCCCTAGTGCCTAATCCTAATCCTCCCCCTAACCCCGCTACTTACCTTCGGGATGCCGGCGGTTGGGATGCCAGTACCAAGATTCTGACAGATGTCGGGAATAATATTCTAAGCGCCGGCATTCCCTTTGCCGGGATATTGAGCGTATCCCCTCTCAGGGGTCATTCCAATTAGCCGCAATGATCTCGCTGATGCGAGTCATCGTGGCACAAAAGTACTTGCAGCCCCATGGGGCTCTGAGCAAAATTGTTCGAAAACAGATTCAGAGTCAGCCACGAGGGGTGCGAGATGTGGTGCCTTTGCAGGTGTTTTAACGGTGTGGCAACAGCACCCTGTGTGACTAATTGGATTGAGCCCTCAGTGGTTGACTTCCTGCTGCCTCCATTCCCCTCCTCACATCATGACACTGCCCCAGTCCCCACCAAGGCATGCTTGGAAACTTTTCAAAAGCCCCCTCTTGGAGTCTAGAAAAGAGCAACCCTGTTTAGGGAGGGTTGGTGCAATGGCCCCGTCATCATGGCTTTACCCCACTGTTCAAAGCTGTGACTTGCAGCATTTTTCAGCAGATAGGGGTGGGGCCACAATAATGCAATGTGAATTGCATCATCAAACCCCCAGAAACACACTTTTTTTTAATATGCCCACACTCTGGCCTCACCCCCTTCTACTGGGGACTGGCAGATGTTTTGGCAGCCCTGGCTGTGAACATTCTAATTATTTCATTGGCTATAGAAGGCCTGGCCAACCTGGTGCTCTCTAGCTGTTGTGAAACTACAAGTCCCAGAATACCCTCTCACCGATCAACTGGTAAAGCATGCTGGGACTTGAAGTTTCACAACAGCTAGGGAGCCACAGGTTGGCTAGGCCTGTGCTGTAGGTTACAGTAGCCACACATTTATATCATCACGCCTAGACTACTGCAACGCCCTTTACCCCGGTCTCCCAGCAAAAGAATTGCACCGCTTGCAGATGGTACAAAACACAGCTGCCAGGCTATTAACCAACCAGCCACGTTCCAGCCACATAACACCCATTCTCTACTCCCTACACTGGCTGCCTGTCAGATGGCGAATTGTTTTCAAGATTGGATTACTAACTTACAAAGCCCTACATGACCATGGCCCAGGGTACCTGAAGCAGCTTCTGATTCCTTACCGTCCCTCTCAATTACTGCGATCCATTGACAAGGACTATTAACAGTACCTAGAATCTCACGGAATTCGTCTGGGGGTCGAGCTTTCAGTTTTGTGGCTCCAACCTTTTGGAACTCACTTCCCCGCACAGTTCGAGAGGCCTCCACTCTAGAATCCTTCAAAAATAGACTCAAGACTCACCTATTCACCCAAGCATTTCACTAATGTCCCTTGTTTAAGCTTATTTTGTATTCTGTACTGTAAATGTAAAGCACTTTGAGTCCTTCAGGAGAAAAGCGCTTTATAAATAAATTTATTATTATTACCTACTTTAAAATTGAAGACACATGGACAAGAAAGAGCTGATGTATGAGAATAAAAATACACTGAGATAATTTCCAACACACAATAATAAGAAATTACTGATTTAAAAATTCACTCAGTGGGCAACATGCATGCCAGATCTGGTACTTTAATGCTTCTGTGGCCAAGTTTTCTTTCGCAAATGCTCACAGCAAGTAGTTGACTTAACCAATTGTTATACAGTTGTACCTCTTGCACTGCATACGTTTCCTCTTGCGCTGTCAGTACAACTTGTATACGTTTCCACTGCAGGAGACAAAGTTGTATCTGTGGTAAGTCTGCCTGTATAAGACCACCTGACATTTGCATTTCCGCTCATTCAGTGTCCCATCTTGTTCACAGTTTGCATAGACAGTTTTGGCGTCACATACAGAACAATATTTCAATTTGCACCTACTTGGTTGCAAATGACCATGTCTGATCTGTGTAATGCTGGCCATACACGGTAAGATTTTCTGTCCAACCATCCAACTAGTTTGGAAGTAACTGATGATCAGCAATTTGCTCCTAAATGCCATAAAATAGATTAAAATGGTCGTCAGACAAGTTTGTTAAATGTTTGCTCTAAACAATTTGTTCAAAAACACTTTTTGTCCATTTTCCTGCATTTGGGAGCAAATTGCTGATTGTCATTTGCTTTCATTCGTTACCAGATTTTCATTCCAGAAAATCTTACCGTGTATGGCCAGCATAAGTTTAGAATGGTGCTATACATAAAAAATAGACTTGTATAATGAAAGAGGCCTATTAATTTGTCAGTTCTGTATAAATATAATATCATAATCTGTTACACTTAGGCATCATCAACCCTGGACTTTGTGTAATAGTGGTTGGTTCCGGAAACCAAAAATAGATCAAACACAAACCTGAATAGAGTAAGGCAAAACACAGGAGTGTGTCAACAATAGTTACAAAACAATTAAAGGAAAGGGGTTGGTAAGGTCATAAATTGTAGTTTATTAAACCTGGACGTTAAAGGACAAAGAAAAACCTGCAGTGTTGCCAGGGCTAGAACAAATTGAGACCAAGATGAGAAGTTCCTTTGGGGCCCCCTTTAAAAAAATTATCTATTCTGTTGTTTGTGTGAACATCTTATCTATATGATGGTTTTTCTGCAATGGGAAACCTCTGAAGAATTTGATCCTCATTGAGCAGACAGAGTCTCCAGTCGGTATTCACTATTCATGTAGGAGATCACATGGTCCAGAAGATGCCTGTTTGTGTAGGAATATAAACAATGTCATCATCATACAACAGAGGTTCAACCAGATTTATGCCCACTGTGACACCTCCTGCCCTCTGTGTCCCCTTCAGCCTCCTGCCCATGTCTCTCCATCCTCCTGCCTCATGTCTCTCCAGTCTTCTGCCCCCTTTGTCACTCCAGTCCCCTGTCTTTCCATCCTCAATAATTTATACTTTATAAATGTGTAAATTTTGATTAAATAGATAAAATATTAATGACCAGATTAATATACAGTAAAATAGATATAGGTATAGCAAATTAAAAGCAAGGTTACCACAATACACAGACGATTTTAAAAATGCACATTACAAAAGAGAAAATGAGATAAAGTATTAAGCAGGTATTGGGGCACAAAGGTATCAGATACTAGACTGCTAGAGAATAGAGACAGTTGGACAGGGACCAATATCATCCATACTTGTCTACTCTCCCAGGACCTGCAGGAGGCTCCTGATAGCCCCCCAGAAGTGTAGGCACTTTTCAAAAGGGGGTGTGGTCTAATTATTCTAATACTCCATTCCTGTCCCCATCACTGTCCACTTGAAAGGAAGTCCTTTTCAGGTCATTCCCAGAAAGGTAAAAACAAATGTCATTAGGTATGATATCATCTGAAAGCTGGATTTTGCAGAGGGATGGTGTCATCTCTCCCTCTCTCTCTGGGGCATTTGGTGCGATTTAAGCACAGGTGTTTGAGCACACATCTATTCTATACACACACTGACATACACTCCCTTATACACAGTTACACAAACACATACATACACACTGACACACACTCAACAATAGGGCCATATTCAGGGGTGCACGCTATTGCAGCCGCATCTGTGTCTTTATGCTAATGCTGCAGCCGATGGTATTCGTATAGAGACGCCAACCAGCTGCAGAACTAATCTGCGTATTAGACACGGTTGCACCATCAAACATTGCACCAGCCCTGCGGAGGTGCAGATTGTCTGTCTAAACATGGGTGCCTGTGTCAGTGCAAGGATGTCGTTAGATGCAGTCACTGACTGAGAGACGCCCAAGTCTTTTTAGTTACCCCCCTGATATCTTCCAGGAACACCCACTGAAATCCACAGCTCTTGCGTCCAACTTTGTTCCTCGCTCCTAGCGGTAACCATCAGGATGCATACGCAGTGCGACTCAGATGCATGTGCAGACTGACAACATCAACCACTTGCATTCAGCATCGACAATACATGCATATCTGAATAAGGCCCTTAATCTTTTCCTGATTTACTGCCTCCCCCAGCTTCTTCTGTGGCATTAAAGTGTAGGTGAGGGCAGGCCTGTGCACCGATTGGCTGAGTGACTGTGTTATGTTGTGTAACTTAGCACAGAGGTTCCCAAATGCGGTCCTCAAGGCTTCCCAACAGATCAGGTTTTAGAGATATCCATGGCTGAGCACAGGTGGCTTAAGTAGTTCCTCAGTCAATTTGATTTAACCAACTGTGCTCAACCATGGATATCTCTAAAACCTGAACTGTTGGGGAGCCTTGAGGACTGCATTTGGGAACCTCTGACAGCCAATCAGAGCACAGAAAGACTGCTGAGGAATTCCTGGCTCATCGGGACTTTCCTCAGTAATCACAGCCAACTTCTGCTGAGTGCTCTACTTCCTGGTGACACTGTGCGGAGAGATGGCACCCCAACTGTGGAGCATGTCTATGATAGGCACCATTTTTAATAATGTTTCAGCAGGGAGAGCAGGCACTCTGCTCTGCTTCCACACATTTGTCACTCGGGCACAAGCCTGCCAGCCTCCTCCTTGCTTCGCCACTGTATCTTTTACACACCTTCAACACCATTACGTCTGTATTAAAAAGCAAACTGTAACCTTGTATGACCTTACACTAAAAGTGGATGTCCCCCTTCCCCTGTTATTGTCAAGTCCATACTTTATACGCTTTTAAAATCTTTAAAGGGGTAAGGAAAGCCCTCTACAATCGCCTATGACTATGTAACCTTGTGTTGAATTTCGAGTTGCTTTTCTATATGTTTTTTAATATCTAGACAGATTCATTAAGTTGGAAGATATTTTAAAGAATAATGAGAGAGACCTGTCTCCGGATATATATGTCACCTTCTTCACACCATAATATAATTCAAATCTGTAAGATTATTAACAATTATTTTTACAGGTCTAGCGATGGGATTTTTGGCTCGGAAATGAATAATGGCATTTATAATTTGCATTTTCCTTTTCATAATGCAGGACTCTATGTAAATGTATTGCTTCTGATGGACCATAGCTCTTGTTGTATAGAACTGGAGAGTCAGCATGTTGAAGCAGGTGCTACTAAGTGCAATTAAAGCGATTTTATGAGCCTGCAAATTATCCTCACTTCATTTAGAAGTCGGAATGGCTTATGCTTAGTTAACCTTTACCATGGAACATGACTGGAATGACAACCAATCAATTTACAATCACATATTTCTGTAAGTTGACTACAGGAGAAAAGAAATATGTGTGATTGCAGCAAGCTTCTGTGCATGAAAGAAATAGAAACTGCATATTTTCCGATTAGTCCTCTATGATATATTTTTTCCAGAACAGGGGGCCTATTTAAGCACACAGGGCCTTTTTCAGACCCGGTCGCAAGTGCTGAGCGCTCGCAACTGGGTCTATGTTTGCCCACTGGTCATGCGCACGTAAGAGCGGGCTCCGACATGCGCATGCGCGAGACCCGGCTAGCGACGGGCGCTCCGTCGCTACGGGTCTTGCAGCAAAGGGGGCGAGCTGTTGATGGTGATTGACAGCTCGCCCCGTTTGGGAGGCGGGCAGGGGGGGTGGCCGGCCAAACTGAGGCGTTTCCGACGGAACGCTTTCCGTTTGGGGGCGGCCCCACTGACATCAGCAATGATGTCAGTGTGGAGCTTCCTGCTCGATCAGAGCAGGAAGCTCCCTGGGGCTTGCGCTTGCCGAGACCCAACCTTAGGGTCTCGTCGCAAGCCCCGATGGTCGCGATGGTCCTGACCATTGCGACCATCAACCTGGTTGCTCGCTAGAGCTGTGGGTGGTAACCCACAGCTTAGCAAGCGACCAGGAGGCCGCACTTCACACCACAAGTGGCCGCCCTCATTCAGAGCGACCGCTTGTATCTAGCGATCGACTCTGAATGAGGGCCACAGTGCTTAAAGTGCTCCTACTGTAGAAAGGTATTGGAACTCAATTCCTCTACACATGTTCTCTGTTGCTGCTTTTCCTCCTTTAAATTTAAATAGGCCGGATGGTGGAACTACTCTGAGATGGTGCATTACCACTGTGCAGAGGCGTAACTAGGGTTGATGGTACCCAGGGCAAATAAAGAAAATTATACCCCTTGAAAATTGTTCTTTCAAATACTGGCTGTATACTTACATTGGTAATAAAACACACACTAGAATCACAAATTAAGGTTGCATGAGGGCAAACATCAATATGACAGGGATGAATACCATGTGCATACACATGTGGAATGGAAATTTTCAGTGCTGTCTAGACCCCAGAAGCTTAAGGGACTTTAATATGAAATACATTATAGATGCTTATTTGACAATCCTGCCACCTACTAAGACTCAAATGTAAGACAGCTTAAAAATAAAAGTAGCTATCTGCTTATATTAGTCTATTGCATACTTCAAAGGACAAATGGGTCTATGAACTAAGCTTTGGAGAGAGAAAGTGGACAGAGATAAAGTACCAATCAATCAGCTCCTGTCATTTTTGAAACACTGGGCCTAATTCAGACCCGCTCGCAAGCGGGTCGATGGTGCCCTAATGCGCATGCGCACGACGGGAGCTCTGTCGTGCGCATACGCGAGACCCGGGGAGCGACAGCCAAGCTGTCGCTCCGGGTCTCGCACCAAAGGGGACTTGCTGTCGATGGTGACTGACAGCACGCCCCCTTTGGTGGGCGTGCCGGGGGTGTGGCTACCAGACGGAGGAGTTTCCATGGGAACTGGTCCGGCCCCACTGACATCACTAGTGATGTCAGTGGGAGTGATTGTGGCTCTGATAGAGCCAAAATCACTCCAGGGCTTGTGGCCACGAGACCCTACCACAAGGGTCTCGTCGCAAGCCCGATGGTTGCGATGGTCTTGACCATCGCGACCATCATCATGGACGCTCGCATAAGCTGTGGGTGGTAACCCACAGCTATGCGAGCGTCCAAGAGGCCACTCCATTTTTAGGTAGGAGGGCCCTGATTCAGAGCGAGCGCTCTGGTCAGAGTGTCCGGCTCTGAATCAGGCCCACAGCCTCTAAAGTGACAGCAGTTGATTGGTTGGTACTTCATCCGGATCCACTTTATCTCTCTCCAAGGCTTAATATATAGACCCCATAGTGTGCCGATCTTACCCAGGTTAGCCACTTTCTAGAACTAGTACCTCTATATAAAATTAGTGCAGGCTTTTAACATGGAGTATGCTGAGGATTCTTCCTGTTTGAGACCAACACAGCAGCACAAGTAATTGTCTCTCCTGAAGGCAGTATTGTATATATTGTATTATAGTGTGGGTGACAGTAATGTGTGAGTATAGCAGTGTACAGTAGTTTGTAATACAGTGTCGGTGACATTATTGTGTGAGGGTGGCAGTATAGCAAAGTGTAGGTTTCAAAATGTGTCAGTGTATTGTTGCTTGTAGCATAGAGTATGTTGTACAGTATTTTCTGTATTTTATGGATACAGTTTGAGTCTCCCATATCCAAATATTCTGAAATACGGAATTTTTTTAGCATGACTGAGATAGTAAAACCTTTGCTTTTTAATGGTTCAATGTACACAAACTTTGTTTAAGGCACAAAATTTTTAAAAATATTGTATAAAACTACCTTCAGGCTGTGTGTATAAGGTGTATATAAAACATAAATGCATTCTGTGTTTAGATTTGGATCTCATGCCCAAGATATCTCATTATGGTAAGCAAATATTCCAAAATACGGAATATTCCGATATCCAAAATACCGTGGTCCCAAGCATTTTGGATATGAGAGACTCAACCTGTATTATCTAAATTACATAGTTCCACAAAGTGATAATGAAAATCTTCTAGCTCAACCTGATGATATATACGAGTTTAAGCTTACCCGTATATAGTTTTTAAATGAGCTTTGTTACAGTAGGTGTAATCCAATAATATTGCATCTCACTGTGGTTAAATGGTTATTATCATGTAGATATGTCAGTCACAGTTCTTAGCATAACAACAGTGTGGAAAAAAGGAAAACATTAATTTGGAAGATTTGTAACTTTATCTTTCACTTACATTTTTAGTGGAGTTTTTGAAGTGCGGGCTGTGTTCCTTTATAACATCTCTACAAACATGTAAGGCAAGCAGGGGTTTATGCATTTGTGCACCATCACATGCCTGCAAAGCAACGGTCACTGTGCTTTAAGTGATGCTATAATTACACTATTGGTCCAATGCTCTTTCTGGCCTAGAGCACCAAAAAGTCTAGTTATGGCTGTGACCAGATCGCCAGTAATTCTGGCTTAAAATGTATTCGCTGAAACGAAGTTCTGCCCCTTTTCAGCCCACTAGAACTACTGCAGCCACAGATATCACCACAGCTATGCGAGCGGCCAGGAGGCCGCTCCATTTTTAGGTAGGAGGGCCCTGATTCAGGCCCTCTGTTCCAACTCTAGGTCAGACCCGGAATTTTGGTGGAAAAGGTGTATTATACCCCTTTTACACCAGAGCGAAAACCTGGGTTTTTGCTGGGTCTACCCGGGTCGCAGCTCAGTGTAAAAGGGTCCCTGAAAAATAACCTGGGTCAAGTGACCCTGCAATCCAACCCAGGTAGCTACCAGGGATGGACCCAGGATGGACCCAGGTAATGGTGCAGTGTAAACGGTGCAACCCAGGTTATCTGACCTGGATCATGCCTAAAATGAGCGGATTGGTGGTTGTCGAGCATTCACCTCCCACTTTTTATGACCTCACAGGGTGAGCAGGGCAGACCTGATTTCAGTGTGAACAGGGCTGACCTGGGAGTAACCCAGATCAAAGGTGCAGTGTAAATGGGTCTGACCTGGGTCTGACCAGGGTTGGAACCATGTCCAGAAACCCAGGTCGGACCTGGGTTTTTGGTGGAAAAGAGGTATAATACTCCTTTCATACCACTTTTAGACAGAAAATGGAAAAAATTTACTCTGCATTTTGCCTGCCAGGTTTTTTGCCAATTTCTGTCTGATACCCCTTTCACACGGAAATGAAAATTCTGGGTAATTAACTTTTACCCAGTAAGTTGCTAGTACTGGGTTGACCCTTTCACACAGGGAAAAAACCCAGGTTTTTTAGCAAATTATCGGGTAAAAGAGAATTACTCTGGATTTTCATCTTCAGTGTGAAAGGGGTATCAGACATACAGCAAAAACATAGGTTTTTGGACGTGAACGTGTATCAACCCAGGTTTTTGTCAATGTGTGAACAGAAACGACCTGGGTCGAAGTCCTGGGTCCATGACCTTGCTCTCTACCAGGGTTTTTCCCAGGTGAAACCCGGGTAGGCTCTTGTGTGAATGCAACCGAGCTAGGTTTTTAAACCCGGGTTTTAAGAAACTTTTCTCATTGGCTGTTCCGTGCACTTGCAGGTGACATCAACTGCAGGCATCCGGACCACATTGCTGGGGAGCAAATAATTTTAAGTGTGTATTATTTTATGTTTAACTTCTTTATGTGAAGATTTTGTCTTTGTATATACCAAAACTTCATAAAGGCTATTTTCATAATTTTCTTATATTGAAATTTAAAAATTGATTGGTTTTCAATAAAAAAATATTGGAAACAAGCAAACTATGTGGCATTTACTCTAAAAATCCATATTTTTATATTTTGTAATTACGGTGAACAAAAAAAAAATGTCCCCTTTAAATCCACACCAAATTCCAGGTACCCCTGGGGGTGGGTTAGGGTTAGGCACCACTGGGGGGTTAGATTTAGGCAGTATGGGGGGAGGGTTAGGTTTAGTCACCAAGGGGGGGAGGGTTAGGTTTAGACACTAATGGGGAGGGTTAGGATGGGTGGGGGTAGGGTTAGTGTTAGGATGTAGAAACAGAGGGTTTGGGTTAGGGGTACAAGGGGGGAGGGTAAGTATACTTACCTGACCCTTGTCGGGATCCTGAACATCGGGATGCCGCTGTCGGTATATTAACAGCAGGCATCCCGACTGCCGGGATTTCATACCCATTCCTGTAGGATATAAAAAGCAGCTGGTAAATCAAGTAGTGAATACAATGTAACAAGGTTCGGTAGTTTAAAATAATATTTTAATTATCAAATTGTATAAAATAGCAAATCAATGAATTATATGCCCCTAATTGTACATGTATTATAAGATGAACATTAAAACATAAATGTTGTAATATATTGACATGTAGTCCTGTATCCCGCACAAACAGTGTCCTCAATGAGTTTAGTAGAAGGATGCCCAAACAAGTTCAAAAAGTATAGCTATACTTGCCAGCCGTATGAAGTAGTTGAAGGGGACAGGTTTCCTGGATGGTAGTTGTTTAGCGCTAACAGCCAATATGCGTGTGATGGAAGATTGCAGTTTGAGTCACGGTGTCACTAGGGAAGGCTCTAACCTTGGTAATGGGAGCCTGGATCTCTGTGTGTCATCTGTGGCAGCAGCAGTATTCCTACTGCGGTAATAGAAATCCTCACCCGGCAACAGACCCCGGTTTTGGTCAGGGGGAATGGAGCTCTGGTTTGCGATGTCCTTAATTTAGGAACCAACTGCATGCAGTGGAACGCAAGTTGGTGTGTCAGCTCAACCTGGGATTTGAGCTGAATTGAAGCCTGTAGGGCTAGGCTGTTCAAGGGTTCCGAGATGTAGGCAGCAAGGAGCATACCTCAGAGGCTGATGGAGGCTGAAGCGGTGAGGCTGTGTGTCCTTTTGGCATCAGCTATCTGGGACAATTGGGGAATCTTGGCAGAGAGTTCAACGCTGCTCTGGCGTCTTTGTCAAGATATGAGTGTTATCTGCCTCATGCTCTATTTAAATCTCCGAGTGGACTAGTTTAACATAATTAATTAATTAGTTGGAAACACTTGTTAAAAACACTTGATTAGAAATGAACCTTGTTATTTGTATATCTAGATCACATCTTTAAGAAAGCATGTTACATAGGTTACATGTTATTCCAGGTCTATATATGCTTATACCAATTAAAGGTCCATATAAAGGTATCAGGAACAGGAAGGTTTCTGAGATAAGATAACAGAGGAAGAATGTTTTTCTAAGTACATAAGACTTTCTAAGGGCAATATCCTTTACTCAAGTAGATAATAAGGTAACATACATCTTGGATGTTTCTTGATGTTTTCATATTGGATAAACTTTTCAGCATATTAGTTGTCAGAAATCTCCCCCAAGAAACCACAATATTCTATGAAGATATTTGCAGTTCTGGAGAAACTCACTGGTTCCGGTAAAGGTTGCTTCTGTTGGGAGAGAGCGCCCTGTGCTGTTTCTACATTTGGGCACTTGGACCCACAAACTGTTGGAGGCCCAACTTCCAATCCTTGTGTGCTTCTGAGCATCTGCGTCATATCTGCTCATCTACAGCTTCGTTCTCATTGCTGGAAGGACGTGCCTATGAGAGTCTCCAGATTATACTTAGTATAGAGATGGTGTTACGCAGGCTACAGACCCCTGTCAGTTCCACTGCACCATTACCACTGTACTCCTGCACTTACAGAACCAGCATGCATATCCACTGCCATCACTGTATGTACAGAAACAGGCATGTGCTCCCACCTGTTGCACACCACCTGCACTCCCCTATACGTTTGTAGCTGGATCTGGTGCACACATCATATACTGCATTTTATACCTCTTTTATACTTGCTGCAGTAAGCTTGTGTCACCTTTCTAAACCTGTTCTGCCTGGTTAATAAACCTAAATCCTGATTAAGAGATCTACCGAGTTGACCAACCTTCACCACATATCACATGCATCTAAACCACCTATAGAATCCTTTTGTCCTTTTGTACAGTGCAAGAGCAAGCATGAACTTTGCCAAGTTAGTGGGTTCCTGTAAGGTTTCTATGCAGATGTAGTTAAAGCAGGAAAATTATGGAAAGTTACTGGTAAATCCGGTAATAATCCCAGTCCAGATGATGTGGATAGATTCATGAGTACAATAGGACCCTGTATATTCCATAATTTATGGGAAGGTGACAGCACATGTGTAGATAGCAATGCAGATGTCTTATACAGACAAAGACCTACAGTAATGAGACAAATCAACCTGAGGTTCACTCTGGGCCTGATTCAGAGATGTATGTTAATCCGATGATTAACGCACATCTCCGATGTTGAGGGGTCTGCATCTAATGTTGAACGGGTGTGCTGGGATCGCAAATGCAGCAAGGTGTCTGACACCTCCTGCATTTGCATCTAAAAAAGATGGAATTGCACAGCCTCTTGTGTGCTCTTCTGCAAATCCGTCTATCTCTGAATCAGGCCCTCCGTACGGCACTAAGCTGGGTGCACCTGCAGCGGGAGGCACCCGCTGATTGGCTGGTGGCTCCTGTAATGACAGGAGTCACGTGGGTCCCGGTCATTCACACGAAGGATGTTTATGTGTAAACACATACCCTTCCTCTTGTCCAACTTAGTTTTGCATGTCCTTTTTTGTTTTTAACCCCTTGGATGCCTAAATGGAATGTAGGGGACGTGATGTACACTAGGAACAGGTGAGTATGGAGTTTTTTTTCCAGGTGTCAAGGATGCTACTAGACAAGTGGATGTGAATGGCTACAGGGATTATAGGTGAATATGCATGAGTGTGAATGTGAGTGTGCATGTATGTTTAAATAAAATTGGACTTTCACGGTGTGTGAGTCTTTATATTAATATTTATTTTGCAGGTGAACTAGAGGTACCAGTGGGCCCTTAATGCCATGCATGCTGGTATTTGTGGTTCTCAAAGTACCAACATGCAGGGGAGGCTTGCTGGGACATCTAGTTCTCTAATAAAATACAATATTATTCATTATTCTTTTACATACAATCAACCCGGCACCCACCGCTATTAGCCCAGGCCTGGGGTGCCCTGGAGAGGGGGAACCCCTTTATTAGGGGAGTCACCACCTCCCCAGGGATCCCAGGCGTGGACTGACAAGCTGTCAGGCATAATCCTTTGTCCAGGGGACCCGGTGAAAGAGTCCAGTGCTGGTTGTGGAAAATACGGGGGACCCCTACTCATTTTGTACTCCAGTATTTCCACAACCAGGACTGGCTCACTGAGCCTGATGCTGGTCGATGAAAATACTGGGGTCCCCTAAGTAATTTTTCCCCCTTATTTTCTCAACCAGGACTGGCTCAACAGAGCCTGTTGCTGGTTCTTAAATTACAGGGCTGCCCTGCGCATTTTTTCCCCTGTATTTTGAAAACCAGGACAGGCTCAACAGAGCCCAGGGCTGGTTTTGCTTCATGCTTAATTTTTTTTAAAACATTTTACTGTTTGTTTAAACACAGAAGCCTTCACAGATCTCACTGATCTGTGAAGGCTTCTGTATAACTCGGACGCATTACAAGGTTTGAGTTTACATAGTGGAGAACTTGCACAGACTCGCATAATGTAATAGCCTTGAACTTACAAGTTGACATCATCGGCATCATGTGGTGTCAAAGAATAAGGGTAAGGAGATCGAGGCGCTCCACTAAGGGTAATTGCAGCCCCTTATCCACACCAATGGATCAATCCTAGTGATCACCAAAAAAGACAAGTGGTATTTAGGTGTGGTGTGGACGATGGCACTATTACAAAGTACATAAACAAATAAGTGACCAGTGACTTACAGTAAAATACAATACAATGCAGGACAAGGACATGGATAATAAACATTGTTACATTGGCGACCATAACACCCAAATAAGCAACAGAGCATAAGTAACCAAGTATTAGGTTCCCTAGTGAAAATAAATTAAGGAGAAGCACAAGAGGGTAGAGGGCCCTGCTTGTAAGAGCTTACATTCTAAAGGGGAGGGGCAGACAAACAGGTGTGACACAGATGGGGTAGACGGGAGGAAGGAGCATGTAGCAGCAAGTTAGGATGAGAACAGGAAAGCTTTGATGAAGCAGTGGGTACTGAGAGCCCATTTGAAGGATTGTAGAGAGGTGGAGAGTCTGACGGGGAGAGGGATAGCGTTCCAAAGGCGGGGAGCAGCACGGGCAAAATCTTGACGGCAGGAGTGGGAGGAAGTAATCAGTTGGCATGAAAGGGCATTTGTTGAACAAAGAGGGAGGTCAGGAGAGTAAAGGGAGATGAGGTCAGAGATGTATATGGGAGAGGAATGGATGAGGGCTTTGTAAGCAAGTGTGAAAATCTTGAATTGGGTTCTGAAGGGGAAGGGGAGCCAGTGGAGGGCTTGTAGGAAAGGGGAGGCAGATGTAGAGAATTTGGAGAGAAAGATGAGCCGAGTGGCAGCATTGAGGACAGACTGGAGAGGAGAAAGATGGGAGTTGGAGAGGCCAGATAGGAGAAGGATACAGTAGTCCAATCTGGAGATGACCAGTGAGTGCATTAGGGTCTTAGAAGCACCCTGGGTGAAAAAGGGCCTGATCCTGGAAATATTTTTGAGATGGAAATTGCAGGACTGTGAGAGGTTCTGGATATGTGGTTTGAAGGAGAGGGAGGAGTCCAGGATAACTCCAAGACAGCGCACTTTGGGTCTAGGGGAGATAGTTGTTCCATCAATTGATAAAGAAATAGTGAGAAGTGAGGTTATGTGGGAGGGTGGAAAGATGATCAGCTCAGTCTTAGACATACTGAGTTTCAGAAATTGCTGGGACATCCAGGAAGATATAGCAGAGAGACATTTGGAGATACGAGTGAGAAGAGAGAGGGAGAGGTCAGGGGAGGAAAGGTAGATCTGAGTATCATCAGCATAGAGATGATAATGGAGGTCAAAAGAGCTGATGAGTTCACCTAGAGAGGACATAATGTATAGAGTGAGAATAGGAGAGGTCCAAGAACAGAACCTTGGGAAACACCTACTGTAAGAGGAAACACCTACTGTAAGAGGATGTGGGGGGGGGGAAGGAGTCATGAGAGGAGACAGAAAAGGATCGGTCAGGGAGGTAGGAGGACAGCCAGGAGAGGGCAGTGTCGTCACATAGACTAAGGGAGTGAAGGATTTGCAGCAGGAAAGGGTGGTCCACAGTATCAAAAGCAGCAGAGAGATCAAGGAGAATGAGCAGAAAATAGTGGCCCTTAGATTTGGCAGCAAGGAGGTCATTGCTGACTTTCGTGAGGGCAGTTCCAGTGGAGTGGAGAGAATGGAACAAGACTGAAAAGGGTCAAGGAGTGGGAGGAGAGAAAAGTGGTAAGGCGGTTGTAAACAATATGCTCAAGGAGTTTGGAGGCAAAAGGGAGGAGAGAGATGAGTCGGTAGTTGGCGAGAGTGTTAGGAGCAAGAGTAGCTTTTTAAGAATGGGGGAGACAAGGGCATGTTTGAATACAGAGACGACAGTGCCAGATGAGAGGGAGAGATTGAGGAGGTAGGCAAGATGGGAACAGGCACAAGGAGAGAGGTAGCAGAGGCGACGTGAAGGGAGAGGGTCAAGGGAGGAGGTGGAAGGGTGGGAGGACCAGATGAAGGCCTTGACTTCCTCTCCAGATAGAGGGGAGAAGGATGTCAGAGTAGGTAAAATGGATGGGGAGGGGTGAACCGGGAAAGGAGGAGGTGGAGTGCTGGGGGACTGGTGGGATATGATGTCCCGATGTATAGAGTAAATTTTAGATGTAAAGTAGGTAGCAAAGTCAAGGGCAGACAACAAGGAGCGGAGGTGAGGAGGAGGTGGGCAGAGGAGGGAGTTGAAGGTGGTGAAGAGATGCTGGGGATACGAGAACTGGGAGGAGATGAGGTTCTTGAAATATGACTGCTTATAGAGGGCAAGGGCAGCACTGTAGGATGAATAAATAAATGAGTATAAATTTGAAATGTAAAAAAATCTACCTTAGAGCGTGATCTCCTCCACTGTTGCTCGGTGGTTCGTGAACACTTTTGCAGGTATCTGGTGCATTTGGAATGCCAGGGTTGAGGTGTGGATCTGTGAGTAGTGATTGCTTGAGCAAAAGAGTCAAGAGCAGAAGTAAGGGAGGCATTGTATAGGGAAGCAGCTTGTTTTGGGCAGGACAGAGAGAGGATAGGGGAGAGAAGTGAGTCAAGGAAGGAAGAAGAGGAAACAGTGCTGATAGCCTCAATGTTACACTTAGTGATTGTGGCTTTAGCAGGTAGAGGAGGGGAAGGAGAGAGGGATAAGTTAAAAGAGAGAAGGTGATGGTCAGAGAGGGGGAATGGGGAATTGGAGTAATCAGAAATATCACAATGGTGAGTGAAGACCAGATTAAGTGAATGCTCACTAATATGGGAGGGTGAGGAGGTTCATTGGGAGAGACCAAATGAAGATGTGAGGGTAAGGAGTTTAGAAACATAGGATTCAGTTGGGATATCATTTGGAAAATTGAAGTCACCTAGGATAATAGAGGGAAGGTCAGAGGAGAGAAAGTGAGGGAGCCAGAAAGCAAAGTTGTCAAGGAATTTGAAGGTAGGTCCAGAGGGATGGTAAATGACAGCTCCTCGCAGGTGTACTGGTTGGAAGAGGCAAATACTGCAGCATGAACCTCAAATGTAGAGAATGTAAGGGATGGTTCAGAGGGTATGAGTTGGTAGGAGTAACCAGGGGATAAAAATACCTTAACACCAGCACCATGATGACCCCAGGTCGAGGGGTGTGAGAGAAGGTGAGGCCCCCAGAGGAGAGAGCTGCAGGAGAAGTAGTGTCAGAGGGTGAAATCCAGGTTTTAGTAATGGCTAGGAGATGCAAGTTGTTGGAGATGAAAAGGTCATGGGTGGGAACCAGTTTATTACAGACCGATCTGGCATTCCAGGGGGCACAGAATAGAGGGACAGTGTTTGTGGGAGAGATGTGAATGAGATTATAAGGTTTGCTGTAATGAGTATGGGAGATCAATATGGGGGACCGAGATGAATGGTGGTAGGGCCATGGTTGGGTAGAAAAGAACGAAAGTGGAGTAATGGGAGAGGAGAGGGGGGAAGGCAAACAGAGGAGAGAGATAAGGGAAGGAGGAGGTAGAGGAGACAAGGGGGAAAGGATAAAGGTGGAAGAAGGGGGCAGAGCAGAGGATTAGGTAGATACTGAGTGAAGGGGGAAGTGGAAGACAACATGGTCATGGTGTGGCTGAGGTGAGTAGGGGAGGAAAACTGGAATAAGGAATAAAGTATGAATGTGAGTGAAAGTGCAGGAGATTTGCAGAAAAGCAAGTGAAAGCACAATGGAGGAAAAGGTGTCTGCACAATAACAAAAGTTTTTATTGAGCGGCATAAAAGTGGAGATTTAATGGGTAGAGAAACTAAATGTTAAAGTAGACTGTTAATAAAATCCATATTTAGCAGGAGCTTTACTCGGATTTAAGGTCCAACCCTTCTCTTGACATTTCCTTGAACTTTACAGCTGAAATGTCGTTACTTCATCGTTATAACAATGACTCAGGGAAAGGGTTCATACCATGATCCAGAGAGAGACCCTGTAAACAAATATTTAAATAATGGAAAGAATGTAGATTAATTACTGGAGACTCTGCAGTACACAGAAGTAAACACAGGTTATACTGAACTAATATTTGCCACTGGATTATGTCACATTGGGGATATTTACTAGAAATATATTTAGTAGTTACTTTTTCATGGTGGCCTAAATGAGATCCAGAGGGGGGGATGTACAGGTGGGAGATACAGGAGGAGAAACGCTGTGAATCTCATTGCAGCGCAGCCTCCTACAGTGTAATGCTGTGAATTGTGGCGTTACACAGTGGGGCTCAGGCCATGATTACACGATTAACCACAAAAGTGTGGGGATGACAATCACATAAGAAAATTACTGACTTTTTTTATTGTATAGATAAAGCATTTTTTTCAAATGTAAATTCTTTTGGTTTTTTAAACACTTATTTTTTTAAATAACAATTCAGGGCTTCCAGTTCCACTGTGCATGCGTGACCCAGATAGTGGACCATGCAAACATGCCCAAAGAGTTCTTAAAACACCTGTTCCCTGATATTGATGATGGTTCAGAGATGCATGCAATGATGATGTTAGATCGATTTTATTGCTACTGTGCATGCATCAGTCCTGTACTGTGCATGCACAGTGTTGGCTGCAGAGAGGATTTATTTGCAAAGTGAGTGACACGTAGTCAGCATTTTGGGGGAGGTAATGGGGGTGACTATAAAAGTGCATACATGTCGGGACTGTTTTCTGGACTTGCCCTAGCGAGCCTCTGAAAATTTGTTCGTAGCTGGGGAGACCATGACATCTTAGGTGAGACGCTCATGTTGAGACAGCATAGGCTTACTCAGAGGTTCGATGTGTAACCGATGTGCGACCAATGTTTCCGATGTTTTTGCTTTGTACGTAAACTGTGGATGTGAGATCCCAGCAGTGGGTGTCTCTTTGCACAAGAAAGAAGGCCTGATTCAGACCTGGTCGCTAGATGCGTACACTCGCACTGAGCGTATGCAAATTTTCCAAATTGACGTCATGGGACGCGATCGCTCACCAAGGCATAAGCACACCCACTTTGACTGAGCGAGCGATCGCTCTGCGTATGCAGACTCCCCTTAGTGTATGTAGACACCCACTGGCACACGTCATCTCCAGGAAGTGTATGAAAACATTGGTACATCGAGGACCATCGGCTGCAAACGCAGTGCTTGTGGTAGCCTTACCCTATCACAAGCTCTGCGAGCATTTCAGTGTAAAAAAAAGCCAAGTGACGTGTACTATGACGCTGCCTGTTAATTATGCATGCCTCTGAAATGGCGTTGAATAACTCAAGCACGCCTGCGTTCGCATTTCCAACCCCCCGTTTTTACTGGACTGTCCCTGTTACCACCCACAAACGGCCTCTCCTGTCACTCATTACCCTGGGCTGCCTTTGCAGGACAAGCGAGCAGTATGCGATCGCAGTGAGTAGTTTGCACACACACAGAACGAAGCGTGCGCATGCGCGTACGCAGAACATCAGGCCGCTTGCGAGCGCATGCATATAGCGAACGGGTCTGAATCAGGCCCAGAGTCATTATCATATTTTTATAAGTTTTCTACATACAATATCACAGCAGCAATAGGCAATGCATGCATCTCTGAACCAGGCCCATAGAGAAGGCTGATCAAGGCACCATAATTTAGGTACTTGTCACACAAGAACAGTGGAAACAGCCATTATTCATGAGAAGCTGCTGGTTCCCGGTGAACTTATTGACTGCATTCACATCAATATTGAGTTCACCTCACAAAATTTCTCAACTATGTTTAGATGATCGGACACTTAAAGCTATTATTTTGACACCATACCTGGCCCGGACTATTGGCAGAATTTGAATAATGTGCTGAGTGCAGTAAGTGCGCTGCAGTGGAGGTGAGACCATGCACAGACTGGCATAACCAGGGAGCCAGTTTATTAACCAAATAGAAACAGATAGTGTATGACACAGGTTTAATCAATAGGTACAGGACACAGAGAAACACCCAGTTGCAGCCTGGAGTGTATGGGGTATGTTGGACATTGTATGGTGCTAGATGGGATATACATTGGGATCCCTTGTAGCATGCAGTAGTGCCACCAGGGTACTTGCTTGGCTAAGTGGTAGTGACTCAGTGGAGTTTGGGAGTCTCATGACTTCAGACATTATGGAGTAATCAGGGGCACGTCCATCCATGCATGATACCACAGGAGAAAGACACACGGTGTAGCTGCACATGGACAGTAGCGCATATCTGAGATCAGACCTCCAGGGAGAACCACGCCAGGTCCTAGTGTCCCCCGGCTATGGGGCCAGGAACAAAGGCTGCACAAAGCACTTCTCTCTTCACGTACCCTAGGTGACCTAGCCATCTGTGCTATAGTTCCATTGGCTGGTTGGATTAATTTCTCTTTGTCTAAGATATACAGTTGTTGGCACCAGGTTGCTGCTGCAATTATAGTCCCTCTTTGATAGTACACAACACACTTACCCTTTGCGAATTGGACTCAGTATCCATTCTTCTCTAGTATGCTAATGTCAATTAGTTTTGTTTCTAGATCAGGCACAAATAGTACATCTTTTATGTCAATAATAGTTGCTTTACCTGTAATTCTTAAGCATACAGTAATTGTCCTGACTTTTGGTGTATTTAGGACCTTGGCTGCGATTAAATTCAGCGCAATGCTGAATAGCATCGGGAGGGAGCTCCAGGAGCTATTTAATTCAGAGCACTTTTAAGTCGGTGAATGCCAATTCTCACAACTTAATCTGGGTGTTTAGTCGCGAGAACCGGCTATCTCTGACTAAAGTGCCAGCCGCGCGGCTGTTAGCGCCGTGCTAAGCTGGCAAACAGCCACGCGGCCGGTACTTTTGTCGGATTTCTCCTCGCATCCACATGAGGGTGTGAAAAGAAATCCTTTAGTCGGACCAAACATCGCGCTGAATTGAACAGCTCCATGAGCTCCCTCCCGAGGCTATTCATCATCGCTTTGAATTGAATTGCAGCCTTTGTCTTCTATTCCCCTGATTCACATGGCTTTAGTGACTTCAACCAACTCTTGTTTCAGCTAAAGTGTTTTGTAACTCCTGAGCCCATGTACCAGCAGTCCTTGCAGTGACTGTCTGATACATTCAATGCTGACTCATTCCTTCTGTCAAACTTATGTAAGAGGTACCACTTAGTACATTCACCCTGCACTCTGCAGCTTTATTTCCCAATATTTGTCATTTGAAACATCTGTAGTTTGGCTTTATAGTCTTTATGTTTTTCAGCATTAGGCTGTACAGATGTAAGCTCGTGAAACTGCAGTAGCTTGGCCTATACAATCTCTGTTCATAGCTTTGTAGCACTAGGGGGCGATTGAAATGTTTTTTAAGCCGTGATAATTATGAGTGTCCAGTGTTGCTATTCAATTGTTCTGGGTGCTCACTAATTATCACTCTCTTCGCCCTGGGTTTAGCCGTGTAAAACAGCTAAACCCATCTAAAGTTCTGGTTAGGGCGTGCTAACTGCGGTTTATTGCACCCTAACCAGGGGGTTTCTCACACATTGCTGCTCGCACCCTCCTGGGGGTCTTTAAAAAAAGCCGCAAGTAAAACATTTGAATCGCTCCCCTAGAGTCTAAAACTACTAAGTTGTGCTCTGGTGTAAGGTTTTGCAGCCATTGCAACCTCCTCCTCGTCTATTAGGGTGCCTACTGAAGTAAATTGCTGAGAGACAGACAACACTATCTATATGTTTGTTCATGTTCGTGCATTCACTAAGATTTGTAGCATATAAAGTATGCCTCAAGTTAATTCATCAAATTAGGCCTTTGTCTTCATCAGACATATGTAAAGTCACCCACATATCATGTGCAGTTTCCGTTTATGGTATATACATGCTGTGCCACAGCTAACCCTATTGTCCCTCTAGCTCTATTCACATCATACGGGCTTGGTTTATCACCAGGATTGCTAGTAACCTTCCATAGTCTTTGCCACTTTAATTGCATCTCTACAAATTTCCATGTGGCATAATTCTCTAAGCCTGCTATATTTGCAAAGCTCATGCTGGTCCCTACACTGTACATTTTCATACAGGTGAATAAGGGATTTTCCGTACTTACTCAGATCCTCTTACTCCATGCCATTTAAGTTTGTATTCTTTGTATCACAAGGGCCGTAACTAGGATAGTGCGACCCTTGACAAATGTTATTGTCTCTTGGGCCTATAAAGAGAAAATCATCTAAGTAATGTGCTACACCAGTGTGGCCGGTGCCTGCTTGGATGCAAAAACTTACTAAATTTCTCAAAATATGCACAAGAGACAGAACAACCCATGGGTAAACATTTATCCAAGTAAAAAAGCCCGTCTAACTTAAAACTCAAGGACTTCAGGGAATTGGGACGAAGCGAGAGTAGGCAAAAAGTGGACTCAGGGCCTGATTCAGACCCGCTCGCAAGCGCTGAGCGCTCGCAAGCGGGTCGATGTTGGCCCCGTGCGCATGCGCACGACGAAGGCAGCTCCGTCGTGCGCAATCGCGAGACCCGGATAGCGACGGGCAAGCCATCGCTCCGGGTCTCGCTACAAAGTGGGCGTGCTGTCGATGTTGAGTGACAGCACGCCCCCTTTGGTGGGCATGGTTCCTACCGTCTGGGGCCGGCCCCACTGACATCACAAGTGATGTCAGTTGGAGTGCTCTCGGCTCTGATAGAGCTGAAAGCACTCCAGGGCTTGTGGCAACGAGACCTTACCACAAGGGTCTCGTCGCAAGCCTGATTGTCGCGATGGTCTTGACCGCTCTAAAAATTAAGAGGGATGGCCCTGATTCAGAGCGAGCGCTCTATCAGAGCGTCTGGCTCTGAATCAGGGCCTCAATGTCCAATTTCGCCATCAATGCCCCAAGGCCAAAATCCCAAATCTGTTTGAGGGCCTCCTCAAACAACTGGTATTGAACTCTACAAGCCTCATCAGGAATCGCGTCATTAACAGAGGCCACATGATGGTAAGACAAATGCTGGATTAAGTGAAACTTCCCCAGGACTTTCTTGGGCACCACTCGTAATGAAGAAATGCACAAGCCGGGCATAGGCTCCGATAAGAAAGGACCGCACATGCGGCCCAACTTAATTTCTGCCTCCTCCATCTGTCTCACCACATGAGGTAACTCTGTCATTGACTTTAAATTCCTGCACACCACAACCTGTACAGAATCAATAATGGGCAAACAGAAACCTGAACTAAGCCCTTCCACAAAAATTGCGCATCCTCACCCTTGGGGTATCTTTCCAGCCATTTACTCAATTCAGACAGAACTACTGGGGATGAAGCCTTACTTATTACTTCTGCTACCTGTAACCCGGTCAGACTGACCCTCCTTTGCTGACGACTTGCACTCTCTAGCTGGGTGACCTGCTCCACATATTCTACATGAGTGACGAAAACAACTCGTGCCCCTGTGACATTTAGAGTAATTGTACGCAAAACCTTTTCCCTTAGACACGTACCCAGGGCCTGCTGTAGGGACAGGGGTGTTTTTTTTTTATCCTGGCCCTCAAAAGAATTTTTTCCCTGTTGTGTAACCTCCAACCACACCTCCACATATTTGAAACCTAAAGGCATGGTTGCATTCCCATCTTGTTTACGACTAAATTTTTCATCGTATTCCTGCCATACGTAACCCCTCAAATTCATGAACATCTTGTGAACTAGGAATATGAATTTTATAATGTTCTGATGTTCATTGGGCCTGGTTTCCACATACGATGCCAAAAAGACTAAAAAGCCCTTTAACCATTGATGAAAACTACGCAAAGCGCCTTCACCCATAGCTCTTAGCCTTATCAAAACCCTTTCTCATTTCATCAGTGAGCGTGAACATATCTACGTACTTTCCCTTTTTAATTTGTTCCTTTTCCTCAGTCCCTTAGTCACAACTGTATTAGAACAATGCACCATTTCCTCAAAAAGCGCAGGCTCCTCATAAGGTCCTGCTGCACTCGAATCCTTGCGCTTTGCTGCTTTCTTAACTAGATGCTGTGCTATTAACTTGGCTAATTTCCACTGCGCTTGGGAGAATCGGAAGATTCACTGCTGAAAGAAGAATCGGAGGAAGAACCAACAGATGATAAATGTGAAACTGCATGCTCACCAGAACCAGACGGGCCAGGAATCTCTGATGTGTCCGCATTGATTGCTGCTGCCAAACTGGAAGAATCGCCTGGCACTACCGCTTGCTGCCTCATGCACCTTATTATTCGTATAGATTGCCGCATCCAGGAACGAAGAATGGAGAAGGAGCTTCCTACACCTGCTCCTCGGTCTCCAGTTTGGGTAACTCCACCAATCCAGGAGAGCCTATGCACTTGGATGTATATCGGCTCTCTGCTGAGGAGAAATGAAGAAGACGCTCCCAGGGCCTCTGCTTATATTGTGGAGGGAAAGGGCATACGGCCATGAATTGTCCAGTTAAATCGGGAAAAGGCAAGGTCTAGGTGTCTTGGGAGAGCTACATCTAGGCATTGCATCTGTCTCTCCCGCTAACTCAGTCCTAATCTCCACAATAATTCAAGGAAAAGACTGTCGAATTTCTGTCCCAGCATTCTTAGATAGTGGTGCAGCAGGAAATTTTATGGACATCTCCTTCTTCGACTCGTTGGGACGAGCATCCAAACTGCTCACACAACCCCTCTCAGTGGTTGGGCTTAATGGTAAAGAACATTCCAGAGTTGCCATTGTTTCTCAAACACCTCCCATCCGGTTATCCACTGGAGCTCTGCATTCTGAGGAGATCACATTCTTGTTGCTCCAGTGTCCGCTGGCACCATTAGTTTTAGGTCTTCCTTGGCTCAGAAGACACAACCCTGTCATTAATTGGCATAATGGAGAAATTCTTCAATGGATTGATACCTGTTCTTCTACCTACATCACGCTTCCTGTACGTCTGGCTGCTGCCATCCAACCTGAATCGGCTTCTAGGATTCTGGCTCCTTACCAGGATTTGGCAGAAGTTTTTTTTAAAAAAAGGGCAGATACCCTTCCACCTCACCACTCCTATGACTGCGCTATTGGAGCAAGGCTTTGCAAAGGCAGACTCTATTCTCTATCCCTTCCTGAAAGCAAAGCTATGGAAGAATATATCCAGGATGCCTTGTAGAAAGGATTCATTCGGCCTTCCAAATCGCCGGTCGGAGCAGGCCTCTTTTTTGTGCAGAAGAAGGATGGCTCTCTCTGACTGTGCACAGATTTTCGAGGATTAAATAACATTACGGTGAAGAATTCCAATCCATTGCCCTTGATCTCTGTTTTGTTTGATCAGCTTCGGGGGGCCTCCATCTTCACCATGATAGATCTCAGCGGCGCATATAACCTGGTCCACATTGAAGAAGGTGACGAGTGGAAAACGGCCTTTGACACCCATTCCGGCCACTACGAATATCTGGTGATGCCGTTCGGCCTGTCTAATGCCCCAGCTGTGTTCCAAGACTTCATCAACAATGTGTTGAGGGAATATCTCAGGGTATGTGCAGTAGTTTACCTCAATATTCTAATTTATTCCAGCTCCCTGGAGGGACATCGCAAGCACGTGAGACTGGTGCTGATTAAACTCCTGGAGAACAACTTATATGCGAAACCGGAGAAATGTGACTTCGAAATCCAAGAAGTATCATTCTTGGGATACATTATCTCCTCTCAAGGATTTTCGATGGACCCGAGCAAAGTTAAGTCCATCTTGGATTGGGTTCAGCCCACCAATCTAAAAGCAATACAATGCTTCCTTGGCTTCGCCAATTATTATAGGAGGTTTATTCATTCCTTCTCATCCATAGTCGCGCCTATTGTGGAGCTTACCAGGAAAGAAGCTGATGTGGCGAACTGGCCAGCCAAAGCTTTTCAAGCCTTCAACTCCTTAAAACCTGCCTTTACCTCCGGTTCTTCGGCATCCCAATCCAGACTTTCCATTTATTGTCGAAGTAGACGCTTCAGAGATCGGTGTGGGGGCTGTACTGTCACAGAAGGATCCTGAAAGTGGCAAACTCCATCCCTGTGCTTTTTTCTCTCAGAAATTCGCTTCAGCTGAGAGGAACTAAGATGTAGGGAATCATGAGCTCTTGGCCATCAAGTGGGCATTTGAAGATTGGAAGCACTGGCTGGAAGGAGTGAATCATGTTGTCACGGTACTCACTGATCACAAAAATTTTTCATATATTGAGACCACCAAGAGGTTGAATGCCAGACAGGCTCGGTGGGCATTATTTTTCACTCACTTTAATTATGTTATCTCATTTCGGCCTGGCTCCAAGAATTTAAAGGCGGATGCGCTGTCTCGCAGTTTTCAACCAGTCCAACCACTCACTATACTGGAAGAAACCATCGTCCCTACCTCCAACATCCATTTTGCTGGGACCAGTGATCTTGTGGATCTCAATTGTACCTGCCAGTATGAAGCTCCAGCAGAAATGCCACCATGGGTCTTGTTTGCTTCGGAAAGATTTCAGAAAGCAGTGCTGTTGAACTTTCATTCATCCAAACCATCTGGGCATCCAGGCATTGCAAACACTACCGAGTTGCTTTCCCGTTCTGTCTGGTGGCAGTCTATGGGTCAAGATATTTGGGAATTTGTATTAGCTTGTGATAACTGTGCTTGCAACGTCTCCTCACACAGCTCCTCCTGGTCTCCTGTTTCCTCTTCCTACTCCTTGCAGGCCATGGATCCATTTTGCCATGGATTTCATCGTGGACTACCATCTTCTTCCCGCTGCTCTGTCATCTGGATGATTGTTGACTGTTTTAGCAAAATGGTTCACTTTGTTCCACTTACCAAACTGCCTTCTAGTAAAGAATTATCTTCTTTATTTTTACTTCACATTTTCAGACTCAATGGCTTGCCAATAGATATCGTTTCCGAACCGAGGGACGCAGTTTGTGGCACGGTTTTGGAAGAATTTCTGCTCAGCCTTCGGTATCAACATCAGCCTGTCCTCCGGGTACCATCCACAGTCAAACGGGCAGATGGAACGGGTGAACCAGTCATCAGAGCAGTATCTCCAATTCTTCATCTCCAAGTACCAGAACGACTGGGTGTCTCTTCTTCCTATTGCGGAATTTACATTCAATAATTCTTGTCACTCCACGTCATCTGTTTCACCTTTTTTCTGCAATGCTGGGCTGCACCCTAGGGCAAACTCCTTTGAGGCAGTTTCAACTGGTATTCCATCCTCCACATCTGTTGCAAGGCTATGATCAGTTTGGAAAAAAGTTTGCAAATGTCTGATTAAAGCATCCTGAGTGCCAAAACTTGGCTGGATAAGCATCAGCGACCATGCAATTTCAAAGTAGGAGATTTGGTGTGACTGTCCTCCAAAAATATCAATATACACCAGCAGTCGCAGAAGTTAGGTCCCAGGTTCATTGGGCCATTTAGGATTATCTCTTGAATCAATCCTGTGGCCTTCCATCTTAAGCTACCTGCTAACCTCAGAATCAACTTTGACTGCTCCTTACTCAAGCCGGTGTCTTCTTCCCTCAGGTACAGCTCTAGACGGCCAGCAAGACCTCCACCCATCCTTGTTCAAGGATGCCGAGAGTTTGTGGTGGAGAAAATTTTGGACCCCAGACTCTCACGAGGAGCCCTTCAGTTCCTGGTTTATTGGAAGGGGTATGGACCAGAAGAACAGTTCTGAGTTCATATGAGATCGTTGAATGCTGCTGCCTTGGTAAAGAAATTTTTCAAGACTTTCCGGAGAAACCTGGAGCTAGAGGTTCCTTAACCCCTCATCAAGGTGGGGTACTGTTAGGATCTGCAGTTAAGCAGATCATATTGTTTGCAATTTCCAGCCTTAGTTGCTACTGAGGCACTGCACTAATTACTGCCTGTCTGTGTGCAGTATCAGGTGCACATTCATTGATTCTCTTGACTGTGCACAGCCTAGGTGCACAGTAGTCTGTCATTAAGGGAGGCTTGCTCTGGTTCAGCCCTGTTGCTGTTAAATTCCAGCCAGCCCTTCACTCCATGCCGATGATAGAGTTTCTCGTACTTCCAGTTGTTCCAGTCTCCTTTTTGTCAGTCGAGTTTCTGAGCCAGTTTTGCTGTGTTTGTCCGCTGCCATTTGTTCCAACGAGGTGGCTTGGTCTGCATTTCACCTGCTCGTGCTGCTTATGCCATCTAGGCAGCACGGTGCGCTTCCTACCCCAGAAGCGCCTGTCTGTATCCACTAGCTTGTGTCAACTCAGCGGCACCTGTTGCAGTTTAGCACACTAGTGCGCAAGCCCGCAATCCATTGCCAGTGTCAACCCGGCAACACTGGTTGTAAGTTAGCAACACAAGTGCACAAGTCAGCACACCACCGCAAGTGTCAACCCAGCGGCACTGGTCGCAACTCAGCATTCCTGGTGCGAAATCCAGCACACCGTCGCCTGTGTCATCCCGGCAGCACTTGTTGCAGCTCAGCATTCCAGGTGCACAATCCAGCACACCATTGCCAGTGTCAACCTGGTGACACTGGTTGCAGCTCAGCGTCTCCAGTGCGCAATTCGGTGCACCGTCGCCAGTGTCAACTCGGCGACATTGGTAGCAGCTCAACATCCTTGTGCACACACCATTTGAAACTCATCAGCCCAAGGCTACATCTATCAGCCCTCAAGGCTGCTTTAACAGCCCAAAGGCTGCATCACATCTTTAGTCCCTTGGCCACGACTAATAAAGGCAAATCAGCCCTCAAGGCTGCTTCAACAGCCCAAAGGTTAAATCACATATTTAGTCCCTTGGCCATGACTAATAAAGGCAAATCAGCTCTCAAGGCTGCTCCAACAGCCCAAAGGCTGCATCACATCTTTAGCCCCTCGACCACAACTAGTCAAAGCAAATCAGCCCTCAAGGCTGCTTCAACAGCCCAAAGGCTGCATCATATCCTTAGCCATTGGCCACGACTAGACAAATACTTTCCAGCCCTCAAAGCTGTCACCAGACTGCACTTGCATTGACTACCATCCATTTCTAACAGGTATCCCACCAGCTTCCTCACTCAGACTTCGCTCTACATTAACCCTAGTCGATTCCCTCCTGGAATCATAACAGGAACCTGGAATCAGGTAACAGCAAGAATACACTCAGTAGCGACAACATTGCACAGGCAGCTTCCTGCTGTCTGGAGGCCAGCTATATACCCTGCAGTAGCAGATCATTGGTGGACAGTGACAGCTGACCACCACCATGCTACCATTGGGTACAGGGTAGTCAGGTGATGTAAACTGTCATGGTTGCGTCCATGACGGTGACCGCAGTAACCAAGGCACAGCACAGCACAGCACAGCACAAGGAAGTCTACATGGCTCTAAGAATAATACTCAGCACGTCATCCTCCGCCGCATCTGACATCTGACCACACGGGAGATCACGGGAAGCCGGCGCTGGTGTGAGTAATGGCCAATCCTAGGCCGCAACCTGACAGGAGGCCTGTGTGCAGTCTCCATGTGGACCCCCCTCTCTTCGGCACATTCTACTTGTAGATTCTGGTACTGTGCTGCCACCATTTTCCAAGAGATTTCTGAAATGCCAGCATAGGTAGGTATAATCTGTCAGTACAGGGAGTGCGGTGTGGGCCAAGAACCCTGCTCTCATTATAGATACGCTCCTGAAGATGGTATAAATGGAAGAAGTGACAAGAGGAGAAGGAAGAGGAATAAGTCTGGTAGAAGTTTGTTCACACGCTCACCAGTTTTAGGGATGTTTTCCCAAAGACAGATGGCCATTTCGTGGTTCTTAGTTATGTTTAAATGTAATTATATCATTGAGATGTTATGCTGGGTACACACTTAGTGATGTGTACCCTGCGCCGGTGACACGTGCGGCGGGACACAGCAGGGTGCTGGCATCAGTTAGTGCATACACACTTGCCGATGCTGGGAGCGAAAGCGAAAGCATGGCCCCTGCTTACAATATCGCCCGTCAGACCTGCATGCAGCGATATGCAGTGCGCATCATCAGCGACATAGCATTCAGTGGCGTTTCATGAGAGGAGGGGGCCCGTGTGCAGTCTCCATCACGGGTCCCTTCCTCTCTGTCCGGCTGCCAGCAGTGCACTGAGCGATTCGCCGCAATAATAAACTCTGGGCACTAGAGTGTGCCCAGAGTCTATAGCGCATGCGCAGGTCACCTGGAAAATGGCTGCGGCGGCATTTTTCCTGTACTGTGCATGCGCAAACGATGGAAAAATGCCAGCAGCGGCCATTTTCCAGGTGTTTTTACAGCGCTGACATCGGCGCCAATGTGGGACTCCAGAGAGGTAAGTATAATATGGGTGCAAGGTGTGCAGTGCGGGCCACCTCTGGACCCAGGGGCCTGTGTGCACCACACACCCTGCACTCATTATATATACAACCCTGATAGCGGGTACACACTGGCCAATGTGCCCGATATGTCATCTAGTGTGTACCCGGCATCAGTGACATGCAGTGAGGTAAATGGCTGGGGAGGCACTGGCTAGTATTAGAGCTAGATTTACAGACACATATATTAACCCGAGGGTACATGTGGGCATTATACAAAGGTGCAGCAGTATATAGTGCTGGAAGTTTGGTGTGTTTTGAACTGGGATGTACGGAAAAGGTAGACAGGGGAGGCAGTGCCTCACCTGCCATACACATTTTACTCCAGAGTTTTGAATATAAAAAGTATTAGAATAATACAAAGAAGATATTTTTTATATTTTCTTATTCTTATTTTCTTATTCTTATTTTTCTTATAATTTTTATAGTCTAAACCAGTGTTGGCTAACCTTGACACTCCAGCTGTTATGGAACTACATAACCCAGCATGCACTGCTACAGTTTTGCTATTAGGGCATGCTAAAACTGTGGCAGGGCATGCTGGGCTATATAGTTCCACAACAGCTGGAGTGTCAAGGTTAGCCAACACTGGTCTAAACTCTGGAGTATACCTAAGTATGACAGCAAAGACTCTGCCTCGCCTGCCTCACCTGACCGTACATCACTGTCCGGCATTAGAATTCATAGATTATGCTTCTTTTTTTTTTTATTTGCACAGATAAGTATAGTTATATATGTGATGTTGTGTTAGCTCACATATATCCCCTAGCTAGATCAGTCAGAAATAAAGCAAAAATAATGAGCACCTGGCTGTAACTGCATCAGGATAGCTGTGCCTGCGAAGGCTTACTTGAAAGAATGTCTCCTTTCAACAGTAGTAATAGGACAATAACTCAGATCCGTGGTAATAAGACAACTTATATAGATAAAAAGGTGGACATATTCTCTAAAGGTGGGTACACACCTAGCAGATATATCTGCAGATGATGGTCGTTCATACACTTAACGATCATCTTCTTGCAGGCAGGCACGGGTCCTGCCAGTGGGGGGCATGATCAGTGTGATCGCTCCCCCCACCAGCATAGGAGACTGCTGTGGCTGCTGCTTAGCAGCCGCAAGCAGTCTCCTGGTACAGCCAAGCAGACAGCAGCGTGTGCTGGGCTGTTGTGATGTAAAACGGGGGATGGCTCCAGGTCGGGGCCCCCGCCGGGCCCCTCCAGCAAGCCCGGGTAATTAGGACCTGCTCCCCCTCTCTCAGCGCCCCTGCCCATGGCTGCCGCTGCATGTGTGCGGGTGGTCGGCTGATTGCTCATACACACTTGCCGATGGACAGGTATATCTGCAGATATATCTGTCCATCAGCTATCTGTCCATCGGCTCTGCAGCACAGCCGTCACGATATGTCTGTGAACGACGTCGTTCACACATATATTGCTGGTACAGACACAAAAAGAAAAGTTACAAGTGCACAACTCCAATACTACTAATTATATATAAATAATAAATTTTGCAATAAAATACAGCAATAAATAAATCAAAGTTTTTAGCATAATCATGGCCAAGGTTATGGGCCTACCCACCGCATCCAGGTAACCTCTGTAGGGTAAGTCCCTAACATACTAGGGTTAAAATCTAAAGCACACCACACCCCCAAACCAGCCCAGCTGAGCCACCCCAGGGCTTTGCTATAGTGAGAAAGGTGAAATGTAAAGGAGTGTTAGACAGGAGCAGCTACTGCATAGATTAGAAGTAATGTGAAAAATAGAGGTGTGAAAATATTACATATATAATAAACAAGCAATAAAGGTGCTAATAGTGAAAAAAAGGAAAAGTGTGTTATAATGCGATGCCCTGAAGCAGCCCAACCAAAGCCATTGAAGGAGCACACGCCCCAAAAATCAACCCATAACTGCACTATATAAACGGGAAGGACTTACCTATATTGTGCCTTTTAGAAAAGTGCATTCAAAATGCCAGAATCCCTGCTTAAAACTAGGGTTGAGCGGGTTCAGATTTCTGAAATCCGAACCCCCTGCCAAGCCTCCCCGATCCGAGGCCGATCCCAGTCAGGCTCGACTTTTCCCACCTGACTCGTATCTGAAATCGAGGCAAAACGTCATCATCCCGCCTTCCGGGTCTCGCGGGTTTTGGATTCTATATAAGGTACCCGCGTAGGTGCCATTATCTCACTCGGCTGTGGACAGTGAATAGGGAGGGTGGAAGTTAGGGCTGGCTGGGGTGTGTAGTGTAGTGTAGTGTAGTGCAGTGTAGTGATGTGCTGTGCTGTGAGGTGCTGTGCTGCTATTGTCCATAGGGGCTGTGTCCACTCCTCCAAAGTCCATAGGGGCTGGCTGTGTTGTGCTGTGCTGCTGTTGTCCATAGGGGCTGTGTCCACTCCTCCAAAGTCCATAGGGGCTGGCTGTGTTGTGCTGTGCTGCTGTTGTCCATAGGGGCTATGCCCACTCCTCCAAAGTCCATAGGGGCTGGCTGGGCTGTGTTGTGCAGTCAGTTGTCCATAGGGGCTGTGTCCACTCCAAAGTCCTGTGCAGTGTCCCAGTCCTAAAGGGGTGCTGTAGTGTTGTCCAGGGGGTGCTCTGTCCATCAGGGGTGCTCCCCCCAAGTGCAAAAAAACATATATATTTTGTCTGTGTTTGTGAATTGTGTGCGCAGTAGCCGCATGTGCATCAACAAAGTAGCGCCAAGCGTGCGCCTGTGTCCTAAGTAAAGGGCCGGCTGGCTCGTCTGTTAAAGGATGCTGTAACCCCCAAAGTGCACTCCAAACAAAATAAAAAATGATTTTCTGTGTTTGTGAATTGTGTGCACTGTGGCCGCACGGTTATCAACAAAGTAGCGCCAAGCGTGCGCCTGTGTCATACGTAAAGGGCCGGCTGGCTCGTCTGTTAAAGGGTGCTGTAACCCCCAAAGTGCACTCCAAACAAAATAAAAAATAATTTTCTGTGTTTGTGAATTGTGTGCACTGTGGCTGCATGTGCATCAACAAAGCAGCAGCGCCAAGCGTGTGCCTGTGTCCCATAAGTAAAGGGCCAGCTGGCTTGTCCGGTAAAGGGTGCTGTAACCCCCAAAGTGCACTCCAAACAAAATAAAAAACTATTTTCTGTGTTTGTGAATTGTGTGCACTGTGGTCACACGTGCATCAACAGAGTAGCGCCAAGCGTGCGCCTGTGTCATAAGTAAAGGGCCGGCTGCATCCTCAAAGCAGCAGCGACAAGCGCGCGTCTGTCTGTTAAAGGGTGGTGTAACCCCCAAAGTGTGCTTCAACCAAAATAAAATAATCTTTTTTTCTGTGTTTGTGTGTGAAATGTATGCGCAGTAGCCTCACCTGCATCCTCAAAGCAGCAGCGACAATCGCGCGTCTGTCTGTTAAAGGGTGGTGTAACCCCCAAAGTGCGCTCCAACCAAAATAAAATAATCTTTTTTTCTGTGTTTGTGTGTGAAATGTATGCGCAGTAGCCGCACCTGCATCCTCAAAGCAGCAGCGACAAGCGTGCATCTGTTTGTTAAAGGGTGGTGTAACCCTCAAAGTGCGCTCCACAAAAAAAAACAAAATTCTTTTTTTTCTGTCTTTGTGAAATGTGTGGGCTGTAGCCACACCTGCATCATCAAAGCAGCAGAGACAAGCGTGCGTCTGTCTGTTAAAGGGTGGTGTAACCCTCAAAGTGCACTCCACAAAAAATCAAAAATTCTTTTTTTTCTGTCTTTGTGAATTGTGTGGGCTGTAGCCACACCTGCATTACCAAAGCAGCAGCGACAAACGTGCGTCTGTCTGTTAAAGGATTACATCGGTGACAGCATCCAAGTAGGCATGTCAGACAGTCCGTACCTGTACTGGCAGGAAAAAGAGGCAATTTGGAGGCCCCTTTACAAATTGGTTGTATTTTACCTGAGTTGCCCCCCTCCAGTGTGTACTCCGAAAGAGTGTTTAGTGCAGCCGGGAACCTTGTCAGCGAAAGGCGTAAGAGGTTGCTTCCACAAAATGTGGAGTAGATGATGATCATAAAAATGAATTATCAACTCTTCCAGGGAGACCAGCCTCCAGAAAGTACAGAGGGACCTGTGGTGGTGGATTTCAGCGGGGACGAATTAATACTCTGTGAGGATGAGGATGTACACAACACTGAAGAGGGTGAGGAATCGGTGGATGAGGAGGATGAGGACGACATCTTGCCTCCGTAGAGCCAGTTTGTGCAGGGACAGTTTAATTGCCAGCTTGTTTTGTGGGGGCCCAAACGAACCAATCATTTGAGCCACAGTCGTGTGGCAGACTCTGGCACTGAAATGATTGGTTTGTTAAAGTGTGCATGTCCTGTTTATACAACATAAGGGTGGGTGGGAGGACCCAAGGACAATTCCATCTTGCACCTCTTTTTTTTCTTTACATTATGTACTCTTTGGGGCCTAGTTTTTCAAACTGCCATCTTGTCTGCCACTGCAGTGTCACTCTTAGATGGGCCACATGTTTGTGCCGCCTACTCGTGTCGCTTAGCATAGTCATCCAGCTACCTCGGTGCACACCCCTACTTATAACCAATAGGGGACAGTAGGGGAAGGGTTCTAACCTAGGCTGAAGGAGTCTCATACGTTCAGCTGTGCATATGAGCACACTAAATGAGTATATGGAAAAATGGCCCTAGACTGCACACCCTGAATATATAGATAGATAGATAGATAATGGGAGGTGCAACCTGTTGAGACTATTGTTGAAGACACAAAAAGAAAAGTTACAATTGCACAACTCCAACACTACTAATTAAACATAAATAATACATTTTGCAATAAACTTTCGCAATAAATAAATCGAGATTTTTAGCATAATCATGGTCAAGATTATGGGCAGGGCCGTAGCTAGGGTAGTGCGGCCGTTGCCATCGCACAGGGCACCACAGGTCAGGGGGTGCTGTTTGGGCCTATCAAATTCCTGTTTATTATAATTCTTGCTTGTAGATTCCTCTTATTTCATCCCCAGCGTCTCCTGGCCTCTCCTATCTCTTCCCTGGCCCTTCCCCATGAAGCCATGGCCCTTTTTTGGGTGCATTATGTCCCTTTGAAAAATGACGGGGGCTCCAACGCTCTTTCTGGTACAGGGCACCAAAAAGTCTAGTTACGGCTCTGGGCCTACCCACCACATCCAGGTAACCTCTGTAGGGTAGGTCCCTATAATACTAGGGTTAAAATCTAGAGCGCAGGACACCTATTTCCATATTGCTGGTACACACTGGCCGACGGGCACCAGATATATTGGCCGATCAATTGAACCGCCAATATATCTGTCAGTGTGTACCCATCTTTAGAACACAGTGAAAGACGTGTCATGAAAACATACGAACAAGTTATATAGTTAAGCAGGGGATCGATTTCAGTTATAGAGTTATAGAATTGAGCAGTTTCGGATTCCAGAGATCCGAACCCACCCGAACTTACGGGTTCTGAGTCACCCGAGCCGGTTCGGGATTTCCCGCCTGACTCGAATCTCAAAACGAGGAAAAACGTCATTATCCCGCTGTCGGATTCTTGCAGGTTTTGGATTGTATAAAAGGTCCCGCGATTGCTGCCATTTTTCATTCCCACTGTGAGGAGTGAAGAGAGAGAGGGCTGTGAATGTGCTGTTACTAACGCTGTGCATAGGGGCTGGCTACTGTTGTTATTGTCACTCAGGGGCTGGCTGCTTATGTCCATAGGGGGTGTGGCAGGCTGTTGTCCATATACAGTATAGGGGCTGGCTGGCTGTTGTCCTGTCCACTCCATAGGGGTCGGCTGTTGTCTATAGGGGCTGGCTGTTGTCCATTTAGTGGCTGGCTGTTGTCCTGTCCATAGGAGCTGGCTGGCTGTTGTCCATAGGGGCTGGTTGGCTATGCTGCTGTGTTGTCCAGGGGGTGCTCTGTCCTTCAGGGGTGCTTTTCACCCCCAGTGTGAAAAAAAATTTTTTCTTTCTGTGTATGTGTGTGCGCGCTAGCCACACTTATCAGCAATGTAGGTGCGCAGGGGTGCTGAGCTGATTGTGTCTCTTTTATCAAGGAGCTGCTGCCTCGTTCAGGGGTGCTCCCCCCAGTGTGAAAAAAATAAAAACAATTTTTGGTGTGTGTGTGTGTGCATGTTAGCCACATTTATCAGCAACGTAGCTGCACAGGGGTGCTGCCTGTGTCGTTTATCAAGAGGCTGCTGCCTCGTTCGGGTGTTCTCCCTCCCAAGTGCCCAAAAAAATGAATTAAATCAATCAAAATAATGTGTTTTTGTGTGTGTGTGTGTGCGCTAGCCACACTTATCACCAGCAACATAGCTGCTCAAGGGTGATGCCTGTTTTGTTTATCAAGAGGCTGCTGCCTCGTTCGGGTGCTCTCCCTCCCAAGTGCCCCCGTAAAAAATTAATTAAATCAATCAATCAAAATCAATCAATCTGTGTTTTTTTTTTTTAGCCACATTTATCAGCAACGTAGCTATGCAGGGATGCTGTCTGTGTTGTTTATCAAAAGGCTGCTGCCTCATTTGGATGCTTTCCCTCCCAAGTGCCCCCAAAAAATAAAATCAATCAATCTGTTTTTTCTTGTGTATGTGTGTTAGCCATGGCATTACAAAACGCCTCTGCTGAGATTTGCAAAAACATTTTCAAAGGCAAAACTAGAGAATATGGCTTAAAAAATGGAATAAAGCAGCTAAAACTGCTGCGTTCTCTGATTATAGTGTCCCTACTCCTCCCAGTCTCTACCCATGGCTCCACTACCTGAATTTCAGCGAGGCAGAGGGGGAACTCCATGCAACTGTATTCCAGAGTGCAGCTGCTCCTCCTGTAGCCCAGGTCATAAGATGTATAGGGGGTGTGGTGATGATATGGACTAAATTGGAGCTTACATCCACTAAAGTGGAAAATGGATCCTCAATCTAACAGAGAGCGCAGCTGTAATTTATACACAACACAGAATAGGATGAAGATATAGGCTTGGGTGATGGTATAATCTGGGGTGATGTATACATCATTTTCTTCACACAATATTAATTTGTCCCCGCTGGAATCCACCATTACAGGTGCCTCTGTAGTTTTGTAAATAATTGACGGTAAAGGTTTTTCTCGTATAATTTGTAGTTCGTTTTGATGGACATCATCTTTTCCAAATTTTGGGGAAGTAGTCTCAGACACGAACACTGACAAGGATCCTGGCTGTGCTGAAAACTCACTGGAAGGTGGGCAGCTCAAGTAAAGCAAAGGCAGTTTTGTGTAAGGGCCTCCAAATTGCCTCTTTTTCTTGCCAGTAGTTATTTACATGTATCTTTCTCTTCAGATCTGTGTCCATTGAGAAGAAAAAACAATATCTTCATACTTGCTGGGATGAAAATACACTCCCAGCAGCAGGCATGGCACTCAAGAATTCCGAAGAAAGACAACGTTAGGCCTTACAGTAAATCAGGGGTAGCTAACCTCGGTCCTCGAGAGCTACTAACAGTTCACGTTTTCCAGACCACCTAGCTGGTGCACAGGTGTATTCATTACTCAGAAACACATTTGAAAAGTTCCACAGGTGGAGTTAATTATTACACTTGTGATTCTATGAGGAGACCTGGAAAATTGCACTGCTGGTAGCTCTCGAGGACCAGGGTTGGCTACCCCTGCCTTCAGTCATAGATCTTACGCTTGTCCACATATCTGTGCTGGTTAAGTGGCACTTTGACGCCACTAACTAACTATGGGCCTGATTCAGACACGGTCGCTAAGCTGCGCTCGCTCACTCTGAGCGATGGTCGCACAACTGCGCATGCATATGTCACAGTGCGCGTGCGCACACAAGTGTCTGCATTGTGAAATTGTCCGCTCGTAGTACACAGCCTGGCCACTACTTTGAATGACAGATAGCGCCGTTTGTGGGTGGTAACAGGGGAAGGTGCTTGTGAACGGGGGAGTGGATGTGTGAACGCAGGCATGCCTGCCCATCAGAACGGCATTTAATGGGTGTGCATAGTTAGCAAAGTAGCGTCATTGAACACGTGACTTGGTTGGTTTTTCCCTGAACTGCTTGCAGTGCTTGCGGGAGAGTATGGTCTATCTCAAGCGCTGAGAGCAGCTCCAATGGCTCCCGATGTTCCCGATTAATACTACATTTCCCGGAGAAGACGTGTGTAGTGAGTGGCAATGGGGCATCTTTAAACACTTGCGAGCGCAATATGCCGTCACTCGCTTAGACATAGAGGCGTCCTTAGACTGCAAAGTGTGAGCGCATGATTTGCATTGACGGCCCCTTTTTGACAGCGAGCGGCCGCATATAGCGAACGGGTCTGAATCAAGCTCTATGTTTCTTTTTATGTCCCTCTATAGGTTGGGAAATGCTCAACGTGGAAGCTTTGCAAAGGATTATTTTACAGTCATTTGTTTTGGAAAGCAGTCTTCCTGGTCCTCTTCTGGGATGAAAATTCACTCCTAGCAGCAGAAGTTGGCGCAGGATTCTCAAGAAAGACACAATATAAGACCTTAAGGGGTAAATTTAATTTACTTATGTGAGAGTTTTTACAGTGCATCCGGAAAGTATTCACAACGCTTCACTTTTTTCCACATTTTGTTATGTTACAGCCTTATTCCAAAATGGAATAAATTCATTTTTGTCCTCAAAATTGTACACACAATACTCCATAATGACAACGTGTAAACAGTTTTTTAGATATTTTTGCAAATATAATTACAAAAAACACTAAGAAATCACATGTACATAAGTATTCACAGCCTTTGCCATGAAGCTCAATATTGAGCTTAGATGCATCCTGTTTCCACTGATCATCCTTGAGAGGTTCTTACAGCTTAATTGGAGCCCACCTGTTGTAAATTCAGTTGATTGGACATTATTTGGAAAGGCATGCACTTGTCTATATTAGGGGTGTGCACCGGACACTTTTCGTGTTTTGTGTTTTGGTTTTGGATCTGGATCTTTCTTCGTGTTTTGGATCTGGATTGGTTTTGCCAAAACCACCCTTCCGTGTTTTGGGTTCTGGGTTTTGTGTTTTGGATCTGGATTTTTTCTTAAAAAATAAAAAAAACCCGCTAAAATCACATAAATGGGCCTTTTTTTGTTCCTACGCTATTAATAACCCCAATAACATTAATTTCCACTCATTTCCACTCTATTCTGAACACCTCACACCTCACAATATTGTTTTTAGGCCAAAAGGTTGTACCGAGGAAGCTGGATGACTATGCTAAGCGACACAAGGGGGCGGCACAAACACGTGGCCCATCTAGGAGTGGCACTGCAGTGGCAGACAGGAAGCCAATCAGCGTTATGGTGCCCATTTGCATGTAGCACGAACCCGGGAGATCCGTGCTACATGCATCTGTGTGATTGGCACAGAGCAATGACAGGTCCGTGAGACCCGTCTGTGCTGCTGTGGTAAAAAAAAAAAAAAAAAACCTGTGTAAAAAAAGAAAAAAATGGCGTGCACCCCCCCAAAAAAGAGCAACCAGCCCCGGGCATTAGTAACCCAGTGCTGGGTGTGCTTAAATACAGGGGACAAACGACGTAGGGGTCCCCTGTACTTAAGCACAACCAGCACCGGGCTAGTCAGAACCAGCGCTGGTTGCCAAAATACGGGGGACAAACGACGTAGGGGTCCCCTGTATTCTGCGCAACCAGCTCTGGGCTCTGATCCGGTCCTGGTTCTGGAAATATAGGGGACAAAAAATGAGTAGGGTTCCCCTGTATGTTCCAGAACCAGCACTGGACTTTTTCTAGCGGGGGGCTGATGCCACAGCCAGGGGAGCCCTTTCACCGGGCCCCCCAGCCGCAGCATCAACCCTGACCGCTAGTCAGCCCAGGCCGGGGATCCCTGGAGAGCTGGGGACCCCCCCAATAAAGGGGTCACCCTCTCCAGGGCACCCCAGGCCCAGGCTGATAGCCCGGGGCTATCCCCGCCACCCCTGGTGGCGGTGGGTGGCGGGTTGATTGTGTGGTGTGGTGTAAATAAAGAATATCAAACATTGTCTTTACAAGTAGAACTGCAAGTCCCAGCTAGCCTGCCCCGCATGCTGGTACTTGGAGAACCACAAGTACCAGCATGCAGGGCATTAAGGGCCCACTAGTACCTGTAGTTCACCTGTAAAAAAAATGTTTAAAAAAACACAGGACACACACACCGTGACAGTATAAGTTTATTAAACATACATACACACACACACACACACACACATGTACACATACTCACCTATGTAACCCTGTAGCATCGGTCCACTTGTCCGGTAAAGTATCCCTAGGGGACCTGTGAAAAAAAACATACTCACCATCTCCTATGCGAGGTTCTGTCCTCTTCGTTCCAAAGTAGGCATCCCCGGACTTGGCAAAAAAAAAAAACGAAAACGCGATCCACGAACTTAGTACCGTTCTATAGAACGGTACTTCCCGAATGAGAGCTTAGCGGCGGGGTATCACCATGGAAACCCCGCTGCTAAGCGTTCATTGGCTGAGAGAGGTCATCTCCCGTCTCTCAGCCAATGAACGGCTCCCTCCATTGTAGTCAATGGTGGGAACCGCAGGGTAAACTTTAATAACCTTGCGGCTCCCAGCATTGACTACAATGGAGGGAGCCGTTCATTGGCTGAGAGAGACGGGAGATGGCCTCTCTCAGCCAATGAACGCTTAGCAGCGGGGTTTCCATGGTGATACCCCGCCGCTAAGCTCTCATTCGGGAAGTACCGTTCTATAGAACGGTACTAAGTTCGTGGATCGCGTTTTCGTTTTTTTTTTTTGCCAAGTCCGGGGATGCCTACTTTGGAACGAAGAGGACAGAACCTCGCATAGGAGATGGTGAGTATGTTTTTTTTCACAGGTCCCCTATGGATACTTTACCGGACAAGTGGACCGATGCTACAGGGTTACATAGGTGAGTATGTGTACATGTGTGTGTGTGTGTGTGTGTGTATGTATGTTTAATAAACTTATACTGTCACGGTGTGTGTGTCCTGTGTTTTTTTAAACATTTTTTTTACAGGTGAACTACAGGTACTAGTGGGCCCTTAATGCCCTGCATGCTGGTACTTGTGGTTCTCCAAGTACCAGCATGCGGGGCAGGCTAGCTGGGACTTGCAGTTCTACTTGTAAAGACAATGTTTGATATTCTTTATTTACACCACACCACACAATCAACCCGCCACCCACCGCCACCAGGGGTGGCGGGGATAGCCCCGGGCTATCAGCCTGGGCCTGGGGTGCCCTGGAGAGGGTGACCCCTTTATTGGGGGGGTCCCCAGCTCTCCAGGGATCCCCGGCCTGGGCTGACTAGCGGTCAGGGCTGATGCTGCGGCTGGGGGGCCCGGTGAAAGGGCTCCCCTGGCTGTGGCATCAGCCCCCCGCTAGAAAAAGTCCAGTGCTGGTTCTGGAACATACAGGGGAACCCTACTCATTTTTTTCCCCTGTATTTCCAGAACCAGGACCGGATCAGAGCCCAGAGCTGGTTGCGCAGAATACGGGGGACCCCTACGTCGTTTGTCCCCCGTATTTTGGCAACCAGCTCTGGTTCTGACTAGCCCGGTGCTGGTTGTGTTTAAGTACAGGGGACCCCTATGTCGTTTGTCCCCTGTATTTAAGCACACCCAGCACTGGGTCACTAATGCCCGGGGCTGGTTGCTCTTTTTTTGGGGGGGAGGACGCCATTTTTTTCTCTTTTTACACAGGTTTTTTTTTTTTTATTTACCACAGCAGCACAGACGGGTCTCACGGACCCGTTAGTGCTCTGTGTCAATGACACAGATGCAAGTAGCACGGATCTCCTGGTCCGTGCGTGCATCTGTGTCATTGAAATACACAGCAGCACAGACGGGTCTCACTGACCCATCTGTGCTCTGTGTCACTGTCAATCACACAGATGCATGTAGCACGGATCTCACGAGTCCGTGCTACATGCAAATGAGCACCATAATGCTGATTGGCTGAGAGCCATGACAGACGGCTCTGTCAGCCAATCAGCACTTTGCCCATTAAAGGCAAAGGCATTTTTTTTTAAATGGCCGCTCGAGGCAAAACCTCGAGATCCGACAGCAGATCTCGAGGTTTTGCCTCGGGAGAGGGATCCGGGGCAGACAGGGAGATCCGAGCTTGGGCTCGGATCGCCCCGGATCCCCGAAGTTCGGGTGGGTTCGGTTCTCAGGGAACCGAACCCGCTCATCCCTAGTCTATATAAGGTCCCACACTTGACAGTGCATGTCAGAGCACAAACCAAGCATGAAGTCCAAGGAATTGTCTGTAGACCTCAGAGACAGGATTTTCTCGAGACACAAATCTGGGGAAGGGTACAGAAAAATATCTGCTGCTTTGAAGGTTCCAATGAGCACAGTGGCCTCCATCATTCACAAATGGAAGAAGTTCGGAACCACCAGGACTCTTCCTATAGTTGGCCGGCCGACTAAACTGAGCGATCGGGGGAGAAGGGCCCTAGTCAGGACCAGGAACCCAATGGTCACTCTGTCAGAGCTAAAGCATTCCACTGTGGAGACAGGAGAATCTTCCAGAAGGACAACCATCTCTGCAGCAATCCACCAATCAGGCCTGTATATCAGAGTGGCCAGACGGAAGCCACTCCTTAGTAAAAAGCACATGGCAACCCACCTGGAGTTTGCCAAAATGCACCTGTAGGACTCGCTGGTCTGATGAGAGAAAGATTGAAGTATTTGGCGTGAATGCCAGGCGTTTTGTTTGGAGTAAACCAGGCATCGCTCATCACCAGGCCAATACCATCCCCACAGTGAAGAATGGTGGTGGCAGCATCATACTGTGGAGATGTTTTTCAGCGGCAGGAACTGGGAGACTAGTCAGGATAGAGGGAAAGATGAATGCAGCAATTTACAGAGACAGGATGAAAACCTGCTCCGGAGCGCTCTTGACCTCAGACTGGGGCGACGGTTCATCTTTCAGCAGGACAACGACCCTAAGTACATAGCCAAGATATCAAAGGAGTGGTTTCAGGACAACTCTGTGAATGTCCTTCAGTGGCCCAGCCAGAGCCCAGATTTGAATCCAACTGAACATCTCTGGAGAGATTTGAAAATGGCTGTGCACTCCCATCCAACCTGATGGAGCTTGAGAGGTGCTGCAAAGTGGAATGGGTGAAAATGCCCAAAGATAGGTGTGCCAAGCTTGTGGCATCATATTCAAAAAGACTTGAGGCTGTAATTGCTGCCAAAGGTGCATCAACAAAGTATTGAGCAAAGGTTGTGAATACTTCTGTATGTGTGATTTCTTTGGTTTTTTTTTTATTATATTTGCAAAAATCGCAAAAAAACTTTTACACATTGTCATTATGGGATATTGTGTGTAGAATTTTGAGGACAAAAATTAATTTATTCCATTTTGGAATAAGGCTGTAACATAATGAAATGTGGAAAAAGTGAAGTGTTGTGAATACTTTCCGGATGCACTGTAGAAGTGAGTTTTAGAAGTGATGTTGCTAGCTCATAGAAAATAATCAGATTATAGATATTATCTTCTAGAAAGTGCTAGGTAAATGATGTTAAGTAGAATCTGATTGGTTGCTATGGGCAACATCACTTTTAAAATGCACTTGTAAAAACTCTCACTTTAGTAAATTTAATTTACCCCATAATATCTTTGTGGTGGTTAAGTGGCAGTTTGGAGGCCACTAACTATGGCCCTGATTCAGAGCCGGACGCTCTGACCAGAGCGCTCGCTCTGAATCAGGGCCCACCTCCATTAATATGGAGCGTCCTCCATGACGCTCGTATAGCTTTTGGTCACCACCCACAGCATATACGAGCGTGCAGGATGATGGTTGCAATGGTCGTGACCATCATGACCATTGAAACTGCGAGCAAAAGCCTGCGGTTGAGTTTTTCAACCGCAAGGCCAGGAGTGATTTTGGCTCTATCTGAGCCAAAATCACTCCCACTGACATCACTAGTGATGTCAGTGGGGCCGACTTCAGACGGTAGGCGTTCCCTTGGGAATGCCTCCGTCTGGCAGGCACGCCCCCGGCACGCCCACCAAAGGGGGCGTGCTGTCAGTCACCATCGACAGCACGTCCCCTTTGATGAGACACTCCGAGTGAAGGAAAGTCCTTCGCTCGTTGGGTCTTGCGCATGCGCACGACGGAGCTCCCTCCGTCGTGCGCATGCGCAGTGGGGACCATCGACCCACTTGCGAGCGGACAGCCGCTCGCGAGTGGGTCTGAATGAGGGCCTATGTTTTTTTAATGTCCCTGTACAGGTTGGAAAATGCTTTTTCATGTAGAATGCACTACTAGAAGTCTTTCTGGTCCCCTTCTGGGATGAGAAAATCCACTCCCAGCAGCAGGCATGGCACTCAAGGATTCTTCTGGGGCAAGGACTGATGTGAATGAGTAAAATATTTTTTTGTAAATGTCCCTCCCCTCCCCTTCTCCCTTATGAATTTACTTCGGAATCAAAAAATGTAATTACATTTACTACCAAACCCTTCCTGTCCCTGCCTTCAACTACATACATACTCCAACTCCCTCAGGCCTCTCTTGAATAATAAAAACATTTGTTTCCTGATGTTCCATGTTGGAAGTTGAACTGCCGCATTTTTGTGCCGCCCACTGCTGCCGCATAGCTTAGTCAGCCACCTAGCTTGGTGCAAAATTTGGGTCTAAACTGGATGAAAACAATATAATGAGTTGTGAGGTGGTCAAAATTGACTGGAAACGAGTGGAAATAAATATTATTGAGGTTAATAATACTGTAGGAACAAAAACAGGCCCATTTTATTTAATTTTAGCTGGTTTTATGATTTTTTAAGAAAAAATTCAGATCTAAAATCAAAACCGAAAAACAAAACACGGAGGTGAGGTTTTGGCAAAACCAATCCAGATTCAAAACCAGGGGATTCAAAACCAAAACACGGGGGTCGGCACACATCTCTAGTTCTGTAACAATCATTAAATCATGCTCTTTTTCAGTTGTTTCGCATTAAGCACCAGATTATTTCAAACACAATTCTGGGGATTTTGCCTTCTTCACAAACTAAATATCCATTGACCTTAAGATACCAGATTGGTTCTTTGAGAGAACATTTCTCACACAGAGAAGAACAATGGTTCAGGCTTATCGGCACGGAACAGCCAGCAATGGTCTCTCTTGTGGTATAATACATTAAACTTCTTCCATTGAAAGAAAATTATACTGCCAATTTAGGAGCTATAAATTATTTCAACTGTTCTGTACCAGATAGGTATTTGGGTCAAGCTTAATAATTATTCTGTATTGGATCAAAGTTTTTTTTAGACCCAAACTTGCTCTCCTATAACAACACCAGTGTGGTTAATGCAGTAAAATAGACTTTGGATGTCACCCAACACATTCCTGTAAATTACAAAGACCAGGTCAGATATCACTGTCAATAAAGAACACATGTACGCAAGGCTACATTTATACCAAGAATTTTCTCTACACTCTTATCTTCTACCAAGAACGTAAGCAGGAAAGACGCAAGAAAAAGCTCATTTATGTGCATATGATTGGTCGGAGGCATCTCAAGAAACATCCAGCTGTACATCAGTAGCATAGTTACTAGGCTTACATCAGGAGTAACAAGTGGGTATAGTTACCATCTACATAGTATAGAGAAAGCATAAAGACAATGCTAGTAGCAAATTCTACATTTATATTATCCTACAGTATTTGTACACAACATAATAGTGTAATGAAGTGCTATGTTATCATGAGAGAATATTGCCTTGATACTGTTATTAACAAATGCGAGTCGCATGTTCCATACAAAATTAGAGATGGGTGCAGACCCCATTGTTTTAGTTTTAAATCATTGTCATGTTCTGGTTTTTGTTTTGACAAAACCACCCTCAAGTGTTTTGGATTGGTTTTGGATCTGGATTTCTTTAAAAATTGAAAAAAAACCAGCTAAAATAATGTAACTTGGACGTGTTTTTGCTCCTACAGCATTCATTTCCATATTCAATAACTGTCATTTCCTATCCATTTTGATCACCTCACAGCTCACATTATTGTTTTAATCACTATTGACCAAAGGCTGCAGTGAGCTGGTTGTGTAAACTAAGTGACAGAGCAGCGGCACAAGCAAATGACAGTTTAAAAGAGTATAGCACATCTATGAAAATATAAGTAAGTGCAGCTCACTTCAAGTTCACTTCTAAAGGTGCATACACACCTAACAATTTTTTGAACGATTTAACTATAACAATGTAGTTATCTTTCAATCGTTGAAAAAATTGTTCACTTTCTGAGTTATAATGATGAACGATTATCGTTCATGCGCATTCCCGTTTGTAGTTTGTAGTTCATTCTGACTGACCAACTGAACGATTTTCATTAAGGGAAGTTACAAACATCGTTTGTAGTTCAAAAAATCGTTCATTAGACTTTAAAAAAATCTGACAGAAAATCGTTCATAAAATCGTTGGTAAAAAAATCGTTGTGTGTGTATGCAGCTTAACAAACATACACAAGAGCCGTTTGTACAGGATTGCAGGTGCAAGCTAGTGCCTGACAAACATACACAGTGACAAAGAGCCCTGCAGTCTTTTACACCCTTCCCACCCATTCCAACTACCTACAACTCTCTCTAATGGTGACTAGTATGTAGTATTGCAGCATAAATTATAGCCCATAACCTGCCCATACACTCTGCTGTGTGAAATGGTACCTGGAATCACAAGGGAGAGACTTACATGCAATCCAAAACATGTGGAATCCGGATTTTAAATCTGAGTACCGAACTTGGCGAGACCCTAGGAAAGACTTGGTTCTCTCCGAAACCACAAAGTGATCCGAGCCGGGAATTGTTTCAACTCGGATCTCGAAAAGTTCAGGTGTGTTCAGTTTTTAGCAAAACCAAACTGCTCATTTCCATACAAAATATAAGTAAATATAAATGCAAGTACAAATAAAATTAAACTCAAATATCTGCTGTTTCTCCCCCTTTAAAATCAAATGTGAATCTTCTTTCCTGCCACAGTTCAAATGGAAATATCAGTTAAGTAATGTGAATAGACAGCCATGAATTGTTGTCCTTGCTAATGGTTTTGTACCCAGCTAGAGGGTAAATCTTCATCAGAATATCAGCAGCGGCAAGAAATTGCTGCTGATAGTCAGGGGCACAGAGGGGGGCAGCGGCTGAACTACTGGCGGTACAGCCAGTGCCTTGCACCACGGCCCGCTGTGGTGCAGGGGCCCAGAGCTGGCCCTAGGCATACAGCAAATGCCTAGGGGCATTCCAGGGCTCTGCCGTGACCCCCCCCCACACACACACACACTTTCCACTGCTGCTACGATTGGTACTCAGCTCCGATCGGGCAGCACAGCAGTTGGCCGGTCACACGACTGTGCCCGTGAGCCTGCCCGGGTCAAAATGAGCTTCTGCACAGAAGCTCATTCTAGCTACAGGAGGGGGAGGAGACAAGATAGCTGCAAGAGGGCATGCCCAGCCGCGGCCACTCCTCGATCTCCTCCCATGGGCTTTTGCGGAGCAGAGCGTTGAGTGACAACTCACGGCTCTGCTTCCATTTTAGACGCCCAGCATCGGACCAGGCACCAGGCAGTATCGGACCAGGTACCAGACAGCATTTAAAGTACCTGGACCAGGAACCTGTAGTACCTGAGTTCAGAGCAGCAGCATTAGTTGTGCTGCATCCAGGTGAGTGAGAGCTTTCTCAGTCTCTAGGTTATTTTTAGGTACAGTATTCAGGGCCGCCGTCAGGGAGGAACAGCCAGTACTCATGTACGGGGAACGGACAGCTGAGGGGCCCGGCAGCAGGCAGAGTTAATTAATTGTTAATTATTCACCTTCACACTGGCTGAGCTGCTAGTGATGTACGGAGATATGAATGAGTCATCACACATAGCTCCGCTGTGTGTGATGTGATGAGCAGGCCCGCCAAGAGCCGCGTCGGGCCCTGGTAAGAAAGGGGCGTGGCCTAATCATGGGATGCGTGGCTTAGGTTTAAAAATAGAGTGAGCAGTGAGCCCCCTCAGCCCGGCTTTTTAGCAGCCGCGAGCAGTCTCCCATTACAGCCCAGCACACAGCAGCGTGTGCAGGGCTGCTGTGATGTAAGAGTGGGGGCAGCGGTGCCGGATCCGGGCCCCCCACCGGGCCCCTCCAGCAAGCCCGGGCCCAGATAATTAGTACTCGCTCCCCCCACCCTCTCGGTGCCCCTGGTGATGAGTCATTCATTAACTATCCAGCCAGCACTGCTTAAGCACACGCCTACCTGGCAACCAGTGTCCTGCTTCTGATACTGAGAATCAGAAGCACGTGCAAGAGGACAAGATTATAATAAAGTTAGGAGCACTGGGCCCCCTCTCACAGACAGGTCCCCCTTTCAGGACCCCGTCACCCCACCAAATAAGTTTCTTCACCTCTGCTGCCTCCCTAGTTGCTCCACCCTCAGCTCTCCTACTCTTCTCCCCCTGCTCTTATTGGACAGAAACTGTGTGCATTGCACTGACTGACTGAATAAGAAAATGTGAGAACGACTGCGGTGCACACACAGAGGTGACTCTGCTCCCCTGCCTCCTAAACAATCTGTCCCCTGTATTATTCCTGAATCCTGCCTCTGCCCCCTCTCCCCTAGATTGTAAGCTCCTAGGAGCAGGGTCCTCCTCCCCGATGTCTCACAGCCTTCTTCTCTAGCACTTCTATGACAGCCTTCACCTTCAGAGCTGTACTGTGTATGGAGAATTGTGTTGCTAATTGTTACTTGTGTTCTGTTAATAAGTTAGTTACTGTATTGTAATGTAATGTTCTGTGTACCCTTTACTGTATGTACAGCGCTGTGGACCACTTGTGGAGCCCTATAAATAAAATGTAATAATAATAATAATAATAATATACAATCTGCCCCACTGTCCCTTTTACTATTGCAGAGTCCTGCCTCTGCCCCCCCTTCTCAAAATATTTACAGTATCTCTGCACCATCCCCATATGTGTCTCTGCTCCCCCATACCTGTGCCTTTGCCCCCTCTCAATATCCCCAACCCCCCGATTTGACCACCTGCGGGCCACTTTGGCCTACGGGTGGAACAGTGGGACAGCACTGTCCGCTGAAATCGGGATGCTGGTGAAGGGTGTTCCCTCTATGGGTGGCGCCCCTGTTCGACCGCTCAGGTCGAACACCCCTAGTGCCGGCCCTGCTGAGGGCATGTGAGGCACGTCAGTACCGTGGTGGGAGCTCATTGCATGCACTTGCTCCAGGTACCAGAGCTCAACGCCACACCTCTGTGTCCACCAGGCCTTTGAGGGGAGGAACCAAGGAGGTGGTGGGGCCCTGCCTTTTTCATTTGTACTGGGCCCCACGATTTCTGATAGCAGCCCTGACAGTATGAAATGTTTAGCAAACTCTTGAGTCACTGACTGGGGGCTGACTGAGTGCCACTGACTGTGCTGCAAAGAATGGTGTTGGCCAGTGGTGTGTGTATACTCATAGGCAAATGCAGGGGGGGTTTCCAGTTGACTGGAAACCCCCCTCCCTGGGCCACACCATGTCCACTATAGAAATAGTAATATAGAATTGTATTACTGCTGCATGTTCTTCTCAGTATAACACATGAAATAATTCACACCACCTGTGGATCTTTTGTGTCAGCCAGTAATAAATACACCTGTGCAATTAGGAGATCTGTAAAGACATGCACTGTTAGGGGTGCACTGCTATAGACCATCAATAAGGTTAATTATTAATACCATATAATAATACACTATCCAGTGCATGATGAGACCATTATGTACATACAGTATATGTCCAGGGCAGTGTTAGGTTCTTCTGCCCACAGCTGAAATAAAAACATTCAGTTCAGGCAGGATGGCCCTACTGCTGCATTTAATGGCTTACTGTGATCGCTGGTCCTGTGTATGCTGGAATTATGACATATACTACACTTTGTATGACGCATAATAAAGCTGATTTAAGTGATAATTATGCCCTCTTTATGGACTCTCCACACTCACTCTAAAATCAAGCATTTGGAAACCCCTCTCTGGAAATCCTACGTTTGCCACTGTGTATACTGTATACATATGTGTGTTTATACAGTGTATATTTATATATATATATATATATATATAAACACACACTGTACAATATATTAGGGATAAGCGGGTTCGGATTTCTGAAATCCGAACCCCCCCGAGCCCACCCGATCTGAGTCGTATCCGAGTCAGGCTCGACTTTTCCAGCCTGACTCGGATCTGAAATCGAGGCAAAACGTCATCATCCCGCCTTCCGGATCTCGCGGGTTTTGGATTCTATAAAAGGTCCCCGCGTCGGCGCCATTTCTCACTCCGGCTGTGGACAGTGAAGAGGGAGGGTGGGAGCTAGGGCTGGCTGGGCTGTGTTGTGCTGCTGTTGTCCATAGGGGCTGTGACCACTCAGTCCATAGGGGCTGACTGGGCTGTGTTGTGCTGCTGTTGTCCATAGGGGCTGGCTGGGCTGTGTTGTGCTGCTGTCATAGGGGCTGGCTGGGCTGTGTTGTGCAGTCAGTTGTCCATAGGGGCTGTGTCCACTCCAAAGTCTATAGGGGCTGGCTGGACTGTGTTGTGCAGTGTCCCATAAAGGCTGTAGTCCTAGAGGGGTGCTGTAGTGTTGTCCAGGGGGTGATCTGTGCATCAGGGGTGCGCCCCCAATATGCACTCCAAAAAAAAAATTTTTTTTTCTGGGTTTGTGAATTGTGTGCGCAGTAGCCGCACGTGCATCAACAAAGTAGTGCCAAGCGTGCGCCTGTGTCATAAATCAAGGGCCAGCTGGCTTGACTGTTAAAGGGTGCTGTAACCCCCAAAGTGCACTCCAAAAAAAATGTAAAATAATTTTATGTGTTTGTGAATTGTGTGCGCAGTAGCCGCACGTGCATCAACAAAGTAGCGCCAAATGTGTGCGCCTGTGTCATAAGTAAAGGGCCGGCTGGCTCGTCTGTTAAAGGGTGGTGTAACCTCCATAATGCACTCCAACAAAAATAAAACATTTTCTTCTGTGTTTGTGAATTGTCTGCACTATACGTGCATCCTCAAAGCAGCAGCACCAAGCGTGCGTCTGTCTCTTAAAGGGTGCTGTAAACCCCAAAGTCCACTCCAAACAAAAATAAAAATTATTTTCTGTGTTTGTGAATTGTGTGCACTGTGGCTGCATGTGCAGCAACAAAGGAGTAGCGCCAAGCGTGCACCTGTGTCCCATAAGTAAAGGGCTGGCTGGCTTGTCCGTTAAAGGGTGCTGTAACCCCAAAGTGCACTCCAAAAAAATAAAAACATTTTTTTTGTGTTTGTGAATTGTGTGCGCAGTAGCCGCACGTGCATCAACAAATTAGCGCCAAGCGTGCGCCTGTGTCATAAGTAAAGGCTGGCTCATCTGTTAAAAGGTGGTATAACCCCAAAAGTGCACTCCAACCAAAATAAAAAAAAATGTTTTTGTATTTGTGAATTGTGTGTGCTGTAGCCGCACGTCCATCAACAAAGGAGCAGCGCCAAGCGTGCGCCTGTGTCATAAGTAAAGGGCCGGTTGGCTCATCCGTTAAAGGGTGGTGTAACCCTCAAAGTGCACTCCAACAAAAATAAAACATTTTTTTCTGTGTTTGTGAATTGTCTGCACTGTACGTGCATCCTCAAAGCAGCAGTGCCAAGCATGCATCTGTCCATTAAAGGGTGGTGTAACCCTCAAAGTGTGCTCCACAAAAAATAAAAAATTCTTCTTTTTTTTCTGTCTTTGTGAATTGTGTGCACTGTAGCTGCATGTGCATCAACAAAGGAGCAGCGCCAAGCGTACGCCTATGTCCCATAAGTAAAGAGCCAGCTGGCTCATTTCTTAAAGGGTGGTGCAACCCACAAAGTGCACTAGTCTCCAACAAAAATAAAAAATTATTTTCTGTGTTTGTGTGCACCTTAGCCGCACGTATTTATCAATATAACAAAAATGGAGGACCAAACTTTCTCCGATAAAAATAAAATAGGGAAAGATCAAGAACCACTTCCTCCTAGTGCTGAAGCTGCTGCCACTAGTCATGACATAGACGACAACATGCCATCAACGTCGTCTGCCAAGGCCGATGCCCAATGTCATAGTAGAGGGCATATACAATCCCAAATTACAAAGTTCAGGAAAATGACCTTGAAAAAAACATTTTTATCATCTGAGGAGATACGTAAACTTGCCAATATGCCATTTACGACACGGAGTGGCAAGGAACGGCTAAGGTCTTTCCCTATGTTCATGACTAGTGGTTCATCTTCACATGACGATGGAAGTCCTCATCCCGCTAAAAAAATCAAATTAGTTAATCTGGCAAAAGCACAGCGAAGAACTGTGCGTTCTAAGAAGATATCACAAATCCCCAAGGAGAGTCCAAGTGTGGTTGCAGTTGCAATGCCTGACCTTCCCAGCACTGGACGGGAAGAGGTGGCTCTTTCCACCATTTGCACGCCCTCTGCAAGTGTTGAAAGTAGCACCCACAGTCCACTTGCTGATATGCAAATTGAAGATGTCACTGTTGAAGTACAACAGGATGAGGATACTGGTGTAGCTGGCGCTGAGGAGGAAGTTGACGAGGAGGATTCTGATGGTGATGTGGTTTGTTTAAATCAGGCTCCGGGGGAGACAGTTGTTGTCTGTGGGATGAAAAAGCCCATCACAGTCATGCCTGGGCAGAAGACCAAACATTCCACCTCTTTGGTCTGGCAATATTTCTATACAAATCCGGACAACAACTGTCTTGCCATATGTACCATATGTAAAGGTGAAATAAGTAGGGGTAGGGATGTTAACTACCTAGGAACATCCTCCCTTATACGTCACCTGCAGCGCGTTCATAAAAAGTTACTGTCAAGTTCAGAAACTTTGGCTAAGACCGTAAGCAGTCCAGGGACACCTAAAATCCTGTTGTCCTGTTGTAACCAAGCGCCTGCAAACCACACCGTCAACTCCCTCCTCATCAATTTCCTCCTTAGTCAGGATCGGTAGTCCTGCAGGCCATGTCACTGGCATGACTGACTCTCCTATCCGGGATTCCTCCGGAGGATCCTGCATTGCTACGCCTACTGCTGCTGCTGTTGCTGCTGCTCAGAGTTGTTCATCATCCCAGAGAGGAAGTAGGAACACCACTACTTTTACTAATCAATTGACCCTCCAACAGTCCTTAGCGAGGAAATATGACAGCAGTCATCCTGAAGCAAAACGTATAACTGAGGCCTTGACTGCTATGTTGGTGTTAGACGTGCGTCCGGTATCCGCCATTAGTGCAGTGGGATTTAGACAATTGATGGAGGCAGTGTGTCCCCGGTTCCAAATCCCGTCTAGATTTCACTTCACTAGGCAGGCGATACCGAGACTGTACAGAAATATCAGAAAAGTGTCCTCAGTGTCCTGAAAAATGCGGTTTTACCCAATGTCCACTTAACCACGGACATGTGGACAAGTGGAACAGGGCAGACTAAGGACTATATGACTGTGACAGCCCACTGGGTAGATGTATCACCTTACGCAGCAACAGCAGCAGCGTCACCAGTAGCAGCATCTCAGAAACGCCAGATTGTTCCAAGGCAGGCTACACTGTGTATCACCGGTTTCAGTAAGAGGCACACCGCCGACAACCTCTTAGAGAAACTGAGGGAAATCATCGCCCAGTGGCTTACCCCACTTAGACTCTCCTGGGGATTTGTGATATCTGGCAACGCCAGCAATATTGTGCGGTCATTACATCTGGACAAATTCCAGCATGTCCCATGTTTTGCTCACACAATAAACTTGGTGGTGCTGAATTTTCTGAAAAGCGACAGGGGCGTGCAGGAGACGCTTTGGGTGGCCCGAAAAATTTCTGGCGACTTTCACCATTCAGGGACTGCGTGTGCCTGTGTCATAAGTAAAGGGCCGGCTGGCTTGTCCGTTAAAGGGTGCTGTAACCCCCAAAGTGCACTCCAAACAAAATAAAAAATTCTACTTTTTTTTTCTGTCTTTGTGAAATGTGTGGGCTGTAGCTGCACCTGCATCCTCAAAGCAGCAGCGACAAGCGTGCATCTGTCTGTTAAAGGGTGGTGCAACCCTCAAAGTGCACTCCACAAAAAATACAAAAATTCTTCTTTTTTTTTCTGTCTTTGTGAATTGTGTGGGCTGTAGCCGCACCTGCATCCTAAAAGCAGCAGCAACAAGCGTGCATCTGTCTGTTAAAGGGTGGTGTATCCCTCAAAGTGCGTTCCACAAAAAATAAAAAATTCTTCTTTTTTTTTCTCTTTGCGAATTGTGTGGGCTGTAGCCGCACCTGCATCCTCAAAGCAGCAGCGACACGAGTGCGTATGTCTGTTAAAGGGTGGTGTATCCCTCAAAGTGCGCTCCACAAAATATAAAAAATTCTTCTTTTTTTTCTCTTTATGAATTGTGTGGGCTGTAGCCGCACCTGCATCCTCAAAGCAGCAGCGACAAGCGTGCATCTGTATGTTAAAGGTTTACATCGGTGACAGCATCCAAGTAGGCATGTCAGACAGTCCGTACCTATACCGGCAGGAAAAAGAGGCAATTTGGAGGCCCCTGTACAAACTGGTTCTATTTTACCTGAGTTGCCCCCCCTCCAGTGAGTACTCCGAAAGAGTGTTTAGTGCAGCCGGGAACCTTGTCAGCGAAAGGCGTAGGAGGTTGCTTCCACAAAATGTGGAGAAGATGATGTTCATAAAAATGAATTATCTACTCTTCCAGGGAGACCAGCCTCCAGAACGTACAGAGGGACCTGTGGTGGTGGATTCCAGCGGGGACGAATTAATACTCTGTGAGGATGAGGATGTACACAAGACTGAAGAGGGTGAGGAATCATGGATGAGGAGGATGAGGACGACATCTTGCCTCCGTAGAGCCAGTTTGTGCAGGGACAGATCAATTTCCAGCTTGTTTTGTGGGGGCCCAAATGAACCAATCATTTCAGCCACAGTCGTGTGGCAGACCCTGGTGCTGAAATAATTGGTTTGTTAAAGTGTGCATGTCCTGTTTATACAACATAAGGGTGGGTGGGAGGGCCGAAGGACAATTCCATCTTGCACCTCTTTTTTTTCTTTGCATTATCTACTGTTTGGGGCCTAGTTTTCCAAACTGACATCCTGTCTGCCGCTGCAGTGTCACTCCTAGATGGGCCACGTGTTTGTACCGCCCACTCGTCTCGCTTAGCATAGTCATCCATCTACCTCGGTGCAACCTTTTGGACATAAAAACACTATTGTGAGGTGTGAGGTGTTCAGAATAGACTGGAAATTAGTGGAAATTAAGATTATTGAGGTTAATAATAGCATAGCAACAGAAAAACCCACAATTTCTGTGATTTTAGCTGTTTTTATGCTTTTTTTCAAAATAATACAGATTCAAAACACAAATCCCAGAACCCAAAACACGGAAGGGTGGTTTTGGCAAAACCAATCCAGATCCAAAACATGAAGAAAGATCCAGATCCAAAACCAAATCACAAAACACGAAAAGTGGCAGGTGCACACCCCTAATATATATATATATATATATATATATACCGTATATACTCGAATATAAGTCGACCCGAATATAAGCCGAGGTACCTACTTTTACCCAAAAAAACTGGGAAAACTTACTGACTCGAGTATAAGCCTAGTTTGGGAAATGGCAGCAGCTGGTAGTGCCCCCAGTAGTAATTCCCCCTGGTTGTGCCCTCAGTAGTAATCCCTCCTGGTAGTGCCCCCAGTGGTAATCCCACCTTTCAGTGCCTCCAGTAGTAATCCCCCCCTGGTAGTACCCCCAGTAGTAATCCCCCCTTTTAGTGCCTCCTGTAGTAATCCCCCACTGGTAGTGCCCCCTGTAGTAATCCTCCCCTGGTAGTTCCCCCAGTGGTAATCCCCCCTTTTAGTGCCCCCTGTAGTAATCCCCCCTTTTAGTGCCCCCTGTAGTAATCCCCCCTGTAGTAATCCCCCCTGGTAGTGCCCCCTGTAGTAATCCCCCCCTTGTAGTTCCCCCAGTGGTAATCCCCCCTTTTAGTGCCCCCTGTAGTAATCGCCCCCTGATAATGCCCCTTGGTAGTGCCCCCTGTAGTAATCGCCCCCTGGTAGTGCCCCCTGTAGTCATCGGCCCCTGGTAGTGCCCCCTGTAGTCCCCCCCCCCTAGTAGAGAGAGACGTGAAAAGAATTAAAAAAAAACCACTTACCTTAAACTCCCGCTCCTGGTCCCGCTGCTGTCCGCTCCTCCGGCCGCTTTGCATGGCAGAGACGTCGTCATGACGACGTGTCTCCCATCACCCACTGTGGGAGCCGGAAGATGGCTCCCGCAGTGGGAGCAGCAGCAGCCGCTGAGAGACTCTCAGCGGCTGCTGATTACACCAAACACGCAGCTGCCGGCTCCGGCGGCTGTGTGTTTGGCTGTGTGTAGCGCTGACCGAACTCCGTCCGGTCAGCGCTACACTTGACTCGAGTATAAGCCGAGGGGGTACTTTTTCAGCACATTTTTTGTGCTGAAAAAATCGGCTTATACTCGAGTATATACGGTATATATATATATATATATATATACACACACACATATGTGCCTGTATATACATATGTCTGCATATATATATATATATATATATATATATATATATGTACACACATACACGTGTATAGAAGCAGCTGGCCAGTGGTGTGTACAATATATATATACAATAAAATTGTGGGTACAGGGGACCCCTTATTTTAAAAAATGGGGGTCCTACTTCACAGTTTCACATATTATGCAGGGTGATGGCAGGCAGCAGTTGGGACAGTGTTGGGGCAGGTAGCAGTTAGGGTAGGGTAGCACTGCACTGTGCATTGCACAGAAGGGTCCCATCACACATTGGTAGCACCCTGGCACTGCACGGAAGGCTCCCATCACACACCGGCAGCACCCTAGCACTGCACAGAAGGCTCCCACCACATACTGGCAGCAACAGCACTAGGAGGAAGTGGTTCTTGATCTTTCCCTATTTTATTTTTATCGGAGAAAGTTTGGTCCTCCATTTATGTTATATTGATATATACGTGCGGCTAAGGCGCACACAAACACAGAAAATATTTTTTTATTTTTGCTGGAGAGTTGTGCACTTTGTGGGTTACACCACCTTTTAAGAAATGAGCCAGCCGGCTCTTTACTTATGGGACACAGGCGCATGCTTGGCGCTGCTCCTTTGTTGATGCACGTGCAGCCACAGAGCACACAATTCACAAACACAGAAAAAAAATTTTTATTTTGTTTGGAGTGCCCTTTGGGGGTTACAGCACCCTTTAGCGGTCAATCCAGCCGGCCCTTTATTTATGGGACACAGGCGCACGCTTGGCACTACTTTGCTGATGCACGTGCGGCTACTGCGCACACAATTCACAAACACAGAAAATATTTTTTTATTTGGTTTGGAGTGTACTTTGGGGGTTACAGCACCCTTTAACGGTCAAGCCAGCCAGCCCTTTACTTATGACACAGGCGCACGCTTGGCACTACTTTGTTGATGCACGTGCGGCTATTGCGCACACAATTCACAAACACAGAAAATATTTTTTTATTTGGTTTGGAGTGTACTTTGGGGGTTACAGCACCCTTTAACGGTCAAGCCAGCTGGCCCTTTACTTATGACACAGGCGCACGCTTGGCACTACTTTGTTGATGCACGTGCGGCTACTGCGCACACAATTCACAAACACAGAAAATCATTTTTTATTTGGTTTGGAGTGTACTTTGGGGGTTACAGCACCCTTTAACGGTCAAGCCAGCCGGCCCTTTACTTATGACACAGGCGCACGCTTGGCACTACTTTGTTGATGCACGTGCGGCTACTGCGCACACAATTCACAAACATAGAAAAAATATATTTTTTTTTAGCACTTAGGGGGAGCACCCCTGATGGACAGAGCACCTCCTGGACAACACTACAGCACCCCTTTAGGACTGGGACACTGCACTGGACTTTGGAGTGGACACAGCCCCTATGGACAACTGACTGCACAACACGGTCCAGCCAGCCCCTATGGACTTTGAAGTAGTGGACACAGCCCCTATGGACAACAGCAGCACAGCACAACACAGCCAGCCCCTATGGACTTTGAAGTAGTGGACACAGCCCCTATGGACAACAGCAGCACAGCGCAGCACAGCACAGCACAACACTACTCTGCACTACACTACACTACACTACACTACACAGCCCAGCCAGCCCTAACTCCCACCCTCCCTCTTCACTGTCCACAGCCGAGTGAGAAAATGGCGCCGACGTGGGTACCTTATATAGGATCCAAAACCCGCGAGACCCAGAAGGCGGGATGATGACGTTTTGCCTTGATTTCAGATCCGAGTCAGGCGGGAAAAGTCGAGCCTGACTCGGATCGGCCTCGGATCGGGGGGGTTCGGGGGGGTTCGGCTTTCAGAAATCCGAACCCGCTGACCCCTAATATATATATATATATATATATATATAGCTCCATTTTACACACACAGATTGCAATATATATTACAGAACAATTATTAAAATCAGTGGCAGTGCACTTACAGAGGGAGGCGTTACACTGACACACTGAGACTCCTGGACGTGTACATCACTTCCTCGATAAGCTCAGTCATGTTTGTTTGAGTAGCCTGATGGTGCGGCCGGTGGCGTGACGTCACGTGGCGCCGATCAACTGTATGTGCATCGCATGCAGGCAGGGTGTGTGTGAAGCCTGAGAGAGCACCACTTATGTGCAGCATGCTGGTGGCTCGATCCCTGCTCCTCTGACCCAGCGGCGTGACGTTGTTTGCCGGGTCAAAGCAGACTGTATTGTTCGAGGCTGCCGGCAGCTGGCCTCCCTCTCCTCTGTCACTGTGCCCCTGCAATGAGGACACATGAACTGAGCAACTCAGATTCCTGGGGGGCCGGGGCCCCTCGCAATCTCGGGGCCCAGTACATGTGTCCCCTTTGTCCCCCCCTGGTGACCAGAACTCAATTGCCGAGGGAGGCAGCTAGGGGCACTGGGGGATGACCCGGGGACCAGAGCTTCTAGGGAACACACGGGAATGCTTTAGCACTACATGGGGGCGGGGCTTCGTCAGCATGGGGGCGGGGTTTTGGATTGCTTGCAGAGACTATTTGGCTGGCTATGGAACAGAGCTTCAGACAGTCTGGGGCAGAGCTTCGGAAGGCCGATGTGGGGAGGGGGGACAGTGAATGGTCGGTGCTCCGGATCCTTCAAGTGCAGTGCAGACAGTCTTGACAGGTAATTCTTTTTTCTTTCCTGTCAACACTGTCTGCACTGCAGGGGATCCTGAGGGCCTATTTTCAAGGTGGGCCTGGAGCTGTAGCTCCACCCGCCCCATTATTAATCCGGCCCTGGGTATGAAATGCCGATGGTAGGGAAGCCATCTGTCTAAATCCAGATGCCGCAAGTTCGAATGCTCAAAGTCCGGACTGGGGCTGGTAAGTACCCTAACTCCCCCCCTCTCCCCCCTCTAATCCTAACCCTTCTTTAGTGTTGCCTAACACTAACCTCCCCCCGGGAGTGCCTAAACCTAACCTCCCCTCCCTGCACCCTAAATCTAACCCTCTCGGGGTAGTGTCTAACCCTAGTTTGGGAAGCCGTTCGTCTAGATTTCGGCGTCAGGATTTAGAAGGGCGTCGGGATTTTGACGCCTGTCTTTAGTCCCACGTCAGTATTTCAGCGCTGGGATTTAGATAGACGGCTTCCCGTCCATCAGCATTTTTATTGTATCCACGGGAGGTTTCTGTCCTCCCTGAGCTCGTCTTATATATACAGTATATATATATATATATATATATATACATATATAAAAACTGCAAACAAGCCAACACTCCATATCATAATAGAATTACTTGCCCAGGTGCCATCCGGGGTCCATGTTCCAAGTCCAAATACAAATCCAGCAAATCGCAGCGGCACTCACAGGTCATGTACCAGAAATTCACAGTATAACTCTTTTCAACGGTTTGGTTTATTCAACCTTTGTCAAGAACCCTGTGAATTTCTGGTACATGACCTGTGAGTGCTGTTGCGATTTGCTGGATTTAAATACATATATACATATGTGTCAGATGTTGGGGTGTGGGGTGCCAGGAATGTGGGATGGGGGGCAAAGCATATTCTTGCACCTGGGCCCACCACTCTCTAGTTCCGCCACTTGTGGGGGGGGTACTATTTACACGGGCACAGGCTTGTTGGAGGGGCCCGAAGGGGCCCAAGTCCAGGTCAGCTGCTATTGTATCATTGTCCCCCTGTTCACCCGCTGGCACCCCCCCCATGCAATCGGTGCACCCTGTAAGGTTGCCAGCTTTGCTTTGCTGTGCCAGGAAAACTCTTGTTTCTTTGAAAGGGGCATGGCCATGCAGAACCGTAACTAGACTTTTTGGTGCCCTGTGCCAGAGAGAGCATTGGTGCCCCCCCACCCCCCCACACTTTTAAACAAGGACAAAGTGGATAGTGCACCTGAAAAAGGGTCATGGCCTCATGGGGAAGGGCCAAGTAAGAGATAGGAGAGGCCAGGAGATGCAGGGAATAAAAGAAGAGGAAGCTACAAGTGAGAATGATAATAAAAAGGAAAACTGACAGGCCCAAACTGAGCCCTCTGCCCTGTGGGGCCCTGTGCCATGGCACTGGTCACACAACTCTGGTTACGGCCTTGTGTCCATTCCTCCCCTGGATTTGGCCACGACCTGGGCACAAGGCACCTCTTGTCACCCCTGCTGATAGTTGTCATCATAATTGCATCTTTTTGTATGAAACCTCAAGAACCTGCAAGAGACACACTTCCTGACAGGTGTATAAGCACATGCATCCAGGCATCTGAGGCGCCCTAGAATATCAGAGTTTCTTTCACTGCATCTCTAGGCCAAACATTTCTTATTGGGAAATTCTGGTGGTAGATAGGGTTGTGTTTGATATTTCTGCAAAAAACAGATTTAAAGCACAAATGTAAAAAAATGGTGCATACCACTAGTAGTGACATAGCTTTTTAGTGTTTATATAGTACAACACATAAAACAGGAACAAGTCAGATAAGAGACATTCACTTAATATAACAAGATCTATTTTCCTTGACCTTAAACATAATACTTTCTACAGTTATAAAATATATTAGTTCTAGAAGTATGCCTCACATTACTTATTGTTATTGAGCTGTGATGTATCCACTTTAAAGTGTCTGCATTTTAATGAGTTCTTGGAAGATGGGTGGATAAAATGAGCTGGATATCCTCTAATTAAACTTTACCACCATCATTAGAATACCTTGCGTTTCCAGCTGAAATTAACTTAATCAGTTTCATTGTCACATTTTAAGAATAGAGAAAGGTTTCATTTGCTGAGTCAGCTTGACATTATGTATCTAGGGGTTATGCTCTGAAATAAAAAGGTACTATGCCGGATCACACCTCATGAAAATAAATGGATTTTGCTTTTTAAATGGTGCAGTGCTGGTAACCTGACATGACCCCCCTAGAATACCCCGCCCGTCTTGTCTGCACAACACACAAGTCATATTTAAAGACAATGTTTAAATGTGAGGCTGGAGCAGACAAATCAACAAGAATCAATCTCTTCATCTATCACAGAACAGAGAGAACTGAAAGACTGCAGACCCACCAAGAAGGGGGTGCACATTGCAATCCATCCTGCAGGACGAAATGACTAGTTCTGTGGGTTTCTGACAAGTAAATTACCTGAGCAAATAGCAGTAATGGATACAAAATGAAGATGAAATAAATAACTTTGTGGTTTTTAGTAACAACCTAAATCTGAAATATTGATGATTTCTGCTTAACGTCTTAAGGAGCCTATTTATTAAGCTATTTTCATTCTGAAACCCATGAGAAGATATTTCCTGCATTCAGTAAAACATTGATCACATCAGCTGTTCCCATACCTACCTACCTACCTACCTACCTCTCTCTCTCTCTCTCTCTCTATATATATATTGTAATTTAACAATCTTGGAAAAGCTTAGCATTTGGCTATAGGTTTTTGATATGAGCATGTGCTAGCTGATGGCACACATGGGCAGTGGCACGACTGAGTCCAAACTGGCATAATAGTGATATGCAAATTTCTTCGATAGGAGATTATATTTAATGAGACATATTGCAGTTCTTGATTTATATGCTCCTAATATTGGACTATACTGTATTAGAGCCTTGTGTTTAGTTATGTAAGCTCAAATTAACATTTCCAAATCATCTTTCAGAACTTTCAGAATGTAAGCTCTAACGAGCAGGGCCCTCTACCCTCTTGTGCTTCTCCCTACTGTATTTTAATTTATCAATTATTCCCCACTAGGGCAACTAACACTTGGCTGCTTATGTGGGTGTAAAGGTCACTAATATAGCTATGTTTATTATCCATGTCATAGAAACAAAGAATTTGTCGGCAGATAAGAACCACTTGGCCCATCTAGTCTGCCCCTTTTCATGTATCCTTTATGTATGTCCTGCTTTGTATTGTTCTGCTTTGTATTGTATTGTAAGTCGCTGGTTACTTATTTGTTTCTGTACTTTGTAAGGCGCTATGTAACACTTGTGGCACCATATGAATAAATGATGATAATAATAATAACATTATATTTTCAGATATAACTAAAGGAACAGGAGTGCCCTTTACATCTTTAATCTGCTAAGATCACTGAGGTTGCATAATCAGCAGTGAGGTTATGTTTGCTGATAATAAGCAGGCTTTGACATTCCAGTAGCACTGCCGCATAGCAGGGCTGGCTCCAGGTCTACTAGCACCCTGTGCAAAAGATTTTGGATCTCCTCCTCTAGTTTTTAATTAAACAAATTATTCCCCAGAAGACTGAGTGGCCTCACCTGCTGGGCTGTCACAGAGATCTACAAAGCTAATTGCAGGCGAATAGCCACCAGTTGCTCTAGAAAGTCCAGACCAGTGAGTGCCTCCCTCCAGAGAGTCCACACCAGGCCAGTGGGTTGGAACTTGGTACCATTCCATCCAATAATCATCATCCTCAGTCCCTCATCACCATCCACAAACCAAAAGCTCATTGTCACCTTCCTCAGCCCCTCATCACCATCCTCAGCCCTCAACACCTTCCTCAGCCCTTGTAACATTCCTCAGTCCCCATCACCTCCCTTAGCCCCCAGCACCTACTTCAGCCCCCAGCCCCTATCACCTTCCTCAGCCACCAGCCCCTCACCATTGCAGACTGCCTCAGCATGGGTGGGGACAACTTGTGGCGATGTGACCTACAATGTGACTTATGACGTCAAGCCGCCACGTCAAAGACTGCAAGGTCACTCCCGGCCCTGGCTGCGTCTGAGCCACCTGGAAGAGCCCAGCACTGCCCAGGCCAGGCTACAAGGGAGATGTGCGGTTGTTCCCTGTGGCGGTCACACTGCACGTACTGTGGGGTGGCACCTTAGTGCGGATATGCAGCTGAAACTGTCATCGAGCCGGCCCTGACTGCAAGTATAAGGAAGGTTCCCTTTTCATAATAACACTACTCGACAGCCATTTTACATCTGACATGATATAGATCAATTTCCATGTCATTTTGTGCATAGAACCCAAATGTAGCATCAGAAATTTGATATCATATAAGGTTTTGAAATTAGAAAATGAAAGTATTTAACCACAGTAAGTGCTCGACAAGACTCTCTTCAGTGCCTTTGGCCTATTTAGTGGACATGAAAGAAACTTCTGAAAGAATTGTTGTGTTGTTGGAGGGAATCAAGCATAAGGATCATGGATGGAAGCTTTGTTGTGACTAAAGGTAGTTGCACTGCTGTTAGCTTTGCAAGGTGTATTCACAATGTACCCCTGTTTTGTGTTTATGGCACAGCAGAGACAATAAAAATCATTATATCACAAAGTAGTGGCCAGAGAGAGAAATATATGTTGCTGGAGAGAAAACGTCAAGTACACTCCATTTGTTGAACAGCATAAAATCATTTTGCCTCAATTTCACATTAAATTGGGCCTAATGAAGAATTGTGTGAAAGCTCTGGATAACGAAGACCAGGCTTTCAGTTACCTGAAGGAAAAGTTACTGAAGTTAAGTGAAGCAAAGCAAAAAGAAGGCACATTTGTTTGCCCCCAAATAAGGAAACTACTTACGAATTAATTATTTAACACTTAATTGACGTAAATTGAGTCTGCAGATTGGTCCTCCTTCAAGGCTGCTGTGCGTGGATCCTTAGGGAACAGAAAAGAGACCGACTACATGTTCATGATGAATGTTCTTGGACAACTACAAGAATATGGGATGTAGAATGTCACTTACAGTTCACCCTTTACATTCCCATCTAGACTTTTTCCCAGACAACCTGGGTAGTGTAAGTAATGAACAGGGGGAACATTTTCCCCAACATATTCTGACAATGGAGCATCTGTACCAAGGACACTGGGACCCTGCAAAGATTGGGGGACTACTGCTGGTTCCTTTTTAGACCAATGAGACACTGTACAAACAGAAAGCATCAACATGCTATTTCCCTAAAGCACAGTGACTTTACATTTTATCTTTTAACAATTACCTTATGTCTAATTTGGTTTGTTAAGAGTTTCTGAAGTTTAGTTTGTGCAGTTTGTAAGCGTTTCTGTAGTTTTATTAGTATTTTATAAGTGAATACAATGAGAATAATTCAATCCAATAGCGAGTAATTAAAATTTTCACTTATCTTTTTTTTTTTAGATATAGCTGTTACCTCTTTTGCTTCATGTGTGTATCTAATAAATGTGACGTGATGGAGGAAATCTGATTTTTCCACTGAATTCAGCATCACTAAATTAGGTGAATACACACATTCACATGCCAGATGCAGAGAATATTTTACATTTTGTTGACTAGTGTTGTTAGATAACATCCAAATAAAGATAACACTCTTTAGCATTCCACCTTCACATGACCTTAATTATCTTGTGCATATCCTTGTCTAACTTTTACTCAGCTATTCCTTAATATGAGCAGACAGAGTTGTTTATCTAGTGAGATATAAAACAGTTCTCACTGGTACAGTTGTATCCAGGCAGCTGTTTTTTTTTTATATCCCAGGGCTAAGTGTCATTTACAACCATCAAAGTGCACCTAATTGTTTGTCCACTTTCTGATCATTGGAGACAACTCTGTAAAACTAATCTATGTCTACATTTGTGGATAGTACAGAAAATGTGCATAGCAGAAGCCATAAAACATCAACACAAAGTCCAATCTACTTCCACTTTAGGAATTCCCATTTTTGTGTGTTTGAATATGTTTATTACATTGGTCAATGTTCACCAATAATGGCGCCAATGCTACTGGAATGTGCAAAATGCATCCTGTTATAAATATGGAGATGAGTTTAGGCTTCTGTCACTTTTGAACAGCCAAATAATTTAAGTCTCCTTGTGGAAAGAACATTTGAGAAAAAAAAAAGTAAGCAACAGTAAAATAGAAAGAGCCTCCGTTAATGGACTGTCTCCACTCCAATGGTGCGTACACACGGTACAACTTTTATGAGTGATTTGAACGATATCATTCATATCGTTATCGTTCACTTTTTTGCAGAAACCAACCTGTCCAACCTGACAACAACCAACGATGCACGTTCCCGCATGAACGATATCTATAGTCTTTCATGCATGCGGCCAACTTGGACGATTTTGTAAAGATTTGCCTGTAAAAGATGGCTTCACTGTAATATCTATCATAGATATCAGTGTGTACAACCAAAATCATTTGACCTGCTCTACAGAAAGTTGGAGGGAAATCTATCAATGATATTTATGGTTGTTCAAGTTGTTCCGTGTGTATGCAGCATCACTGGCCCATTGTGCCACGCTTCAACCCCCCAGCCCATCCCCTCCAACCAGAGGCACTATATTGACCCCAAAATCCAGGTGATTTTTAGTAATGATGGAGGCATTGTAGGGTTGCAGTGGTTGGGGGCACCGATTTGCTATTAGGGCATGCTAAAACTGTGGCAGGGCATGCTGGGATGTGTGGTTCCACAACAGCTGGAGGACCGCATGTTGAATACCCCTGTTGAATACCCTAATCTAGAGATTGTTACAGAATCCTGTGACAGTCACATCCTGCTCTGCAGTTATGGCCCCCATACACCAGCGACGGATTGCCACATTCCTGCGATCCAGAGATGCCAGGTTGCGGGATCAGTGAAGAACTCCATGTTGGATTTCAGTGATTTGCCGATCAAGGTCAAAATATGATAATGATTTGCAAATTGGTGAAATTTAACATGGAGAATTTCACCGATTCTCAGACGGATCACGAAACATTGAAAGACCGACCAGCGGATTGGCGTTCTGATCCGATCGCAGGATCGTGCAATCAGTTACCTAGTGTATGGGTCCCTTTACTTATTCAGCCAGACATGCCCTGCTGGGTCACCTGCCCACATTGCACTAAATGCTGTGATGCGGCTGGGGGTGCCTTAACCTTTCAATGTAAGGTTCATAGTAAGGCGGGTTAGCCTTTGGCTGGTGTGCCCTATCTTATAAGTGCCCGATTTAAAAGTGCCAATTAAATTTTAAATCGATTATTGGCGTTATATCAGCGTTACTAATATATTTACAGCTGCTACTGCTTGTGAACTGACGCATCCTTCTCTCTCACCTGCAGGTATTTGACTACTGCTCCCAGCATATTCTTGCTGCAATTGTAATTGTAGGTCCCTGCCTCAGCTGTACTAGGTATTTCACTACTGGTCCCAGCATATTCTTGCTGCAATTGTAATTGTATGTCCCTGCCTCAGCATTAGCAGTTATGTTAAATTAAGTAGTTTATTAATGCATATTATCTGTAGCTGATGGTTTGGAATATTTTTTTTGTTTGTTTTTGTGTCCTTTGTTAGCTTTTAGTTATATAGACCCAGATGCTAGCTTAATGGTATGTGCTATTTGTTTGTTTAAGGTAATTTATTGCTGGCAATACTAGTGGGAGTGTTTTGGGGGTAGTTAGTACTCAGTGGCCTCACATGCCAGATCTCCTATGTAAGGTTCATAGTAAGGCTGGTTAGCCTTTGGCTGGTGTGCCCTATCTTATAAGTGCCTGATTTAAAAGTGCCAATTAAATTTTTAATCGATTATTGGTGTTATATCAGCATTAAACAGAAGTGAAACAGAGGGAAACCCACCGATCTACAATCAAACAGCAAGCCAAACATTACTTGGACAAAGTGGAATGAGCAATTGTGAATTCACATTCTCCATACTACTAGCTCCTGTGGATACATAACCAGGTCAACTCCCTGTCTGGTGGCTGCATAAACCTGGTGCTTCCCTTTCTACTATTGCTGCTGGCTCTGTGCTTTACATATAATCCTAATGTATACTTATCTGTGTTATGTCAGTTTACCTCTATGATAATGTACTTTTACCTTAGCTCTGTTTCTAAGTCTTATATCATCTAGCTCCAACCACTGTATATTTTATTATTTATCTTCTGCTCCCACCAAATCTCCATTTTTATTGTACTCAATAATAAACTTTTGTTTTACATACACACTTTTCCCACACTGTACTCTTACTTACATTTCTGGAAATCTGCACTCTCTCTTACATTCTTTCTTCATTCCTACTTTCAACTTTTTCTTCTCTTATTCACATCATCCTTACTATTACCATGTTTTCTTCAACTCCCACCTTCACTCAGTGTCTACCTAATCTTTTGTTCTGCCCCTTGCTTCCACCTTTATGCTTTCCCCCTTGTCTCCTCCACTTCCTCTTCCCCTTATCTCCTCTCCTCTGTATACCTTCCTCCCCATCTTCTCCCATTACTCCACTTTCATTCTCTTATACTCCACCGTGGTCCTTCTACCTCACTGCTAATCCCTCCTCCCACCCCCCTCTCCATGTCACTTCACCCCACATCCATCCACATATCATTAAGCTCCCTTCCTGCCCACCTTCTGCTGGCTCCCCTTCTAGCACTGGAGACCGCACCATCACTACACTATATTCATCTCGGTCCCTCAAACTAATCTCACCTCCACGCTATAGCAACCCCGATAATCTCATCCAAATCTCTACAACAAACTCTGTCCCTCTATCCTGTGCCCTCTGGAATGCCAGGTCAGTCTGTAATAAACTGGTCCCAACCCATGACCTTTTCATCTCCAACTCCCTGAATCTCTTAGCCATTACTGAAACCTGGATTTTACCCTCTGACACCACTTCTCCTGCAGTTCTCTCCTCTGGGGGCCTCACCTTTTCCCACACCCCATGACCTGGGGGTCACCATGGTGGCGGTGTTGGGTCCTCCTATCCCCTGGTTACTCATACCAACCCATACCCTCTGAACCATCCCTTACATTCTCTACATTTGAAGTCCATGCTTTACGCCTCTTCCATCCAGTGCACCTCAGAGTAGCTGTCATTTACTGTCCCCCTGGCCCTCTCTCCAAGTTCCTTGACAACTTTGCTTCCTGGCTCCCTCACTTTCTCTCCTCAGACCTTCCCTCCATTTTCCTAGGTGACTTCAATATTCCAATTGATATCCCCACAGAATCCTCTGCCTCCAAGCTACTCACCCTCACATCTTCACTTGGTCTCTCCCAATGGACCTCCTCACCCTCCCATGTGAGTGGCCATTTGCTTGATCTGGTCTTCACTCACCGATGTGATATTTCTGATCACTCCAATTCCCCTTTCCCACTTTCTGACCATCACCTTCTCTATTTTAACCTGTCCCTTCCCCTTCTCTACCTCCAAAAGCCACCATCACTAAGCGTAACATTGACGCTATCGACAGTTTCCTTTTCTTCCCTGCTTGACTCACTTCCCTCACCTATCCTCTCTCTCTCCTGTCCTGACCAAGCCACTTCCCTATACAACGCCTCCCTTACTTCTGCTATGGACTCTGTTGCTCCGGCGATCACTACTCACACTCGCAGATCTACTCCTCAACCCTGGCATTCCAAATGCACCAGATACCTGCAAAAGTGTTCACAAACCGCCGAGCGACAGTGGAGAAGATTATGCTCTATGGCAGATTTTCTCCATTTAAAATTTATGCTCTCATCCTATAGTGCTGCTCTCTCTCTCTTTAAACAGTCATATTTCAAGATCCTCATCTCCTCTCAGTCCTCTAATCCTCAGTGTCTCTTCACCACCCTCAACTTCCTCCTTCGCCCACCCGCTCCTCGTCTCCCCTCCTGGCTCTCTGCCCTTGACTTTGCTACCTACTTTACATCTAAAATTGATTCCATACATCAGGACATCATATCCAACCAGTCCCCCAGCTCTCCACCTCCTCCTTTCCCAGATCACCCCTCCCAATCAACTTTACCAACTCTTGCATCCTTCTCCCCTGTATCTGGAGAGGAAGTCATGGCCCTCATCCGGTCCTCCCCCTCTTCCACCTCCCCCCTTGATCCTATCCCCTCCCGCCTCCTCCGCTTCCTCTCTCTTTCTGCCTGCTCCCATCTTGCCCACCTCATTAACCTCTCCCTCTCATCATGCACTGTTCCTTCTGCATTCAAGCATGCCCTTGTCTCCCCCATTCTTAAAAAACCTACCCTTGATCCTAACCTTCTTTCAAACTACCGACCCATCTCTCTCCTCCCTTTTGCCTCCAAGCTCCTTGAGCGGATTGTCTACAAACGCCTTACCACTTTTCTTTCCTCCCACTCCCTCCTTGATCCTTTTCAGTCCGGCTTCTGTTCTCTCCACTCCACTGAAACTGCCCTCACGAAAGTCAGCAACGACCTCCTTGCTGCCAAATCCAAGGGCCACTACTCTCTTCTCATTCTCCTTGATCTCTCTGGTGCTTTTGACACTGTGGACCACCCTCTCCTGCTGCATATCCTTCACTCCCTTGGTCTACGTGACACTGCCCTCTCCTGGCTGTCATCCTACCTCTCTGACCGATCTTTCTCAGTTTCCTCTCATGACTCCTCTTCCCCCCCCCCCACAGCCTCTTACAGTAGGTGTTCCTCAAGGTTCTGTTCTTGGACCTCTTCTATTCTCTCTCTATACTTCCTCTCTAGGTGAGCTCATCAGCTCTTTTGACCTCCATTATCTCTATGCTGATGATACTCAAATCTGATCTCTCCCCCTCTCTTCTGACTCGTATCTCCAACTGTCTCTCTGCCATCTCTTCTTGGATGTCCCAGCGATTTCTTAAACTTAATATGTCTAAGACAGAGCTGATCATCTTCCCACCCTCCCACATAACCTCACTTCCCACTATTTCTTTATCAATTGATGCTATAACTATCTCATCTAGCCCCAAAGTGCGCGCTGTCTTGGAGTTATCCTGGACTCGTCCCTCTCCTTCAAACCACATATCCAGAACCTTTCACAGTCCTGTCGTTTTCATCTCAAAAATATTTCTAAGATCAGACCCTATCTCACCCAGGATGCTACAAAAACCCTCATACACTCACTGGTCATCTCCAGATTGGACTACTGTAACCTCCTCCTATCTGGCCTCCCCAAATCCCATCTCTCTCCTCTCCAGTCTATCCTTAATGCTGCTGCACGGCTTATATTCCTCTCCAAACGCTCTACATCTGCCTCCCCTCTCCTACAAGCCCTCCACTGGATCCCCTTCCCTTTTTAGAACACAATTTAAGGTTCTCACGCTCACTTACAAAGCCCTCACCCAATCTTCCCCCATATACATCTCTGATCTCATCTCCCTTCACTCTCCTCTCCGCTCTCTTGGTTCAACTAATGCACGCCGCCTTTCATGCCAGCTGATTACTTCCTCCCACTCCCGCCTCCAAGATTTTGCCCGCACTGCTCCCCACCTCTGGAACTCTCTCCCACTCCCCATCAGACTCTCCACCTCTTTGCAATCCTTCAAACGGGCTCTCAATACCCATTATTTCATCAAAGCCTTCCAGCTGTCATTCTAACTCCCTGATACATACACCTTCCTCCCCATCTGTGTCACCCCTGTTTGTCTTCCCCTCCCCTTTTAGAATGTAAGCTGTTATGAGCAGGGCCCTCTAACCTCTTGTACTTCTCCCTACTTTAGTTTCATCTACTTCTTACTCACCACTAGGGCACCTAACACTTGGCTGCTTATGCTCTGTTGCTTATCTGGGTGTTATGGTCACTAATGTAGCAATATATATTATCCATGTCCTGGTCCTGTATTGTATTGTTCTGTAAGTCGCTTGTCTACAACTTGTTTATGGGCTTTGTAAGGCGCTGCGGAACATTTGTGGCGCCATATAAATAAATGATGATGATAATAATAATAATGGCAACATCGATTCATATTCACTTATTCATATTAAGATAATTTGCAAACATTGTTATTTATTTTTCGTATCTCCTAAGATTTTAAACAATCAGCTTATCTTTAATATTAAGGGGTAAATTTACTAAAGTGAGAGTTTTTAGAAGTGAATTTTAGAAGAGATGTTACCCATAGCAACCAATGAGATTCTACTTAACATTTAACTAGCACCTTCTAGAAGATAATAGCTAGAATCTGATTGGTTGCTATGGGCAACATCTCTTCTAAAACTAATTTCTAAAAACTCTCACTTTAGTAAATTTTCCCCTGAAGGGTTAACTGCAGCAGTTCCATTGTCAGGGAGAGCTCAGGCTAATATCTTTTCCAGCTGAAGTGATACATGTCTGCTGGAATCTCCTAGTAGATAAGACAAAAGCACGTTGTTTTTTTTGCCAGAAGATTAATGTAAAAAAAACGAAAACCTAATTTGCACCTGTAGGATACCAATGAAATAAAATGTGTGCAGTGAATGACTAGATCTACAAAACATGCCAAACAATCATGTTATTCTACAACTTAATATTCTAACATTTTAAATATGGAGAAGGAAATAGTTTTAGACACAATGCATTTTTCACATAAGAGCTGTATCATATTAGTTATTTCTGCAGTGGAAATAAAGCAGAACTAACCCTGATGTTGCAACAACAAACTGACTTCCTTCTCCCCACTGCACAGATGTGATTATACTGGCTCACAAAACGATCCTTTACTAGGGAGACTATAGCAGCCATTACCAAGGAGTGAGCCGGCCTCAGCCACTGCCAGAAACCGCTCTCCATGAAGTTTTGTCTCAGTTTCCACTTCTAATGGAGACGTATTGATTGGTGGCTGCGCTCAAAACATTAAAAGACTGGATAGCTAAACTACAAACATGCTCCTGACGTTCCTCTGGGACAAACATTCTTGGTGCTATTCTTCATAATTACTTATGTTTTGTCACATTCCCGTCCTCTAATACTTACAGTGTTCATACTTAAAGCAAGAACACAAATTGTACTTGTCTAAATTCCCCCAAAATCTGTATGTAAGAGTGCAGCTCTCATTTGCTGTTTTACCCCATAAGCTATTAAAAAGGAACAACATACAAAGGGGCTGATGAGTTGAATATACATTCAACTGTGGTGCGTAACTTGTGTGTTTTCACTCTGCGCATGGTCTAGAACCGACCATATGCTAATTGGATACAATTCAGTTCAGTCTCCACTTGTGCACACTGGGGAATAACTAGGCTGTAATGCGGCGTTCTCACATAGGTAATGTTCAGTCAGAGCTGTAAATAGACTTTTTGATGCCCTGGGCCAGTGCATTGGTGCCCCCTCCCCCCCATTTTTCAAATAGGGATATAAGACGCACACCAGGAAAAAGGGGCGTGGCCTCATGGGGAAGAGCCATGACAAATCTGATTTGTCTTGTACGATGAGATACCGATCCCGTTGTGCCACTGTTATCCAGGTGTGAATTCAATGCCTGCGGTGATGTTACACAATAATTATGCAGTATAACTCACTAGCTCTAGATGTAGGAGAGAGCTGGTGAAGCTGCACCGATCGGTGGCTGTGTTCAGGGCTGCTGTCAGAAATTGTGGGGCAGATAGCTCCATGTGTAAAGTGACTGACTGCCATTGAGATGTGATAGGGACGAGTCCCGGATATGACAGGAGGGGGAGTCAGCCAGGGAGGAGATAGAGGTGTCCAGGAGATGCCAGGAATAAAAGAAGAGGAATCTACAAGTGAGAATATTTATAAACAGAGAATTGACCGGCCCGAACAGCGCCCCCTGCCCTGCGGTGCCCTGTGCCGTGGCACATGTTGCACCACCCTAGTTACGTCTCTGTGTTCAGTTAGGGCGTGTCGATTTAGGGCGTGTCGATGGAATAGCGGGCTATGCAGTATGGTGAAGAAGTGTAAATACTAAGGGGCCCATTTATTAATGAGTTTTATCTTACATAATGAGTTTTAAAACTCGCTGTGTATGATAATGGTGCTCCAGCCAATCAGCTCCCAACTGTCATTTTTCAAACAGATTACAGTTGCGAGCCGATTGGCTGGTGCACCATTATCATAAGCAACAAGATTTAAAACTCGTTGCATATGATAAAACAAGTTGATAAATGGGCCCCTTAATATATGCCTGTTTCCAAGATATGTCTTATACATCAAGAACAGGGCAGTACAGGTGCATACTTGCATACTGATGATAATGACGGGACTCAGACCTGGCGTATTGATATGGGAGGAGCTGCAGCATGCAACTCTGCATGCAGTGAATATATGCATTCAGCTCCGTGCACACAGGGCCTGATTCAGAGATGTACGCTAACCTGATTATTAGCGACTATCTTCGATGTTTGGAGGACTGCGCATGCAGCTGCTTGACAGGCTGCAGCGTTTGGGAGGCGGAGCGGGGGCGTTCCCTGGCAGCGTGCCGCCCCTGTTTTCTGGGAGGGACGGGGCCAGGGTCTATGTGGGTGCACGCAGACTTCCTGGCCTCACAAGCTGTCAGGACCCAGCCAGGCTACGGGAAGCTTTAGCTCCCGCAGCCTGGCCAATGGAACATCGACAACAGTCGCTACCGATGGTCGCAATTGTTTTGATGGTGATCCCAGGCTGCGACCTGGGACGGAGCGCTAGGATCACTCAAATGCAGCAAGGAGGTGTGTGACACCTCCTTCTTCATTTGCATTTTAATTGGACGGAATTGCACAGCCGCTTGTGTGCGCTTGTGTGCGGCTGTGCAATTCCCTCCATCTCTGAATCAGGCCCACAATACGGAAGCATTTAAGGCTGATTTGTTACACTCTGTATTGGTCACAGATTTTTAAAAGAAAAAAAACACATTTCCCAAATATAAATTGATTTACAAAGAAATAATCTCCTGCTTTCTTTTGTAGAAAAATAGTGAATATAAAAAATTAAGTCCAACCTTCCTACTTATGTGAAGATTTCATCCTAACAAGCAGGTTTGAAAAACAGATGCCTTGCTCTCTCGCCCTCCCCGATCTGACTCATTGCAAAAGATCTCTATAGGCCATCTCTATGTGATAATGTTGTTTGCTACCCTGTTGCAGCAAAGTTGCATTGCACAACAGTTGAATTTACTAAACATTCAACTTGGTAACCAGGCTTTAATGCTGACGGTCCAGACCTACTGTATACACACGCTGTTTCTGACAAGTGTTTGCTTTGCATCAACGTTTCTTGCAGCCTTCACAAGTGTCAACACTGTAATGAAGTTTTTTTTACTCCTTAAGAACATGGACACTATGCTACAGAGATGCTTTGAGAATGCTCTACTAGTCCTCATGTAACAGTGAAGACAAAGTAAAGAATTCTGTCTACACTATTACCAGGCATTGTTTCGCAATGCCCATGTGTACATGTGTACCATAGTGTTAAAAACAGGGGTGGAACAGTGCATCGCTGGACCCCAGAGCAAACTTTAGGTAGGGGATCAGTAATAAAATTTTCACATCCTGGGCTCCCCTTTCTACACTCAATATAACAGAAGCGGGATCCTCTTCTGACTATGGGCCTGGGTCGCACGCAGAAGCAATGTTTTATCGTCTTTTGCTGCAGTTTCATCTGTGGCTTTATGTTATTGTTGTTAGCTAGCATGTTCGGGACGTACCCTAAAGAGGATATGGTGGGTAGGCCCATAACCTTGGCCATGATTATGCTAAAAACCTCTATTGATTGCAAAATTTTATTGCATTTATATATTATCAGTAATTTGGAATTGTGCACCTGAGATTTGTCTGTTTCTGTGCCTGCAATTAGTCTCATCAGGTAGCACCTCCCATTATATATATATTCAGGTTGAGTCCAGGAATCTTTCCTATATACTCCATTTAATGTGCTTTATTGCACATCTGAGGGAAAGGAGACGCCCTCAGTCTGGATTAGCACCCTTCCTTATTGGTTTAAAAGCATGGAGTCTGGTAATGTATATGCACACTGGTATTAGGCACAATTCTAGGTAAGTCCTACAAGTTATATACTGTAGTGCAACTTTGGTTCATTTTTGGGGCGTGGGTCCCCCTGGATTGCTTTGATTAATCTGTTTCAGGGCACAGCATTATAACACATTTTTCTTTTATAACACATTTTAACCCTTCACTGTGTGTTTAATATACATGTACTTCACTTTTTTATTTTCATTCTTTCATTTTACTTTCATTCATCCTAACCCACTACTCTATGCTCCTTCCTCACTATCTAGCCCATCTGTGTCACCCCTGTTTGTCTGACCCTCCCCTCAGAATGTAAGCTCTCGCGAGCAGGGCCCTCTTTCCTCACGTGCTTCTTCTTGCCATACTTTTACTTTCATTCACAATGGCACCTAAAACTGCTTACTGACACCCTGCTGCTTATTTAGGTGTTATGCAGCATTGTTTATAAATCATGTACTTGCACTGCATTGTCTGTACTGTTAATAGCTGTTGTCTTGTGTGCTCATTTGTTTCTGTACTTTGTAAGGCGCTGCGGAACCCTTGTGGCGCCATATAAATAAAGGATAATAATAATAATAATAATAATAATATACAGCTGTGGCTGCTCTTAACTATCTCTTTACACTGAACTTTTCTTACTATAGCAGTGCCCTGGGGCAGCTTAGCTGGGCCAGTTTGGGGGGGTCCTGCGCTCTGGATTTGAACCCTAGTATGTTAGGGACCTACCCTAAAAAGGTTACCTGGATATGGTGGGTAGGCCCATAACCTTGGCCATGATTATGCTAAAAACCTCTATTGATTGCAAAATTTTATTGCATTTATATATTATCAATAATTTGGAGTTGTGCACCTGATATTTGTCTGTAGAGTATACTATACTAGAGGTTCTCAAACTCAGTCCTCGAGGCACTCTAACGGTCCAGGTTTTAAGGATATCCATGCTTGGGCACAGGTGACTTAATTAGTTCCTCAGTCAATTTGATATAACCATCTGTGCTCAACAATGGATATCTTTAAAACCTTGGGCCTGATTCAGACCCACTCGCGAGCGGCTGTCCGCTCGCAAGTGGGTCGATGTTATGGACTGAGCATGCGCACGACGGAGGGAGCTCCGTCGTGCGCATGCGCCAGACGCGACGAGCGAAGGAAAGTCCTTCGCTCGTTGTGTCCGATCAAAGGGGGCGTGCTGTCAATGTTGATTGACAGCACGCCCCCTTTGGTGGGCGTGCCGGGGGCGTGCCTCCCTGACGGGGGCGTTCCCACGGGAACGCCTCCCGTCAGAAGCCGGCCCACTGACATCACTAGTGATGTCAGTGGGAGTGATTTTGGCTCTGATAGAGCCAAAATCACTCCGGAGCTTGCGGTTGAAAACCTCAACCGCAGGCTCCGGCTCGCAAATTCGATGGTCGCGATGGTCTCGACCATCGCGACCATCACAATGCACGCTCGTATAGCCTGTGGGTGGTGACCCACAGCTATACGAGCGTCCAGGAGGACGCTCCATGAAAATGGAGCCCGGCCCTCATTCAGAGCGTGCGCTCTGCTCAGAGCGTACGGCTCTGAATGAGGGCCCTTGACCGTTATGGTGCCTTGAGGACAGAGTTTGGGAACCATGGGTCTGTACAGTTCTTAGTGTGTGCACCTGAATCTGTACTGTGACACACCATTGGGATGCCTACGCAATGTAACTTTTTAGAAGTTTTCACACATGCGCTGTAGAAACAAAAACACTCACTTTAACATCGACTTTGCATGTACTCAGAATCAGGACTTATGCACGAACCAGAAGATGCATTCTTTAAAGTTGGTAACTAGGGGTGTGTCGGGGGTACCGCCACCAGGGCTGGTGATAGGTTACTTGGCACCCAGCGCCATACTGTGCTCCCCCTCCACCCCATCCCTCCCTTGCTCCTTTCCCCTGAGCTTATACTAACAATGCCAGCTGGTGGGTGGAAGGCGTGGTTCTTCCTTGGCGCCCTTGTGCGGCCGCATGCACAGAACACCGCCGATGCCCAATGGTCCCTGCATTTGGCTAGCAGGGGGTCTGGAATGACATCCTGCAGCCAGAATCTCTGCTGCAGTGCCACCTGGAGCATCCATAGTTTGCTTCAGACGTGCACACCGCTGCCCTTGCAGCATCTGGCATTGCTGTCATTCCTGGTGATGGTGGCTCCACCCCTTCAACATGATATCATAAAGTCATGTGCTCAGGGGGCGTGACCGGCACAGTTACCGCACTGCATCCACTCTACAAGAAGTCTTGGAGGGAAAAGGGGCCTCAGTTGTGGAGTGCCCTGAAATTTCCAAAACAGACCTTCACTGCATAGTGCAGAGGTGGGTTGGAGTATGGACTGCATCACCGACCACTCTCTAAATTTCTCTTTGGTACCTAGTTTTAGTGTTCCACGGTAAGCAGAACTAAAAAAGTAAGCACCAGAGTTTCTGATACTCTGATCTGTTAATCTTTCATATATCGATGGAAGTTCAAAAATGCCCTTTCTCCAGTCAAAACACCATACAATGGATTTTTTTCCACTTCAAAATAGACTCCTAAGTTCCATTTCTTAATGATGTTTCTGACAGTGGAAATTCCAAGCTGAAAACATTTATAGCCTTCCCCTGCTTTGTAATAGTCACGTATCTTTATTTTCAAGTCCTCAGTAAGCTCCTTAGAGTATCCCCTTTTACAGTAGTAGAATGTAAGGTCAGAGTATTAATTTAAGACCCAATGGAACATATAGTTTGGAAACCTTAAAAAAGTAATTTTGCACATAACATAATAAAACAAGTAAAACAGTGTGTGTTCTAAGTACAACAAATATATAGTAACTGTTCATTAAACATCCAAAATCCCACTCCCATTTAATGTTTAAGATTATTATGAGAGAAATAATATTTTTTCATTATATTAATGGAAAACCTAATTAATTGTTAATTGGTGTAAAAAATGTTTTAATGACAGAGCAAACATTTATTATTTTATGGCTATATAAATGGTGCCCACATCGTATAATAATTAAATGTGACCCTGTCATAATCAACAAACAAACATTTTTTACACCAATTAATTATTATTGCTCCTTTAATATAATAATGCTACTTTCTTATTAAACAAAATATTCATTTTGCCCCTTACTATAATAAATATTGTTGCACACGTAAGAGAATAATTAATATTCATTTCTTCCTTATGCAATACATAACGATTGCCCTCATTATAAGTGTACTGTGATTCTTCACCTTCTGAAGGACAGCATGTTGTTTGAGCTATCACACCTGTCACTACCGCCTCATTTGTTTAGGCAGCAGTTTACCAGCAGTTTCTAAAACCACTACTTGATAAATTGGGTGGTTTCTTTCCTTCACATTGAGAAAATCAGGACGGTGAAGTGCAGTGTAGTGAGTTTACATATGGTGGGTCTCTTGTGGTTTTGATTTTAGTAACTTGGCAGTTTATGAAACTGCCGGGAAAACCACCAAAAACAGCATATCTTTGCAGTGAGACTGCGTGCGTTATCGCTATTACAAACGCAGTTGCGATCCGTACTGAGGGCCTGATTCAGAGCCGGACGCTCTGAACGAGCGCCCACTCTGAATCAGGGCATTTTTGGGTTTTTTTGGTGCGTCCTCCTGGACACTCACATAGCTGTGGGTTACCATCCACAGCTTATGCGAGCGTCCATGATGATGGTCGCGATGGTCTAGACCATCGCGACCATCGGGCTTGCGACGAGACCCTGCGGTAGGGTCTCGCTGCCACAAGCCTTGGAGTGATTTTGGCTCTATCTGAGCCAAAATCACTCCCACTGACATCACTAGTGATGTCAGTGGGGCCGGACCCAGACGGTAGGCGTTTCCATGGGAACGCCTCCATCTGGGCAGCCACGCCCCGGCACACCCACCAAAGGGGGCGTGCTGTCACTCACGTTTGGTGCGAGACCCCGAGCAAACGGCTTCCCCGTCGCTCGCCGGGTCTCACGCATGCGCACGACGGAGCAGGGTCTGAATGAGACCCTGAATCCGACCCTTTGTTAGTTGCTGCGGAACCCTTGTGATGCCATATAAATAAAGGATAATAATAATATAGACAGATAGATAGATAGATAGATAGATAGATAGATAGATAGATAGATACAGGGCCGGTGCAAGGTTCATAGGCGCCCTAGGCAAACTTTTAGCCTATCACCCCATCCCATCACCTGTGGCCCGCCTCCCCTTTGCTGCCTCTCCCCCCTTCCCTTTACCTATATTCCAGCTCCACTATGCAGTTTCCCCCGTCCCCTTACCAGTACCTTCTGTGCTACACTTGGGACTTGTTATACATATATATATATATTAGGGGTGAGCGGGTTCGGATTTCTGAAATCCGAACCCCCCCGAGCCCCCCCGATCCGAGTCCGATCCGAGTCAGGCTCGACTTTTCCCGCCTGACTCGGATCTGACATCGAGGCAAAACGTCATCATCCCGCCTTCCGAGTCTCGCGGGTTTTGGATCCTATATAAGGTACCCGCGTCGGCGCCATTTTCTCACTCGGCTGTGGACAGTGAAGAGGGAGGGTGGGAGTTAGTGCTGTGTAGTGTAGTGTAGTGTAGTGCTGCTGTTGTCCACTACTTCAAAGTCCATAGGGGCTGGCTGTGTTGTGCTGTGCTGCTGTTGTTAATAGGGGCTGTGTCCACTACTTCAAAGTCCATAGGGGCTGGCTGGACTGTGTTGTGCAGTCAGTTCCAAAGTCCTGTGCAGTGTCCCAGTCCTAAAGGGGTGCTGTAGTGTTGTCCAGGGGGTGCTCTGTCCATCAGGGGTGCTCCCCCCAAGTGCTAAAAAAATAATATATTTTCTGTGTTTGTGAATTGTGTGCGCAGTAGCCGCACGTGCATCAACAAAGTAGTGCCAAGCGTGCGCCTGTGTCATAAGTAAAGGGCCGGCTGGCTTGACCGTTAAGGGTGCTGTAACCCCCGAAAGTACACTCCAGTCCAAACCAAAAAAAAAATTATTTTCTGTGTTTGTGAATTGTGTGCGCAGTAGCCGCACGTGCATCAACAAAGTAGTGCCAAGCGTGCGCCTGTGTCATAAGTAAAGGGCCGGCTGGCTTGACCGTTAAGGGTGCTGTAACCCCCGAAAGTACACTCCAGTCCAAACCTAAAAAAAAATTATTTTCTGTGTTTGTGAATTGTGTGCGCAGTAGCCGCACGTGCATCAACAAAGTAGTGCCAAGCGTGCGCCTGTGTCATAAGTAAAGGGCCGGCTGGCTTGACCGTTAAAGGGTGCTGTAACCCCCGAAAGTACACTCCAGTCCAAACCAAAAAAAAATTATTTTCTGTGTTTGTGAATTGTGTGCGCAGTAGCCGCACGTGCATCAACAAAGTAGTGCCAAGCGTGCGCCTGTGTCATAAGTAAAGGGCCGGCTGGCTTGACCGTTAAAGGGTGCTGTAACCCCCAAAGTACACTCCAGTCCAAACCAAAAAAAAATTATTTTCTGTGTTTGTGAATTGTGTGCGCAGTAGCCGCACGTGCATCAACAAAGTAGTGCCAAGAGTGCGCCTGTGTCATAAGTAAAGGGCCGGCTGGCTTGACCGTTAAAGGGTGCTGTAACCCACAAAGTACACTCCAGTCCGAACCAAAAAAAAATTTATTTTCTGTGTTTAGCCGCACGTATATATCAAATCGATATAACATAAATGGAGGACCAAACTTTCTCCGATAAAAATAAAATAGAGAAAGATCAAGAACCACTTCCTCCTAGTGCTGAAGCTGCTGCCACTAGTCATGACATAGACGATAACATGCCATCAACGTCGTCTGCCAAGGCCGATGCCCAATGTCATAGTAGAGGGCACATACAATCCCAAATGGCAAAGTTCAGGAAAATGACCTTGAAAAAGACATTTAAATCAGCTGAAGAGAAACGTAAACTTGCCAATATGCCATTTACGACACGGAGTGGCAAGGAACGGCTAAGGTCGATCCCTAGTATGTTCATGACTAGTGGTTCAGCTTCACATGACGATGGAAGCACTCCTCCCACTAAAAAAATCAAAAGAGTTAAGCTGGCAAAAGCACAGCGAAGAACTGTGCTTTCTAAGAAGATATCACAAATCCCCAAAGAGAGTCCAAGTGTGGTGGTGGTTGCGATGCCTGACCTTCCCAGCACTGGACGGGAAGAGGTGGCTCTTTCCACCATTTGCACGCCCCCTGCAAGTGCTGAAAGGAGCACCCACAGTCCACTTGCTGATATGCAAATTGAAGATGTCACTGTTGAAGTACAACAGGATGAGGATACTGGTGTAGCTGGCGCTGAGGAGGAAGTTGGCGAGGAGGATTCTGATGGTGATGTGGTTTGTTTAAATCAGGCTCCGGGGGAGACAGTTGTTGTCCGTGGGATGAAAAAGCCCATCACGGTCATGCCTGGGCAGAAGACCAAACATTCCACCTCTTTGGTCTGGCAATATTTCTATCCAAATCCGGACAACAACTGTCTTGCCATATGTACCATATGTAAAGGTGAAATAAGTAGGGGTAGGGACGTCAACCACCTAGGAACATCCTCCCTTATACGGCACCTGCAGCGCGTTCATAAAAAGTTACTGTCAAGTTCAGAAACTTTGGCTCAGACCGTAAGCAGTCCAGGGACACCTAAATCCCGTTGTCCTGTTGTATCCAAGCGCCTGCAAACCACACCGTCAACTCCCTCCTCGTCAATTTCCTCCTTAGTCAGGATCGGAAGTAGTCCTGCAGGCCATATCACTGGCATGACTGACTCTCCTATCCGGGATTCCTCCGGAGGATCCTGCATTGCTACGCCTACTGCTGCCGCTGCTGCTGTTGCTGCTGCTGCTGGGAGTCGTTCATCATCCCAGAGAGGAAGTAGGAACACCACTACTTTTACTAAACAATTGACCCTCCAACAGTCCTTAGCGAGGAGGATGAAGTACGACAGCAGTCATCCTGAAGCAAAACGTATAACTGAGGCCTTGACTGCTATGTTGGTGTTAGACGTGCGTCCGGTATCCGCCATTAGTGCAGTGGGATTTAGACAATTGATGGAGGTAGTGTGTCCCCGGTTCCAAATCCCGTCTAGATTCCACTTCACTAGGCAGGCGATACCGAGACTGTACAGAAACGTCAGAAAAAGTGTCCTCAGTGTCCTGAAAAATGCCGTTGTACACAATGTCCACTTAACCACGGACATGTGGACAAGTGGAACAGGGCAGACTAAGGACTATATGACTGTGACAGCCCACTGGGTAGATGTATCACCTTACGCAGCAACAGCAGCAGCGTCACCAGTAGCAGCATCTCAGAAACGCCAGCTCGTTACAAGGCAGGCTACGCTGTGTATCACCGGTTTCAGTAAGAGGCACACCGCCGACAACCTCTTAGAGAAACTGAGGGAAATCATCGCCCAGTGGCTTACCCCACTTAGACTCTCCTGGGGATTTGTGATATCTGACAACGCCACCAATATTGTGCGGGCATTACATCTGGGCAAATTCCAGCACGTCCCATGTTTTGCTCACACAATAAACTTGGTGGTGCAGAATTTTCTGAAAAGCGACAGGGGCGTGCAGGAGACGCTTTGGGTGGCCCGAAAAATTTCTGGCCACTTTCGCCATTCAGCGACTGCGTGCCGAAGACTGGAGCGCCAGCAAACACTCTTGAACCTGCCCCGCCATCAAATGAAGCAAGAGGTTGTGACGCGGTGGAACTCAACCCTCTATATGCTTCAGAGGATGGAGGAGCAGCAAAAGGCCATACAAGCCTATACATCCACCTATGACATAGGCAAAGGAGGGGGTATGCACCTGACTCAAGCGCAGTGGAGAATGATTTCCGTGTTGTGCAAGGTTCTTCAGCCCTTCGAACTTGCCACACGTGAAGTCAGTTCAGACACTGCCAGCTTGAGTCAGGTCATTCCCCTCATCAGGCTTTTGCAGAAGCAGCTGGAGAAAGTGAAGGAGGAGCTAAGACGGAGCGATTCCGCTCGGCATGTGGGACTTGTGGATGAAGCCCTTCATTCGCTTTGCCAGGATTCCAGGGTGGTCAATCAGTTGAAATCAGACCACTACATTTTGGCCACCGTGCTCGATCCTAGGTTTAAAGCCTATGTGGTGTCTCTCTTTCCGGCCGACACAAGCCTGCAGAGGTGCAAAGACCTGCTGGTGAACACACTGTCAGCTGAAGCGGAACGTGACACGTCAACGGCTCCTTCTTCATTTTCTCCCGCAACTGGGGCTGTCAGGAAAAAACTTAGGTATCCTAAGCAACCCGCTGGCGGTGATGCAGGGCAGGCAGGACCAAGTTTGGACATCTGGTCCGGACTGAAGGACCTGGCAACAATTTCTGACATGTCTACTGTCACTGCATATGATACTGTCACCATTGACAGAATGGTGGAGGATTACATCGGTGACAGCATCCAAGTAGGCATGTCAGACAGTCCATACCTGTACTGGCAGGAAAAAGAGGCAATTTGGAGGCCCCTGTACAAACTGGCTCTATTTTACCTGAGTTGCCCCCCCTCCAGTGTGTACTCCGAAAGAGTGTTTAGTGCAGCCGGGAACCTTGTCAGCGAAAGGCGTAGGAGGTTGCTTCCACAGAATGTGGAGAAGATGATGTTCATCAAAATGAATTATCAGCTCTTCCAGGGAGACCAGCCTCCAGAAGGTACAGAGGGACCTGTGGTGGTGGATTCAAGTGGGGACGAGTTAATACTTTGTGAGGATGAGGATGTACACACTGAAGAGGGTGAGGAATCGGTGGATGAGGAGGATGAGGATGACATCTTGCCTCCGTAGAGCCAGTTTGTGCAGGGACACATTAATTGCCAGCTTGTTTTGTGGGGGCCCAAACGAACCAATCATTTCAGCCACAGTGGTGTGGCAGACCCTGGCGCTGAAATGATTGATTTGTTAAAGTGTGCATGTCCTGTTTATACAACATAAGGGTGGGTGGGAGGGCCCAAGGACAATTCCATCTTGCACCTCTTTTTTTCTTTGCATTATGTACAGTTTGGGGCCTAGTTTTTCTAACTGCCATCCTGCCTGCCACTGCAGTGTCACTCCTAGATGGGTCACGTGTTTGTGCCGCCCACTCGTGTCGCTTAGCATAGTCATCCAGCTACCTCGGTGCAACCTTTTGGACATAAAAACACTATTGTGAGGTGTGAGGTGTTCAGAATAGACTGGAAATGAGTGGAAATTAAGGTTATTGAGGTTAATAATAGCATAGGAGCAGAAAAACCTACAAATTCTGTGATTTTAGCTGTTTTTATGCTTTTTTTCAAAAAAATACAGATCCAAAACACAAAACCCAGAACCCAAAACACGGAAGGGTGGTTTTGGCAAAACCAATCCAGATCCAAAACACGAAGAAAGATCCAGATCCAAAACCAAAACACAAAACACGAAAAGTGGCCGGTGCACACCCCTAATATATATATATATATAGAGAGATAGGATCACTGGTAAAGTGGTTTGTGGCAGGTACATTTGTCCCAGATTCCTGTCCTGTACTGTTTCCCAGCTGCTGTGTGTGTAAGGAAGGAGTCCTCTACCCAGGAGAGGAACCCCTAATCTGACTGTGTCACAATATATATATATATATTAGGGGTGTGCACCGGCCACTTTTCGTGTTTTGTGTTTTGGTTTAGGATCTGGATCTTTCTTTGTGTTTTGGATCTGGATTGGTTTTGCCAAAACCACCCTTCCGTGTTTTGGGTTCTGGGTTTTGTGTTTTGGATCTGGATTTTTTTGAAAAAAAAAGCATAAAAACAGCTAAAATCACAGAATTTGTGAGTTTTTCTGCTCCTATGCTATTATTAACCTCAATAACCTTAATTTCCACTCATTTCCAGTCTATTCTGAACACCTCACACCTCACAATAGTGTTTTTATATCCAAAAGGTTGCACCAAGGTAGCTGGAGGACTATGCTAAGAGATACGAGTGGGCGGCACAAACACATGGTCCATCTAGGAGTGACACTGCAGTGGCAGACAGTATGGCAGTTTGAAAAACTAGGCCCCAAACAGTACATAATTCAAAGAAAAAAAAGAGGTGCAAGATGGAATTGTCCTTGGGCCCTCCCACCCACCCTTATGTTGTATAAACAGGACATGCACACTTTAACAAACCAAACATTTCAGCGCCAGAGTCTGCCACACGACTGTGGCTGAAATGATTGGTTCATTTGGGCCCCCACAAAACAAGCTGGCAATTAATCTGTCCCTGCACAAACTGGCTCTACGGAGGCAAGATGTCGTCCTCATCCTCCTCATCCACCGATTCCTCACCCTCTTCAGTGTTGTGTACATCCTCATCCTCACAGAGTATTAATTCGTCCCCGCTAGAATCCACAACCACAGGTCCCTCTGTACGTTCTGGAGGTTGGTCTCCCTGGAAGAGTTGATAATTAATTTTATGAACATCATCTTCTCCACATTTTGTGGAAGCAACCTCCTACGCCTTTCGCTGACAAGGTTCCAGGCTGCACTAAACACTCTTTCGGAGTATACACTGGAGGGGGGGCAACTCAGGTAAAATAGAGCCAGTTTGTACAGGGACCTCCAAATTGCTTCTTTTTCCTGCCAGTACAGGTACGGACTGTCTGACATGCCTACTTGGATGCTGTCACCGATGTAATCCTTTAACAGACAGACGCACGCTTGTCGCTGCTGCTTTAAGGATGCAGGTGCGGCTACAGCCCACACATTTCACAAAGACAGAAAAAAAAAGAAGAATTTTTTTATTGTTTGTGGAGCGCACTTTGAAGGTTACACCACCCTTTAACAGACAGATGCACGCTTGTCGCTGCTGCTTTGAGGATGCAAGTGCGGCTATAGCCCACACAATTCACAAAGACAGAAAAAAAAAGAAGAATTTTTTTATTGTTTGTGGAGCGCACTTTGAGGGTTACACCACCCTTTAACAGACAGACGCACGCTTGTCGCTGCTGCTTTAAGGATGCAGGTGCCGCTACAGCCCACACATTTCACAAAGACAGAAAAAAAAAGAAGAATATTTTTATTGTTTGTGGAGCGCACTTTGAGGGTTACACCACCCTTTAACAGACAGACGCACGCTTGTCGCTGCTGCTTTGAGGACAGTATCATATGCAGTTACAGTAGACTTGTCAGAAATTGTTGGCACGTCCTTCAGACCGGACCAGATGTCCAAACCGGCCCTTGACTTATGACACAGGCGCATGCTTGGCGCTGCTACTGTGTTGATGCACGTGCGGCTACATCGCACACAAGTCACAGACACATAAAAAAAATTGTTTTTTATTTTTTGGAGCACTTTGAGGGTTACACCACCCTTTAACAGACAGACGCACGCTTGTCGCTGCTGCTTTGAGGATGCAAGTGCGGCTAAAGCCCACACAATTCACAAAGACAGAAAAAAAAGAAGAATATTTTTATTCTTTGTGGAGCACACTTTGAGGGTGTCACGACCCTTTAACAGACAGACGCACGCTTGTCGCTGCTGCTTTGAGGATGCAGGTGGAATCTAGACGGGATTTGGAACCGGGCACACACTACCTCCATCAATTGTCTAAATCCCACTGCACTAATGGCGGATACCGGACGCACGTCTAACACCAACATAGCAGTCAAGGCCTCAGTTATACGTTTTGCTTCAGGATGACTGCTGTCGTACTACATCCTCATTGCTAGGGACTGTTTGAGGGTCAATTGTTTAGTAAAAGTAGTGGTGTTCCTACTTCCTCTCTGGGATGATGAACAACTCCCAGCAGCAGCAACAGCACTAGGAGGAAGTGGTTCTTGATCTTTCCCTATTTTATTTTTATCGGAGAAAGTTTGGTCCTCCATTTATGTTATATTGATATATATGTGCGGCTAAGGCGCACACAAACACAGAAAATATTTTTTTATTTTTGCTGGAGAGTAGTGCACTTTGTGGGTTACACCACCCTTTAAGAAATGAGCCAGCCGGCTCTTTACTTATGGGACACAGGCACACGCTTGGCGCTGCTCCTTTGTTGATGCACGTGCAGCCACAGTGCACACAATTCACAAACACAGAAAATATTTTTTTATTTGGTTTGGAGTGTACTTTGGGGGTTACAGCACCCTTTAACGGTCAAGCCAGCCGGCCCTTTAGTTATGACACAGGCGCACGCTTGGCACTACTTTGTTGATGCACGTGCGGCTACTGCGCACACAATTCACAAACACAGAAAATACTTTTTTATTTGGTTTGGAGTGTACTTTGGGGGTTACAGCACCCTTTAACGGCCAAGCCAGCTGGCCCTTTACTTATGACACAGGCGCACGCTTGGCACTACTTTGTTGATGCACGTGCGGCTACTGCGCACACAATTCACAAACACAGAAAATATTTTTTTTTTTGGTTTGGAGTGTACTTTGGGGGTTACAGCACCCTTTAATGGTCAAGCCAGCCGGCCCTTTACTTATGACACAGGCGCACGCTTGGCACTACTTTGTTGATGCACGTGCGGCTACTGCGCACACAATTCACAAACACAGAAAAAAATTATTTTTTCTTAGCACTTGGGGGGAGCACCCCTGATGGACAGAGCACCCCCTGGACAACACTACAGCACCCCTTTAGGACTGGGACACTGCACAGGACTTTGGAGTGGACACAGCCCCTATGGACAACTGACTGCACAACACAGTCCAGCCAGCCCCTATGGACTTTGAAGTAGTGGACACAGCCCCTATGGACAACAGCAGCACAGCACAACACAGCCAGCCCCTATGGACTTTGAAGTAGTGGACACAGCCCCTATGGACAACAGCAGCACAGCGCAGCACAACACTACTCTGCACTACACTACACTACACTACACAGCCCAGCCAGCCCTAACTCCCACCCTCCCTCTTCACTGTCCACAGCCGAGTGAGAAAATGGCGCTGAAAATGGATCCAAAACCCGCGAGATCCGGAAGGCGGGATGATGAAGTTTTGCCTCGATTTCAGATCCGAGTCAGGCGGGAAAAGTCAAGCCAGACTCGGATCGGCCTCGGATCGGGGGGGCTCAGGGGGGTTCGGATTTCAGAAATCCGAACCCGCTCACCCCTAATATATATATATATATATATATATATATATATATATATATGCATCCAATGGTCCGGCACTCCTATATAGAAATAGACAGCTGCCTGTGTGCTCTTGCAAAAAACCAATACACCGATGTCGGATAGTGCTAAAAAAATAGTACTAAACCACGCAGGTCACTCCAGGAATTTTACAATAATTTTTCTTTATGTGTGATGCGATGTTGCGGGACTGCGCAGAGTCCCTTTTTCAAGATACTGTTTGTATCTTGAAAAAGGGACACTGCTCAGTCCCGAAACGTCGCATCACACATAAAGAAAAATTATTTTAAAAGTCCTGGAGTGACCTGCGTGGTTTAGTACTATTTTTTTAGCACTATCTGACATCGGTGTGTATATATATATATTGTGATAGGATCACTGGTAAAGTGGTGTGTGGCAGGTACATTTGTCCCAGATTCCTGTCTTTTGTGTTTTAAACCCCAGGAGAAAGTCTGCAGTGTAGCAGGCTTGAGTTTCGGCTTTTTGAAAAGCCGGTTTGGGACCTGGGGGTTGTGGGTGAGAGGAGAGGGAGGGCTCCACCCACGGCCACTCCAGGTTTTGGTTCTCTTAGCCTGGTAACAGGCTTGTTAGTTTTCCACCTGAGAGTGGCCAATATAAGCCTAGTGTGTTTAGGGCTGATTGTCTCACCTGGGAGAGCAGACAGGGAGTTTGCTCAGAGACACTTGAAAACCTAACTGTAAGTGTTGTGCTGTGCTTTTGTTGCTGGTGGGGGCATTAGGCCCTGCCAGGTTCTGGTAGTGAGGGAACTACCTGTGAAGTTAGTGCCCCGACAGGGCTAGGATTTACGTTTATGTTTTCTTTGTGTTATTTCTGACATTGCACAATAAAGACTGGCACCGACCAGCTTGTACTTGCATCCAGTCTGGCGTACTGTTTCCCAGCTGCTGTGTGTGAAAGGAAGGAGTCCTCTACCCAGGAGAGGGACCCCCTAACCTAACTGTGTCACTATATATATATATATATATATATATATATAAAATTTGTAAGTAAATCTTAAAAATGAATACATCCCGTTAACAAGCTCCAACAAGCCATTCTACAGCCTACCCATCCCCCCCCACACACATAAGTTAACACCACCAACAATTAACTTCGATATACTTAAATACAACATATACCCCATAATGGTACTACACCCCTGTCCCACATATTGTTACAGTATCCACCTCCCCAGATTATATCCAGATACTATTACTATGCACCACTACCCCCTTGATAACACTAAAAACAAAAACACCCACAGCTACTTACCTCTGCTTGAAGGAGGTTCTGTAGTCTCCGCACAGTCATGGCCCACAGAGCTGCAGGTGAGGATAGAGGATAGGCACACATACACTGACAGTCACAGGACCGGGGAGAAGGAAGGGGCAGAGCCTCTGTCAGGGCAGAAGAGGGGACTCCTACACATCGCACATTGGTGGCTGGTCCCAGGGGAGGGAGCAGCCACCATGCATAGAGGGAAGGGGGCGGGCGTCTGGCACTGCTGCTGCTGGCTGCGCTGCACCTGACATGTCAGACTAGTGACATGTCCGCAGTCATGGCCAGACAGCAGCTGGTAAGCGCAGGAGCAGCAGCCACTGCCAGCATGAAGAACGTCCTTACTACTATCAGAGACGTCCTTACTACTGTACTGACAGCCTCAGTGCCGCCCCCTCAGGTGCCGGCGCCCTAGGCAGCTGCCTATAGCCCTGGATAGATAGATAGACAGACAGACAGAAAGATATTTTCATTACATTAAATATAAGCTCTTTGAATTTGTCTGCATTATAATATATGGTATATAGTGTATTGTAATGAATGGCGTATTACGGTTTGGTTAAAATTGTGTCACACATTCTGTAGTATCAGCCATTATGTTCCACGTTGAAGTGTTAGTACCATAAAACAACACAATGCCTGAAATGAATCTGTTCAGTGCAATGGCGCACAGTTAATTGGAATACACTACAATTCTCTACACATTGCTTCTGAAAGTCAATCTGCCCTGTGGTGAACTATGCAGAATGTTATATTTCAATGCTGTTCAGAACGGATATCTCCTGGGTGTGGCATCAGTAACTCAGCCAAACAATTGAAAATGTAAATTAAAGTCATAACCTCAGCATCAAAGCTTAAGGTTACCGATTCAATCAAAACATTAATGTTTACTTTGTGTTAGTGACTTTAATTCATAACAGCTGCTGCCTATTCCAGCTTCTGCATCACTTCTTACTAGAACGATTTAAGGAGACATATATTGCTATATCATCCAGTTGATAATAATATGATTTCCATATAATTGTTAGTAATTTTGTGCTATGTTATTGCTAAAAAACATTTCTGCATTACTAAACACTAAAGTTACAAGGATATCAAGTCACTTGGGGCAGCTGTCACTTTAAACAAAATAACTATGGATTGGAGACTGAGCCAGGTGAATGTCTTGCACCACCCCCTTTTAAAAAATATTAGAACCTGCTTTTGATCAGGACAATCCATGATACAGGTAAATCTGCACTATGCCAATGCATACCTCCCAACTGTCCTGCTTCTGACGGGACAGTCCCGCTATTCAGGTACTGTCCTTCCATCCCACCCGGGAAGTTGGGGGAAATCAATCTCACCGTTGCTCTGAAAAGCAGAGCAGTGGGTGAATAGATGCCGGGTGCTTGCGCACAGCATCTCTTCACTATTCGAGGAGAGCCCCGGCAGCCCAGCATCTCCCCAGAGTGATGAAAAGGGGGTGTGTTCCAAGGCCACGCCCATTCGCTATGAGACCACGCCTCCTAAGGCTGAACTTTCCAAAGTTGGGAGGTATGCCAAAACCCCAAACATGAGAGTGTCCCATGAAAAAACAGACTATTGTGTACTTGCTTTATATTTTGCATCTAGCCTAAGCATCACCAGGAACGTGCAGTCAGGATAGGCAGGGGAGGCCGAGCCACCCCTGTCATACTCTTGAGATTTGATATCAAAATGATTGGAATAATACAAAGAAGATATTTATAACTTATAAACATCTTCTTTGGTTATTGTAATTATTTTTATAGTTAACACTCACCAGCTTTTTGGAGCTCCCTGGGACTGCAGGGAGATGAGAGATGAGACAGCAACAGCTCAGCCTCGCTTCTGCATAGTCAGACACTGCTTGCAGAGCTGGGGGCAGGGCCACACCATGGGCAGTAAGCTGCAGAGAAAGAGAGCTAAAAGAGGCATGCCTCTGAGTATGGGGGCGTGCCTTGAGCACTGATGACACCTTGGATGTGTCATGTGACCAGGAAGTGCACTGCAGTGTTCAGAAATCAGAGCTCAGCAGCAAGAGAAGACACAGTGATGTAGGTAGGAGAATCAATAGACATTGAAGTTTAGCTTAATGAGGAGAGAGTTACAGAGAGTAGGGGTGAGACAGGCTCTCAACACTCAGGGCCTGATTCAGAGCCGGACGCACTGAACGAGCGCCCGCTCTGAATCAGGGCGTGTTTTTTTTTTTCCCGTACGGCCTTTTGGACGCTAACATAGCTGTGGGTTACCACCCACAGCTTATGCGAGCGTCCATGATGATGATCGCGATGGTCAAGACCATCGCGACCATCGGGCTTGTGACGAGACCCTGCGGTAGGGTCTCAGTGACCGCAAGCCCTGGAGTGATTTTGGCTCTGTCAGAGCCAAAATCACTCCCACTGACATCACTAGTGATGTCAGTGGGGCCGGAACCAGACAGTAGGTGTTCCATGGGAACGCCTCCGTCTGGCAGCCACGCCCCCGGCACGCCCAGCAAAGGGGCGTGCTGTCACTCACCATCGACAGCACGCCCCCTTTGGTGCGAGACCCATAACGACGGCTACCCCGACGTTATTCGGGTGTCGCGCATGCGCACGACAGAGCTCCCTCCGTCGTGCGCATGCGCACTAGGGCACCATCGACCCACTTGCGAGCGCTCAGACCCATCTCCAAGTGTGCCCCCAGCCATTGACCTCACTGCACATCACTGGGTATCACATTGTAAGTAGTCCATATCTCCATATTTGCCTACCTACATGGATTGTGTGGGAGACTCACGTATGTCGGGGAGTTCACTCTGACTCCCGGGAGTGATGGGAACAATTGCAGATCCCTCCCACATCACCACGGAAATGGGTAGGGCTTGATGATCTAAGTTCTTCAGCACCTGGTAAAGTGAGGGACCCTTCTATAGTGTCCTTTGCTTGTAACATGAAATTTGGTTTTGGTAAGTTATATTTGTATTGTGGAACCGTCGATCTGTAATTTCTAACAAATAATTAGGTCAGTTTTGCAGATTTAACCCTAAAGAAAAAGTCAACCAACTTTTAACTTTCACTTTAAGTTTCAATTACAGTAAATGTTTTTAATGATAAATATAAGACTTATTTCTACGTTGTATTATTTCTACATTGTAAAAAAAAAAGTTTGTTAGTTCATTAGTTGAACATGCATTGCATTCAGCAAAACTGATCTATTATTGATAAATGATCCTTATTATTAAGAGCTGTGTGTCATCAGAGCATTTATGTTTGAAAGCTGAAATGAAAACGCTCTTTTATAAATGAGTCAAACATTAAAAAATGAATTAATTTGACAGAAGGATGCAAGTTGAAAAATGTGGTACATTAGCCTGGGGCCCATGGAAATCTGAGAAGCAATTAAGATCAATTAATTTAAAATGAGTTTGAAAAACACAAAAATACACTTGTATTGCGTACAAGAAAGTTGAACATATATTGTAAATTGTTTGTATCTTTCTAGTACATCTCACAGTCATGTACTGAGCATATTTAGCTATATTTAATCATGCCCTCCGGGAGTGGGAGAATACAGGTGGGAAAAGTGGCGAACGCGGTGCTGTGAATCAAAGGCCCCCTCCCCGCAATAATACAGCAGTTCTGTACGATATGCATCGGAGGGCAGGACATAATGCCGCAATTCACTGCATATCTCACTGGGGAAATGGAAGGATCCAGGAGGACTATACTACTCCCCAAATTTAGATGACCTCTTATTGTCCTTAGCTTACTTTGCAATCCAAACCCCTGAGTCCTTCATTAAAATATATCTCCCAAATGCCCCTATTTAGGCAAGACAACCCATATGTCCTGCCGCCCTGACCATGGAGACCTTTGTCCCACTGATTGGAAAGTTCCACTGGCAATGAATGGGTCTATATTTATTTATTTTAAAAAAGTTATTTTCTGTCTGCATAAGTACAGATGCAGAGTTTAATGGATAGCCGGCAAGGACCAGCAATGCGCGTGCACGCTGGGTCCTTGCCGTCCCCGACTATCTACTGAACATGCCCGTCAACCTGGTGACGCTCGTCAGGTTTGGTATGTTCAGAGATAGGAGGTCGGACTCCTGCACTGAATGATGTTCAGTGAACACCGTTCAGTGACGGCACCGCACCTCGGCGACCTGAAGGTCTGAACGCTAGACTTCAGTCTTTCAGGTCGCCTAGTGCTGGTGTGGCCAACCTGTGGCTCTTGAGCCACATGTGACTCTTCCAGTGTTCTGATGCGGCTCCCCTGATGGACACTGACTGCCTCCTCTGATAGGTGCACAGCTGTTCAGAGGAAGTTCGTCCTTTGTTGGAGCAGTCTGCTCCGCTCTGGAGGCATGTATGGGCGATATGGTGATGTCACACCGAAAACAGGAGGTGGAGCTCAACTTGTGACTGAACCTGCAGCCATGAGGAGGATGCGGTCGCAGATGCCGGTGCCTACCTACGTGACACTTTCGTATCAGGGTAAGAGCTGTGGGTTTTTTTATTTGCTTTTTTGTTTCATTTTATTTGTGAATTGGGGGGGGCTGAAGGGGCCTGTGGAGTGGGAGGGAGTGTGGGGGGATGTGGCTGGACTGAAGTGGCCCAGGGAGAGATGGGGGGGCTCGTGTTGCATATGAGGGTTTGCTGTTGCAACACATGAGGGTCTGCTGAAGTGACATATGGGGGGCTGGAGTGACACATGGGGAGTTGCTGGAGTGACACATGAGAGCCTGCTGAAATGACACATGAGGGGGACTGGAGTGAAACATGGAAAGCTGAAGTGACACATGGAGGCTCTAGAGTGACACATGGAGGGGTTGGATTGTATTATGTAAATCTGTTTTTTTATGTATTTTTTGTGGATGTGGCTTTTTCAGTGTATTATTTGTGTATGTGGCTTTTTCAGTGTATTTAATGTGGATCTGGCTTGTTTCAGTGTATTTTATGTGGATATGTTTTTTTCAATGTTTTTTATATTGTTCTGGCTTTTTCTTTGCCTTTAATAGTTACCTCCACGGTGATTGTGTGCATGCACTTTTACATTCCCCTACAAACATCATACACTGAAAAAGCCACGTCCACATAAAATACACTGAAAAATCCGCATCCACCAAAAATACATTGCAAAAAAAAAAAAAATAGATTCACATAATACAATCCAACCCCCCCTGATGTTACTCCAGCCACTCCATGTGTCACTTCAACCCTCCATGTGTCACTCCAGTCCCCCTCATATGTCACTTCAGCAGCCTCTCAATGGTCACTCCAGCAGCCCCCCATTTGTCACTCCAACAGCCCCTTATGTGTCACTACAGCAGCTCCTCATGTGTCACAACAGCAAAACCCTCTCTCCCCAGGCCACTCAAGTCCAGCCACTTTCCCCACACTCCCTCCCACTCCAAGGGCCACTCCCACCCCCCCATGTCACAAATAAAATAATTAAAAAAAACAAATAAAAAGACCCATAGCTCTTACCCTGTTGCACCTGTCTGCATCACGTAGGTAGGCTCCGGCATGTGCGACCTGTCTTTTTGCATGTGCGCCTTTGGCGTGCGCATAATCTCTGCTCTTTGCCTCTGACTGGTTGGCCACTCCTGGCCTAGTGGATAGGCCCCTTAAGACAGTGGAATAACGAGTATGTACAGTAGCGCTGCCAAAATTATTATCCATTCTGCATTATCTGAGACTACGCTCCTACAGAGCTTTATCCTTTTCAATGACATGACCACGAATTAGCCTTAGGCTTTTTATTTGAATATTTCACTAAATTGCCTAGGACCTGATTGCTTGAAAATAGCATGGAATGGCTACAAAAGTATGGGGTGAGCTGTAGTATACTAAATTGACAAGGGACCCAATTTATATAATAAAAATCTAAACTACTTTATGTTTGAAAAAAAAATGTGTTTTTAGTTATTCGTTGTTTATTTGCATAAGATATTTAATTCTTTACAATGCTGACTAAAGTTCGGGCTATAGAAGGGTCAACCCAACTGTGATTCATTTTGTGAGGATTTCATTGTGTCAGCATGTAAAGAAAAGAAAACCTCATTCAATAATCTCACTTCAAGTCAAATGTAAAGAAATCAGAAATGTTTTTGTGTACAAGTGTATACTTCACCCTCACAATTAATACAATCAGAGAAGTTTCTTGCAGATGAGTATGAGGAATAATTCTACTCTGAGCTGTCATGCATCACATGCTACATCTGTTATGGAAATCACTGGGAGTCGGGTGCCTTTGTTCAGGCTCATCCCTCCCAACAGGGATTTCACTGCAGAACATTTTCATGTTATTAAACATGATTGCAAGCTAGGAGAGAGCAGATGCTGCTGCAGCTTTTGGAAGTAGCAATCCCAGTGTAGGGAGCTCACAGAGAAGCTGGTCCTGTCTGAGAGCAATTTTATTTCTGAGATAATTATGTTGGTTCAGTTTGTACATGAATACAGCTGGTTTGGCACTATACCCAACCAGCTAGGACATTACACTAGCAACAAGTATACTCTGTAGAGTTGAATCAAATATTTATGTAGCATATTTTATGCAAACAATCCATAAAAATCTATAATATGCAAGTATTCTGTTCAAAATTTCGTTTTTTTTCTTCATATATATATATATATATATATATGTATATATATATATATATATATATATATATATATAGCATTTTATCCTATTTATTGAAGGCTACAGCTGACCGTGACTATCGTCAATTATCACTGGTTGCAGCCATTGCTGGTGTTCTCTGGTAAAACCAATTTAACAAGGACATCTAGAGCAATAGCTTGGGGTCTGGGCAGGAAATTTATTTTTTCCTCAGATCAATGAAAATTATATTCATTACTTTTTCTAATCTTTCCCTTTTTTAATTTTTCTTTTAAATTGCACTAAAACCCAAAGTCTGAGCTTTCAGTGCAGCTCCCATGTGTGAACTGATAAAGCCTGGACACACATGTGCATAGTTTACTAGGACTGGCAGGTTTAGAGTCCTGTTACTGCTGCTAGCCAGTATCACCGGGGAGATGGCTATCACACAGCTGCACGGTGACAATTTAAAAGTGAATTGGACAGCAAAATATTCTATATCGTCACGATAAGCACTCACTCCTTAAGATCTCAAAGCCAAGGATACAAAACATGAGCCAGCTCTTAACAACCCTCCATCATACACACAAACTTCACTCACATCACACTGATTTTTCACATAGGCTTTCATCGTTTCAGGTTGTTTTACAAAAACTGCCTCTGTCATTCCATTCCGCCCCTTTCCTCTCGTCTGCCTCCTTTACACCTTCCCTGGGTGAGTAAGTATATAGCGTTTTCAGGTGGGACACTTGTACACAAGTGATTGGACACGGGACAGCAAATAGATCAACAAGATTTTATTGACGTCAATACTTTGTACTAGGTCAACCACATGCAGCTATTACTGCAGACACCCTTCTTGGCAAACTGTCCACAAGTTCCTGGACAACAGCTGTCAGTATGTTTTGCCATTCCGCCTTAAGTACAGTGACCATCTGTGACACTGAAGGTGGAGTCACCCTATAACGTACCCGACGCTCCCATTCGTCCCAGAGGTTCTCAATGGGGTTAAGATCTGCACTCTGAGCTGGCCAGTCCATGCGGGTTACGGAAATTTCTGTATACCAGCCCATCGTCGCCCTGGAAACATGACAGGTGGCATTGTTGTCCTGAATAAAACATTTGTTGTTTCCATAGAAGTGCAAGTGCATGGACCTCCCTACACTATGAAGTGTTCTTGTCGAAACCGCCACATTAGTGTCCATTTGGAACTGGTGTGCAATGGTATGCATGGTATTCATTTTGCTTGCGTGGGGTGTCCAATCACTTTTGTCTACATAGTGTATCAGTATCAGAATGAAACAGTGGAGAAAGTGTAGATTGTTGTTAAATTAATATCAATTTGGGACTGCAGAGTAGGCAACCTTACAGAAGCATTCCCAGGAGTCACAAATGCAGGTCACTGTTATTCCCTAACTGCAAAACTCTTATGCTGCGTAGACTTTGGGGAACAAAATGTTATATTTTTAGTAGAATGCGTGTGTTATCCCTGACAAGATGATGCTGAGGGGGTTCCATGGTGATATCGGCTCAGCAATACACTGGAGGCTGCATTCCAGGTTGCTATGGTGATTTGCTAGGTATTTGTGTAAAGCATTCGGCTGCGTGCTGATGTTAAATGCTTATAAATATGAGATATAATGGAACTGTCAAGGTCAATACTGATTATTTCCAGCATACATCATATAGTGAACAGTTTAGTATACTGATAGAGAAGAACCAAATGAATATTATGTGCCTTAAATTTATATAAAACTTGTTAAAATGAATATCCAAGGCTTCATAAGAAGCGAGTTGTGCCGGAGGTAATGTGGGGTAATGTGACAGGGTAATTTCATACCAAGATTAGAGCTATACAATTGTATTACAGGGCTCAATATACGAATGCACATGTAATAAATAGGCAATGGGCCTATTCAGAGTTGTACACTATTGCTGCCACCGATGCGATTTTTGCAGCTGAGGATTTGCAAAAAATATGCTAATGATGATGGCGAGTACCCTGTGTTTGTGATGGAACTTAGGGCCTGATTCAGCAAGGAACGCAGCCGCGAATTCGCATGCACTCGGCCGATGTTTGCATTCTGCGCATGCGTATGCATCGCAGTGTGCGTGCACGAACTGGCCGCAGCGCTCGAGAAGCGATTGCAGGGAGCATGCAGTCCTAGCATACATTGATTGACAGGAAGTGACCGTTTGGGGGTGGTGACGGTGGGTGGTCAGGCGTGCCAGTGCGTTTGAACGCCGTTACAGGTGCGTGCATGATTAAGCCCCTGCGACGGAAGACGCAGCCAGAGCTCTAGATGCACACAGGAAGTGGCCCAAATCCTGAGTGAGGTCAGGTCAACCACTATTATGCTAATGGATTCGATGATTCTCAATGTTACCAATGTTTTTTCGCTGTCTAGCGAGGTTTTGCGGATGTGAGTAAAGGGAAGTGGGCGGCATTATGTAGTGGTGGGCGTCTGGTTCTTGTGAAGCAGTTTCATTGCGATTGGGTTCATTGGCATATTTTCGCAGCGGTCGGGTGCGTACGTACGTTTTAGCTCACTACCCACAAGTAGAGTTGACATGTAGATTGCCAACCTCTGGGCTAGACAATCTAACTTCTCCACTATGGATGAACTACAAGAACCAGCATGATCTGACACATTGCCAACTTGACTTTTCTTTAGTATAGAATAGAAACCACCGGCTTTATCAGTCATCAGCATAACTCACCAAACAATAGAAGTGGTTGTGAACTTGTGACTGACACAGTAGTGCAAACAACATGCTATTTCAGCTACATGCCCAATCAGAAGGCAAGGACTCTCCGTACACTTTTAATATAGGCAATGACTATGTATGGATGGAGGGAATCGGTATGAAATACCGCTGGCCGGAAGCCCAAACACTGAAGATCCCGACATGGGTGGTAAGTATACTATCCCTGCCCCTCTGCCCCCCTAACCCGCCCTCTTTGGTGCCTAACCCTAACCTCCCCCCACTCGTGCCTAACCTTCACCTCCCCCCCCGGGGGTGCCTAACCCTAACCCCCCCCTCCCCATTGCCTAACCCTAATCTCCCCCCGGGGGTGTCTAAATAACCCCCCCCCATCCCCAGGGAAACTGCGATACTTGCCGATGTCGGTATCCTGATCTCCTTTGGGATATCAGAGTCAGAATTTTGCCAGACGGCAGGATTCCAGTGGCAGTATTTCAGCGGCCAGGATCCTGTCCGCCGGCAATTTAATTATATCCCGGATGGAGGTGGGAAATAACATTAATAATATTCTTATTTATTATTAATTATTAGTATTAGTATTGTTATACAGGCAATGTTATTGAATTAATATAATTGGGTGCAAAATAATGTTTTAATTTGAATAGGTGGGCAATATTTATTAATTATATTAAAGAGGCAATATTAAATGTTTCGTTTCAAAGTACACATCGAAAAAATTTCTACTGGAGGTTATAATTTTGATTTTATTAATAAATTTGCTGGTGGGGAGATTGCATGGAAAGTCTATACAAATATGGGCCGAATTCAATCAGCCACGAAAAGTGCCGTCTGGCGACAAGCGGTTTGAATTCACCTCATTCACCTGTTTTGCTATGATGTTTTCTCTATGCGTGTCTCCGCTTTTTGCCCTATTCAATTGTAGAACACGCAAAAACGCGGATAGGCGAGTGTTCTCTAAAGCGAAACTAGCAAAAAGGACCTCTTTTTGGGGGGAAATCAGTCTGTACCCCATAAAAAGCTTCAGTGACCCTGGGAATCAATATAGAATAGTAGTAGTAGCCCTAATAAAGGTATTTAGTGAACTTATTTTGTTGCAATGGGCTGTTATATGCATATTTACATATGTGTGAAAAATGATAGAAATCAATGTTTTTATCTGAAAAATAAGTACCAAGGTTAAATTTGGGGTACCTGAAAATGGGTACTAGTATATCATGATGTCTCTAAAATGAAGATTTAAAAAATCACAAAAATACATCTGTTGCAGCCTCATGCAATCCCAAAAACACCTGTCCCAACCATATAGTCCCCCAAAGTACCAAGCCCCCCACTTTTTTCCATTTTCTAACACTTTTTTAATTTTCACCCCAAAAATGACATGTCTTTTTTGGGGTGAATTAAGTAAATTTTTTACATTTTGACTTTCTTTTCTCCTGCCTTTTGCTGGAGAAACTTTTTTGCCTGTTTTTGCCTATGGAGTTTTCGCGTAGGCGAATACTCTGGGGAATTGAATATGGAGATATTTTGAAAACAGGCGAAAAGTGCAAATCGGAGAAAACTTTTCTACAAATGGCACTTTTCGCGGCTAATTGAATTCGGCCCTATGCTGTTATTTCATGTACAGTACCACTGTAATACCTATTATTTTATCACCAATGGAGGCAATATCTATTTATGTGCCATGGTGAGAAATAGTTTTTCATAAGCAAAATGATCAAAAAAAGTTGTAGTTATCACTGAGATCAGGGAAATTTTGAGAAATATGCCCTATATTCAAATTTTTGTCCTTGGAAATAATCACCCATAAGATCTGCAAAGCATCCTCCCTCATTCAGTTTGAGTAACATTAGATGACTGCATTGCAGCCTCCTTCAAACTGACCATCATGGGAGATGGGGCAAAGGCTTGCCATGACCTGCTAGTTAGTCCTTTCCTAAAACATACACTTAAGCCGCCCATACACGGTGCGATATGGGCCTTTCGACGAGACGGGGGATCTGACGGCCGACATATTCGGTGGTCCCCACACACGGTGCGATCGGGTGGCCGACCGCCCGATATGCCAGCACCCCCCTCCTCGCATAGCGCTGCATGGGATCATGCATCGCTTCCCCAGAGCAACTGAACCTGCAGTAAGATCTGGAGTTGCGATGTACGACCCCACGGGAGCGTGCACTATCCGATATCATGCCCACACACGGTACAATATAACAGCGATATCGTACCAATCTGTCGGATCAGCTGCTATTGGAAGACACCTTCTGCACTTACAACAGACAGTAGTTGTTGACATATAAAAAATGCTCTCCGGGAGGCAGGAGATGGGAGGTGCAGGTGAGTGTGGGCCATGATGATATGACTCACCTGAATTGCGTCATCACGCCTCCAGATCATCCACTTTACTGGGAAATTAAGCATATCCAGGAGGCTAGCCTGCTCTCTAGGGAGCTGGGGAAAGCTACCCGATGTTCGAGAGTCTCCCGGACATTCCTGAAGTATAGGCTACAGCACTTTTGTGATACCCCCACAGATATTGTACAAGTGTGGTGTGATGTGTTTCAATCTTACCAGGTTAGGATAGATTTCTTGGTTTCTCTTGGTTGCTCAGAGAGGTAAGGAGGGATGTACAGGCATAGAAGTTACTAATTTTGCTTCAGATTAGTGTTTCAGTTTATTACAGAATAAATAGTGCAGATTTGATTCACAACAATCTATAATCCTAGCAGTTATGCATTAACAAGTAAATTACCCGTCCAACAAAATGGATATTATATTGTGCTGGACACTGGAATGACTGAGTACTCTTTGCATCTAGATGAAGCAGCAAACTAATAGGTTATTGAAAAAATCATGCATATTGTAGCAGATTGATATGCAACTGTTTACATTAAATATGGTGTTACCCAGCATACCCCAATACGAACAAGACTAAAACAACAATTTACCCTTAAAGTATATTCAGAAATTAATTTTCTTATTTACCCAAGTAAAGTTACTGCAGGCATGTAAGTGACTGTTAGTAATAAAGTTCAGCGCTCTTTGTAGAGTGAGTGCACTTTCCGTTGCCCGGGTTAGTTTAATTAACAGATAACTATTCCTTTATGGCAATTGTTATTCATGCAATCTGATGCACAATTTTAGTATATTTGGGTCCTGCCTGCAAGGTTGTAGAGAAGGTTGAATAGTTTTAATGTCACTGGTAGATACAGAGGCAATTTCATACTGGGATTTCCCAGTGAAGATAGCAGGGGTATGCAGGTGTGGGACCTACCCAGCTGGTCGAGTCTCTCAATGACCAGTCCCTGACTGTAAGTATTATATGCAGTTCTGCAGCTGCCTTGGAAGGGGAAAGAATGATGCAGCCTGGCCATGGAGCAGTAATACAGACTGTCACATTGTCCTGTCAGGACTGATGGCTGAGCGGTGGGCACAGCGGGTGAGGCTGTGTTTGCAGGTGTGTCACAGACCTCGCTCCTGTCAGCTGCTCCAGACTTCCATAAGGTAGTTGTAATGACACTGTTTGTCTGTCCGTCTAGCCACTCACGGCTATCAGTCACCGGGAAGAACCGCTGAGAATCGGGTAACACACACACTCCGTGCAGCTCTGCTCTCACTGACCTCACCTCAGCGCAGCCACCAACTGTAATTTTCTCTAGTTCAATCCTTGAGCCTGTCACAGTACTCACTGTCCCCTAATGTCCACCGCCGCTGAGAAAGCCAGTGCGAAGAGTCCCTGAACATGAAAACAGTTATATAATGGTCTGTATTTATTTATTTATTTATTAACAGTTTCTTATATAGCGCAGCATATTCCGTTGCTGTATTAGACAGTGGCAGGAAGCAGATTATTACTTAACATTTATGTAGGGTCTTGATGGGGTGCCACATTTTGCATATGTACGTTTTTCTCGCAGTAGGTATAATTTTTACTTGGAAAAGCTCCCCCATAAGTATTTTTAAAGAATTGTTTTTTAATGCATCATTGTGCTCAGAAAATATAACTTCATGGAATTAGACCCACTTCCTCAATTAGATATTTCTTTGCCTTCATGTGTAGTGTTGATGCCAGAGGAAGCACATATAAGGCAGCAATCCTTGCCAGAAGTGACTGGGGTTTCCTGCCTTTTCACTGTACTTCTAACACATTTCACGGATCTAGGGATATTTATAGCCAGCTTTGCACATCGTTATGTGAGTCATCCAGCAGTAATTATAGAGCTAAGCTTTAGTAAACTAAACAATAGCTTGGGGGATGCCACAGATAAGATATATATCTCTATAGGTTAATATGTGACTGCCTGGTTACTTTCCCTAATAACCCAGTATAAGCAAGGTAGTATATGTACTTAAAGATATGAATTGAGCTGTGATTCCTCTGACACTAGTGCATTGTCTGGCCTATTGCCGGTGACAGGTTTTGTTTTTCATATTGCCCTATACAGTGATAGCTCTGTTATCGCTTGCGGCAACCCACACCTGCAGTAATCTTGGCTTTATTCTGTATGGACAATTCAATTACCCATGAGCCCCCTCACAGCACGAGTAAGTACTGTACGGCTATATGCCACACCTATGGTACCTCTGGACTCATGGATTATTGTTATATAGGAGAGGGGGTGCTGTGTTATATGGGCCTGATTCACAGATGGCGCAATGCCGATATATGCAGCTTTGAGCGTTTTATTTGTACATGCGCATGTTTCAAGTTTAAGGATTTGGACGCAGAGTGATTGGCAGGGTGCGTTTGTGGCAGGTAACGGTGGGTGGCGAGTCAAGTGCAGGCGTGTCGTAACCGTTTTATTTGGGGGGATCTTGTATTTTTGTAGGTAATGGCACTGGTGACTGACTTCTGACCATTGGGTTGCTCAGAGGATCAATGGTGGTACATATGTGCAACTGATGATGCATCTTTGTACGCAAGCAGCAGATCAGAGACGCCGCCGATGGGCGTCTCTGTACAAATTTAGCAGCTGCGACATTTGCGTATTTTCAAAATTCAATAGAAGTATCCAATAGTTTTCTACTCTTCTAACTAGGGATGTGCAGGCTCGGATAGGTTCGAGTTTGCACGTGGAGTTCGGATTTTTCCCTCCAAAAAAACGGAACTCAGAACGAGGCAAAACGTCATCTTACATGGACGAACATCATCATTCCTGGTCTTTTGTCCAGGAATGATGATGTTCGTCCATGTAAGATGACGTTTTGCCTCGTTCTGAGTTCCGTTTTTTTGGAGGGAAAAATCCGAACTCCACGTGCAAACTCGAACCTATCCGAGCCTGCACATCCCTACTTCTAACTAAGCAGCTCAGTATAAAAAGATATAGGGCTCTATTTACTACAATCCGCATATTGAATGCAGATTGTAGTGTGATATTAACGACTGAATTCGCATTGCGAATTCAGGCAATATCACAGGGATTTACTACAAATCCCTTGCAGGGACAGATCTTGCGATAAAGCTTCTTTCCCTGCGAATCCCCTTCGGAGCCTTATCACAGTATTTTCGCAAAAAATACCGTGACTAAGTGCCCGCGCATGCGCCGACCGACCGCCGCTGCTACCGCCCCGGTGCTAAGCCCCGCCCCCCGCGATCGCGGGCACCTTGTGACCCCCCTCCTCCCTTAATTACACTTACCTGCATGATCCTGGCCTCCGGTGATGTTCTCCATGCCTCCGGTCAGGTGATCTCCCAGACTGCACTGGGACCCGATCACCTGATGACCGGGCAGCAGTGCACTATGGGAGACAAGCTGACCTGGAGTCAGGTAAGTAAATTTTTTTGTTACCAATTTTTTTTTTTTTTACAGTAATCAGCTTGCGGTCTGTTTAGACCACACAACTGATCACTGGGGCCGGCTCAGGGCTCTGCTCTCCCCGTTAGAGCAGGGCAGGAGTCCGGTAACCGGGGAAGACTCTGGATAACGCCACCTCCAGGTGGCGTTATTATCACAGGGCTTTCCCCGATATTTTTTTACAATTTATTTTTAGTAACTTTGGCCAGATCACATTTCCCATTACAATTATGGGAAATGCGATCTGCTTTACTAAAAATAAGTGATACTTAGGGGTTGGAGTAGAATTTTATGAATTCTACTCCAATTGCCCTGTACTAACTATAGGTGATACTAAAATAATGTGTAGAGCCCATAGTGCAATCTCACAGCCGCGACGGGGTATGCATACTCTAAACTAGGCCCTATGTGATTTATGATTGCTGATAACAATAAAATAAAAGTTGGTGGATAGGAATATCTGCTGACCTCCAGGCAGGGGTGTATCTAGGGATCAGAGCACCCCTGGCAAAGTATTGGACAGACGCCCCCCCCCATATTTTCTGAATAATTACACTTAGTACTTATTCAATAATAAAAAAAAAATTATAGCGATGATAGTAACAAAAACAAAAAAGTAACCTTTCCATGTTTCTCCCAGTCGGATTCCCCAGGGACCTTCCTTTCAATTCAGCCAGCACCCCCTTATGTCTACAAATACAGCCACCGCCCCTTCTGTCTGACCAGGAGGTGACCAGTCCCAAGGACAGGCTCTCCAGACATCCAGTCAACAATCAGGCTCAGCACTGCAGCACAGGAGCTTGCAGCATGCATAGCTCAGAGGATCCAAGATGGGACCAACAAGGAGAAATGGAGCAGAGTGGAGGTCACTGCACAAAAAGCCAGGCACCGGACCACACCGGAGGATGCCAGGAGCATTACTGAGGCCAGCCTTCCCCCCCTTTCTGTCTGACCAGCCAGTCCCCTTACCCAGCTCCAGCCCCCACAGACCAGAGATACTTACATCATTTATCTTCAATCTTCTGAGCTGAGTGCAGCTGTGACGGCCGGCTCTTCCTCAATGCAGTGATGAAGCGCACGAGACATCATGACGTCACGCGCGCATTGTCTCAAAGAAAATAAAACAACTTTACTCTTTTAAACCAGGCAGCCGCCGGCAAGTGCCAGCGGCTGTCTGGCCCTGGACGTCTACACTGTATAGGTATGAGGGGCAGACAAGGGACTCCAGTCCTGGCAGTCCTGTCCTGACTACCCCTTGGCCACAGTTGGCACAGCCGGGCAGTGTACACCCTGCAGTGTGTACAGCCGCTGGGAGCGTCCTGAGTATGCTTTGGGTAGCAGGGCTGCTGACAGCTTTGCCGGGCCCAAGTACAGTGAGGGGGAGTGGCCAACCCGGGGAGGTGTGGCCAGACCCCCTCCTTGAAAAGCTAAAAAAATAACATCTTCGTGGCGCACGCTGCACAGAGGGGGCACCGGTGTCTGGGGGTGAGGCGCAATCGCTCCCCCCGCATATAAAGCCGGGAAAGATATGACTGCTGCTGCAGCCTCTCTCCCAAGCCCAGCACACAGCATGACAGCCAAAACTAAGTAGCGGCAGTGAGGGAGGGGGCGGGCTGCAGGACCTGGGCCCCTCGAACAGGCCCAGGTAAGTAGTACCTGCCCCCTCCCCCCCCTCAGCACCCCTGCCGGGCAGTGCTGTATTTCTCAGACCTAGTGGCACCACCCACCATGCATCAAATCATACGTTCCTGATGCATGGTGGGCGTTCAGGATATGGGGCCAGTACAGGGCGCACTGCCGCCCTGTTACATGACTGCTAATGTTCTATGGGAGTTCCCAGGACTCACCTGATCCCAGGATACTATGTCTTCTGATATATTTTAAGTAAAGGTTGGGGGATAGGAATTTCTGCTGACCTTTGGGACTTCCAAGATCTCAATTGATCATAGGTTATATTGTTTGCTGCTATTTATGAAGGCAGGCTGGGGGATATAAATCTCTGACAAACTCCACTTGATAATGGTATACTGTGGTTGCTGATAAGTTAGTTAGAGGTATATTTATATTTTTGGATATATTATGTATGTTTAAGGATCTCCAGTATTAAACATGGCAGGCTGTGGTCCCTCCATTTCCGAACCGCAAAGCAGCCCCATTTCTATGCTGTACTGTCGAATTTACCGAGCTCCAGAATGCTGGTTGGTGTTAGCCTATAGCAGCATTTTTTCGGAGAGGATATCTCTGGATCCCTCTCTGTCGGCCACCAATGACACTTGTGCCGGATGACATTTTCACGTTGTGAATTTAGGTGAAAATTATTTATCACATCTATACTAAAAATCTACATAATTGCACTTCACTACATATGTGTTCTCTTACATGTAAGCTGTTATCCAGAAAGCTCTACATAATTGCTGCTGCTCGACAGAATACTAGATAGATATGATTACTAAGCACCTCATCTTACACTCAGTCAAACTATATAATGAGGCAAAGTAATGCCAAGGGCAGTATGGGAAAAGCAATTATACCTCCCAATTAGGGATAGTCATCGACCATCGATGATCCATAATAATCGATGGTTTATGGCCGATTTTGAATGTTTTTCCCATCAATGGGGAGAACTAGATGGTCTCCCTCCATCGATGGAAGAACATAACCGAATCGTTATTTTTTCAAGGTGCCGGGACACGGAGCATAGCTCGCCCCTCCCCCATGCAAAGCCACGCCCCCCAGTTCTGATTGACCCATGGGCCAGTCAGTCATGGAACAGGGATGACCATCGGTTGGTGAAGCCATCGATGGTCATCCATTGCATACTGTAGTTGATTACCATCCATGGCCACTTTGACATTTGCCATCGATGGTAACAAACCGATGGCCATCCATCCCTACTAGCCTACGTGTGAGGCTAAGTGTAGCATCAACGTGACTGAGTGCAAGTCACACTGCATGACCACGCACGCAGCAGGGCACAGGCAGAAGCTGGGGATGTTGGAGGCATGCCTATGCACTGCACAATGTCTATATGCACTGATGAATTATCATGACCTTTAGACAGTGCCCCGGAGATCCAGTGGGACAGAGCATAGTATGACTCCAGAGCCCCCTGTCACTGCGAGCGTAGGGTACATGTGCTGTGGGTACAAGACAGTTTAGCTGTGGAACTACAAATCTGATAATGTCCTACCCATGCTGGGTTCAAGGGATGTCACTTAAGCAGCAGTGTGTAATACAGAGGGTGACACAGGTGTGTAATACTGTATAATGTATAAGCACTATACAATGTGATATATACAGAGGGGGACACAGGTGTGTAATGCAATATAATGTATGAGCACTATATAATTGATCAGGGCCGTAGCTAGAGTGCCACCGCACAGAGCGCCACTGATCTGAGGGCGGAGCAGGCTGTCCACCACAATCTGACATGACACATGCCAGCAGCCTTGCCCCTGCAACTCATTCCGCCCCCTCAAGAGTATCAGGTCGGGAGCCACAGAATATACATGTCACCGGCTGCAAAACAATCGCGGACCGGCGGCCAATCAAAAACAAGCGGTGGCCTTTCAAATTTAGTACCGCCCGCTAGCCAATCATGGCTTGTGGACCTGCAGCCAATCAGAAGCAGCCACGCGGCTGCTTCTGATTGGCTGCTGGTCCGCACCACGTTTGGTTTAAACTGCAGCCGCATCTGCCCTCATGCCCTGGCGCTGGGACCCAATACTCTTTCCCAGCGCCGATGAGAGATGTGTCCCTGCTTGATGCTGCCAAGCCGCCGCAGAGAGCCCACCGCCAGCGGGAAGTGGAGGAGGAGATGCAGCTCGTCTTGGCAAGATGTGCCCCTGCTTTGTGTTTATCTGCCCACTGAGCGGGATGTAGGTAGTGAGAGATGTAGGGAGGGTGGGAGAGGGATGCAGAGGCTAATTCTCATGAGAAGGTATCCCAGAAGGAAAAGAGTAGATGGAGTTTTTGCTAGTGATTTTTTTTCTAGGTAGGCAGTTGAGATTGGGGGGGGGGGGGTGCCAATGCTCTCTCTCGCACAGGGCACCAAAATGTCTAGTTACTGCTCTGTAATTGATATATACAGTGGGGTGACCCAGTGATATGATGTATTCTGAGGTGGGGAACACAAGTACGTAATACAGTATCATGTATGGACACTGTATGATGTGATATATACAAACTACAGTACAAAGAGGGACACATTTGTGAAATACAGTGTGTGAAGTTTGTATATTCTCCCTGTGCTTGTGTGGCTTTCCTCCGGGTGCTCCGGTTTCCTCCCACGCTCCAAAAATATACAGTACTGGTAGGTTAATTGGCTCCCAACACAAATTATCCCTAGTGTGTATGTGTGCACATGTGATAGGGAATATAGGCCCTCATTCAGAGCCGTACGCTCTGAGCAGAGCGCACGCTCTGAATGAGGGCCGGGCTCCATTTTCATGGAGCGTCCTCCTGGACGCTCGTATAGCTGTGGGTCACCACCCACAGGCTATACGAGCGTGCTTTGTGATGGCCGCGATGGTCGAGACCATCACGACCATCGAAATTGCGAGCCGGAGCCTGCGGTTGAGGTTTTCAACCGCAAGCTCCGGAGTGATTTTGGCTCTATCAGAGCCAAAATCACTCCCACTGACATAGTGATGTCAGTGGGCCGGCTTCTGACGGGAGGCGTTCCCGTGGGAACGCCCCCGTCAGGGAGGCAAGCCCCCGGCACGCCCACCAAAGGGGGCGTGCTGTCAATCAACATTGACAGCACGCCCCCTTTGATCGGACACAACGAGCGAAGGACTTTCCTTCGCTCGTCGCGTCTGGCGCATGCGCACGACGGAGCTCCCTCCGTCGTGCGCATGCTCAGTGCATAACATCGACCCACTTGTGAGCGGACAGCCGCTCGCGAGTGGGTCTGAATCAGGCCCATAGATTGTAAGCTCCACTTGTGCAGAAACTGATGTGAATGGCTAACTATTCTCTGGAAAGTGCTGCGGAATATGTGTGCGCTATATAAATTACTGGTAATAAATAAATAAAAATATTCTGGATTTTGTGGGGAAAAGGGGGATCACTCCTGGATTTGGTCACGCCCCAACATTCTTGGGGGGCGATTCAATTGTTTTTGCCGACAGCTGGTAGTGCCGGGTGCCCTATGGAGCAATTCAATTATTGCTTTCTTAGGGTACTAACAGCTGCCGGCGCTGACATTTTTGATCACCCCCCTCCTTAGGAGGCGAGCAGAAATGTGCGATAAATCCTTGTTTGGGGTAACCAGACGGGAGTTTGGGTGTCTTAACCTGGACTTTAGATGGGTTTAGCCATTTTACGTGGCCAAACCTGGTCTAATTACCCACGAAGAGCGTGATAATTAATGAACACCCAAAACCAATGAATTGCAACATTGGGCACCTATTAATTACCGCAACGTAAAAACTATTGAATCGCCCCTTGGAGTGTTTATTGGTACTCACAGGGGTATTCAACTTGCGGCTCTCCAGCTGCTATGCAACTACAAATACCAGCATGCCCTGTCTAAGTTTTAGCATGTCCTAATAGCAAAACTGTGCAAGGGCATACAGTGATGTGTAGTTCCACTGCAACTGATGGGCCATATGTGGACTACCCCTGCAAGCAGTGTGCACAAAAATATATTAAGGATGACATATCTTAGCTTTAAAGCTATTGCATTTGCTTTTATTAGAAATAGCTGTAACTGCTTGGAAACTGGAAAACTTGGCAGGCTGAGGGTGCAGGAAAATTTAGAGGAAAATACTTATTAAAGGAAATAAATATTATAGGAGCCAATGACATGTTTGCTTAGAAAATGATTAACTACCTCTATAAAAATAACTCCATTCAAAAATAAAAAAACTCTTTAATCACTTTCCTTGATGCAACAACATATTGAAATAACTTGTGATACCTTAAACAGGCCTTCTGCCTGAAATGGCCAGCTGCTACAATTCGACAGATAGATTGTGAATAACTGAACTTTATTAGCAACCTCTGTATTCATGGTCACAGGGCCTGATTCAGCAAAAATCGCAGTTACTAATACACAGCCGATTGTTGCATTCTGTGCTTGCGTATGCATCGTAGTGTGCATGCGCGAACTAGCTATTGCGATCGGGACTGCAATCGCAGAGGCTACACAGGCCCCTCACAGAGTGATTGACAGGAAGCACCGTTTGTGGGTGGTGACAGGGGGTGGTCCTGGAAACGCAGGGGTGCCAGTGCGTTCGCACGCCGTTGCAGGGGTGTACATAAATTATCCACTGTGATGCCATACGCAGTGTGAGGTCTCATAGCGTGCGTGGTTGTTAGCAATTTCTGAGTAAGGTCAGGGCTTGTGCAAGGGTGCGTGAGGCTGCGATGGTACTCTATTGTACCGATGGTTTCGCTATCCTGCTAAACATTACGGATGTATGTAAGGCAGTGGTTCTCAAACTCTGTCCTCAGGTCCCCACACAGGTCATGTTTCCAAGGTCACCCAGCAGGTGCACAGGTGTAGTCATTAATTACTCACTGACACATTTTAAAAGATTCACAGGTGGAGCTAATTATTTCACTTGTGATTCTGTGAGGAGATGCACTGTTTGGGGTTCTGAGGACCGAGTTTGAGAACCTGTGGTGTAAGGTAAAGTGGGCGTCCTTATGTTGTGCCATACTTGTCTACCCTCCCGATTCGGCCGAGAGCCTCTCGAAAATCAGGTGCTGCTCCCGGCCCCTCAAAAAGGCAGGCAAGCCTCCAGGCAGCCGCTGACCCCTCCGACACCCCCGCGATTACTTGAGAGACCCCCACATCGGGGGAGGCCCAGCCTACTGCTTCACAATGCCTGTAATATCGTGAGGAGATGCACTGTTTGGGGTCCTGAGGACCGAGTTTGAGAACCTGTGGTGTAAGGTAAAGTGGGCGTCCTAATGTTGTCAAACAAAAAGCAAAAAATATGGTAGTTGCTCAATCAGCTTAATGACATACTGCAGGTGCTTGTAAAGGGCGGGGTTTACACTGAGCTACAGAAAAAAGGAATTTGCCCTCCAGCACACTGCAGATAAATCAAAAATACTTGAATCCTACATAATAATAGAAATTCAGAGGTATTGGTTACATACATTTGCAAATATATGAATAAGCGCTGGGCCAACGTCAAGGCTCCTCTATACCAGCATCCCTAACATTAAGGGATTCACGTCCGAGAAGCAAGGCACCCCAAAAAATTCCAGCCAAGGACCATCCCCAGGGCATCACACGAAAAATGGAAAAAATGTGATAGTGAAGTGTAAAGGATAGATGTGTAAAGATAAATCAATAAGTGTTAATGAAATGTAAAAGAATTAAAATGACATAAATAATATACAAACGATTAGAGAAGTGAAAAAATATTCTATGTGAATTAAGTGGTGATGCCATGAGAAAGGTCCAGCCAGAACAACCCCGGGGGCCCCACTCCCAAACGCTCACCCCAAAATAATTATTGCTACATAATAGTAGCACCCACTCTGGGTCATATAATTCCAAATTGGTGTACTGCATGATAACAGTACATGTATGAACTGAGAGCTAACTTACCTTGGAGGTACCCCAACGCTTATTCATATATTTGCAAATGTATGTAACCAATACCTCTGAATTTCTATTATTATGTAGGATTCAAGTATTTTTTATTTATCTGCAGTGTGCTGGAGGGCAAATTCCTTTTCTCGTCCTAATGTTGCGCCATACTTGCCTACCCTCCCGATTCAGCTGGGAGCATCCCGCCGACCCCTCCGAGATTACTTGAGAAACCCCCACATCGGGGGGAGCCCGGTGACGCGATTCACAATGAATTGCATCATTTTGGCCCCGCCCCCTGCTTCACAATGCCTGTAATATCGGCATTGTTTAGCAGGGCGGGGCCAAAATGACGCTGTTGTGTGGCTCCGCCCACAAATGTCATAAATCTGCCTGGCCCCGCACCATTGCATCGGCCACGCCCCCTGTAATGCCGATCAGGCTGCTCCCTCCCAGAAGGGGCAGCCAAAAAGTCAGCAACCCTGTATTGTGCTGAGTTTGCATTGCGATCACAGTGGATTAGCTTGCTATCACAGTTGAACTGCATGCGTACGCAGTATTACGATCCATAGTGAGTCAGGCCCACAGTCAGAGAAGTTCCCATTATTATTTACCTTCCCCTTCCCCAAGGTTACAGGCCATACACGGTAAGATTTTCTGTCCAACCATCCAACTAGTGGGTTGGTTGGAATGAAAATCTAGTAACGTATGGGAGTAAATGATGTTCAGCAATTTGCTCCTAAATGCCATAAAATAGATTAAAATGGTCGTTCAGACAAGTTTGTTAAATGTTTGCTCTAAACAATTTGTTCAAACAACAGTTTTTGGCTATTTTCCTGTGTTTGGGAGCAAATTGCTGATTGTCATACCTTACCAGATTTTCATTCCAACCAATCAACTAGTTGGATGGATGGACAGAAAATCTTACCGTGTATGGTTTCAACAAACAAATTCAAGCGGAACTCTATCTCAGGTGTCAGGGGCTTCAGAATAATGTGTTACTCTGTATACTGATTTTATTTATTAATAGTTATGATTTTATCTTTTTAATCATCTAAAATAATTTTTAATACAGTTTCAATAAAAGCATTTTCGTAAAATTCAATATGGATTTTCAGCATTAAATATGTGCATCATTTTCCTGAATTCACGAGTTGTTCTTTCAGTGACTTTAACTGACCCAACATCTTACTTGTTCAAATCACATTTTCAATCCACGTTTATAATTATGTAATGTGATTAATAATTGAAGTGATATTGCTGATGCCAGCTGCTAAAAATTCATATTAGCATTTTATCCCATGGATATTGGAGGAGATCCAGAGATTAGATCCGTCCTTGTGATAACTGCAGCAGAGGATTTCATATCTCAGGTCACCGCTCCACATCTATTATACTGGGATGGAAATGGTCCTGCCTGTCTTGTTAAGACCAATAAAAATGCAAACAAAGGGCCTGATTCAGCAACGCAAGTGAGAGAACGCAAGGTGCGAGCCGATGTTTGCGATCTGCGTATGCATCGCATTGCGCGTGCGCGAACAGGTCGCTGAGTATGTTAAGGGCTCTCTCAGAGTACGCAGGGAGCCTGCAGAGACCTTCGATGTTGATTGACAGGAAGTGCCGTTTGTTGGTGGTGACAGGGGGGGTGGTCGGCCGAACGCCGTTACAGGGGTGTGCATAAATTAATATCAGCGACAAGCACGCAGCTGGGCGCCTCTCTGCGTGCAGGAATGTCTCAAGTCCTGCGGCAGGGTCAGGTCTACCCTTAGCTTACATGCAGCTTCGATGGCACTCAATGTTCCCAATGTTTACGCTCTCAATCACAGCATGGGTGGGCGGCTTTATGTTTTCCTGGGTATCTGCTTCTTGTGCTGCGGTCTCCATGCGTATGCATTGATTAACATATTTGTTTCTCGGGGAGGGGGCAGACCTGTCCCTCCCCGCCCACTGGCCAGCGGCAGCCTGGAAGGTGATGGTCGTTCAGTGTATATGAACGACTATCAGTCTACAGATATATCTGCAGATAACTTGATCTGCAGATATATCTGCTAGGTGTGTACCCACCTATACACACTGAACACCCATCATCTGTTATCTGGCCGCGGGTCCCGCTGCAAGTGAACGGGCGGTCAGCTGATCACTCATGCACACAGCATGATGGACAGATATATCTGCAGATATATCTGCGATAGGCTGTGCAATGACGTCGTTCACAGACATATCGCTGGTACACACTGTCCGATGGGCACACAAAATATTGGCCGATCAATTGATCGCCCAATATATCTGCCAGTGTGTACTCAGCTTAAGTGCAGTTTAGAAGTGAAAATGCATATTATTTATACACTGGTTATATTACTATTATCTTTTAATTATAAGGCTCCATAGGGTTCCGTAGCACCGTAAAAGGGGATAAAAATGACAAAATGTAAATACAGACTAATACAGACAGTATAAACTCATAGAGTCATCATAATTAAAGTGAGCATTTAGCATAATTATGTAGAGAAGACAAAAGGACCCCTTCTCATATACACTTACAATCTATATGGTATGTGGGTGGACTCAATAAGAAAAAGAGGCAGAGATTGCAATTAGGAAAAGAGGAGGTAAGCTACACTTAAAATACATTTTAAGTGAATGCTTAAAGTCTGAGAGGCTGGTGAATGTCTGCTGGAGTGAGGTTGGGCATTCCAAAGGTTAGGAGCAGCCCAGGAGAAATCCTGAATATGAGAGTGGGAAGTGGGGATCAAGGAGAAAGTGAGGCTGCAATCAGTAGCAGAGCTGGAGTGAGAAGTTGGAAGATGTACATAAAGTCTATTTAGTTTATTTTGTTAAAGAGAGATGGCCTTATTTTAATTTGATTTGATTTTATTTTACTTTCTTTATTTCACTTTATTTTTAGTATATATTTATTTGATTAAATATTTAATTTATTAACCCCGAGTCTATTGGTACTCACTACTATAAATTTTTTTTTTTGTGGGTACAATTTGGACTCCCCCTCTTTCCCCTCCCCTATAATAAGTAAAAAAGAAAATTAAGGTATTCAATATTTTGTAAAATGAATGTATTTTATTGAATTTCTATGTTTCTTATGATGCAAGATATACATTCGTTGTAACATTTTTTACATGTGTGTAACTTTTTATTCGGCCCGTTTTGTAGGCATGGCGTGGGGGTGGTTTCACAAATGGAGGCGTTCCTTAAGGAACACCTGCCGTTTTGTGGGCGGAAGCACTGACATCAGCAGTGATGTCAGTGGGGAGCTTCCTGCTCGATCAGACCTTGACCATCGCGACTATCAACCAGGTTGGTCGCTAAAGCTGTGGGTGAATGAGGGCCATTATACTCAACAAGAAAAAAAAATGAAACACACACCGGCCCCCACAGAAAACAAACAAACACATTGGACCCTACAGAAAACAATAAAACACATTGGCCAGGGAGTAGGGCTGGTGAGTCAATCGCCCCCACCGTAACTAGCACCAAGAGCACGAGCTTCATAAACTCTGCTACCGCTGGGGTCAGGATGGGAGTAGCAGTAGTGGGAAGCAGGATGGGAGTAGTGATAGTAGTGGGATGCAGAGGGCAGGATGGGAGTAGTAGTGGGAAGTGGGTGCAGGATAAGAGTATTAGTAATGGCAGAGCAGGGGCAGGCTTGGAGAAGTAGTAGTGTGGGGAAGGCTTGGAGTAGTATAGTTCAGAACAAGGGGCAGGATGGGAGTAATAGTGGAAAGCAGTGGAAGGCTGGGAGTAGTACTGTTGAGCAAGGGTGAGGATGGTTGTAGTGGTGGGAATAAGGCAGGATAGGAGTGGAAGGAACTCTCCGGGAAAAAGATGAACAAGAATCACCTCCACTCCAGGGTCACCTCAGCTCACCTCAGCTCATGCGTCCGGGTCACTGTCCTCTCAGTGCTGACAGCAGCCTCACACAGTGAGTGTGTTGGGAAAGCCTCTGCCATCCATGTCCCGCTCCACCTGCTCCTACTCCGAGTCCATCCCAGGCACAGCTGCACACACGCCGCCCTGTCCACCTCATCTCCAGCAGCCCCAGGGGACGGGACAGCCCGGCCCAGCTCCGACCAACCCACAGAGAAAAGGGGCTGATGGCAGGCAGTGGAGGCTGAGGGAGGGGACACTGCACATTGATAGTGGAGCCTTGAGCTTCCGGTTTGCGTTCCACAGCAGAACGCAAATCTCAGAAGCGTGGCAGCAGGCAGGCAGTGTTGGCCCATTCTGGCCGGCAGTGTCTGCCAGCCCAGCAAAGGGGTTCATGGGGCCGTATGCCTGTATGCCTGAACAATTGTGATTAAAATTGTAAAGGACAGCTATTTAAAAAAGAGCTGCCCTTTGCAAGTGGGGGACTTCTGGGTTTATGACCCAGGAGACCTTCTACGTATACGTACATCCTGCCCTGAGAATGATTAATATTTTAGAAGCATACTGGAAAAGCTACATTGGAATGGTTTAAATGCAGAAAAAAATGTCCTAATAAAAGCCCAGATTTTGAAAATCTGTGGAATGATTTATAAAATTGTTCTCCAATTGTCCACATCCAACTTGATGGAACTAGGGCAATGTTACAGCTAAGACGAATGAGTGATAATTTGAGATTCTGTATGTACAAAACCATTCAAAGAGCTACCCTAATACACTCACTGATGTCAGTTTAGCTAAACGTGCATCTACCAAACAATAAAACATGGGAGCAGGTGGCGTAAATACTTATGTCATCATTTACTGTCTGTTTTTATTTGCAATTAATTAAGAAAATGCCTGGCTAAAAAACATAAGACTTTCCCATCTTACCTCTTACTAAAATTACTGATTTATTTAAATTTATTTATTGAGGTCAAATAATGTAATATGGTGTAATCGCCAAATCGAACTCAAACTGGATTGTAGGAAAAACACCCACCATACTGGGCCATAATGGACGTTTCTCAAGGACAAGCCCCAGTCCCCTCTCAAGAACAGGGTACCTTGCTTTACTTCAAAAGGGAGGTGTCACTCAATCCTACAATTTAAACAATAGCTGCTGATTTCCCACCAACAGCCAGGTACAAAAGGAACCACCACAGCAAAACCATCATTATTCACATGTACCCCATCTGACCTGTACGTCAATATCAGCAGCATCAATGTGCGTGTGTCAGAATGCAATAGGGTTGAACCACCGCAGATTTGAAATACCTACACTGCAAGTCAATGACAAAAGAACCATTGGACACTTCCAAACGAACCTCAGGAGAATTTTGGACCAGACAATGCCAACATTAATACAATGATACTGGATTGCTTCCAGTTCAGACTAAATGTAAAGGATGAGGTCAAATTACCTTTCATTTACCTAAATCAGTGGATAACTAATCACCCAGGGACCCTCATCTAGCTGCCGCTGACTCAATCAAACTCAGTAAAGCATCACGGCACAAACCCTGAATACCAAACTAAAGAATGGGCCTATCCTCCTGCAGACAGGAGGCCCAATGAGCCGAGCAGTGACATTCTGGCCAATATTTTAAAAATTGCCATACAAACAACACAGAATCCAGGGCACCAACATGTTCTGACAAATAACCCATGATCAACCAACAGCAGTCACAACTAACAAGCATTAGCAGAGCATGACAAGAACCTAGACACGTACAAGCATATAGCAAACACAAGGGAGGGGACTGTAAGCAACCCAGCTGAAGTTGAAACTGTAAAAAATCTGTAAGGTACAAACAGCCAATCAGGCCCATGTGGAGAAAACAATAGGTCAAGCCTTTCAAGCCCACCCCCCAAAAAAAACAATTATGAGCAACTGAACTCCTAAGTTATCCCTCACAGGAAGCGTAAACTCATTAAGGAAGCTTAACTATAGAGGTCAAAAATTTCAAGTGGCCCAAAGCCTGAGTAGACACATTAAAGCATCCAGTCTCATCTGTAGAAGTAGATGCCCCAATACTGAAAGAGTGCTTGCCATAATCAGCAGCACTCAAACCTAACACTCCCACTTAGCAAACTCTAAGCTGAATTGAAATTTAGTGAGCAGACAGTGCATGAGCCACTGAGCCCCAAGCACCTTATGCAGGCATGCATAGTTAGAGAAAAGGACAACTAGAGAAATGGCCAAGACCCATTGGCCCGGGAGGGAGACTCAATATCCTCTACCCAACCACTCACTTTCGTAGCATTACATTCCTGCAAAGAAGGCCCCTGGGGAGAGACACACTAGCGAATAATGTCCCCTACCCGAAAAACCCCAAAGAAAGCAAATTAGAATGCAAGTCACCTCAACATGGTAAGAAGCAACCTGGCTGCCATCAAAGAGCCCAAGTGATAGATATCAACTGACCTGCAGCTGTAGATGCCTGTTGAGCAGTTCTTTTTCAACAAGCCATGTAAGGCTTGGTAAATTGAAAAAGACTTAGTAGGGTCCTGGCGGCTATAAATCTTTAAGAAGAATGCAGTACCCTCCAATGTGAAGGACATTGCAGCCTTAGACTACTCCACCAGAAAGTAACTCACATAAAATAAATCAAGCCATGCAGAGAAGATTTAGCTGGATGGGAAAGGAACAGCTCCCAATCATGCCATGTAGTTGAATAGCACCGCAATGTCATCAGAGCCAAAAATTGCACACCAAGCCTTCTATGCCAGCTTAACTGTCTGCCAAACATGACAACAACAAAAAAACAACTGGGCCACATGTGGGAACAAAGACATGAAAACAGGACCACTGAAAGTATGAGAGTGCATTAGCATCCTCATTATCAACCCCAAGAACATGACGAGTGTGGAAACCAAGGCTGGACTCCAAATACACAACGCCACATAATGGAGCATCTACAGAGGCAAGGAAGAAATGGAACATTGATTGTTTATGGCATGTATGCATTTTCACCAGAAAACAATATTCTGGTTAAGCAATGAGGACCCTAGCTCAACTGCCACTGCTATTGGAAATAATTGCAATAGGAGCAAGTTGGATATAAACCTTCCATCCTGCAATTTACTTGGAAAGGGTTTGGTACACTAAACCCCATCCAAGTAAACCCTGAAAGCCAATGCCCCAAATGCATTCATAAACAGCTGTACCATAGAGCTATGGACAGAATGGTGGGCTATATATGTACCCCACTGAAATCGAGCAAGAATGCCAGCTAGACAGCCAGGCCATTCTGCAGCTCCTTGGATAATTGAATCCGATGACTCGCAACTGGTACAGCATAGTCGCATACTACAGTTTTTGCCAGAAGACACTGTTTAAAGGAATGATCTGACATGCAAAGTTCATCCACCCTAAAAGTGATTGAACCTGCAGGAGCATCACCATCTCAGACTCAATACTTAGAGAAATCTGTTTTGCCAACCAAGCAAACTTGTCTATCTGCAAACAACAGCAGCTGTCCATTGTATCGATTTCTACACCTGAATATGACAGAGAGTACATAGGGCCTGATTCAGAGCCGCTCGTAAGCAGCCGCTCGTTCGTTCCGAGCGATGTTTGCACAACTGCGCATGCGTATGGATCGTAATACGCATGCGCGAACCAGTCAGTGCGGCCGAAAATCGTTTGTTCGCTAAATAGCGAATGCCTGCTATTTTGAGTGACAGGAGGAGGCGTATGTGGGTGGTAACAGGGGAAGGTGCTTGAAAACGGGGAGTGGAGATCAGAACGCAGGCGTGCTTAAAGGTCAAAACGGGCGTTTTATGGGTGTGCATAATTAATATAGCAGCGTCATTGACCACGTCACTGGGTTATTTTATAGTCAGAACTGCTCGCAAGATTGTGGTAGTAAAAACCAACCACAAGAATAGCGAGCAGTTCATACGCTGATCGATGTACTCGATTAATCTAATAAATAGCGGACATGACGTAGGATGCGAGCGGCCAGGGGGCGTAGTTTTCCAAAAAAAGACTGCATGTTTTGTTCGCTCGTTCAGACCTAGAAGCGTGAACAGACCGCAAAGAGCGAACGGTTCATTTGAATAGCCACCCCTATTTTCTGAACGAGCGAGCGCAAATAGCGACCGGCTCTGAATCAGGCCCATAGGTGCCTTGGCATGCCCAAGGACCAAAATAGCACATGAAAGGAGTAGAGATGTACACACCACTGTAATGAAGAACTAAATCTTTAAAAGTATGCACACTAGATGGCACAGCCCTTGGGCAGGCATTAGTCATTGTAGAAACTGCCATCCAGTTTGAAACAAATGTAGTGGAAAGAATTGTGATGAAGCGGGAGCAGACAAAAAGATTCAATATTGATCTTTGCTATGAGAATCCCAATACCAAAACATGATATATCTGCAGCACTTTGGCAAACAGATGATAACCTGCAAACCTTATTGTCAATGGTTGATCCATGCACCCTCAGGGTATAACAAATGTTGAATCAATCTGTATTTGCTGAACACCATCTTGGAGATAACACCTAGTAGGGAAATGAGTGTCAGCAGGAGAGCCTGATAAGAGAAAGGGAACATATGTAGTTTGCAGCCACACATCCAATCCCCTGCAACCGCACACTGCATAGATCTACTTAGCTGCAATGTTTTATACAGGCTTCATATAGTTACAATTACTAGGATTCTTATGTAGGAGCAAATAACTCCATGTGTTAGGTGTCTGACTGTGGTGCATAAGGTTAGGATTTAAAGTCCAGAGTATGGCATGTTGAGAATAATGTGTTTTAAATACAAGGGGATGTAATTGAACATGCACATATCTCCTATACATGTGGGAGCCAATAAGATGAGCATGCCTACCTCCGCCCCTACATCACTAGAACATCATAGAGAGCGCAGCCATGGGAAGGGAAGAGCGAGCAGAACAGGCATGCTGTCAGTGAAGGGAGGAGACAGAGGGGGCTCTATGGAACAGGAGTTGTGGGGAGGTTTTATTTATTTGACATTGCAGAGCATTTTCTCTTGATCAATGGTAAGAATGCCCAAATAAATCCATTTTGATTCCATGATGTAAGAAAAGACACACACATAAATGAGTGTGTATATTAAATTAATATAGACAATGGTGAAGCTTGAACAAAATACATGAAATTAACATGAAATTAACCTGAAATCAGGACATATATGAGGCTCCAATGCATAGTTGCATGCACAAAGTGTGCACTCACACACCCATTGGCTCCAGACACATGCCCCCAGAGACTACCTGACTTAGGACCGCAACTGCAATCTAGCACTTGTGGGAGCACAGCACAGCAAGGCACTGCATACTTACCTGCTCTCCTGAATTGTCCAGGAGGCTCCCAAAATGTGGGTGCCGCTCCTGGATGCGCGGAAGAGAGGGCAAGTCTCCCAGAGCCAAGTAAAACAGGTTCTGAGTGGCTGGTCATTTATGGGTGCCTCTCCTGTTTGCCCGGAAGAGAGGGCAAGTCTCCCAGAGTTATGGGTGCCTCTCCTGTTTGCCCGGAAGAGAGGGCAAGTCTCCCAGAGCAAAGTAAAGCAGGTTCTGAGTGGCTGGTCATTTATGGGTGCCGCTCCTGGATGCCCGGAAGAGAGGGCAAGTCTCCCAGAACCAAGTAAAGCAGGTTCTGAGTGGCTGGTCGTTTATGGATGCCGCTCCTGGATGCCCAGAAGAGAGGGCAAGTCTCCCAGAGCCAATTAAAGGAGGTGGCCCGGGTGACTGATGAATGAACCATCTGGACAAACAGAAGAGAAAGATAAGATTTGTGTCTGGTGCACTCATTGATTTAAAACCTCCTAGTTTCCAATTATTTCTCTGGATTGGTTTTAAAATATAACTTTTATTTCCTTAATTTCTTAAAAAGGTTTAGCTTGGTCCACAATAGGCGAAATATATAAAAATAAAATCAAAGAATTAAAGAAAAGTGTGTATATACATATGTAGAAAATAATATTTAAAGTGATTTTAAAATACCACCTGTCGTCGGTCTATTTCACATTCTTTATTGCAATACCAATTACACATTGGTTTATAGATGCAACTTTTTTAATGTATTCCCAGTGCCCATATTTCAACATTGGGTTAGAGTTGTAATTCTCTATACAGATATATGTATACCTATTATTGATGGGGGATATATAGCTTCATGTGCTCTTAGTGAAAATTCAAAGCTTTCATTTTTGCAGGACATATTGGAGAAAATTATTTTCCTCCACACTTATTGTTTATTTTCCCAAATCATACAGTTTAGTTTTCAAATACTACACAGTCTCAGTTGTTAATATACAGTCAGGTGCATAAATATTGGGACATTGATAGAATTTTCATATTTTGGCCTCTATTCACCACCACAATGGCTTTGAAATGAAACAAACAAGATGTGCTTTAACTGCAGACCTTCAGATTTAATTTGAGGGTAATTACATCCAAATCAGGTGAACAGTGTAGGAATTACAACGGTTTCTATATGTGCCTCCCACTTTTTAAGGGGAGAAAAGTAATGGGACTATCAACTCAAAAGCTATGGACAGGTATGGGCTATTTCCTCGTTATTTCATTATCAATTAAGCAAGTAAATGGTCTGGAGTTGATTCTAGGTGTGACATTTGCATTTGGAATCAGTTGTTGTCGACTCTCAATATGAGATCCAAAGAGCTGTCACTATCAGCATCATTAGGCTGAAAAATCAAAACAAACCCATCAGAGAGATAGCAAAAACATTAGGTGTGGCCAAATCAACTGTTTGGAACATTCTTAAAAAGAAAAAATGCATCGGAGAGCTCAGCAACACCAAAAGACTCGGAAGACCACTGAAAACAACTGTGGTGGATGACAGAAGAATTATTTCCCTGGTGAAGAAAAACCCCTTCACAACAGTTGGCCAAATCAAGAACACTCTCCAGGAGGTAGGTGTATATGTGTCAAAGTCAACAATCAAGAGAAGACTTCACAAGAGTGAATATAGAGGGTTCACCACAAGATGTAAACCATTGGTGAGCCACAAAAACAGGAAGACCAGATAAGAGTTTGCCAAACAACATCTAAAAAAGCCATTACAGTTCTGGAACAACATCCTATGGACAGATGAGACAAAGATCAACTTGTACCAGAGTGATGGGAAGAGAAGAGTATGGAGAAGGAAAGGAACTGCTCATGATCCAAAACATACCACCTCATCAGTGAAGCATGGTGGTGGTAGTGTCATGGCGTGGGCATGTATGGCTGCCAATGGAACTGGTTCCCATGTATTTATTGATGATGTGACTGCTGACAAAAGCAGCAGAATGAATTCTGAAGTGTTTTGGGCAATATTATATGCTCATATTCAAATGCTTCAGAACTCATTGGACGGCGCTTCATAGTGCAGATGGACAATGACCCGAAGCATACTGCAAAAGCAACCAAAGAGTTTTTTAAGGCTAAAAAGTGGAATGTTATGCAATGGCCAAGTCAATCCCCTGACCTGAATCCGATTGAGCATGCATTTCACTTGATGAAGACAAAACTGAAGGGAAAATGCCCCAAAAACAAGCAGGAACTAAAGACATTTGCAGTAGAGGCCTGGCAGAGCATCACCAGGGATGAAACCCAGCGTCTGGTGATGTCTATGCGTTCCAGACTTCAGGCTGTAATTGCCTGCAAAGGACTTGCAACAAAGTATTAAAAAGTGAAAGTTAGATTTAGGATTGTTTAGTTTATCCCATTACTTTTGGCCCCTTAAAAAGTGGGAGGCACATATAGAAACCATTGTAATTCCTACACCATTCACCTGATTTGGATGAAATTACCCTGAAATTAAATCTGAAAGTCTGCAGTTAAAGCACATCTTGTTTGTTTCATTTCAAAGCCATTGTGGTGGTGAATAGAGGCCAAAATATGAAAATTCTGTCAATGTCCCAATATTTATGCACCTGACTGTATATGTATCTGTAGTGATTACCACAGATATTTGTTGCTTTATATAATAGATACAAATCTCCAACACTCTTGAGACAGACTATTTTGCAAGTATGTCTCTATTTGTAGACTTTATCACATCATCTGTCATGCAATCCTAGTCACTGTATCTTTTGGTACATTAATATCCCCTTGTTTAACGGGATTAGTTGGTGGACTTAATTATATCCATGCCATTAGATGTTTATTAATGCCCGTATTTCAGCTATCACTGAAGCTCCTTGTGTGCCCAGTGTTCTATCTCCTTAGTTTATCAGTTTGGCCGTAATGCATAATCATACTCCCGCTGCACATACAACTCCCCGTTTAGTTCGGTATAACCTATATATATTGTTCAATACATCTGTTCTACGTGTTTAAGCATATGATCATTGATGAATGAATCATGTCATCGTAGCCCCGCCCCCAGCTTTACAATGTTGTTAATCGTGGCATTGCATAGTGGAGCGGGGCCACAATGACACGATTGTATCATCGCACCCCCTGCACCACCCACTTCTGCTGCACCATGACCCCTTGCAGAGCTGACCTGGCTGTCCTCAGGGGGTAGCCCAAAGGTTGGCAAGTATGGGACACTGGGGCAGATGTACAGATGTGTCCTGCTACATCTTTGCTGCGTACTCTGCAAATCGTGCCGCGCATGGCATGAGCCGTGTGCCCACGAGCGGATATGCGCACTGCGTTCCCACCCGCGACTCCATAGGAATGCATGGTGCGATTGCAGTGCGCTCCATAGCATACGCTGCTGTGGGTAATTGCATGGCATCATGCATGCGAACGTTTGTAGCGCGATCGGCAAGGATGTAAAAGGACACATCTGTAGTAAGCTCTGGGAAGTGATAAAGTGGAGAGTAATAAATGACCAACCAATCAGCTCCTACCTGTCATTTTTCAAACAGCCTGTAACATGACAGGTTCTGAGTGGCTGGTTGTTTTTCACTCTCCACTTTATCACTTCCCAGAGCTTAATACGTCTGTCCCACTGTTTGGTGACGTCTGCTGCTCTCTGACCCTGTACTCAAGACTGACCTGATGCTGATTGGTCAAGTCAGTCAGGTGACACAGATTCATCATCACAAGCAGCCTGGCTGTTCATTGAGGTGAGGAGCGGAGTGCATGTGAGCAGCACACTGCTGACTGAATAGCACTGACAGTGAATGACTGAGTGATTGCAGCACAGGTTCTTTGTTCAATGTAAAACTATTTTTATAGCAATTTAAGACTGATGTTTCATATTTATTGCAATTTTTTAAAAAGGTGAAAGCTCCAGGGGGGAGGGGGGGTTGTGGTGCTGCGAAGACCCCATAGTGTTATGCTGTAGTAAGTGGCATGTGTTAAGGATAGAGGTACCTCAATAACTTAGTCCAGCAACAGCCTTGAGGCTGGATAACTTGGCTTCATGCGGCTGTGTAGCAGCCTTGAGGGCTGATTATTCTTGACTGGTAGTGACCTGTGGGTCGTAGAATAAGATGCGGCCCTTGGGCCATGAAGCAGCCCTGAGGGGTGGTAACTCTTGGCTAGAAGTGGCCTGTGGGCCGTAGAGCTAGATTCGGCCTCTGGGCCGTGAAGCAGCCTTGAGGGCTGGTAACTCTTGGCTAGAAGCAGCCTGTGGGCCGTAGAACAAGATGCGGCCTCTCGGCCATAAAGCAGCCTTGAAGGCAGATAGTTGGTGAGATGTGGCTTATGCCGCCGGGTAGACACAAGCGGTGGTACACAAGATTGCGTACTTCGGATGCTGGGGTGCGGCCTGTGCCGCCGCATTGACACAAGCGGCAGTACACAAGATTGCGTACTCTGGATGTTGGAGTGTGGCCTTTGTCGCCGGGTTGACACAAGCAGTGGTACACAGGATTGCGTACTTCGGACACTGGAGTACGGCCTGTGACAATGGGTTGACACAAGCGGCAGTACACAAGATTGCATAATCTGGACGCTGGGATGCGGCCTGCGTCGCTGGGTTGACACAAGCAGCTAGGCACTAGATAGCGCACTCTGGACTCAGGACTGCGATTCGTGCCGCCTGGATAACACAAACAGAAGGTAGTATGTATGAGGAGCGTGCAGCCTGGATGACACAAACGACAGGATAATCAAAGCTTACAGGAGGGCTGGGTGCTCGACTGAACAAACAGGAGACTATGGTTTAGAAGAGGAGAGAAAAAAAAGGAAAGACTCCTATCAGGGCACACTCCTGTGCTGTATGATGGCTACAAAATTAGTATTGGAGAAATAGGACAAACTGATTACATCTAAGTGAGATCATGATCATATGTGAAATTTACATTAATGTCTCAATTAGCAGACAGACCACCATATATTTACCCATTTAATATATCTGAAATAGATGTATTGATGTTGATATTAAAACTAAGGTTTATTAAATTCTTAAAATGAAACATAGACACTCGAAATCAACTTATTATACAAAGACAGCATAGACAAATAAGAACATTAATAGTGTATGATACACTATATCTATTAACAGTGATCCACTATATCCAGGTCTATTTGACAGTACTGGAAGTATAGTTATAAATATTTGCTAATGATATACACAATTGAAATCGACAATTCATCGAAATGCCACCCTAATTAGTACACATGCGATACTTCACTAATCACAGAAACCATGCATATGGTGCTGGGGGTATAGTTATAAATATATGCACAATTGGAATAGATAATTCATCAAAGTACCACCCTACCTAGAACACATATTAAGATGCAATATTCCAATGATCACAGGAAACATACATATGGTATGTCTAGTGAAAGTAGTCCCTCAGTAATCCACCGGAACCAGTGAAAAAATAATACATAGGATGAGCCCACCACAACCTTCTAATGTGATATTAGTTAATAAAGGTGTAATGTACTGTTATCTAGGGTAGGATCTTCTAAGGTTGAGTGGATCCACCTGTATATTTAGATATACAAATAACATATAAATATAAAAAACATGTATCACAATTGACATACAAATACAAAACTAAAGGCGAAATAATAAACAAATACATACAACATGCAAAAGGTATAATGATACCACAATATTAAAATGCTGAACACCACGGATACCATCTATATATACAATATGGAGGTTATTAGAGGCGTCCCTCTATTCCGATCTGGGAGAGTACATATGGTACTATATATTTTCCTGATATAGATACAGGTATAGAGTGGTGTGCTTATATGCCCAGGATCTGCTGTTGCCTGTCTTAGATATTAGAGGACAGGGAATGAGAGTCCCAGGAACTGGCACCAGAAATTAGAAAGCTGCTTCTGCTGATACAGCCCAGTCTCACCAGTATCCCTGTTGCCGTACAGCAGCGCAGGGAATCCAGGCAGCTGGCTATAATGAGAGAGCAGGAAAAAGTAGAAGGAAGAAAGTACCTGCCAATATTGTCTCCCTTCTGTATGATCGTCCGTGGTGCAGGGGTCCAGAGTGCGCACTGTGGAGCCCACCAGCAGGCTGTCTGACAGTGGGCTCATCCTATGTATTATTTTTTCACTGGTTCCGGTGGATTACTGAGGGACTACTTTCACTAGACATACCATATGTATGTTTCCTGTGATCATTGAAATATTGCATCTTAATATGTGTTCTAGGTAGGGTGGTACTTTGATGAATTATCTATTCCAATTGTGCATATATTTATAACTATACCCCCAGCACCATATGCATGGTTTCTGTGATTAGTGAAGTATCGCATGTGTACTATTTAGGGTGGCATTTCGATGAATTGTCGATTTCAATTGTGTATATCATTAGCAAATATTTATAACTATACTTCCAGTACTGTCAAATAGACCTGGATATAGTGGATCACTGTTAATAGATATAGTGTATCATACACTATTAATGTTCTTATTTGTCTATGCTGTCTTTGTATAATAAGTTGATTTCAGTGTCTATGTTTCATTTTAAGAATTTAATAAACTTTAGTTTTAATATCAACATCAATACATCTATTTCAGATATATTAAATGGGTAAATATATGGTGGTCTGTCTGCTAATTGAGACATTAATGTAAATTTCACATATAATCATGATCTCACTTAGATGTAATCAGTTTGTCCTATTTCTCCAATACTAATTTTGTAGCCATCAATACAGCACAGGAGTGTGCCCTGATAGGAGTCTTTCCTTTTTTTTCTCTCCTCTTCTAAACCTTGATAATATTTACTCCTGGGATGCACCTCCAGTTTTAGAAATATACCTAGATACGTGTATCCAATAAATCTATAATTAGATCGTTAGAATTAACTGTTTTCCTGTGCAATCAATCTTCTTCCCCTTTTCCTGTATGACAAACAGGAGACTATGTCAGAACCGGAAACACAAAACAAGGCTATCACCAGCATCGGAGCAGCCTACACACCCACAGGAAATAGTCACAGGATCCAATCCGGATCAAACCAGTGATGACAACTGAAGGGGAGGAGTTCAGTGAACGATCGCCTGGCGTTCGCCTCGCCCTGCGTTCGCAGTGCGGCGGCTTGTGACAGCATGTTGATGTAATAACTTGATTCACAGTGAATTGGGTCATCAAAACCCCGCCCACTTTAGAGGAGGATCAAGGAGGTTTGTCTACTCTCCAAACTCAGGAGTTGTATGTAAATATGGCATTATTTAATGTAATAAAAAGACAAGTTGCAGTTAGTGACAGCCTACAGGAGGGGTTCAAAAGTGATGTCAGACAGGACTGTGGCTCCATATGTACGCCATTTCTGACCATTAACACCCAATAATTTGCAAAAATCACCTGATTTATGGAGACTTTTGAAAAGAGCAATAGGGCCATACCCATCCAGTACTTGACGGCATTCTGGCTGCCTCCTCCGGAAGGGGGCGTGGTGGGGGAAATGACACGGAATTAGAGGTGGAGCGAGGGTGTGACCATGCAATCGTGTCGTCATAGCTACGCCCATGCTACACAATGCCAAGATTACTGGCATTGTGAAGCAGGTGGCGGGGCCAGGATGGCAGGATTCAGCACGAATCATGTCATTACCCCCCCTGCTGGGGTGTGTGTGGGAGGCTGCGGGGGAGTCTGGGGGTATGCAGTAGGGGTGAGCGGGTTCGGATTTCTGAAATCCGAACCCCCCCGAGCCCCCCCGATCCGAGTCCGATCCGAGTCAGGCTCGACTTTTCCCGCCTGACTCGGATTCTGAAATCGAGGCAAAACGTCATCTTCCCGCCTTCCGAGTCTCGCGGGTTTTGGATCCTATATAAGGTACCCACGTCGGCGCCATTTTCTCACTCGGCTGTGGACAGTGAAGAGGGAAGAGGGAGGGTGGGAGTTAGGGCTGTGTAGTGTAGTGTAGTGTAGTGCTGCTGTTGTCCACTACTTCAAAGTCCATAGGGGCTGGCTGTGTTGTGCTGTGCTGCTGTTGTTAATAGGGGCTGTGCCCACTACTTCAAAGTCCATAGGGGCTGGCTGGACTGTGTTGTGCAGTCAGTTCTCCATAGGGGCTGTGTCCACTCCAAAGTCCTGTGCAGTGTCCCAGTCCTAAAGAGGTGCTGTAGTGTTGTCCAGGGGGTGCTCTGTCCATCAGGGGTGCTCCCCCCAAGTGCTAAAAAAATAATATATTTTCTGTGTTTGTGAATTGTGTGCGCAGTAGCCGCACGTGCATCAACAAAGTAGTGCCAAGCGTGCGCCTGTGTCATAAGTAAAGGGCCGGCTGGCTTGACCGTTAAAGGGTGCTGTAACCCCCGAAAGTACACTCCAGTCCAAACCAAAAAAAAATTATTTTCTGTGTTTGTGAATTGTGTGCGCAGTAGCCGCACGTGCATCAACAAAGTAGTGCCAAGCGTGCGCCTGTGTCATAAGTAAAGGGCCGGCTGGCTTGACCGTTAAGGGTGCTGTAACCCCCGAAAGTACACTCCAGTCCAAACCAAAAAAAAAATTATTTTCTGTGTTTGTGAATTGTGTGCGCAGTAGCTGCACATGCATCAACAAAGTAGTGCCAAGCGTGCGCCTGTGTCATAAGTAAAGGGCCAGCTGGCTTGACCGTTAAGGGTGCTGTAACCCCTGAAAGTACACTCCAGTCCAAACCAAAAAAAAAATTATTTTCTGTGTTTGTGAATTGTGTGCGCAGTAGCCGCACGTGCATCAACAAAGTAGTGCCAAGCGTGCGCCTGTGTCATAAGTAAAGGGCCGGCTGGCTTGACCGTTAAGGGTGCTCTAACCCCCGAAAGTACACTCCAGTCCAAACCAAAAAAAAAATTATTTTCTGTGTTTGTGAATTGTGTGCGCAGTAGCCGCACGTGCATCAACAAAGTAGTGCCAAGCGTGCGCCTGTGTCATAAGTAAAGGGCCGGCTGGCTTGACCGTTAAAGGGTGCTGTAACCCCCAAAGTACACTCCAGTCCAAACCAAAAAAAAAATTATTTTCTGTGTTTGTGAATTGTGTGCGCAGTAGCCGCATGTGCATCAACAAAGTAGTGCCAAGCGTGCGCCTGTGTCATAAGTAAAGGGCCAGCTGGCTTGACCGTTAAAGGGTGCTGTAACCCCCAAAGTACACTCCAGTCCAAACCAAAAAAAAATTTATTTTCTGTGTTTGTGAATTGTGTGCGCAGTAGCCGCACGTGCATCAACAAAGTAGTGCCAAGCGTGCGCCTGTGTCATAAGTAAAGGGCCGGCTGGCTTGACCGTTAAAGGGTGCTGTAACCCCCGAAAGTACACTCCAGTCCAAACCAAAAAAAAAATTATTTTCTGTGTTTGTGAATTGTGTGCGCAGTAGCCGCACGTGCATCAACAAAGTAGTGCCAAGCGTGCGCCTGTGTCATAAGTAAAGGGCCGGCTGGCTTGACAGTTAAAGGGTGCTGTAACCCCCAAAGTACACTCCAGTCCAAACCAAAAAAAAATTATTTTCTGTGTTTGTGAATTGTGTGCGCAGTAGCCGCACGTGCATCAACAAAGTAGTGCCAAGTGTGCGCCTGTGTCATAAGTAAAGGGCCGGCTGGCTTGACCGTTAAAGGGTGCTGTAACCCCCGAAAGTACACTCCAGTCCAAACCAAAAAAAAAATTATTTTCTGTGTTTGTGAATTGTGTGCGCAGTAGCCGCACGTGCATCAACAAAGTAGTGCCAAGCGTGCGCCTGTGTCATAAGTAAAGGGCCGGCTGGCTTGACCGTTAAAGGGTTCTGTAACCCCCAAAGTACACTCCAAACCAAAAAAATATATATTTTCTGTGTTTGTGACTTGTGTGCACTGTGGCTGCACGTGCATCAACAAAGGAGCAGCGCCAAGCGTGCGCCTGTGTCCCATAAGTAAAGAGCCAGCTGGCTCATTTCTTAAAGGGTGGTGTAACCCACAAAGTGCACTACTCTCCAGCAAAAATAAAAAAATATTTTCTGTGTTTGTGTGCGCTTTAGCCGCACGTATATATATCAATATAACATAAATGGAGGACCAAACTTTCTCTGATAAAAATAAAATAGGGAAAGATCAAGAACCACTTCCTACTAGTGCTGTTGCTGCTGCTGGGAGTTGTTCATCATCCCAGAGAGGAAGTAGGAACATCACTACTTTTACTAAACAATTGACCCTCCAACAGTCCCTAGCGATGAGGATGAAGTACGACAGCAGTCATCCTGAAGCAAAACGTATAACTGAGGCCTTGACTGCTATGTTGGTGTTAGACGTGCGTCCGGTATCCGACATTAGTGCAGTGGGATTTAGACAATTGATGGAGGTAGTGTGTCCTCGGTTCCAAATCCCGTCTAGATTCCACCTGCATCCTCAAAGCAGCAGCGACAAGCGTGCGTCTGTCTGTTAAAGGGTGGTGACACCCTCAAAGTGTGCTACACAAACAATTAAAATATTGTTCTTTTTTTTTCTGTCTTTGTGAAATGTGTGGGCTGTAGCCGCACCTGCATCCTTAAAGCAGCAGCGACAAGCGTGCGTCTGTCTGTTAAAGGGTGGTGACACCCTCAAAGTGTGCTACACAAACAATTAAAATATTGTTCTTTTTTTTTCTGTCTTTGTGAATTGTGTGGGCTGTAGCCGCACTTGCATCCTCAAAGCAGCAGCGACAAGCGTGCGTCTGTCTGTTAAAGGGTGTTGTAACTCTCAAAGTGCTCCAAAAAATCAAAAAAAATTTTTTAATGTGTTTGTGACTTGTGTGCGATGTAGCCACACTTGCATCCTCAAAGCAGCAGCGACAAGCGTGCGTCTGTCTGTTAAAGGGTGGTGACACCCTCAAAGTGTGCTACACAAACAATAAAAATATTCTTCTTCTTTATTCTGTCTTTGTGAATTGTGTGGGCTGTAGCCGCACCTGCATCCTTAAAGCAGCAGCGACAAGCGTGCGTCTGTCTGTTAAAGGGTGGTGACACCCTCAAAGTGTGCTACACAAACAATTAAAATATTGTTCTTTTTTCTGTCTTTGTGAATTGTGTGGGCTGTAGCCGCACTTGCATCCTTAAAGCAGCTGCGACAAGCGTGCGTCTGTCTGTTAAAGGGTGGTGACACCCTCAAAGTGTGCTACACAAACAATTAAAATATTGTTCTTTTTTTTTCGGTCTTTGTGAAATGTGTGGGCTGTATCCGCACCTGCATCCTTAAAGCAGCAGCGACAAGCGTGCGTCTGTCTGTTAAAGGGTGGTGACACCCTCAAAGTGTGCTACACAAACAATAAAAATATTCTTCTTCTTTTATCTGTCTATGTGAATTGTGTGGGCTGTAGCCGCACCTGCATCCTTAAAGCAGCAGCGACAAGCGTGCGTCTGTCTGTTAAAGGGTGGTGTAACTCTCAAAGTGCTCCAAAAAATAAAAAACTATTTTTTTTATGTGTTTGTGACTTGTGTGCGATGTAGCCGCACTTGCATCCTCAAAGCAGCAACGACAAGCGTGCGTCTGTCTGTTAAAGGGTGGTGACACCCTCAAAGTGTGCTACACAAACAATAAAAATATTCTTCTTTTTTCTGTCTTTGTGAATTGTGTGGGCTATAGCCGCACCTGCATCCTTAAAGCAGCAGCGACAAGCGTGCGTCTGTCTGTTAAAGGGTGGTGACACCCTCAAAGTGTGCTACACAAACAATTAAAATATTGTTCTTTTTTTTTCGGTCTTTGTGAAATGTGTGGGCTGTAGCCGCACCTGCATCCTTAAAGCAGCAGCGACAAGCGTGCGTCTGTCTGTTAAAGGGTGGTGACACCCTCAAAGTGTGCTACACAAAGAATAAAAATATTCTTCTTCTTTTTTCTGTCTTTGTGAATTGTGTGGGCTGTAGCCGCACTTGCATCCTCAAAGCAGCAGCGACAAGCGTGCGTCTGTCTGTTAGAGGGTGGTGTAACCCTCAAAGTGTGCTCCACAAACAATAAAAATATTCTTTTTTTTTTTCTGTCTTTGTGAATTGTGTGGGCTGTAGCCGCACTTGAATCCTCAAAGCAGCAGCGACAAGCGTGCGTCTGTCTGTTAAAGGATTACATCGGTGACAGCATCCAAGTAGGCATGTCAGACAGTCCGTACCTGTACTGGCAGGAAAAAGAAGCAATTTGGAGGTCCCTGTACAAACTGGCTCTATTTTACCTGAGTTGCCCCCCCTCCAGTGTGTACTCCGAAAGAGTGTTTAGTGCAGCCGGGAACCTTGTTAGCGAAAGGCGTAGGAGGTTGCTTCCACAAAATGTGGAGAAGATGATGTTCATAAAATGAATGATCAACTCTTCCAGGGAGACCAGCCTCCAGAACGTACAGAGGGACCTGTGGTTCCAGCAGGGACGAATTAATACTCTGTGAGGATGAGGATGTACATAACACTGAAGAGGGTGAGGAATCTGTGGATGAGGAGGATGAGGACGACTTCTTGCCTCCGTAGAGCCAGTTTGTGCAGGGACAGATTAATTGCCAGCTTGTTTTGTGGGGGCCCAAACGAACCAATCATTTCAGCCACAGTTGTGTGGCAGACCCTGGCGCTGAAATGATTGGTTTGTTAAAGTGTGCATGTCCTGTTTATACAACATAAGGGTGGGTGGGAGGGCCCAAGGACAATTCCATCTTGCACCTCTTTTTTTTCTTTGCATTATGTACAGTTTGGGGCCTAGTTTTTCAATGCCATCCTGTCTGCCACTGCAGTTTCACGCCTAGATGGGTCACGTGTTTGTGCCGCCCACTCGTGTCGCTTAGCATAGTCATCCAGCTACCTCGGTGCAACCTTTTGGACATAAAAACACTATTGTGAGGTGTGAGGTATTCAGAATAGACTGGAAATGAGTGGAAATTAAGGTTATTGAGGTTAATAATAGCATAGGAGCAGAAAAACCTACAAATTCTGTGATTTTAGCTGTTTTTATGCTTTTTTTCAAAAAAATACAGATCCAAAACACAAAACCCAGAACCCAAAACACGGAAGGGTGGTTTTGGCAAAACCAATCCAGATCCAAAACACGAAGAAAGATCCAGATCCAAAACCAAAACACAAAACACGAAAAGTGGCCGGTGCACACCCCTAGTATGCAGCTGGCTGGGAGTCTTGCCCACCGATCCCGGGAGAGTAGGCAAGTATGGGCATACCATGTGTGTATGTATGCATATTTATACAGAAGCCACATATTCAACATTATAGTTCCATAACTGGCGAGCCACAGACAGGATTCCCCTGACACAGATCGTTATTTCACGCTATACATGTTTCTCTATAACATGCAACATTGTGAGGTCTTTTTTCCTCCTAAATTTTGCTTTAATTGAGAAGATCTACAATATTCAATAGTGTTTTTCTGAATCCTGATCCTGCAGATGGAAGTGTATCATATTACTGCTGCCAATATTTGACATACACAAAAATAAACCTGTTCTACGTTACCAACATTTCTTATCTGTAAAATAAACACTGTACGTGGAACGGATGATGTCTAATAACATCACACTTCTTTCACACGCCAGTAATAACTGTATGACATTTTACACTAGCCTGATAAAATCACTTTAGTATGTGTATTTGTTCAGTAAAAGACATGAAGCATGAATATTCAGTCTGGTTCCTCTAAACTGACCCCGGGCATTGTTAAATGTGAAGAATGTGCCAATCGGCTTTATGAGCAATGTTCACTTGTGCAATTTCCATAACTCAATTAGGGTCTCATCTAATGACTACTGCCTGCTAGTGATATATTACATTTCCATAAACTCATTACTGTTGCCCTGTCTCATTTATGCAGCTTGGCCATGGCTATGTGCCGTCTCTTATTGCCCAGTAATCTTTTGTTCTTCTCAATCTCTGGAATTCTTGTTTTAAAGTACTCTTCCCCTGTTTGAACAATGTTACTTATATACTTTTGATGCAGTTCCCTTCATCTTAAGACATACGGTGCGGAGTGCTTATTGAAATTAAAGGGTCTGTTTGTCTACAGATGAATTGGTGTGTACTGTACTTGCTCTCCCACAATACTTCCTTAAAATATTCTTTACCTTCCTAGTTTTCTTCTGTAGTCAGTCATGTATTTTATTAGTACAGAGATTGGCTAATTTGTGTTGCCCTTGGAAACAATGAAAAACTGCTACAATGACAAACTAAATAACGCTGCACGATTATATAAATACATTACTAAAATGCACAGATGGAAGCCAGAAATCAGAAGCAAAATCTTTGCTCACTTGCTAACTAACCTGTGATCCTCCAGCGTTACGGTAAGTATTCTTCCCCTATACGTAACCCTCCCTCTAATGACTAACCCTACTCTTCCCCCAGTACCCAAACATTAAATCCCCCACTCTAGGCCTCACCCTAATGTCGACTAAAGGTTGATTTCAATTGAATTTTATCGATTATAATCAATTTCAATCTATCTAAATCGATGTTTTGTTTCTGGGGCTAAATCACACATTTACTAACTGACAATTTTTTATTTTGTTTTTAAAGTGTTAGTAAATGTCTGATTTAGGGCCTTATTTATCAGTTTTATCATTCACAACGAGTGATAAAACTCTTTGCGTTTGATCATGGTGTTTGAAAAATGACAGTTGGGAACTGAATGACTTGAGCACCATTTATCATATGCAACGAGTTTTAAAACTCATTGATAAATAAGACCTTTAGCCCCAGAAACACAACATAGATTTAGAGCAATTTGAATGGCTGTGCTCTCGCATCTGCTATCCTGGACTTGTTAAGCATCATTTCAATACAGTTTTGTTGATCTATTGTAAAGCCGCACATCCACTAGGCGATATTAATGTGCGGTTGAATGATTACTACATCATAATCGTGCAATCGCTCATTAATCTAGCACAAATCGTGCACTATAATGTTGGAAGCGACCAGCAATGCACGCTCCCCCTGGTCGTTTCCAACATCATCACCCAAACATGCCGGTCAATATGCCGATAACAACAGATTGGCCATGTTCGGGGATGATGGAAGGTGCCTACACTGAACGGCTAATCGTTCAGTGTAGGCACTGCAGGGGATGGGGAAAGACGGTACGATTACGATGTTGTAATCGTACTGTCTTTCCCTAGTCATCTAGTAGATGTGCGGCTTTACAGTAGGATAGATTCTTGATTGATAGATTATGCGCAGGCCCAACATCTTTAAGCTTGAATCTGTCACTTAGCAACATCTCAACAGTTGCTATCTAGTCCTCTTGTCCTTTGCTTGGTGGACATTTGTTGTCATCTTTTGGACTTGTGGTAGATTTCCACTCTCGGCATTCACTACCTGACTTTGCTTCTTGGAGTGTTTGAGGTTCACGGCAGGCAGTTTGCAGACTCTTCCCTATATCTTTTGAGATGTATTCCTTTGTTGCTTTTTACAGAACTTCTGCTTCTTGATTGATCATCTGTGTTTACTGTTTTAGTCTCTGACATGCTTCCAGCTGCGGGCATATCTAGCATAATAAATATTTGTGGTGTTACAATGTCTTGCTTGTCTTTGGCTGAAGTGGTCTCGTGAAACACTAGATCGCTCATGTAATCTGTTTGCTTACCCTTTGCACAACTTTCATGCTTTGTTCTTTTAGGATTGTTCACCAACATTCCCGTCGCCATGCATCTAGAAGTCAATTGTATATTGCGTACTCTATGTGACTTAGGGGTCTGTTTACTAAGCAGTGTTAGGAGACAGAGTGAAAAGTGATAAGGTGCCAGCCAATCAGCTCCCAACTGCCATCTCACAGGCTGTGTTTGAAAAATAACAGTTGGGAGCTGATTGGCTGGCACCTTATCACTTTTCACTCTGTCTCCTAACACTGCTTAGTAAATAGACCCCCTAGTCTTCTATGCCATAGCTCTATTGACTGGTTGGAGTCAGAAGTTGTCATTGCACAACACGTTTTGTTGTCTAGTATGTACGGATATACACAACACATTGTACAAAACACATTGACCCTTTGCAAATTGGACTCTGTATCCTTTCTTGTCCAGTACACTAATTGCAATTAGATTTGTCCCTATATCATGCACATATACTGTAGTACATCTTTTGCGTCTGTAATAACTGTAGAGATGTGCGGTTCAGTTCTCCAGAAATCCGAATCCACTCGAATTTTGTGAATCCTGATAGATCTGAGTCATAGTTCTAATCTCCTGAAGAGATCTGGATAAATCCGAGTCGCGGTTCTGATCTTCCAGTGGTTTGGAATTTGGATTGTATCTCTGGATTTTGGATTGCAAAATTAACATGATTTTAGCTGTTTTTAAAAACTTTTTATAATTTAAAAAAAAAATATCCAGATCCAAATTATTGATGATGTTAACCCGGTGATCAGTGCACATCTCTTAATAACTGTTTTGCATTTAATTCTAATGCATATAGTAATTGTCCTGACTTATGTGGCTTTTAGATCTTTGGACCTCATTCAGAGCTGCTCGCAAAAAGCCGGCCTCCTGGCCACTCGCTAAGCTGTGGGTGACCACCCACAGCTTTTGTGAGCAGCCAGGTGATGGTTGCGACCATCGGGCTTGCGATGAGACCCTTGTGGTAGGGTCTCATCTGCCGCAAGCTCCATTGAGCTTCCGGCTCTAATAGAGCTGGAAGCTCACTACTGACATCACTGGTGATGTCAGTAGGGCCCCAACCATCGGCATGCGTTCCTTCAGGAACGCCTCCATTTGTCCAGCCACCCCCCACCCCGCCTACAAAACGGGGTGAGCTGTCGATCAACATCGACAGCCGCCCCATTTGTAGCAAGCCCCGGAGCGAGTGAATATCTCACTTGCTACGGGGCTTGCGCACGCCGCACATGCGCAATGCACAACCATTGACCCGCTTGCGAGCGCATAGTGCTTGCGAGCTGGTCTGAATCAGGCCCTTTGTCTCCTATTTCCCTGATAGACAGTTTCCCTGATAGACAGTTTTAATGGCTTGAACCAACTCTCATTGTAGCGTATCTTGTGGTTCCTGAGACCATGTACCAGCAGTCCTTGCGATGGCTGTCTGCTACATTTAATGCTGGCTCATTGCTGCTCTAATGCTGTGATGAGGTACCACTTGGTTCAATCACTCTGCACTCTAAAGCTTTATGTCCCAACATATGACAATTGAAACACCTATACTTTGGATTTTTAGGCTTTGTGCTTTTTGTTAGGAGAATACAATTCTCTGCATTAATCTTTACAGATGTAAGCTCATGAAACTGCAGTAGCTTGGCTTGTAGCACTAGACTCTAAAGCTACTACTAAGAAGTCGTACTCTGGTGTAAGGTTTTGCAACATCACCATTGTAACCTCCTCACCATCTATTAAGACACCTTCTGAAGTCAATTGCTGAGAGATGGATAACATTCTATCTATATATTCATTCATGTTCTCGTATGCATTAAGCTTTGTACATATACAGTATGCTTCAGGTTAATTTGTCTCATTAAGCCTTTCTCTTCATAAAACATCTGTAAAGTCACCTGCATATCATGTGTAGTTGTCTTTCTGTGAATAATGGAATATACATGCTGCTCCATAGTTAAGTCTTTTGCCCCAATAGCTCTAGCCACATCATCCAGGCTTGGATTATCGTCACCAGGATTGCTAGTAACCTTTCATAGCCTTTCCCGCTTTAATTGCATCTCAATAGTAAATTTCCATGGGGATTAATTCTCGAAACCTGCTCATTTTGCAAAGCTCATGCTAGTAACTGCACTGTACATTTTTCTACAGGTGATTTGCGGTGCAAATCCACTGATGTGCAAACAGAGACGCACTATTGGCCACACCATCAGACATTGAACCTGCTTATGGCAGGTGCAGAATGTTCGAGACCATGGTATCTTTAGACGCAGTCACTGACACCGGCATACCTGTGGCTGTTAGCCACTCCCTCCCAATTACAGCCTAGCGAAATTGCATGGAGCTCCCAGCAGTAAGCATTGGGACGCATGCGCAGTCCACCTTGGGTGAATGAGCAGAAGTAAAACATTGGACAACTGCGTGAGGCATGGTGACATAAATCGTGTCATCACAGCCCACCCCAAGATGCTGCAATTGGCTGAATTTTACAAGGGAAGGTGGGGTCATAATGACATAATTCACAGTGAATCGTCCGTCCCACCATACTTGGGGTAATTTTTTAAGATATTTGGATTAGAGATATATGATTCTGTTGGAAAACACTGATTCTTTCATAACCCAGGTTTCTGTTTATAAGTTTATAAATAAAAAAACGGCGAGATCCCACTTAATTCCATAGCTAGTTGAAAACTTTGTCAAATGTTCACAGAGAAAAACTTTTCCCTGTCATTGTCAAAAAGATACAGTATTTTATTATACTGATATCATTCTAAGTGACTCACCTCTACCATTCCTAGTGCTCTTCATTATGCTCTCAGCCCATTGTGTGTTGTCTGGCTGTATCGTCTACTGTGATGACAGAAGTGGCTTATTGCAACTTTAAAGCCCAAGAGACAGCTCTTCCTCTCTAAAGGGAAATCCATCTACTTTAACAGCTATTATTAGAAGTACCTAGAGGCCACTTCCAAATGTCAGTATGACCAATAGTCTAAGTTGTGACAAACTTTAAATATAATACATTAGATAATCTCCTGCTCTGTCTCACGTCTGCACATTCTTCCTCAAATGTATGTACTTTGTATGTACAATTCCCTGTATGTACTATTTTTATGTATTATTTGCCAATTATTAATTGCAATATTTATATGTATAATTTGTTGTTCTCATAATCCAACAGTGCAGTGTTTTGTGTCTTACATATAAACAATGAGGATAATTGCAGAGATGTAACTAGGGTTGACGGCTTCTTATATTACTACTCAAAAGAGGGATTCACAAGCTATGAATCAAAAGAAGACTCCTTTGTGATGCACCTTTGGGGGCATATTCAATTGCTTCTCACATCCCTAGTTCCTGTCTAAAGTGACCGGAACCTATTCAATTGTTTTGGGCACCCATCACTTATACTGAGGAGCAAGAAGCAATCCACCCATATTAGGTCTTTTCGGTGCCTTAACTGTAGCGCGCCTGGCTTTTGGGCGCCTTAACTGGCACTTAGCACAGGAGAAGCTGCTTTACACGGCTAATCCCCTGCATTTTGGGTGTGAGAATGCTGGTTGCGCAAATGATTTAATAGCTCCTGTCACTGTGCTATAGGTGCCCAAAACAATGAAATCGCCCCTTTGTTGTCTTATGATTGTATTATTGAAACATTTTTTAATGGATTACGTTTAAAATGCAAAATATTAGTAATCAAATAAACACAAGCTGGAAACACAAATTAGGGAATCTTAAAAGCAAGGCAAAACCTAGGTGCAACAACCATGAATACATGCAGATTTGTCACCTTCAAACAGATCCTATCATTCTGTGGACTGTGGGCCTGAGTCAGAGCTTTAAGCATTGCCGATATTTACGCAGATCGAGGTATTGTTTGCCAATGCACATGCCTAAAAGTCACACTGCGTGTGCGCAGCGATCGCATTAAGTGACAGGTTGTCAGCGATTGAGGGTGGTGACGGGAGGGTGGTCATAAAAACGCAGGCATGTCTGATCTTTGAACGACGTTACATGGGCGTGCATGAAATTAGCCCTTGCGATCTACTATGCAGCATGAGAACCCTCTGCGTGTCAGTAGAGCTTCTGAGTCCACAAAGGCAAGATGGCCGTTGATGTGCGTCGATGATACCAACAATTACGTGGGTAAGGGACATTGTACGTGGATGAGAAGGCAGCGGTAGGTGTCCTTATGCTCGCGTAAGCTTTGCAACCATTAGCATATTTTCGGAGGTGCGTTGCATACAAAATCGCAGCTGCAATTGCATTACCGTCCATCTCTTAATCAGGCCCTGTGCATTTTAGTTTTACTGACTATCCATATAACTGAATGTACAGTATAAAGAGACTTTGGGCATTCATTGCTTTATGTAACATGTTCATATTGCCAATTGTATTTGATGCCATTTTATTATTGTGCATGTTGTTTGTGTTTTTATATAATAATCATTTATTGTGTTTAGTGGGTTATACTGATACAACTTTATACATTAAGTTTTTTAAAAACGGCTTAAAGTGATCAATTATAATTATTTTCACAGTTTATTGCCTTTTTGTTATAATGTGTATGGATTACCATTGCACTGACATCCTCACGTTGCTGCCATGTGACCTTTGCATTTCATTGAGCCAGTTGCTCTAACACAGTGTTTATCTGTATTACAACATTGTTCCTTTTGAAAATGGGGTAATACCATTTAAACGTCGGAATAAAAAAGTTTGAATTGTACCTTTACTGGATTGGAGATGACCACAACAGACACGCTGTACATGCCGAGGGCAGCTACACACAATTGCTAGATGAATTTATATATATTTTAGATATGTTCGGATCCCAAAACGGCATCTTATTGGCTACCCGGCTCTCACATGTTTTGGATAGACACTAAGATAAATTTGAACTTGCGACAATTTAACAAAAAGAACCAAGTCAAAGCCGAACCACTCATTTCTAATAAATCAAAATTTGGTGGAGCTAGGCACAAAATTCTAGGCATGCATAAATATATATATATATATATATATATATATATACATATATATATATATATATATATACACATAGATACATTATGTGTCACTCTCAGGACTTAGTAAAACTGTAGACACAGATGGCAAGCTTTCGTCAGGACATACACACACATATATATGGTTATGTGATTTTTCTCACAGTAAAAACCTTTTTACAACTGTTGGATGACTCCAAGTGCCACTGCTTGCTGCTAGTTGTTATATATATATATATATATATATATATTATAATATATATAAGCAAGAAAGTGTATGTTTGTAATAATATCTGTTTGTCCTTTATGCGCACCCAGAATTTTGTGCCTAGCTCCACCAAATTTGGCATGGTGATGTAGTTTGACTAGGATTAGGTTTTTGCCTAGGTTTAAACTCGTCAGGGCCACACACTGTCACACAATCCCATAAAACCGGGACACTCTTAACTTACAAAGGTTCTGGAGCTGGCTTCATACACACACTATCACACTCTCTCTCAAAGTGCTGTGTTATATAACTTTTCCAACAGCTACATACATGAAATATAGAGTCAGTCAGTCATCTGTGTTTGCATGATAAACTTTGACATTAAACAGTGTGCATTATTACGATTTCACTCACTGTCTCATCTTACAGCATCCTACCTGGGGGTCTTAGCAGAGTGCCTGACAGGCTCATGAGCAGCACAGCACTCAATACATCCAGACTATGGCACACAGCATAATCAATCCACAATCTTTGATCCTGGCAAAGCTTAGCATACAGAAATTACAAACAACAGGGGAGATTGATCACAGACACACAGTGCCACTGCGGGCGGGCCCCTTCTTTCCGGGAATGGGACTCTAGTCTCTGAATTCCCCCCCCCATATGGCAGCCCTGCTAGACATGGTCTTCAATGTTGGTCTGCAGAGTGATTTCATGGGGTGATTCAGCTGCAAATGCGGTGACAGGGATCACGAAGATTCCCGATTATCAGGAATTTGCGCATGCGCCTGACCGTGCAGTATGGTTCTACGATCTTGCATGCAGTCTGGCAGCAGACTGCCAGTGATTAATAGTCTTCTGCCATTTCTCGGTGGGAAGGGGGTGGCAACGGCCTCAGTTTCACAAAATGGAGGTGTGTCATCGCCATTGGTTGGAAGTGGAAAGCCCAGGATCTCCATCAGCTGACAGAGATTTCCTGGCCTCTTTTACTCATCTTAGGCAGCCGGCCTGCGTGTCCCCATGGTCACTCAGCCGGCCAAAGGGATCCCAGATTATCCAATGCTGCGTCCTTGGATGCAGCTCAGATCAGTAATGCATGCAAGAGGTGTGATGCTTCCTGCTGCATTACCATATTACAGCTATCGCAGCTGCTAACATGTTAGCAGCTGCAAAAGCATATCTGTTCGCAGCTGAATTACCCTGCTGTTCTGCAGTGATTTCTGACACTCAAGTGATTTGGGAAGCTATACTGATCAGTCTGCTCCTGATATACCTCATTCCAAATGGTATGAGAATACTCCTGTCTGCACTGTCATTTACTCCTGATTTGCATAGTTATCCAGTTTAAAGGGGGGGACACTGTAAAAAAATAAAGGCTGCAGGTGTCCAGTCTTCAACCCAGGCAACACCGGGTATCCCAGCTAGTAATACATAAGAGTAATACAAACAGCATCACTCAAAATTTAAATCTGCAAATATACACCAGAAACAGTTTCATGTCACACTCACCTTCTTGTAATTCACCTTTTTGATCCATTCTGAGGGTTCCATTTAACAACGATACATAACCCCTTTAGCACTCGCTAAAGGACTTGTGTCATCCTTTCAGGGTTCAACAAACAGCGTTAATCTAAGCTTCCCACTGTTTGTTACTGCATCGCTCTCGGCAAGTGCGTTATGGTCCCCATTGCCAGCAGCCTTAGAGACACTGCCAGGTCCCCGCAGGGTGAAAGTCTTGTGCAGACATTTGTATCACCGCAATGCTAAACAACATAAGCCGCTGGTATTTAGGTTCGTTAACAAATGGGGCCCTTAGACACAGTCAAGCTGACACACAGTGTCTGGACTCTCCCTGTACTTGTTGACCAGGCCTCCATCCTATCTCTGCCTCAGGGTTAATGGGGCTGGGACGCCCAGGTCATCTTGCTGATCCCGAGTCCTGCAGCCACCATGGTGTCACCACCCCCCATGCTCTGCTTCCGCTTGACAGGCTAATACTCCTATTATTCTTCTTCCTCTGTGATCCCTACTGGGCTCCTTCCAATGTGGCCAAGCTGTTTGGTAAGTAATGCCGCTTATATATGTGGCTGGGCTGCCGTCCTCCTCACTGGCTTCTCCTCTTCCCACTTCTAAAGGCTGCAGGAATGAGGCTTGTAATGCGCACCAAGACTCTGCCCTATTGCCCCCCTTGTCCTGGCACCCAGGGCATATGCCCCACTTGCCCCACCCATGTTACGCTACTGGATAATTGTAATGATTATTTTTTTCTCCCTATTTAGTTACTTATGTATTTATTTTACCAGGTTTCAGCAGTAAGTAGCTAATTTACTCCATTCCAACTAACAATATCTGGTGGCTAGTGAACACCCAGCTGAAGAATGCTGAAATCTATATAAGCTGAGATGCCAAAAGATCATGTGAGCAACACTGAGATCTTACAGTAACTTGCTTCAGATTACTTGTTTTTCTGTCAGCTACAATAGCAGAACCCAATAGGGAAGATATATCAAGCCTTGGGGAGAGATAAAGTGGAAAAGCTCATCAAAGCAACCTATCAGCTTGCAGATGGATCGAAATTGAGAAATGTGTCCATTTCTTAAGATGCATTTGACTCAGATTCAGGTCCTTTGTGCTTAAACCACCTAAACACCTTTACAACATGTAACTAATTACGTTTTTAATCATTTGCTTTTTATTTTTTATCTCTATTTTTTTCTCAATTACTATATCTCATTAATTTTCATTACTATTATCATATTTACTTTTATACATTATTTTTATTGTGGGAAAACATAACTATGTTCAACATATATTAATTAATTTTCATTATTCTCTGAAATTTTTCAGTCCCACAATTTTTTTTTTTCTTTATCACTTAATTTTATACACATTTAATAATTAACCAGCTACCAAACAATTGGGCCTGATTCACTACGGATCGCTATAGCGATAGCAGCTGTGATGATGCACGGAGGTCTGCTGTGAAAATCTGGAAATACATGCAATCACAAAGCCGTCGCACAGCCAGCATAGAGACGCCCACCTCCGCTATCTCACATCTGTAATACCTTGCAGTCCTGCGTATACATTGGTAACATCGAGCAACATTGGACTCTCATGCACAATTACAGCAGCCCTAACCTAATTCAGAAATTGCTAACCTCGTTGCACACAGTGAGTACACAAGCTGTGTATGCCATCTCAGTGGCTAATTTATGAACTCCCATGCAATGGCGTTCAGATGGACAGGCACACCTGTGTTTTCCTGACCACTCCCACGTCACCACCCCCCAAACGCTGACCTCCCGTCACTCACTCTGCGAAGGCTCTTTCTCCGTGAGTGATTGCAGTGTGATCACGATACTTACGTACGCGCACTGCGGTGCATACGCATGCGCAGTACACACCTTCAACCGACCTGTATATGCTGTCGCAGTTGTGGTGAATCAGGCCCAATTATTTGTTGGCTAAAGAAATTCACAACCTGTTATCAAAAGTTTATACCACTTAAACCATTATAATTAATTCTAAACGCTCTATCATGTACTTAATTGTTAATGAATTAATTGTAGTATCAATTATTACTTTTAGCATTGTGGCGCTGTATTAATGTGCAAGCACCGGCTCATAAACATGTTTGCCAAACCACTCTGGACATCCATATCTAGGAAATCCAAAATGAAGCTAGTCCAACCAATGCTCCACAGATTTTCTTTTAGTTTAACTAGGGAGAAGATACTTGTTTGCATGCAAACTATGGGCCTGATTCACAGATACAAGCAATTCCTTAGCATCAGTGGTACCGGCCCGCCCACCCTAGTTAGCCAGTGTAGCGCCGACCGCAATGAATGCGGTCAGCGCTACACATTTACACAGGACCGGCGCTAGGCTTCCAGTGCCGGTCCTGTGCTTCACACCTGAGCCCGTTCCCTCCCCCTGAGCGCTTGCCCAATAGCGCTAGGAGGCGGGCTCAGGCTGTGCATAACACACGCATCGCCGCCAGTGCTGGCGGCGATGCGTGTGTTAAGCAGCAGCCAATGAGAGTCAGATAGACTCTCATTGACTGCTGCAGCACCCACTGCAAGAGCCGGACGGAAGTCCGGCTCCTGCAGTGGGTAATGGGACTGACATCATGACGTCATGACGTCTGTCCCATAATGCTGAGCGCGCCAGCCCAGGCGGGAGCGGCGTCGCGAGCAGAACCAGGAGCAGGAGCAGAGATTCAGGTAAGTATATTTATATATATATATATATTAGGGGTGTGCACCGGACACTTTTCGTGTTTTGTGTTTTGGTTTTGGATCTGGATCTTTCTTCGTGTTTTGGATCTGGATTGGTTTTGCCAAAACCACCCTTCCGTGTTTTGGGTTCTGGGTTTTGTGTTTTGGATCTGGATTTTTTCTTAAAAAATAAAAAAAAAACGCTAAAATCACATAAATGGGCCTTTTTTTGTTCCTACGCTATTAATAACCCCAATAACATTAATTTCCACTCATTTCCACTCTATTCTGAACACCTCACACCTCACAATATTGTTTTTAGGCCAAAAGGTTGTACCGAGGAAGCTGGATGACTATGCTAAGCGACACAAGGGGGCGGCACAAACACGTGGCCCATCTAGGAGTGGCACTGCAGTGGCAGACAGGAAGCCAATCAGCGTTATGGTGCCCATTTGCATGTAGCACGAACCCGGGAGATCCGTGCTACATGCATCTGTGTGATTGGCACAGAGCAATGACAGGTCCGTGAGACCCGTCTGTGCTGCTGTGGTAAAAAAAAAAAAAAAAAACCTGTGTAAAAAAAGAAAAAAATGGCGTGCACCCCCCCAAAAAAGAGCAACCAGCCCCGGGCATTAGTAACCCAGTGCTGGGTGTGCTTAAATACAGGGGACAAACGACGTAGGGGTCCCCTGTACTTAAGCACAACCAGCACCGGGCTAGTCAGAACCAGAGCTGGTTGCCAAAATACGGGGGACAAACGACGTAGGGGTCCCCTGTATTCTGCGCAACCAGCTCTGGGCTCTGATCCGGTCCTGGTTCTGGAAATATAGGGGACAAAAAATGAGTAGGGTTCCCCTGTATGTTCCAGAACCAGCACTGGACTTTTTCTAGCGGGGGGCTGATGCCACAGCCAGGGGAGCCCTTTCACCGGGCCCCCCAGCCGCAGCATCAACCCTGACCGCTAGTCAGCCCAGGCCGGGGATCCCTGGAGAGCTGGGGACCCCCCCAATAAAGGGGTCACCCTCTCCAGGGCACCCCAGGCCCAGGCTGATAGCCCGGGGCTATCCCCGCCACCCCTGGTGGCGGTGGGTGGCGGGTTGATTGTGTGGTGTGGTGTAAATAAAGAATATCAAACATTGTCTTTACAAGTAGAACTGCAAGTCCCAGCTAGCCTGCCCCGCATGCTGGTACTTGGAGAACCACAAGTACCAGCATGCAGGGCATTAAGGGCCCACTAGTACCTGTAGTTCACCTGTAAAAAAAATGTTTAAAAAAACACAGGACACACACACCGTGACAGTATAAGTTTATTAAACATACATACACACACACACATGTACACATACTCACCTATGTAACCTGTAGCATCGGTCCACTTGTCCGGTAAAGTATCCCTAGGGGACCTGTGAAAAAAAACATACTCACCATCTCCTATGCGAGGTTCTGTCCTCTTCGTTCCAAAGTAGGCATCCCCGGACTTGGCAAAAAAAAAAAACGAAAACGCGATCCACGAACTTAGTACCGTTCTATAGAACGGTACTTCCCGAATGAGAGCTTAGCGGCGGGGTATCACCATGGAAACCCCGCTGCTAAGCGTTCATTGGCTGAGAGAGGTCATCTCCCGTCTCTCAGCCAATGAACGGCTCCCTCCATTGTAGTCAATGGTGGGAACCGCAGGGTAAACTTTAATAACCTTGCGGCTCCCAGCATTGACTACAATGGAGGGAGCCGTTCATTGGCTGAGAGAGACGGGAGATGGCCTCTCTCAGCCAATGAACGCTTAGCAGCGGGGTTTCCATGGTGATACCCCGCCGCTAAGCTCTCATTCGGGAAGTACCGTTCTATAGAACGGTACTAAGTTCGTGGATCGCGTTTTCGTTTTTTTTTTTTTGCCAAGTCCGGGGATGCCTACTTTGGAACGAAGAGGACAGAACCTCGCATAGGAGATGGTGAGTATGTTTTTTTTCACAGGTCCCCTATGGATACTTTACCGGACAAGTGGACCGATGCTACAGGTTACATAGGTGAGTATGTGTACATGTGTGTGTGTGTGTGTGTATGTATGTTTAATAAACTTATACTGTCACGGTGTGTGTGTCCTGTGTTTTTTTTAAACATTTTTTTACAGGTGAACTACAGGTACTAGTGGGCCCTTAATGCCCTGCATGCTGGTACTTGTGGTTCTCCAAGTACCAGCATGCGGGGCAGGCTTGCTGGGACTTGCAGTTCTACTTGTAAAGACAATGTTTGATATTCTTTATTTACACCACACCACACAATCAACCCGCCACCCACCGCCACCAGGGGTGGCGGGGATAGCCCCGGGCTATCAGCATGGGCCTGGGGAGCCCTGGAGAGGGTGACCCCTTTATTGGGGGGGTCCCCAGCTCTCCAGGGATCCCCGGCCTGGGCTGACTAGCGGTCAGGGCTGATGCTGCGGCTGGGGGGCCCGGTGAAAGGGCTCCCCTGGCTGTGGCATCAGCCCCCCGCTAGAAAAAGTCCAGTGCTGGTTCTGGAACATACAGGGGAACCCTACTCATTTTTTTCCCCTGTATTTCCAGAACCAGGACCGGATCAGAGCCCAGAGCTGGTTGCGCAGAATACGGGGGACCCCTACGTCGTTTGTCCCCCGTATTTTGGCAACCAGCTCTGGTTCTGACTAGCCCGGTGCTGGTTGTGTTTAAGTACAGGGGACCCCTATGTCGTTTGTCCCCTGTATTTAAGCACACCCAGCACTGGGTCACTAATGCCCGGGGCTGGTTGCTCTTTTTTTGGGGGGGGCACGCCATTTTTTTCTCTTTGTACACAGGTTTTTTTTTTTTTTTTTTACCACAGCAGCACAGACGGGTCTCACGGACCCGTTAGTGCTCTGTGTCAATGACACAGATGCAAGTAGCACGGATCTCCTGGTCCGTGCGTGCATCTGTGTCATTGAAATACACAGCAGCACAGACGGGTCTCACTGACCCATCTGTGCTCTGTGGCACTGTCAATCACACAGATGCATGTAGCACGGATCTCACGAGTCCGTGCTACATGCAAATGAGCACCATAATGCTGATTGGCTGAGAGCCGTGACAGACGGCTCTGTCAGCCAATCAGCACTTTGCCCATTAAAGGCAAAGGCATTTTTTTTAAAATGGCCGCTCGAGGCAAAACCTCGAGATCCGACAGCAGATCTCGAGGTTTTGCCTCGGGAGAGGGATCCGGGGCAGACAGGGAGATCCGAGCTTGGGCTCGGATCGCCCCGGATCCCCGAAGTTCGGGTGGGTTCGGTTCTCAGGGAACCGAACCCGCTCATCCCTAATATATATATATATATATTTTTTATTTTTTTTAACCTATCTGCACAACGGGGGAGGGGGGTGGCTACTACTGGGGGGACCTCTACTGGGGGAGGGGTGGCTACTACTGGGGGCACTATTGGGAGGACCTCTACTGGGGGGGGCTACTCTACTGGGGACTACTACTTTGGGGGGAACTACCACTAGGGGCATTATAAAAGGGGCCTACTACTAGAGGCACTGCACTCGGGGGACCACTACTGGGGGCAATAATAGGAAGGGCCACTACAGGGGGCACTGGATAGGGGGGATCACTACAGGGTGCCTGCATAAGGGGATCACTACTGGGAAAACTGCACGGGGGGGACTACTGCTGGGGGCACTATATAAAGGGCACTGCATAGGGGGGGACTACTACTGGGGGAACCATATAAAGGGCACTGCATAAGCGGATACCGCTACTGGTGCACTGCATTGTGAGAACTGCTACTGGGGGCACTGCATAAGGGGGAACACTACGTGGGGCACTGCATTTGGGGGGCCACTACTGGGTGTACTGAGTTAGGGGAACTAATTGGGGGCTGTATAAGGGGGACCACTACTGGGGATACTGTATAAGGGGCACTACTATGGGCCTGCATAAGAGGGTACAACTGCATACTGGGGGTACTGTATAAGGGGTACTACTGGGGTTAAGGTGCATATGGATAGAAATGTTCAGCGTGAAAATAAAGGGGTGTGTCATGTTGACACGCCCCATTTTTAAGTGACCACGCCCATTTTTTCCTCATCTCGGGATGTTGGGGGGGGCTCTCTTTTCAAATTTGCCCTGGGCTCCAAATACCCTAGTTACGCCACTGCTTAGCAGACTGCACATGCTTCGGGCCTGAATACACCACTCTGAGCAACTACAGACGATTTGGAGTCGTATTCACTCAGATCTCCACTGAGTGGTTGTAAATGGGTGGGAATGGGGTGTTTGCATGTAGGATAAGTATTCGGTGTATTTCTTGCACCTAGGATAGGACTAGGGAAAATGTGTGATAATAACAATGATGATGATGACTGCTTTCACCATGGATGTGTACAGTGTGGTCGCATGGTGTGGACTCTCAACACAGGAGGAGATGTCCATTTATCTCCAAAAACATAAAGCAGCTGCAATTGTGGTGGTTTTAAGTTCAATTTTGAATCAGGCTCTATGTTTCCAGACTATTGGAAGGTATAGAAAGAACCAGAGTTCAAAAGTGGTCAAATCCTGGCCAGGTATACGAACATGGTACAGAACCACCAAGCAGGGTCAAAGGTCATCTCAGGCAGTGAATCAGTAGAATCCAAGATCAAAGCAGAGTTTAGAACAAAGTAAAAAGCAATTAGAAGAACACATTGGAATACAAATTAGTGCTATCACTAGCCATGACATGTTGCATATACACATCTTTCCAAGTCGCTTTCCAAATGTTAAGGAAACCCCTAGTGAACACGCTGTGGATATGCAGGACACACATGGGGGAATACTGAATCCAAATGAACTAGGGGTGTGCACCGGCCACTTTTTGTGTTTTGTGTTTTGGTTTTGGATCTGGATCTTTCTTCGTGTTTTGGATCTGGATTGGTTTTGCCAAAACCACCCTTCCGTGTTTTGGGTTCTGGGTTTTGTGTTTTGGATATGTATTTTTTTGAAAAAAAGCATAAAAACAGCTAAAATCACAGAATTTGTGAGTTTTTCTGCTCCTATACTATTATTAACCTCAATAACCTTAATTTCCACTCATTTCCAGTCTATTCTGAACACCTCACACCTCACAATAGTGTTTTTATGTCCAAAAGGTTGCACCGAGGTAGCTGGATGACTATGCTAAGCGACACGAGTGGGCGGCACAAACACGTGGTCCATCTAGGAGTGACACTGCAGTGGCAGACAGGATGGCCGTTTGAAAAACTAGGCCCCAAACAGTACATAATGCAAAGAAAAAAAGAGGTGCAAGATGGAATTGTCCTTAGCCCTCCCACCTACCCTTATGTTGTATAAACAGGACATGCACACTTTAACAAACCAATCATTTAAGCGCCAGGGCCACACGCCTGTGGCTGAAATGATTGGTTCGTTTAGGCCCTCACAAAACAAGCTGGCAATTAATCTGTCCCTGCACAAACTGGCTCTACGGAGGCAAGATGTCGTCCTCATCCTCCTCATTCACCGATTCCTCACCCTCTTCAGTGTTGTGTACATCCTCATCCTCACAGAGTATTAATTTGTCCCCGCTGGAATCCACCACCACAGGTCCCTCTGTACGTTTTGGAGGCTGGTCTCCCTGGAAGAGTTGATAATTCATTTTTATGAACATCATCTTCTCCACATTTTGTGGAAGCAACCTCCTATGCCTTTCGCTGACAAGGTTCCCGGCTGCACTAAACACTCTTTCGGAGTACACACTGGAGGGGGGGCAACTCAGGTAAAATAGAGCCAGTTTGTACAGGGGCCTACAAATTGCCTCTTTTTCCTGCCAGTACAGGTACGGACTGTCTGACATGCCTACTTGGATGCTGTCACCGATGTAATCCTTTAACAGACAGACGCACGCTCGTCGCTGCTGCTTTGAGGATGCAGGTGCGGCTACAGCCCACACAATTCACAAAGAGAAAAAAAAAGAAGAATTTTTTCTTTTTTGTGGAGCGCACTTTGAGGGTTACACCACCCTTTAACAGACAGATGCACGATTGTCACTGCTGCTTTGAGGATGCAGGTGTGGCTATAGCCCACACATTTCACACACAAACAGAAAAAAAAAGATTATTTTATTTTGGTTGGAGTGCACTTTGGGTGTTACACCACCCTTTAACAGACAGACGCATGCTTGTCGCTGCTGCTTTGAGGATGCAGGTGCAGCTACTGTGCATACATTTCACACCCAAACACAGAAAAAAAGATTATTTTATTTTGGTTGGAGTGCACTTTGGGGGTTACACCACCCTTTAACAGACAGACGCACGCTTGTCGCTGCTGCTTTGAGGATGCAGGTGCGGCTACAGCCCACACAATTCACAAAGACAGAAAAAAAGGAGAATTTTTTATTTTTGTGGAGCGCGCTTTGAGGGTTACACCACCCTTTAACGGACAAGCCAGCCGGCCCTTTACTTATGACACAGGCGCACGCTTGGCGCTGCTCTTTTGTTGATGCACAGTGCACACAATTCACAAACACAGAGAATAATTCCTCCACCATTCTGTCAGTGGTGACAGTATCATATGCAGTGACAGTAGACATGTCAGAAATTGTTGGCACGTCCTTCAGTCCGGACCAGATGACCAATCCGGCCCTTGACTTATGAAACAGGCGCACGCTTGGCGTTGCTGCTGTGTTGATGCACGTGCGGCTACTGCGCATACATTTCGCACACAAACACAGAAAAAAAGAATTGTTTATTTTTGTGGAGTGCACTTTGGGGGTTACACCACCCTTTAACAGACTTATGGGACACAGGCGCACGCTTGGTGCTGCTCCTTTGTTGATGCACATGCAGCTACAGTGCACACAATTCACAAACACAGAAAATATTTTTTTATTTTGTTTGGAGTGCACTTTGGGGGTTACAGCACCCTTTAATGGTCAAGCCAGCCGGCCCTTTACTTATGACACAGGCGTATGCTTGGCGCTACTTTGTTGATGCACATGCAGCTATTGCGCACACAATTCACAAACACAAAAAAATATATTTTTTTACTTTTTTTGGAGTGCACTTTGGGGGTTACAGCACCCTTTAACGGACAAGCCAGCCGGCCCTTTACTTATGGGACACAGGCGCACGCTTGGCGCTGCTCCTTTGTTGATGCGCGTGCAGCCACAGTGCACACAATTCACAAACACAGAAAATATTTTTTTATTTTGTTTGGCGTGCATTTTGGGAGTTACAGCAGCCTTTAACGGTCAAACCAGCCGGCCCTTTACTTATGACACAGACGCATGCTTGGCGCTACTTTGTTAATGCACACAATTCACAAACACGCACATACAATTCACAAACACAGAAAATATTTTTTTATTTTGTGTGTAGTGCACTTTGGGGGTTACAGCACCCTTTAACGGTCAAGCCAGCAGGCCCTTTACTTATGACACAGGCACACGCTTGGTGCTACTTTGTTAATGCACGTGCGGCTACTGCGCACACAATTCACAAACACAGAAAAAAATATATATTATTTGGAGTGCACTTTGGGGGTTACATCACCCTTTAATGGACGAGCCAGCCGGCCCTTTACTTATGACACAGGCGCACGCTTGGTGCTACTTTGTTGATGCACGTGCGGCTACTGCGCACACAATTCACAAACACAGAAAAAATTTTGGTTTTTTTGCACATGGGGGGAGCACCCCTGATGGACAGAGCACCCCTTGGACAACACTACAGCACCCCTTTAGGACTGGGACTCTGCACAGGACTTTGGAATGGACATAGCCCCTATGGACAACTGACTGCACAACACAGTCCAGCCAGCCCCTATGGACTTTGGAGGAGTGGACACAGCCCCTATGGACAACAGCAGCACAGCGCAGCACAGCACAGCACAGCACAACACTACACTGCACTACACTACACTACACTACACAGCCCAGCCAGCCCTAACTCCCACCCTCCCTCTTCGCTGTCCACAGCCGAGTGAGAAAATGGCGCCGACGCAGGTACCTTATATAGGATCCAAAACCCGCGAGACCCGGAAGGCGGGATGATGACGTTTTGCCTCGGTTTCAGATCCGAGTCAGGCGGGAAAAGTCGAGTCTGACTCGGATCGGGGGGGCTCGGGGGGGTTCGGATTTCAGAAATCCGAACCAGCTCACCCCTAATATGAACACAACATTTTCGCTGCAAAACTTAACGGGTAACACAATTTTTCATCACTGCGGCTATGTGCGCTCCCGATTTCCGCGCTATCCAATTGAAAACTTTTGCGAGCGAGAACTTTCCGACAAAAACCCGTGGGGAAATCAGCTTGTACCCTATTAAACTTCAAATAAATATTGGGTGACATTATAGATGTCTATTACTGTCCCAAATAAAAAAATTTAAGCTTTTAAAATGATTAAAATGGCTGATTATTGCATTTTAAGAAAAATTATTTTAATTTGGGGTGCATAAAATATGAAAAAAAATCACCTGTAACTTCTAATTGCATTGTTTAAAACACCTGTCCCATCCATACAATACCCTTATATACCTGTCTTACATATTTGAAACAATTTTTCTTTGCTTTGCATAATTTCACTCTAATAATGACAGGAAATTATTGGCATAATTAAAATTATTGAAAACTACCAATTGCCTTATTAATCATTAGGGTGTGGTGTACCAGGGCTTCTGCACCAAGTCCTGATGTTTTTATGTTAATATAGGGATGTTTCCCTAAAAAGCCGCATTCATTCCTATTGAAATTGCAGCTGCTGAAATTCTCGCAGCCAACTGAATAGGAAAAACCTTGCTGCTGTGAGAAAAACCTTGGACCGCAGGATTTTTAACAAATTTACATTCAATTGGATATGCCCCATGGCCTCAAAGACATACACTCAGATCTGAACTGTGTGGTTAAAGGGGTGCTACTTCAAAAAGAATAAGACATAATACAGAAAATTGCATCAGGGGGACAGTCATTTAAGGCTCATAAAAACACCTAAAATCCTGTTCAGAGACAGAATTCTAAGTAACTAGCTGGAGTACCCGGCGTTGCCTGGGATTTTAAGAATGTTTGTTTACACATCATCCTCCAACAAACCTCTCCTTAGGCAGGCCTCACGAAAAATGTGGCAAAGTTCCCCATCAACAGTCCAAAGGTCTTCGAAGGAAGTAGGACCTGTAACGGTGTAAAGCAAACTTTGGAGATAGAAGCATTCAAAATTTGTCGGATGTACAATGTAAACACGGCCAAGAGCTTCTGTTGCTTTGATACCAGGATGACCATCTACAGCGACTCCCTATTTTCTGCGCATAAAAACTTTTGGAGAAACATTCCATGTGTAATACATTGGCAGCTCACAGTACAGCAGGGTCCTTGTAAAGTCATAATTTTGACACAGTTCAAAGAAAGAAGTCAATGTTGTTGCGTAATTTGGTATAGTCAGAGAGCTGAGAGTGCTGGCTAAGCCTGCTAAAGCTCTCTTCGATAATAAACATTAAGATCATGACAAAACATGACAACACAAAACGCTTGCTCCGAGGCCCTACCCATATGTCGTGAGGCCCCACAATGAGCGTACAGCAAAAATTGTGGTTTTTAATTAATTAAAAATGAACAGTAATAAATTTCGATTTCAAATTTTTTTAGTTGCCTCAGCCATGTTTTAATATGCTCGTATGTAAAATTTCACAATCTTCGCTTGTAAACTGTGGATTTGTATAGAAAGACAGAAGGACAAATTTTCCCTTTATTATAGTAGTGAAGATAGAAAAGAAAAAATAGTAGATAAGCAAAATCCTTTTCTAATTCCGGACCTGACCAGTAGAAGGCGAATGCTATGCAAAAATTGTGTTTTTTAATTAACTAAAAATTAACAGTAATTTATTTCGATTTAAAAATGTTTAATTTGCCGCCGCCGTGTTTTAATTTGCTCGTATGTAAAATTTCACGATCTTGGCTTGTAAACTGCGGATTTGTATAGAAAGACAGAAGGACAAATTTTCGCTTTTATATAGTAGATTCCTCTATCCAAACCCTAAAGCTGGGTACACACTGACAGATACATTGGCCGATCAATTGATCGGCCAATGTATCTGCTGCCCGTCGGGCAGTGTGTACCAGCGATATGTCGGTGAACGTCGGCATTCACCGACATATCGCATTGGCTGTGCTGCACAGCCGATGGACAGATATGTCTGCAGTCATATCTGCCCGTACACACAGAGCAGCAGCCACGAGGATGGGGGTGGGACACGCCCCCTGTCCGACGGGACACGCCCCTGGTCGCCGGGACCTGCGGGCAGACACAGATGATGGTTGCTCAGTGTGTATGAACAATCATCATCTGCAGATATATCTGTAGATCACTCGATCTGCAGATATATCTGTATAGTGTGTACCCACCTTTAGTCTGCAGGATATCAAAGTTCCAGAACTAAAATCTGAAACGTTTGTTCCTTGAAACACAAAGTAGGCAATGGTCTTGAAGAGGCACTGTCAAGATCGCCATACTCAATATTTACGTGTTTTGCCTAAACACAAAAACTAGCCACAAATACAAAAAGAGATATGAATAATAGCGCACACTAGGCTTGATTCAGTACGGATCGCAATTGCGATCGCAGCTCCGTGAACGCAGGCAATGCATCTACGGAAATATGCTAATGTCTGCCACCGCTCAGCCTGTATAGAGACGCCCACTTCTGCTTTCTCACAACCGTAATATCTCATAGTCCTGCGTGTACATTGGTAACATCGAAGTACATCAGCCCATCACGCACAATTACAGCAGCTCTGTCTCAGAAATTGCAAGTCTCGTCGCACGCAGTGAGTAGCCAAGCTGCGTAGTGTCACCGCAGTGGCTAATTTATGCATGCCCATGCAACGGCTTTCAAACAGGCATACCTGCGTTTTTCCAACCAGTCCCCTGTCACCACCCCCAAATGCTCACGGCCTGTCACTCACTCTGCGATGGATTCCTTTCTGCATCAGTAATCGCAGTGCGGTGCATATGCATGCGCTGTACGCAACCATCGGCCGATCTGTATACGCAGTTGCAATTGCGACCCGTGCTGTATCAGGCCCACTGTCCTGACACCAGTGTGCACTATTATTCATTTCTCTTTTTGTATTTGTGGTTTGTTCCTTGAAAGTTTGTATCTTATGCTGGCCATACACGCTACAATTATCGGGGCGATCCATCTGATATCGGCGGATCGCCCCGATAATTGTAGCGTGTGTGCGGGCGACCGAGGGTTAAATATTGCTCGGTCGGGCATGCAGGATTGTCCAGCATGCCCGTCCGATGCGATATTTACCCGGTAACTGTCGACCGCATCGGGCAGTGTATGCCCAGCGCTGCCGACAGACATTTCCTGTGTTCCTTCCTACGGAAGGAACAGGGAAATGTCTCCTCCCCCAGGGGCGGAGTGCGGATGTCGGGCTATACACTGTGAGATTTCTCTCACAGTGTATGCCGGCGACATCTGCGGCTGGCAGCCGGCCAGATAAAATGCCTGTCGGTCTGACAGACATTTTATCTGGCTGTGTATGCCCAGCATTATACAGATCTCAATTGGGGAATGTTATGCACATACAATTGGGTGTCAGAAAATTCCTATTGCAGACTAATCTTTCCATTTTAAGGATTTCAGCATACATCATACATTATATGAGATTTTGACAATAGAGAGAGAGAGAGGAAAATAGTTATTCCAGATTAGTCTGAAGTCTTCCCAACCCTCCGCCCCCCCAAAAAAATATTCCTATAATACCTAGATAAACCTGTATAGAAAACAAATGGGTACAGATCCAAAACGTTATTGTCCATTACAAATCTCATATCATCTTGAGACTCTTGCACAACTTTGGCTGGGATGTGTCAAAGAAACATATCCCCTGTGACAGGAAGTTCATTCTTCCTTTGAGTAAGGAAGGGGCTTATATTATTTGTCAGTAAAATATGACATAATTATGACAACAGATGTCTCCAATCAGGGTTGGGAGGTTTAGGAGCTCAGAGAACTAGGAGCAGGGTTTTGTCAATGGATGAACAAAAATATCAAACAAATCTACTTTATCTTTTTGTATTTTTCTGGGTTTTTAAAATCTAAATAATTTAACTCCTAGTACCTTACGTAGTTAAACACAACTAATGTTTAGTACATAAATCACATGGTGTGAAAGAAATATAGTAAGTTGTGATTAGATGCAGTAAGCATATGGAGATCATCATTTACTCATCAAATCTCACCTGATAGGACTATGGAGACACAACCAGTTAGATGCTTTCTTATGTCTATGATAGACATTTATACATCTATGATCTAAGCACAAACAAACTTTGTGGGTAGAACATAGAGGGTCATTCAGACCCGCTCGCGAGCGCAGGACGCTCGCAAGCGGGTCGATGTTCCCCCACTGCGCATGCGCATGACGGAGGGAGCTTCGTCGTGCGCATGCGCGAGATCCGGCGAGCGATGGGCTCTCCATTGCTCCGGGTCTCGCACCAAAGGGGGCGTGCTGTCGATGTTGATTGACAGCACGCCCCCTTTGGTGGGCGTGCCTGCCAGACGGAGGCGTTCCCATGGGAACGCCTACCATCTGAAGCCGGCCCCACTGACATCACTAGTGATGTCAGTGTGATGATTTTGGCTCTGATAGAGCCAAAATTACTCCAGGGCTTGCGGCAGCGAGACCCTACCGCAGGGTCTCCGTCGCAAGCACGATGGTCACGATGGTCAAGACCATCGCGACCATCATCATGGACGCTCGCATATGCTGTGGGTGGTCACCCACAGCTATGCGAGCGGCCAGGAGGCCGCTCCATTTTCATGGAGGAGAGCACTGATTCAGAGCGAGCGCTCTGGTCAGAGCGTTCGGCTCTGAATCAGGCCCATAGTCCCCAAGGGTATAGAAAGTGGACAACTTCTCAATAGCTTGATCAGAACTGACATATACATATGATGTCCCTGTTTCTTATTTTAGATTCCCAATGTCCTTGAGAAAAATTCAGAGGGATAGATTGCAAGACCATCTTGTACTTGAATATTCAATTTGATTAATAAATCATTAATGACAAATCCTAAATTCTAAAATTAGTTGTCTTGTCACTAATATATAAAATGACTACAATTTCCCTGGAATTCTCAGCACAGCGCTTTCCCTGGAATTCTCAGCACAGCGCTTTCCCTGGAATTCTCAGCACAGCGCTTTCCCTGGAATTCTCAACACATCACTTTCCCTGGAATTCTCAGCACAGCGCTTTCCCTGGAATTCTCAGCACAGCGATTTCTCTGGAATTCTCAGCACAGCGCTTTCCCTGGAATTCTCAGCACAGCGCTTTCCCTGGAATTCTCAGCACAGCGCTTTCCCTGGAATTCTCAACACAGCGCTTTCCCTGGAATTCTCAGCATAGCGCTTTCCCTGGAATTCTCCGCACAGCGCTTTCCCTGGAATTCTCATCACAGCGCTTTCCCTGGAATTCTCAGCACAGCGCTTTCCCTGGAATTCTCAGCACAGCGCTTTCCCTGGAATTCTCAGCACAGCGCTTTCCCTGGAATTCTCCGCACAGCGCTTTCCCTGGAATTCTCAGCACAGAGATTTCCCTGGAATTCTCAGTACATCGCTTTCCCTGGAATTCTCAGCACAGCGCTTTCCCTGGAATTCTCCGCACAGCGCTTTCCCTGGAATTCTCAACACAGCGCTTTACCTGGAATTCTCAGCACAGCGCTTTCCCTGGAATTCTCAGCACAGCGCTTTCCCTGGAATTCTCAGCACAGCGCTTTCCCTGGAATTCTCAGCACAGCACTTTCCCTGGAATTCTCAGCACAGCGCTTTCAGGCTACTAAAGAGGTGATCAGTCACTATATTAATAGGAATGTTGAGTAAAGAGATCTGCACCCTCTCACTAAAGGGACGTATAAACCAATTGGTAGTATTGCTGCCTTTAAAGGGCAGAGAGTTATCTAGAACCTCTCCTAATTTATCCAAGGAAAGAAAGTTTCTTTTGGTGCAGGTCCTACCAATTGAAAAAAAGAGTACCCCTCGGTTGCAATTGCTTCAGGTTTATTAAAAGTTCATGGCAAATGAAGATGAATTAATCCAATGTCACTGTAGTGGAAAAGAAAAGAAGAATTGTATAAACCTGTTACGCGTTTTACGGGTACACTGTCCACTTCCTCAGAAGTCTGCAGGTGCCTTACTCTGACTCTAAGCAGGTTGAGCTAGATATTGTCAATAAAATGGAAGAACTTTCCGTACATTAAGTAGACACCCTTAAAACATAGCTTCAAATAACTGCTACTTATTATAAAGACTTTATACATCTTCTACTAAATATTTATATTGTATCAAAGTCAATGCTGTAAGTGGTTTTGAAGAATAACCTCAGGGCCACTGCCTGTGGAGTTTTCCTATTGCTAAATGATCTTCACATAGAATATTTGCATTATTACTGTTTTTCTTCAGAATCTGAGATGATGATTCAGATACGTATCCACCAGCTGTGTGCACCAGCTACTTACCCTCACAAGACTTGTACAGGCAGTACACAACTGAAATTTCACATGTGGAGTGAACGGCACATTACTGTTAACCATGTAAGACAAGGAATCCAGCACATCGCTTGTTATGATAAGATTCAAAATTTTCTATAATCCAAGCACAATGAAATATAAACAATCGATGGCACATACAGTCAGGTGCATAAATATTGGGACATTGATAGAATTTTCATATTTTGGCCTCTACTCACCACCACAATGGTTTTGAAATGAAACAAACAAGATGTGCTTTAACTCAGATTTAATTTGAGGGCAATTACATCCAAATCAGGTGAACGGTGTAGGAATTACAACGATTTCTATATGTGCCTCCCACTTTTTAAGGGGCCAAAAGTAATGGGACAAACTAAACAATCCCAAATCTAACTTTCACTTTTTAATACTTTGTTGCAAATCCTTTGCAGGCAATTACAGCCTGAAGTCTGGAACGCATAGACATCATCAGACCCTGGGTTTCATCTCTGGTGATGCTCTGCCAGGCCTCTACTGCAAATGTCTTCAGTTCCTGCTTGTTCTTGGGGCATTTTCCCTTCAGTTTTGTCTTCATCAAGTGAAATGCATGCTCAATCGGATTCAGGTCAGGGGATTGACTTGGCCATTGCACAGCATTCCACTTTTTAGCCTTAAAAAACTCTTTGGTTGCTTTTGCAGTATGCTTCGGGTCATTGTTCATCTGCACTGTGAAGCGCCGTCCAATGAGTTCTGAAGCATATTGCCCGAAACACTTCAGAATTCATTCTGCTGCTTTTGTCAGCAGTCACATTATCAATAAATACAAGGGAACCAGTTCCATTGGCAGCCATACATGCCCACGCCATGACATTACCACCACCATGCTTCACTGATGAGGTGGTATGTTTTGGATCATGAGCAGTTCCTTTCCTTCTCCATACTCTTCTCTTCCCATCACTCTGGTACAAGTTGATCTTTGTCTCATCTGTCCATAGGATGTTGTTCCAGAACTGTAATGGCTTTTTTAGATGTTGTTTGGCAAACTCTAATCTGGTCTTCTTGTTTTTGTGGCTCACCAATGGTTTACATCTTGTGGTGAACCCTCTATATTCACTCTTGTGAAGTCTTCTCTTGATTGTTGACTTTGACACATATACACCTACCTCCTGGAGAGTGTTCTTGATTTGGCCAACTGTTGTGAAGGGGTTTTTCTTCACCAGGGAAATAATTCTTCTGTCATCCACCACAGTTGTTTTCCGTGGTCTTCCGGGTCTTTTGGTGTTGCTGAGCTCTCCGGTGCATTCTTTCTTTTTAAGAATGTTCCAAACAGTTGATTTGGCCACACCTAATGTTTTTGCTATCTCTTTGATGGGTTTGTTTTGATTTTTCAGCCTAATGATGGCTTGCTTCAATGATAGTCACAGTTCTTTGGATCTCATATTGAGAGTCGACAGCAACTGATTCCAAATGCAAATGTCACACGTAGAATCAACTCCAGACCTTTTACCTGCTTAATTGATAATGAAATAATGAGGGAATAGCCCACACCTGTCCATGAAATAGCTTTTGAGTTGATAGTCCCATTACTTTTGGCCTCTTAAAAAGTGGGAGTCACATATAGAAACCGTTGTAATTCCTACACCGTTCACCTGATTTGGATGTAATTGCCCTCAAATTAAATCTGAAAGTCTGCAGTTAAAGCACATCTTGTTTGTTTCATTTCAAAGCCATTGTGGTGGTGAATAGAGGCCAAAATATGAAAATTCTGTCAATGTCCCAATATTTATGCACCTGACTGTATATGGTACATACGTAACATGTACATGATCTCTAAAACAGCAGGCATGACAGAGTATGTTAAATAAGAAGGGGTACACTTATCAATATGTAGGTGCCAGAATCGTGATCCAATAAGATAGTGTACAGCCAGTCATCCTGCAGTGTGGTAGTGGCTCGACGGCCATTTTGTTGCTATTGAGGCTAATGACTCCCTAAATTTCAGCCCCCTAAATACCTGAAAAATAATCTGACAATTAGTTACCTGTGGCTGTCACAGCCTTCACAAGAAGATGGCGCCAGAAAGACTGGAAGTGACATCCAGTATCTCTGCAACCAGCCCAAGCAGGTGGCAAAGAGATTAGAGGTGATGTCCGGTGTCACGGTAATCAACCAAAACAAAGTGCACCAGTAACAGGAAAAGATACTGCAATGCTAAAGCAGCTGTTTAGGGTGGCATCAGGTCATCTGGCAACCATCCAGATGTGATATGACGTCACCCATTAACCGAATGTAGAAGAAAAAATGACAGCCACTTATATTGGGCCTGATTCAGAGATGTACACTAACAGCATAATTGATATGCTGCAGTGTTTGGGAGACAAGCGGGTGTGTGACTGGTCACTGTTCCTGGAAAAAGAAGCATGTCACCCCCTTTTTTCTGGGAGGGACAAGGCCAAGGTCTCCATCGATGGACGCAGATTTCCTGGCCTCGCAAGTAACCAGGGCCTGGCCAGGCTGCTGTAAACTTCAGCTTTCGCAGCCTGGCCAAAGGAGCAACCACCGTGACCGATGGGTCATGATGGTGATCCCAGCTTGCAACCTCGGTCACAGCGCTGGGATCGTAGATGCAGCAAGGATGTGTCTGTTTCCTACAGACACCTCCTGCTGCATTAGCATGTTAGATGGAGAGAATTGCACAGCTGCTTGTGTGTGGCTCCGCAATTCCGGCCATCTCTGAATCAGGCCCATTATATCTAGGTGGTCTGACTTGTGAAATAACATGATCAACACAAGGTCTCCATAAAGTCATAGATATTCCGGAGATAGTGTGAGGAAAAACAATCATATAACTATATATAATAAATCAAAACAATAATAAATAATGTTTTAAGGCAATAAAAAAAATAAAAAAAGTTTGGATAAATCTACATCAAACCCACAGAGTAAAAATATATAATAATAGATAATAAATAATAGATGAGGTGAACTAAATGGAGAACATGACCATAACAAAGGGTATACCCCAACCATCACATCAGCACAACATTGGGAAAGAGATAGATCGATAATATACAATCCATACCAAGCTGCCTATATTAGACTGTGTTTCCGTAGGCAATTCCTCAATATAAAGCCCTTTTCTATAACAGGTAATGTTGAGTGATTATCAAAATAAAGCACTTCAGGTAAATAATGAGTGGATTTCTTCTTACGCCACCCTTCGTACATCAAGTAGGAAGGGCAGAATAAGAAGACATCCACGTATGAAGTATGACTGTTTTTTGGTAATGGTGAGAATAATTGTCAAAATAAGTTTAATATCAGGCAGAGATTGGGGGGGGGGGAGAGAAAGGGGAAAACAATTGATGAAGTTGCAACAAAGCACTGCTAATGGGTCCTGTGGCAGACATCATCCAAAAGGCTTATTTCAGACTCTATCAATCTTTCTACAGTACCAGTATGCTGGAAAGTTGCGTTATCTCTTTTACATAACTCAGTGTTAAGTGTTTTTTAATGTGATGTTGTATTATGTTCCATTCTTTCAGGGTTTTTGCTCCATGGTGGTCATATTAATCATCTGATGCTTGTTCAAATTATGCTACACATTCTCCATTAGATCAAGGTCATTGTCTTTGAGCCAATTTAGTTTGGCTTTATATATGTGATCCTGCTAAAATTGTAGAAGATACAAACCACACAGATGTTGCCTGGAAAAAGGTCATTCCCCAAAACTCAAACATGAAGACATAGAGGGCAACCATCACAGTCACTTAGGGCCTTATTTATTAATGCGTTTTATCACCAAAACGAGTGATAAATGTCACTGTGTATGATAAATGGTGCTCCAGCCAATCAGCTCCCAACTGTCATTTTTCTAACAGTTGACAGTTGGGAGCTGATTGGCTAGAGCATTATTTATCATACACAGTGAAATTTATCACTTGTCTTGGTGATAAAACTTGTTAATAAATGGCGGCCATAGTTCAGTAGCAGAGACTGGTTAAGGTGCAAAATGTACTAGTCAACCATATAAAGAGCTCTTCATAACGTATGGGAGAGTAGCCCAAAAGAAGCCATTACTTAAATGAACCATGTAAATGCCCACCTAGGGAAGACCTAATAAAGAGTTGAATGCACAAATGCCATATTTATACGTCCAACTCTCTGTCGATGCTACTTCACTGAAATTTGCCTACGTGAGGAGACCCCTTTACTACCCAGAGATGCGATTAAAAAACATATGACTCTGCATTACCCTCATACTTCTGTTCGTTCAGTTCCGGCGCATACCCAGTGCAAACATTTTTTAACTCTGCATTAATGTCACAGAGTTTACCAGAAGCATGAGAACGACCCAGTTGCGTTGTGGGAATGGGTTTTGTGGTGATATGAGACGAAGACAGCTTTCTGGCTAAAGTTCATAGCAATGTTTGTGGTACTAATACAGTACTGTATATTAATACTCCAACCAACAATACAGTGTGGGTTATGTACAAAAATGTTAATGTCCTACAATGGCCCAGTCAAAGCTCTGATCTCATTCCAATTGAGAAATTGTCACACTATTTGAAAATCAGGGTAGACAAGCGTCATCCGACTAACCCAAACAACCTGGAAGAATGGGCCAAACATTGCACATAGGGGGTATACACTTACCCAAACATTGCACATAGGGGGTATACACTTACCCCCAAAAAAGTAACGGTTATTGCTGCAAAAGGTGTCTACAAAAACTAAAGCATGAGGCTTCAATTCTTATGCAAACAGTTTGTTTCTGTGGGGTTTTTTTTTACCTTAGGATAGCATAAAGCAATGTAAAAATATAATTAATGGAGTTTAATTTCCTTGCAATATAAATAAAACTGCTTTGAAAAACAACTTTTGGGATGCTTTGTGAATTCCTCAAGAGCAGGACAATAGAACACAATTCTGATGACCAGCACTATCCATTTTAAAGCTGAATAGAGGATCAATTTATTCCAACATTTCAGTCTGAATAAAAGAACTTTGGGCCTCATTCAGAGGCGGTCGTAGGATGCAAGCGGTCGCTCAGAAACTGGGCGGCCGCTTGCATCCTGAACGGCCGCCTCCATGTCGGTCGTTAGGCTCTGGGTTAACACCCACAGCTCTAACGACCGCTAAGGGAGATGTTTGCGATGGTCAAGACCATCGCGACCATCGGGGCTTACGACGAGACCCTAGGGTAGGGTCTCGCCAACCTTAAGCCCCAGGGAGCTTCCTGCTCTGTTTGAGCAGGAAGCTCCCCACTGACACCACAAAATGGCAAGCGTTCCGAAAGGAACGCCTCTGTTTGGCCGGGCACGCCCCCTGCCGGTCAGCAAACGGAGCGAGCTGTCAGTCAACATCGACAGCTCGCTCCGTCTGCTTCAAGCCCGCTAACGACGGGTGATCCGTCGTTAGCGGGGGCTCGCGCATGCGCATGACGGAGCAGTCTCCGTCGTGCGCATGCCCTGTGGACCAACATCGAGTCGGTTGCGAGCGCTCAGTGCTCGCGACAGACTCTGAATAAGGTCCATTGTCCTTGAAAAGGGTCTTTATACCACTCATGGTAATATTGGAATAAACACTTAAACTTTTTAGTTTTAAAATGGAGAGTTCTGTTCGTGAAATTTGTCATATAAATTTATTATATAGTACACATATACAATCAAACACAAATTGAAAGAAAAAAAAAAAAAAAGTCATCTTTCTATCTAAAATTCATCAAGATATTTAATGCCATGTTTAGTCTCGGGAGAGATATCATTTATACTGTTTGGGGGTCTTTTGAAGAAAATGTGACACAAATTTGCAGTAATCTCTCACTTGATCGCAAAACAATTCTGCCGTCAGCTATTTCAGCATTCAGCTGGCAGATCATACATTCCTAGGTACTCCGTTTGATAGGTTTAATGCTTTTTTTGTAGCTTGAAGCCCTTTTTCTTATTTTTTACACATCTGCCGGTAGAATTGCTGTCACTGCAAAATGTTTCCCCCAAACCATGGTTTCTGTTTTCTAGATACCCTCACTAAATAAAAGGTCAAAACTATAATAAAGTAGCAGAAGTTGAGATTCTAAAATGTCAATTACTAATCAATCAATAAACCTCAGCTGATGGGAGAGTGAAAAATTAGCACTGTTGGGAGTGCCTGAGGACTGGCTGTTCCAGACCGTAATTCTGGGTACACAATGAGATGACAGATCGGTCAGCAGACCGATCCACCGGCAGAGCGGCCGATTGGTAATCTATATGCACTTACCAATTGGCCGCTCGCTATGTCTAGGCTGACATCACAACTGGGCAGATATTTAAATTTGCACGCCCAGTTGAGATGTCAGTGTCGGCGGTCCCTGCAACAAGTGTATGGGCGGACAGTGGGTCACTCACTATATATCGTTCGTCAATCGAACGAAAGATATATTGACAAATGTGTATCCAGCATTAGGCTATGAACACACAGGCAGTATTTCATTTAATCTCCCCTGCATGTTGTATCAGACAGAGAAGAGATGTAAGCTCATATAGGAGATCACTGATTTCTGGGCCTGATTCAGCAGCAGACGATATGCCGATATCTATGCAGAGCAAGCGATTATTCGCCATTGTGCATGCGTGTATTTCACACTGCACATGCATCGCTGTTTTGCGATTACGTATGCACAGAGGATCCGTTCGCAAAGAGTGTCATGTGGTCAGCGTTTGGGGGAGGTAACGGGGGTGTTGTTAGGTAAACGCAGGTGTGTCTGTCCGTTTATATGCCATTTCATAGGTGTGCGGTAACTGGGGGGTTGTTAGGTAAACGCAGGCGTGTCTGTCCGTTTATACGCCATTTCATGGGTGTGCATAAATTAGCCATATGAGAAGGCAGCAGTGGGCGTCTTTATGCCGGCTGTGCTTCAGCAGTAATTAGCATATTTTCACAGCTGCATTCAGTGCAAAATGGCAGCTGCGATCGCTTTAGCGTCCACTGCTGAATCAGGCCCTCTATACATAAATGTACATGGCTGGCTCTCCAAAGTGGACGATGGCTCACATGATACTTTACCTCATCTCTGCTCCATTACTACACTGGAGTCCCTACACAGAGATTACACCTGATCTGTGTCTCTGCTCCATTACTACACTGGAGTCCCTACACAGAGATTACACCTGATCAGGGCTGCCAAGAGAAATCTTGGGCCCCGGGACAGCAACTACATGGGGCCCCCCTGGAGGGGGTGTGGCCACAGCATCGTGGGGGCATACCCGCAAATAATAAGTATTCCCTGAATGTGTACAGGCAGGGACCACAACAGATATAACTGCTGCAGTCTCCTGTTGTTGCTCGCTTTTTAGCTAAATTTACCAAGCTCCAGAATGTAATGCACACAAGAGCTTGGCCCCAGTAGCTAATGGTGCGAGCCTCTTACAGCCCATAGGCAAAATTTTGCGAAAAGTAACGAGACTGCACTCACTACTCGCCCATGTGTGACTAGCTCCCAAAATGGCAGTGAAGGAATTGCAAATGCAATCCCTTCACTATTCACGTACCAAAAAGTGTACTATATAATACATTCGGGCGAATAATCATTTGTTATTGCTGCAAATAGAGACAATAAGTAATTATAATTATTGGGTTTGACACCCTATATAACATACAGTAAATCCTTCCTAAACAGAAAATATTTGTATGTTCCTTTTCATGAAGGGAGCAAGCATTTCCTTATAAAAAAGAACAGTAATGTCATGCAGAAATCAGTGGTGTCTAGTTGAATGCTTACTTTATTAGAAGGCATGATGTTACCTTACTCACAGAGTGGGGGAGAGGGATGGACAGAGTATGGCAGGATGTGGGGATGTGGGGGGGTAGGGTGTATGGCAGAATGGTGGGGGTTTGGCAGTTAGGGGCAAAAGTATTCAATTATAGCAGTATGGGGGAGAGTCTGTAAGGATGGAGGGTGGTATGGCAGTATAGGAGGAGAGACTGGAAGCATGGAGGGTGGTATGGTAGTATAGGAGGAGAGTCTGACAGCATGGAGGGTGGTATAGCAGTAAAGGAGGAGAGTCTGACAGCATGGAGGGTGGTATAGCAGTATAGGAGGAGAGTCTGACAGCATGGAGGGTGGTATAGCAGTATAGGAGGACAGTCTGACAGCATGGAGGGTGGTACAGCAGTATAGGAGGACAGTCTGACAGCATGGAGGGTGGTATGGCAGTATAGGAGGAGAGTCTGACAGCATGGAGGGTGGTATGGCAGTATAGGAGGAGAGTCTGACAGCATGGAGGGTGGTATGGTAGTATAGGAGGGGAGTGACAGCATGGAGGGTGGTATGGCAGTATAGGAGGAGAGTCTGACAGCATGGAGGGTGGTATGGCAGTATAGGAGGAGAGTGACAGCATGGAGGGTGGTATAGCAGTATAGGAGGAGAGTGACAGCATGGAGGGTGGTATAGCAGTATAGGAGGACAGTCTGACAGCATGGAGGGTGGTATAGCAGTATAGGAGGAGAGTCTGATAGCATGGAGGGTGGTATGGCAGTATAGGAGGAGAGTCTGGCAGCATGGAGGGTGGTATGGCAGTATAGGAGGAGAGTCTGACAGCATGGAGGGTGGTATGGTAGTATAGGAGGGGAGTGACAGCATGGAGGGTGGTATGGCAGTATAGGAGGAGAGTCTGACAGCATGGAGGGTGGTATGGCAGTATAGGAGGAGAGTGACACCATGGAGGGTGGTATAGCAGTATAGGAGGAGAGTGACAGCATGGAGGGTGGTATAGCAGTATAGGAGGAGAGTCTGACAGCATGGAGGGTGGTATGGCAGTATAGGAGGAGAGTCTGACAGCATGGAGGGTGGTATAGCAGTACAGGAGGAGAGTCTGACAGCATGGAGGGTGGTATGGTAGTATAGGAGGAGAGTCTGACAGCATGGAGGGTGGTATGGCAGTATAGGAGGAGAGTGACAGCATGGAGGGTGGTATAGCAGTATAGGAGGAGAGTGACAGCATGGAGGGTGGTATAGCAGTATAGGAGGAGAGTCTGACAGCATGGAGGGTGGTATGGCAGTATAGGAGGAGAGTCTGACAGCATGGAGGGTGGTATAGCAGTGTAGGAGGAGAGTCTGACAGCATGGAGGGTGGTATAGCAGTATAGGAGGACAGTCTGACAGCATGGAGGGTGGTATAACAGTATAGGAGGAGAGTCTGACAGCATGGAGGGTGGTATGGCAGTATAGGAGGAGAGTCTGACAGCATGGAGGGTGGTATAGCAGTATAGGAGGAGAGTCTGACAGCATGGAGGGTGGTATGGTAGTATAGGAGGAGAGTCTGACAGCATGGAGGGTGGTATGGCAGTATAGGAGGAGAGTGACAGCATGGAGGGTGGTATAGCAGTATAGGAGGAGAGTGACAGCATGGAGGGTGGTATAGCAGTATAGGAGGAGAGTCTGACAGCATGGAGGGTGGTATGGCAGTATAGGAGGAGAGTCTGACAGCATGGAGGGTGGTATAGCAGTGTAGGAGGAGAGTCTGACAGCATGGAGGGTGGTATAGCAGTATAGGAGGACAGTCTGACAGCATGGAGGGTGGTATAACAGTATAGGAGGAGAGTCTGACAGCATGGAGGGTGGTATGGCAGTATAGGAGGAGAGTCTGACAGCATGGAGGGTGGTATGGCAGTATAGGAGGAGAGTGACATCATGGAGGGTGGTATAGCATTATAGGAGGAGAGTGACAGCATGGAGGGTGGTATAGCAGTATAGGAGGAGAGTCTGACAGCATGGAGGGTGGTATGGCAGTATAGGAGGAGAGTCTGACAGCATGGAGGGTGGTATAGCAGTATAGGAGGAGAGTCTGACAGCATGGAGGGTAGTATGGCAGTATAGGAGGAGAGTGACAGCATGGAGGGTGGTATAGCAGTATAGGAGGAGAGTGACAGCATGGAGGGTGGTATAGCAGTATAGGAGGAGAGTCTGACAGCATTGAGGGTGGTATGGCAGTATAGGAGGAGAGTCTGACAGCATGGAGGGTGGTATGGCAGTATAGGAGGAGAGTGACAGCATGGAGGGTGGTATAGCAGTATAGGAGGAGAGTGACAACATGGAGGGTGGTATAGCAGTATAGGAGGAGAGTCTGACAGCATGGAGGGTGGTATGGCAGTATAGGAGGAGAGTCTGACAGCATGGAGGGTGGTATAGCAGTATAGGAGGAGAGTCTGACAGCATGGAGGGTGGTATGGCAGTATAGGAGGAGAATGACAGCATGGAGGGTGGTATAGCAGTATAGGAGGAGAGTGACAGCATGGAGGGTGGTATAGCAGTATAGGAGGAGAGTGACAGCATGGAGGGTGGTATAGCAGTATAGGAGGAGAGTCTGACAGCATGGAGGGTGGTATGGCAGTATAGGAGGAGAGTCTGGCAGCATGGAGGGTGGTATGGCAGTATAGGAGGAGAGTCTGACAGCATGGAGGGTGGTATGGCAGTATAGGAGGAGAGTGACAGCATGGAGGGTGGTATGGCAGTATAGGAGGAGAGTCTGACAGCATGGAGGGTGGTATGGCAGTATAGGAGGAGAGTCTGACAGCATGGAGGGTGGTATGGTAGTATAGCAGGAGAGTCTGACAGCATGGAGGGTGGTATGGCAGTATAGGAGGAGAGTGACAGCATGGAGGGTGGTATAGCAGTATAGGAGGAGAGTGACAGCATGGAGGGTGGTATAGCAGTATAGGAGGAGAGTCTGACAGCATGGAGGGTGGTATGGCAGTATAGGAGGAGAGTCTGGCAGCATGGAGGGTGGTACAGCAGTATAGGAGGAGAGTGACAGCATGGAGGGTGGTATGGCAGTATAGGAGGAGAGTGACAGCATGGAGGGTGGTATGGCAGTATGGGTATCAGCAAGAAAGGGGGTGTCTGGTAACAGGAGGGGTTACCAACTGTGGTACTGACACAGGGGGGATGGGTGTTCTGAAAGCAGCGAGAGAGGAAAGGGGGTGTCTGGGAAGCAGGGAGACATAGGTGGGTGGGGAGGTGTCTGGAGGCAGATAAGTGGTGTGTCTGTGGGGTACTGTTTGGGCACAGAGGGGTGAGATGGTGTCTGTAAATGGGACAAAAACACCTGTCCTCACAGTATATTAACTAGCACACAGTATTAGTGTAATGATGGCACTGACCTCATTTGCATGTATCGTGCTAGGGATCTCCTCTGTCTACTGTCTGGACAGTGTGATCAGAGGTACCCAGGGATGAGGCCAGGAGCCCTACCTCAGACCCGCACTCTGCTCAGAAAATCACGATGTACGCCGCTGGCCCTAGAACTGCAGTGAGGGTGGAGTGGGTCATTCCTGCTCCCGCTCTGCCTCCATATCAGCAGTGTCATGTGGCAGGACACAGGGCGGGCGGCTCTGGATCCCTTTGCTGGTTTTGAGGGGATTCAGGTAAGTAGAAGCCGCGACTGAGTGAGATACTCGCGATATGATGATGTCATCATCTCGTGAGATCAGAGGCTCCGCGGCGGCTGTGTATGTGGTCACTGTTTACTAAATAGGAGGGAGGTGAGCACATAAACATACTTGAAAGCTCCCCCTGCGGTGGTATAGTTGGTAATTATAAGAAAATATTTTAAATGAATGCAAAAAAATAAAAACTTTAGACGGCCGAGTACTGGTGTGCTCCGGGCCCCCCTGGCATGCCCGGGCCTGGGTAAATTGTACCCGCTCCCCCCCCCCTCTCAGTGCCCTGCACCTGATCTGTGTCTCTGCTCCATTACGCCACTGGAGTCCCTAAACAAGGATTACACCTGATCTGTGTCTCTACTCCATTACTACACTGGAGTCCCTACACAGAGATTACAACTGATCTGTGTCTCACCTCCATTACTACACTGGAGTCCCTACAGAGAGATTACACCTGATCCGTGTCTTTATGCTCCATTACTACTAGAGATGGATGGTTCGGATTCTGTGAAATCCGAACCGCTCCGAGTCCACCCAAACGCTGTTCGGGTGTTCCCCGCTTGACTCGGATTCCCCTTCGAGGCCGAATGGTGGCCTCCTGATGTCGGATTCTCGCGAGAGAATCTGACGTCAGGGTTACTAGTGAAGGGCAGAACGCAGTATAGCGGTCTGCCCTACACAAAAACAAACACACAGCTGCCAGCGGCAGCTATGTGTTTGTTATAGCAGCCAATGAGAATCACACAGACTCTCATTGGCTGCTGCACGGAGGGAGCTAGCTGGAGCTCACTCATGAGCTCCGTCTTCTGGCTCCCTCCGCAGCGTGTAATAGAGCAGAGCAGAACGGACGGCAGCAGGAGCGGGGATTCAGGTAAGTTTTATTTTTCTTTTTTATTTGTGTGTGTGTGTAAGGGGGCGCTGCTGGGGTCATACTACTTGGGGCACCACTGCTATTGGGGGCATACTACTGGGGGCACTGCTAATGGGGGCACTACTAATGGGGGCACCACTAGTGGGGGGCATACTAGTGGGGGCACTGCTAATGGGGGCATACTACTGGGGGCACTGCTAATGGGGGCATACTACTGGGGGCACTGCTAATGGGGACATACTAGGGGTACTGCTCATGGGGGGCACTACTAATGGGGGGCACTACTAATGGGGGCACTGCTAATGGGGGCATACTACTAGGGGCACTACCACTGGGGGCATTACTACAGGGGGCATAGCTATTGGGGGCACTACTACAAGATGCATTACTACTGGAGGCACTGCATAGGGGGCCCTACTAATAAGGGCACTGCATAGGAGGCACCACTACTGGGGGCATTGTGTAAGGGACATCACTGCTGGGGGCATTGTCTAAGTGACACTATTGCTGTGGGCATTGTATAAGTGGCACTACTACTGTGGGCATTGTACAAGGGGCATTACTACTGTGGGCATTGTGTAAAAGGGTCACTACTGTGGGCATTGTGTAAAAGGGGCACTACTGTGAGCATTGTGTAAAAGGGGCACTACTGTGTGTCGTAACATAAATAATAGACACTACTTTATGGTGTAATGTGAATCAGGGGCACTATGGCCCTGATTCAGAGCCGGACGCTCTGACCAGATAGCTCGCTCTGAATCAGGGCCCACCTCCATAAATATGGAGCGTCCTCCTGTACGCTCGTATAGCTGTGGGTCATCACCCACAGCATATACGAGCGTGCAGGATGATGGTCGCGATGGTCTTGACCATCGCGACCATCGCCACTGCGAGCAGAAGCCTGCGGTTGAGTTTCTCAACCACAAGGCCAGGAGTGATTTTGGCTCTATCAGAGCCAAAATCACTCCCACTGACATCACTAGTGATGTCAGTGGGGCCGGCTTCTGACGGTAGGCGTTCCCTTGGGAACGCCTCCGTCTGGCAGGCACGCCCCCGACACGCCCACCAAAGGGGGCGTGCTGTCAATCAACATCGATAGCACGCCCCCTTTGATCAGACACTACGAGCGAAGGAAAGTCCTTCGCTCGTCGCGTCTCGCGCATGCGCACGACGGAGCTCCCTCCGTCGTGCGGACAGCCGCTCGCGAGTGGGTCTGAATCAGGGCCTATGTGCGGTGTAATGTGAATAAAATTGTGCATTGTGACTCCTTGGGCCAAAGCCCACTTTGTAAATAAGTACTGTGATTCTGCTGGCCATACCCCACTGGGTGGGTGGGAGGGCCCAAGGACAATTCCATCTTGCATTACTATTCATTTCTTCCACTGCTGTGTGGCAATGTGTCATAGATGTGCTTTAAACTGTGTTGTCTGTGTCGCTGCGCCGCTGCTCTGTCGCTTAGTAACCAGTCAGCTCACTGCAACCTTTGGCCAATAATGGTGAACACAATTCTTGTAAAAAATCCAAATCCAAAGCCAATCACTGCAGTTTGGCAAATCCAAATCCAAAGCCGGACGACGAATTCGTCAAAAATGGTCTGGCGCACATCCGTAGACAATATACGTAAGACTGAGCTCAGAGAGAAATTGGTTACAGAGGCCTCTTACAGTGCAAATAGACCTAAGCTGCCACCAATTCAAACCTTCCACTGACCTTTTATCTAAAGAAAAATCTGCTGTTATCAACTGTGAAAATCACGTCAACATGATACATGAGACTTTTGACTTTAAGATTGCTGCTGTTAATATTTACAGAAATGTCAAAAAAGAAAAGCTCCTATTCTCTGAAGTTCAAAGCAGGGTTTACTCAGGGAACACTTAAGCTGTGTACACATTAGCCGATATGTAGACGAGCTGTCGTCCGATCTGGGTCGGCACATCATAGAGATCACCCAGTGTGTACGCACTACTTACGACCAAACGTGCTCCCGTTTGGTTGTGAGTCGCATCGTCATGTCGGCCCTACATGCAGCTCAATCTGACAATGCGACTCACGACCTCATGCAGAGGGATGCGAATGGTGCCGATGTATTGGGCTGTCGGGCACTGGATCGTGGAATGTGTACCTGCTGCCCGATATGTCGGCCCGGCAGCATTGCGGTCATCCATCGCATCGCTGGGTACACACATCATTAAGTGCGTACCCAGCTTAAAGGCCCCATACATCAGCAATCTGAAAACCACAATTGAACAATTTGAAGATTTATTGCCCGATCTTAGGATTTCCCAATCGAGCAATCTGCGCCCATACACTACAGATCTTTTTCAGTGATTTGCAGATCGATTGCAGCAAACACAGATCTGGCAATTTTGAAAGGCCCATTATTTTGCTAGAAACGGTCTGCAAATCTGCTGATCATGGGCCTGATTCAGACCCACTCGCAAGCGGCTGTCCGCTCGCAAGTGGGTCGATGGTGTGCACTGCGCATGCGCACGACGGAGGGAGCTCCGTCGTGCGCATGCGCGAGACGCGATGAGCGAAGGACTTTCCTTCGCTCGTTGTGTCTGATCAAAGGGGGCGTGCTGTCGATGTTGATTGACAGCATGCCCCCTTTGGTGGGCGTGCCGGGGGCGTGCCTGCCAGACGGAGGCGTTCCCATGTATGGGGGCCTTCACAGTGCAGGTCTCCTCACAGAATCACAAGTGAAATAAATAGTGCCACCTGTGGATCTTTTAAAATGTGTCAAGGCCCCCATACATCAGAGATGGATTGCAGCAATCGTGCAATTTGCAATCGATTGTGTATAAAAATCTGCAATGTATGGGCTTCACAGATCGCAGATTGCAACCAAAAAGTGATTGGAATTGTTTAATCAGATTGTCCAACATGTTGGATTTCACAGATCGATTGGGGCTGTAGATTGCTAGTGTATGGACATGATCAGAAGATTTGCAGTCCGTTTCCAGCAAAATGATGGGCCTTTCAAGATTGTCCGATCTGTGTTTTCTGCAATCGATCTGCAAATCACTGAAAAAGATCTGTAGTGTATGGGCGCAGATTGCTCGATTGGGAAATCCTAAGATCGGGCAATAAATCTTCAAATTGTTCAATTGTGGTTTTCAGATTGCTGATGTATGGGGGCCTTCAGTTAAGGCCCCCATGCCTCTAAAATAATGTTCAGGCAGGGAGCAGGGCTGTGCCCTTCATGTTATGGGGCTCCAGGTGACGGCCTTGCTAGCCCGCACCTTGAGCCGCAACTGGTTTCTACAGCATTTTCTATCCTGATACAAATTCAGGAAAGAGCAAAGGGCCTGATTCAGAGCCGGACGCAATTAGCGCTCGCTCGTCCTGAAAATAGGGGTGGCTATTCAAATGAACCGTTCGCTGTTTGCGGTCTGTTCACGCCTCTAGGTCTGAACGAGCGTACAAAATTTGCGGTAATTTTTTGGGAAACTACGCCCCCTGGCCGCTCGCATCCTACGTCATGTCCGCTATTTATTAGATTAATCGAGTACATCGAACAGGGTATGAACTGCTCGCTATTCTTGTGGTTGGTTTTTGCTACCACAATTTTGCGAGCAGTTCTGGCTTTAAAAAAACCCAGTGACGTGGTCAATGACGCTGCTGTTTTAAATATGCACAACCATAAAACGCCCGTTTTGACCTTTAAGCACGCCTGCGATCGGATCTCCACTCCCCGTTTTCAAGCACCTTCCCCTGTTACCACCCACATACACCTCATTCTGTCACTCAAATTAGCAGGCATTCGCTATTTTGCGAGCACATGAATTTCGGCCGCACTGACAGGTTCGCGCATGCGTATAACGATCCGTACGCATGCGCAGTTGGGCAAACATCGCTCTGAGCGAACGAGTGGCCGCTTACGAGTGGCTCTGAATCAGGCCCAATGTGTGTTTCTGCTTGTCTGTGTGCTGGTCTGAAAAGTAGTTGGAATTTAGACCTAAACTCTCTTGTCCTCAGCTGCACAACTAATTGTAACAAAATAGCATTAAGGCCCCCATACATCAGCAATCGATTGTGGCAATAAAAGTAAAAAATCTGCAATGTATGGGCGTCACAGATCGCAGATTGCAACCAAAAAGTGATTGGAATTGTTTAATCAGATTGTCCAACATGTTGGATTTCACAGATCGATTGGGGCTGTAGATTGCTAGTGTATGGACATGATCAGCAGATTTGCAGACCGTTTCTAGCAAAATGATGGGCCTTTCAAGATTGCCAGATCTGTGTTTGCTGCAATCGATCTGCAAATCACTAAAAAAGATCTGTAGTGTATGGGCGCAGATTGCTCGATTGGGAAATCCTAAGATCGGGCAATAAATCTTCAAATTGTTCAATTGTGGTTTTCAGATTGCTGATGTATGGGGGCCTTAAGGCATACAACCTATGCTCCAGCAAAGAGTATAGAAAACATGCATTGTTAGGGTGCCCAGAGGACTGGATTTGGGAAACACTGGTCTGAAGTCTGTTATACTGTACTACAATACGTTTTAACTATCATTATCCTCAGTGGGAGTTGAGGCATGCTAAACTTAGTACCATATTCAGCAGGCCTAAAGAGAACAAAAAATGTGATAAAATACTCCATTATGGACCTGTCTCTGCAATTTTTTATTTTGAGTTGCGTTTTTGTGTTTGTGAAATTTTATAAACCTGCACTTTATAAAACAGTTTACTTTTATATGGTTTACATGTTAAGCATTGTAATTGTGTTATGAATATTTACTTTTTTAATTGATCCTATATTAATATCTGTGAATAATGCAATGTTTTGCTGTTTTTTAGGGAAGAATTGGTAATTAAAATATCTTGTTCAGGCCCTAATGTATGAATATATGAAGAAGGGTGCCTATCATGAAATTTGGTCCTAGATACAGAATGTGTGCATTTTAGATTCTGTGCTGGGGTGTTAGCAGTGAACACAGTGAGAGAGAGAGTGTGTGTCTGGGCGCTTTTAAGGTGTTAGTAGTGAATGCAGGGGGGTGGCTGGGTGCTGCTGGGGTGTTGGCAGTGGATGCAGGGAGGGAGAGTGTGTGGGTTCTACTGGAGTGTTGGCAGTGGATGCAAGGGAGAGAGTGTGTCTAGGTGCTGCTAGGATGTTAGTAATGAATGCAGGGGGTGTCTGAGTGTTTCTGGGGTGCTGGCAATGAATGCATGGGGAGGAGAATGTGTGTCTGTGTGCTGCTGGGTTATTGAAAGTGAATGTGGAGGGGGGAGTGGGTGAGAGGGTGTGTCTGGGTACAGGGGGAGGAGAGTGTGTGACTTGGTGCTGCTAGGGTGCTGGTAGTGAATGTGGTTTAGGAGGAGTGTGTTCAACATCTCCACATATAAAAACCCGCACTTTAGTAAATACAGTATATCCCCAAGAGTCAAAATACATTTGTATACTGAATGACCAGGGTCATGTATAGTCAGATAGTTACATATGAAACTATACTGTCAACAAGCATTCTCATTTGTACAGTATTCACTTAATAAAATACCGCTCTACAGATTTTTGAGGCATGAACTCCTGTTCCTTCTGGCATATGATAACAGAGGGGATCATATAGATGATACAAATTGTCTAACCCACCCTTAGACCCTCTACAGTGGCGTAACTTCATCCCAGTAGTCTGGAGACAAGATGCATGTTGGCGCCCCACCCATGACGACTTTTCAACTTCGTAAAATAAATTAATTGCCCTTGACATCCCTATGATAATGAGTTGTATTATGTGACTCAGTACTCCCTATCCAGTTACAGCCCATTTCCCGCTAAACTGTTACTGCTCGCTTTCACCCATTGATGCAGATCCATGTGATTTTGGACTGCTAATTTGACAAATGCGCAGAGCGATATCTCAGAAAATGACGCATGTGCAGTACAATCGCTCATTCCTTCTGCAATCTTTGTGACTGCCAGACAATATGGAGAGCATTTTAGTGACCGCCAGACAATACTATCAAAACTGATAGCAATTTAGTGGCTGCCATACACCACTGAATGCATTTTTGTGACCGCTAGACAATATGGAGAGCATTTTAGTGACCATCATAAAATGCAGAGAATATCACAGCAAACATATAATGCAAAGGACGTCGCAGTGACCGCCATATCATGCAGAGCATCAGTGACCGCCTTATAATGCAGAGAGCATTGCAGTTCCTACCATATAATCTAGAGATCTTCTTTGACCATCATATGCAGATAGCGTTGCAGTGCCCACCATATAATTTAGAAAGTGTTGCAGTGCCTGCCATATAATGCAGAGTGTTGCAGTGCCCGCCGGATAATGCAGTGTGTGCAGGGCCTTCCATGTAATAAAGGGATTGTCGCAACAATCCCCATATAATGCAGTCTGTCGCAGTGCCCCCATATAATGCAGGGAGTTTAGCAGTGCCCGGCATGTAATGCAGAAAGTATCACAGTGACCCTATATAATGCAGAGAACATCACAGCAACCACCATACAATTCAGAGGACATATTGTAGCAGTGACTGCCATATAACGCAGAGAGCATCATTGACCGCCATATAATGCAGAGACCATCTGTGCTCACCATATGCAGAGAGCGTCGCAGTGCCCACCATATATTTTAGAAAGTGTTGTAGTGCCCACCATATAATACAGAGTGTCGCAGTATCCGCAAGATAATGCAGAGTGTTGCAGTGCCCTCCATGTAATGCAGAGTATGTCACAGTGAACCCTATATAATGCAGAGTGTTGCAGTGCCCTTCATGTAATGCAGAGTATGTCGCAGTGACCCCATATAATGCAGAGTCCGCCATATAATGTAGAGAGCGTTACAGTTCCCGCCACATAATGCAGTGTCGTAGTGCCCACCATATATTGCAGAGTGTTGTACTGTCCGCCATGTAATGCAGAGAGTGTTGCAGTGCCCGCCATGTAATGCAGAGTGTCTCAGTGCCCCCCACATAATGCACAGTGTCGCAGTGCCCGTTATGTAATGTAGAAAGCGTTGCAGCGACAGCCATATAACACAGAGATCATCAGCAGTGATCCACATTTAACACATATAATATGAATACACCACACACACAATATTAATACAACTCGCACACACAACATTAATACACCACCCCACCACCACAGATAGTATTAAAACACATGACCCCCTAAAAAATAAATATATAATGAAACACACACACATTTTATATTACACACACACATACACATTTTATATTATACACACGCACATTATATATATCACATACATTTTATATAACACAGGCACACATTTTATATACCACACACACACATTTAGATATATATTACATACAACAATGTGGTTGCTATCCAGGGTGAAAATTATCTTGCGATTCGCAGGGAAATGGAAAAGGGGCGGAGATAGCCATATTGACTCCATCCCCTGCATGAGATCTAGGGGGGAACGTTTGTTGGGAGCCTGCCAGTGCCTGTGGCTGCAAGGAGCACTGAGCGTCCTGCACCTGCTTGTAGCATCCCCCATGAATCAGTGGTGGCTGCGCTGCTGCCAAATTTACACAGTCACACAAGACCCGCTGCCGGCAAACAGATGCACTGTGCCCGGCAGGCCAGTCTGACCCCAGTGTTGAGGGCACCAGTGCCACAGCCAGCCCACAGAGCCTCTCTCCTGGGTCCCGGCCACTCTCTCCCCGCAGCCAGCACGGTGCCAAGTAAGTTGCAGTGCAGCAGTGTGTGGGAGATGGAGTCTCGGCTCCTCAGAAGGAGCTAACGATACTGGATCAGAACCTCTATACACACCTTCCTATACCTTCTAATGTCCTGCCTATACCTTCTAAGGATGACGCCAATTTGCGTACGCAGTCACACCATAAATAAAGACTTAGACGTGGAATCTGTGGTTCCAAAGCACAAGTGATATTCAGGTAAAAGTTCAGACAGTTACACGCAATTGATCAAGACACAATTTAGGTGCAAAAGGAAATTATACAGACCCAAGTACAGTATACATACGAAGGCGCTTCCGGACCCAGAGATAGGCATCAGCAAGAGACCCCTAGTCATTCAGCATTCAGCATGAAGACTCCGAATCAGCGTTCGTGCACTTATATTTATACCCCCCCAGAATAAACAGGACAATAGGGAAGTCTGTTGCTGATATCATTGGTTCTCAGGTGGTGAAGCATCTGTTACAGCACATTTAACAGGCTGGTTCAAACAGACTCTCCCTGCCTCTAACAGCTGGGGGTCTTCCTCTTCACGCCTCCGACAGCATCCTAACAGTTGTTTCTAAAATATACATTTTGTTGCTTGTAGGCACTGCGATCCATAACTCGGGAATGCATGATGCGATCTTCCCACTGATAACACCGGAATACTGTGAAAAGAGTACGCATCAGTACAACTCCAAACACGACTGGTTTAGCATGTATAATACCTTAGTTATCAAATATCTTTATTTCTCAGCATTTAAACTAACTGAACCTACTTAAATCATACACTTTACAGCTTATTGAACCTTATGTGTGAATATATAATGTGTGGGTATCCAGGGTTTGATATGAGGACGCTAGTTAACTTGGGGCAGATGCGTGTGCATAAAGCTAATAAAACAGCGGTTTCATACAAAGTCGTATGCATTCGCTAATATGCGACTAGTTAACAGCGCTATTGTATGTATTAATGTGCCTATGGGAAATGATGAAAAATGCAATTGCATGGTGCTATTAGTATTATCGCCACATGTACTAAAATGTGAGTTTATTTAAAATGGCGCTTAAGCGGCCATTCACAAAATAGCGTCTTGCGATCTAATTTTCAAGATGGCGTCTTGCGGCCAGTCACAAGATGTCATCGCCGTGATTAAATTTCAACCTGAACTTGTCTTAGCCAATTATTCAGCTTCGACAATCCACCCTTTGATAGCAAACAACATGCTATCACAATCTGCTATTAGAATTTAATTTAGGCTTACATTTACATATTATTTGGTGTTATTATGGGATTGCACAAGGTGGTTCTTTATCCATCAATAATGTGTCTCTGGGTGGGGACATAAAACTTCTATTATACGCACACTGCGGATCTTGGAAGATCATGTGAAAGGTGTGGGAATGCACCAGTCTTATAATAGCAGTCTTGAACGGGAATTGAGACTTTACATGATCTGAGATGTTCTATGAATAACATTTCAATAATACATTCTATGCATGTCTAAATATAATACATCAAACGATTGTATTCCCTAGTTCAGGGTTGTAATGCAGTTCTATATTTACCTCAGTATACATATTGTCATTACTGACCACCATCATAGTTTAGTTCTTTCGTTTCACTCTGTTTCTACATTTTCCACACTTCAACACAATAGGAACACACCGTACGCATATTCCAATTATTATGATGACAATCAGTATAAGGATTAAGAATTTGCCTATGCTGGCGATCATTTCCTGGACCCATTCCCCTAGACCTGAGAACCATTTTACTGGGTTCAGCCATGACACTCATCCTTCTATCTTTTCCCCTACTTCAACCACTGAAGCGTTATGGTTCTTGCGAAATTCACACTTTAGCTGCAGAATGTCATCCATCTTCCGGTCTATCACCTCCTTAGGGTCGCAGGTATCATTGGTGACATAGGTGCAACATTTTACTCCAAATTGGGTGGTCAATGTTATGCAATACCCTCCAGTAACAGCAGTTAAATAATTCAACACTAGCCTGTGTTGCACCAGTTCTTTCTTGTACGCTTGCAGTTCTCTCCCTGTATACCTGAATGTGTCATCGTACATATCGGTGATATTATCTATTAATTTAGCAAGTTCTTGAATATATCTAAAATTTAATGTACCCCGAACGATCCTGGTGGGGTCCAATGCGACCAGAACTTGAAAGCCAGTTGTCTCACTGATTAACTGAGTGGCTTTATGTATATCACCAGGTACCATATTTCTTTTGCCTCTGTGTTCATATTGTGTGTGAAGATATGGCGATGGTGTGTTTTTATGTATACCCAGCATTTCAGCATGTGTGAGGGTCATAACTTCTGGGACTACTTTTCCCAGGTAACACAAACCTTCCGAACTTGGGGAGAGCCATTTATACGCTTTACTTCCACAGATGAAATATACATTATCAGGGAGAACATAAGGAATGGTATGCATCATTATGATTAAGCACATTTCCCTTGCAAACAATCCTATTTCTGGTTCTTCCATCTGGTACATGCAAGTTTCTGGCTGTATTATTTTAGCACAATAACCATTTGGCACCTTACCAATAATTTCTTTGGTGGAACTCAATGTATACCGATACCTAAAATGTTTCCCACCAGACTTAATGGAGCACAGCAGATCATGGTTTATGGACTCATTATCAGCTCTTTGTGAGAAGGTCATCGTCTGATTATTCCCCGTCACTTCCCAACTCCAGGGTTTATTGGAGTTGGTTATGTTTAAACATAAAAGTGATCTATCTACTTGGAATTGATAGAGTTTGAAATGAGGTGCTTTGGATGAGAGGAATTTTCCATCCAATGTTTTCCCTTTTTGTAATTCAAAAATTTCCATGATATTCAGCAGAAATAGCACCAACCCTATGTTATGCTGTACCTGGGGCACATGTGAACACACCCAGCAATCAGTTTGATTTAACAGTTTGCCTACCATGCTATGATAATCCTCTAGAGGATACCCACCCCAGTACAGATTATATTTAGGTTGGCACCGTTGGATACAGTTCTCATCAACTAGGGACCCACAAAGCTCACAAATACAGGAATCTTCAGATGATAACCCTCCACACCTTCCCCGAGTATCCGGAATGACAGCTTTTAACAATAACAGTACTAAGATTGGTCAGACACTCCCCTGATTGGCATTGCACTCCTCCTGATTCCACTCCATCAGCACTGCCATCAGCTCCCGTTTCCTCAATCAGTCCCCTATCACAGACACTGGATATCCCCGGGCTGACCAGGATGGTGAACACTCTAAAAGAGAATATGAAAATGAACACAGCAGGCCCGTCCATTGTCACAACAAGACCTGCAAATTTCTCTCAGTTCAGGTATCTTACTATGACCTTTTCAATCCTCCCGGAACAAGCTCGCGAGCGACAGATCCACGCTATCAGCTTTGTCTCCGACTTGTTTCTCCACCGGTTGATTGACCTTTTTGCAGTGAGTGGAATGGACCCAGGTATCTCTCTCGGCCACCTTCAAAGATGTAGTACTCGTCAGCAGCACCTGGTACGGACCTTCCCACCGATCAGTCAAACAACCTGAACGCAAGAAATTTCTGATCATTACATATTCTCCTGTTTCAACATCATGACAGTTCGTTTCAGGCATATCATTAGACAACAATTTCAGTTTCTGCTGCTGTTGTTTTAACTGCTTACTCATTGATATAAGATACTTCACAGTTACCTCGTTGTTACCCTTTAGATCTTCCTGTGGACTTATAATCAAATGAGGTTGTCTACCGAACAATATTTCAAATGGGGACAGATTCAGAGGAGGTCTAGGAGTGGTCCTTATGCTATGTAGGACCAAAGGTAAAGCTTCTGTCCATCCTAGTCCAGTCTCTGCCATGATTTTACTTAACTTATTTTTAATAGTCCCGTTCATCCTCTCTACCTTGGCACTGGTTTGCGGTCGGTAGGGGGTGTGAAGTCGGCTATTAATACCTATCAGCTTACACATATTTTGGAAAACATCACCTGTGAAATGGGTACCCCTATCACTCTCGATGATTTTAGGGATACCGTACCTGCATACAAATTCCTGAACTATTTTCTTAGCAGTAAACACAGCAGTATTAGTGGCCGCTTGGTAAGCCTCAACCCAGTTAGAGAATACGTCTGTGCACACCAATACATACTTAAGGTTCCTGCAGGGTGGTAATTGGATGAAATCAATTTGTATCACCTGGAAAGGCCCATCAGTCGGTGGAATGTGGGACGGTTCGGTAGGGATCGCTTTCCCTATGTTCTTTCTCAAACAGGTCAGACAGGACATTGCTATCTTCTCTGCTTGTGAAGAAAATCCTGGTGCACACCAGTATGCCCTCACCAACTTGCACATACCCTGTTTACCCAGGTGAGTCAGACCGTGTGCTGCCTCAGCCAGGCTGGGGTAATATGCCTTGGGGGCTACTGGCTTACCATGTCAGTCCCTCCATAGCCCAGATGACTATTGCCCACACCCCTTGGACTTCCAAATGGATTTTTCCTGGATTGAACACAAATTTAGCATATCAATAGTTTGAAATGACATAATTGTTTCAGTTGGAGGAAACATTTTTAACCCTGCCACCCATTTTGCAGCTTCGTCAGCTCTGTTGTTGCCCAGTGACACCGGGTCATCCTCACATGTGTGGGCTTTGCATTTAATTACTGCCACTGCTTTGGGCAGTTGGATTGCTTCTAAAAGATGTTTTATGTGTCGGGAATGTGCAACTGGTGTGCCTGCTGCTGTCATAAAATTTCTCAGATGCCATAGAGCCCCAAAATCGTGCACCATCCCGAACATGTACCTCCAGTCAGTGTAAATGTTAGCAGATTTGCCTGCTGCCAGTTCACATGCTCTAGTCAGTGCTACTAACTCTGCCACCTGGGCTGAGTGAGGAGGACCGAGAGGTTTAGCTTCTATGGTGTCTGTGTCATTTACAACAGCATAACCTGTACATAATTCACCTGTGTCTGTTTGTCTATGACAACTCCCATCCGTATAAAAAGTTACATCCACATTCTCTAAAGGTGTGTCATGTATGTCAGGTCTAGCAGTAAAGGTCTGATTCAGATATGTCATACAATCGTGCATATCATTATGTCTGCCGAACTCACCTACCGCCAGCAACTCCTCTCCTTCCACCCTTTGTACATCATGTTGTACATATGGTAGGTATGTTGCTGGATTCAGCGTACTGCAATGTTTAACAGTAATACTTGCAGGAGCGATTAGAGCTAGTTCCCATTTGGTGAACCTAGCCGAGGAGACGTGTCTGGTTTGAGCTGAGTTCAACCGAGCAGATACAGCATGGGGAGTGTAGACAATCATATCATGGCCCAATACTACGTCCTCACTTTTCCTCACCAATAAAGCGGTAGCTGCTACACTTCTCAAACAGGTGGGGAGTGATCTTGCTACCGTGTCCAATTGGGCACTGTAGTATGCTATGGGCCTACTGGCATCACCATGTTTTTGTGTAAGGACACCTGCAGCACAACCATCGGCTTCCGTACAATACAAATCAAAAGGTTTTTCATAATCAGGTATTCCCAGTGCATGAGCTCTTGTCAGACTATCCTTAAGATTAAGGAAAGCCTGTTCTGATTCCTCTGTGTGTATGACACGATCGGGCTTTGAGGAAGAGACTAATTCCTGTAAAGGTAAGGCCAAAATAGAAAAACCTGGTATCCACATTCTACAATATCCACACATTCCCAAGAAGGTACGAATTTGCTGTTGATTCTGCGGCAGTGTCATGTTTTGTATGGCCTGGATTCTATCTGTTGTAAGGTGTTGTAACCCCTGGGTTAGGCAGTGTCCCAAATATTTTATTATTATTATTATTATTATTATTATCCTATATTTATATGGCGCCACAAGGGTTCCGCAGCGCCTTACATAGTACATAAACATAGTGCACAAACATAGTACATAGACATAGTACATAGACAGTTGAGCAGAACAAGAAAACAGTGTCATACATGTAACCCCCCTTCAGTGTGCGGTGTGGTACATAGGTGCATTTGGAGTGATACACCTCCTATTGCCTCAGGCTAGCTCTCCAGGGTGTGGGCAATACCTGAGAAGGGGGTCCCTGCCCATGCAGGCTTTATAACAGTCACACATATAGATACAGGTATAGATGGACACATGCAGCAACAGTTCTATTGAATAACTTGGGCGCCAGACCTTCTCTTATAAAAATAAACCAATTTATTTCTCTCCTCCTGCACATGACTTTACAGGACAAGAATATCCTCTTCCTCCAGCTCATATACTTGGCATGTCAGATGGTATATGACAATCTTATGGATATGGTTACATTACATCACCCTCTTCTTCACCAGCACAGTCTTTAAGCATAGTCACAATGAATGCTTTGCATTTTACCCACACAGGTCCACCTGGCCCTTTGCTGGCTGGTGCCTGTAGTTCTCCACTTCATATGTGCAGGTCCACCTAGCCCTTCGCTGGCTGGTGCCTGTAGTTCTCCACTTCATACGTGCAGGTCCACCTAGCCCTTTGCTGGCTGGTGCCTGTAGTTCTCCACTTCATATGTGCAGGTCCACCTAGCCCTTTGCTGGCTGGTGCCTGTAGTTCTCCACTTCATATGTGCAGGTCCACCTAGCCCTTCGCTGGCTGGTGCCTGTAGTTCTCCACTTCATACATGCAGGTCCATCTAGCCCTTCGCTGGCTGGTGCCTGTAGTTCTCCACTTCATATGTGCAGGTCCACCTAGCCCTTCGCTGGCTGGTGCCTGTAGTTCTCCACTTCATACGTGCAGGTCCACCTAGCCCTTTGCTGGCTGGTGCCTGTAGTTCACTTCATACATGCAGGTCCACCTGGCCCTATGCTGTCTGGTGCCTGTAGTTCCACAGCTTCACACACATCTCACATAACTTCTTTTGCACTCTGCCTCTCCTTTGTCTCTTCTAAGACAATATACAGAGTGTCTCATACACAGTCTGCCTCTCTCTGCTCCCCTTCTCTTTCACATGGGACAGCAATATACAGACTTTTCTATTGCAGCTATCAGACGCTCAGCTGCTGCCCATCCCTATCCTACAGGAATGGCTCCTATAGCCACACTGCTACCACAGTGACCCCCCCTTTAATGGCTGCTGGGTGGCTTTTATGCATAAGGGACTCCTCTGGTACCTTAACAGTAAAAGCTCCTGGGAAATTCCTCTTCCCCATTTTACTCTGGATTGGCATGGCTGTAGTTTGTCCTTAGCCACCTTGTGTCCTGTTTGTGAGAGATGAAGTAACAAAAGTTTAGTATCATTCAAACATGACATAAACGAGTCAGAACATAGCAATAAATCATCCACATATTGAATTAGAACAGATCCATTGGCAGGTTGAAAAGATTGTAAACAGTCGTGCAATGCCTGGGAGAAGATACTGGGGCTGTCTATGAAACCTTGGGGTAATCGTGTCCATGTGTATTGTAAACCTCTGTATGTAAATGCGAATAGATACTGACAGTCAGGATGGAGAGGCACAGAGAAGAAAGCTGAACAGAAGTCAATGACAGTGAAATGGGTTGAATTTGGTGGGATTTGCATCAAAATGACAGCTGGATTCGGCACTATGGGGAATTGGCTCTCTACTACCTTATTAACACCTCTAAGGTCTTGTACCAGCCTATAACCCCTCCCACCACTCTTCTTCACTGGAAAGATGGGACTGTTGGCTACACTAGCTGTACGATCTAAAATTCCCTGTTGCAATAATCGCTCAATTATTGGAAAAACCCCTAGTTCTACCTCCTGCTTTAGCGGGTACTGGGGAATTTTTGGAGCTTGCCTTCCGCTTTTTAAATTTACCATTACTGGGCTTACGTTTGCCATTAATCCAGTGTCCTGTCCATCTTTAGTCCAAAGGGAATCTGGAATTAGGGACAACATTTCATCTACTTGTGATGGAGTTTCATTTAAAACGGTAGAGTAATACATTATCCTTTGAGGAGTGTCTAACATATCCCGTACCTCGTATAACATTCTCTCTGGGATATCTAAAAATACACCATCAGGGGTGCAATATATAACACATCCCATCTTACATAACAAGTCTCTGCCCAGTAGGTTAGTAGGAGCCGCAGCAGCCAGGAGAAAAGAATGCCTGGTATGCAACGACCCAATAGTAACCTCTGTGGACTTTGTTAAAGGATAATGATCCACTTTCCCTGTTACACCCACTGTTGGTACTGTCTTGTTGGTCACCTGCAAATTAATGGGAGATTTTATCACCGACCTGGTCGCCCCTGTGTCTACAAGAAAAGGATATTCAGTACCAGCTATATCAACCATCATGACCGGTTCTTCCCTAGTACTTCCCGTTAACCTGACCATCTGTAGACTACAGGTATGACCTGACCCCTAGCATTGGCTACCATTCTCCAATAACGCATTTACGGCTACAATTGGAGCTGGTGCCTGCTGAACATTTGCTGGCCTCTGTGCATATCCCTTATGGGGATATCTAGGTCTTCCCTGATGTGAAATCCCTACTCCTTTTACTGTACAGTTTCTACTTAAGTGTCCTGTTTGTTTACAGTTAAAACATGTTCGTGTTTCGGGTGAAGACATGTGGTGTTGTGAGGTTTGCGCAGAGGGTAAAGGTAGTGGATATGGGTAAGGATAGGGAGGGTAAGGGTATTGTGGGGGATAAGAGGTTGGTGGATAGCCTGGGACCTGTGGTTGCATCGGGCTAGTAGGATAGAGTTGTGTTTGTTGTTGAGTGGGGTTAGTGAGAGCACATACTTGTTCAGAAGTGAGTGAGTGTGTGTGCAAGTGCAAGTGGGTCTGTTGGCTGTGATGTTACCGTCATTCCCTCCAGAGCTTGTATACTGACGGCCATTAGTTTTTCGCTCTGGGCTTCTCTCTTTTTGGAGATGTTTTTATCATGTTCAATAGCGGTTTCTATGAGGGTATCTATTGTAAGTCCCCGCCAGCCAGGCTGTGAGGTCTGAACCCGAGTTTTTAAACTCTCTTTCAGACCGTCCACAAGTACTGTAACTATCATTCCCCTGTGGTGAGTGCTATCTTTAATATCTTCTATCCCAGTGTACTGGGTGATAGCCTGCAGAGCCCGATCGCAGTAATCTTCTGCAGTCTCACTCTCTTTTTGTTTAATGGTGAAAATTTTGTTCCAGTTAACTACTACTGGAAAATATATACCCAATTGAGTTACATTGCGGGAAATGTTACCTTGGTTTACTTGGTCTGTTAAGGGAACGTCATCATCCAATACACAATCCGTGATAAATTTTGTCACGTCAGTATTGCGTGGCAGACAGGCCCTTAACACCACACGCCAATCTTTATTAGTGGGTTCATGTGAACTACCCAAATTTCTCAAAAATCTTTGACATTTGGCTAATTCCTTTTTGGGATCGGGGAAATCATTTATGATGGAATTTAGTTCTGCTCTTGTCCAAGGACAATGCATTACTACTTCCCTCGTGGGCACTATACCGTTCGCGTCTGCATTTCCATTTGGAATAGTTATTGTCGGAATGGGATGCAGACCGGTAGCACTGCTACCTTTGACCAGATTACCTGGCTGGGGGTTTAGTCTGCTGCTGCTACATATGGTATGAACAACTTCCTCTACGGGTGCAGAGGGCATTAACACTTCCCTTGCTGTTACCGATGGAGATGGCGCACCACTCGTGATTGTGGTGATGCAGCATCTATCATCTGCACAGCATGGGAAATTTCAGACATTACAATAGGCTCATCATCCGCATCATGAACATTTTCTTTATAATTGCTTAAGAGAGGGTACAAGTTGCTTGTTACATTTTTATGGGTATTTTTGGTTACTGTACTTGCACCTCCATCCACATAAGGTGGGGGAGGTGAGCGTGAACTGCTGGCAATACTCTCCACGACGCTACCATGTCGCACATGCGCGCCATTTTGCGGCTCACCCGTATTGCAATTTAGCGTCGCGTATGTATTTTCTGACAATGTGCTCGCGATGCTAGTTTGCGTCGTTTGCAAATTGTTAAGCCACGCATCCCCTTCATGCTGCCACAGTTTTAAACATTCAAAATATTTAACCTTTTTCTCTCTGGACCGCATCAAACTGATGTGATCCCGGACATTGTCTAACACATTTTTATCGAAACTACCAATTCTGGGAAACGGTCTAACACTTTTTCTCGTCATATTAAACCATAAATCACAATACCTTATTGCATAAGTACCGTACTTGGTATGCATGATACGACGGGCTGATCCGATCGGCGCCTCCATTAGCAGCACATCATTGCCTAACATCTCTACTGTTTGCGTGGCTCCCATTCTGAGACAACTCCTACGCTTTTCAATAAAGATTTAAGCCGGTGAAAGACAATCAAGACATTTTCACTTACCTGTGGACGATTTAAGTCGGCGGCGCCCACACACCTGGATAAGATTTAGTAAGGCAACTTCCACACCTGGATAAGATTTGAAAAAGGCAACTTCCACACCCGGATAAGATTTAGTAAGGCAACTCCCACACCTATGACAGTTTGTATGTCGGCTACTCTCACGCACCTCTCTACAACAATGACAACATGTACACCTGCTACTGTGTATAGAACAGTAAAGCTGCTTACCGAGCGGCTAGACTAACCCTTGCACCTAGCCTTTAAGGATCATACCCTTAACTTTGTTCCACAAATATTCACTGTTACACACTTTTTTCCTGCGCAGAAAAATACACGTTAACCCAGATATTGGTAACAGAAAAAAAATGTAAACTTCAATGGCTTTGTTCAAACACGTGGCAGCACAACCGGAAGTGCGTATACGCTATTGTGCGACCAGTCGCATACACAATAATGCGACTACCACACAACCGTATAATGGCTTTTTAACTGCGTACACAAAAGTGCGTCTTTTTTTCTATGCGCAAACCTGCGACTTAGTCGCGTACTCACTACTGCGACACCCCTTTAAACGTAAGGTTCTATCAACAGAGGAAAACAAACTTTTTCCTCTCTTGTCCCTGGATTCTAGTCAGCTCCCTTGATTCACACGGAGACGGATAGCGATTTTTCAGCACAAAGCGGTTGCAGGCAAACCCTGCATGTGGCCACTCCACCCTTTGCTGAAATATCGATGACCGTATGTACCGTGTGAGCAGGTAAGTGACTTCACTACGAGCCCCCAACTAATGATACTGGATCAGAACCTCTATACACACCTTCCTATACCTTCTAATGTCCTGCCTATACCTTCTAAGGATGACGCCAATTTGCGTACGCAGTCACACCATAAATAAAAACTTAGACGTGGAATCTGTGGTTCCAAAGCACAAGTGATATTCAGGTAAAAGTTCAGACAGTTACACGCAATTGATCAAGCCACAATTTAGGCGCAAAAGGAAATTATACAGACCCAAGTACAGTATACATACGCTGGTGCTTCCGGACCCAGAGATAGGCATCAGCAAGAGACCCCTAGTCATTCAGCATTCAGCACGAAGACTCCGAATCAGCGTTCGTGCACTTATATTTATACCCCCCAGAATAAACAGGACAATAGGGAAGTCTGTTGCTGATATCATTGGTTCTCAGGTGGTGAAGCATCTGTTACAGCACATTTAACAGGCTGGTTCAAACAGACTCTCCCTGCCTCTAACAGCTGGGGGTCTTCCTCTTCACGCCTCCGACAGCATCCTAACAGTTGTTTCTAAAATATACATTTTGTTGCTTGTAGGCTCTGCGATCCATTACTCGGGAATGCATGATGTGATCTTCCCACCGATAACACCGGAATACTGTGAAAAGAGTACGCATCAGTACAACTTCAAACATGACTGGTTTAGCATGTATAATACCTTAGTTATCAAATATCTTTATTTCTCAGCATTTAAACTAACTGAAAATACTTAAATCATACACTTTAAAGCTTATTGAACCTTAATTGTGAATATGTAATGTGTGGGTATCCAGGGTTCGATATGAGGACGCTAGTTAACTTGGGGCAGATGCGTGCGCATAAAGCTAATAAAACAGCGGTTTCATACAAAGTCCTATGCATTCGCTAATATGCGACTAGTTAACAGCGCTATTGTATGTATTAATGTGCATATTGGAAATTATGAAAAATGCAATCGCATGGTGCTATTAGTATTATCGCCACATGAACTAAAATGTGAGTTTATCTAAAATGGCGCTTAAGCGGCCATTCACAAAATGGCGTCTTGCGATATCATTTTCAAGATGGCGTCTTGCGGCCAGTCGCAAGATGGCGTCGCCGCGATTACATTTCAACCTGAACTTGTCTTAGCCAATTATTCAGCTTCGACAGAACAGGCACAGGGTCGCGGGCGGTCACATGATACGTGACGTCCGCGACAAGAGAAACCACAGAGAGTTTAGACGTGGTGGAGCTGGAGGAGGAGCACCGCTGATGCAGATCGGCGCTCTGCAGCTCCGCTCCTCTACTACTACTAGTTAACTGAACCGACTCACTGAAGCTGGTAGGTGGAACGGCCGGGACCCGTGTGACAATGGAGCCAGGTGCCCCCTTCAGGGCTGGCGCCCGGTGGCAACTGACTCCATTGTATCCGGGAGTTTCGCCACTGACTCTCTATCCTGGTAGGATTATGGGATCACACAATAGTTATTGCCTCCACCCAAGCTACAATGCTCTTGAGAAATAACTAAGGCTTGCTTGGGGAAACCCTAATTAACACTAGAGATGAGCGGTTCGGATTCTGTGGAATCCGAACAGCTCCGAACATTGGGGATCCGAGTCCACCCAAACGCTGATTGGGTGTGCCCTGCCTGACTCGGATCCACCTTCGAGGCTGAACAGCGGCCTCCTGTTGTTGGATTCTCGCAAGAGAATCTGACGACAGGGTTACTAGTGTAGGGCAGAACACAGTGACAGCGGTCTGCCCTACACAGAAATAAACACACAGCCGCCAGCGGCAGTTGTGTGTTTGTTATAGCAGCCAATGAGAGTCACACAGACTCTCATTGGCTGCTCCATGGAGGGAGCCGGCTGGACCTCACTCATGAGCTCTGTCTTCTGGCTCCCTCCGCAGCGCGTAATAGAGCAGAGTAGAGCAGAGCGGACGGTGGCAGGAGTGGGGATTCAGGTAAGTTTTTATTTTTATTTTTTATTTGTGTGTGTGTGTAAGGGGGCACTCCTGGGGTCATACTACTTGGGGCACCACTGCTAATGGGGGAATACTACTGGGGGCACTGCTAATGAGGGCACTACTAATGGGGGCATACTACTGAGGGCATACTACTGGGGGCACTGCTCATGGGGCATACTAGGGGCACTACTAATGGAGGGCATACTACTGGAGGCATACTACTGGGGGGCACTGCTACTGGGGGCATACTACTGGGGGCACTGCTAATGTGGGCATACTACTGGGGGCACTGCTAATGGGGGCATACTACTGGGGGCACTGCTGATGGGGGCATACTAGGGGCACTACAAATAGGGGAATACTACTTGGAGGGCATACTACTGGGGGCACTACTACTGGGGGCACTGCTACTGGGGGCATACTACTGGGGGCACTGCTAATGGGGGCACTACCACTGGGGGCATTACTACAGGGGGCATAACTATTGGGGGCACTACTACAAGATGTATTACTACTGGGGGCGCTGCATAGGTGGCCCTACTACTAAGGGCACTGCATAGGGGGCACCACTACTAGGGGCATTGCATAGGGGGCACCACTACTGGAGGCATTGTGTAAGGGACACCACTGCTGTGGGCATTGTATAAGTGGCACTACTGTGGGCATTGTATAAGGGGCATTACTACTGTGGGCATTGTGTAAAAGGGTCAATACTGTGGGCACTGTGTAAAAAGGGCACTACTGTGGGCATTGTGTGAAAGGGGCACTACTGTGTGTCGTAACAAAAATAATAGACACTACTTTATGGTGTAATGTGAATCAGGGGCACTATGTGCAGTGTAATGTGAATAAGATTGTGCACTGTGACTCCTTGGGCCATAGCCCACTTTGTAAATAAGTACTGTGATTCTGCAGGCCGTACCCCACTGGGTGGGTGGGAGAGCCCAAGGACAATTCCATCTTGCACTACTTTTCATTTCTGCCACTGCTGTGTGGCAATGTTTCATAGATGTGCTTTAAACTGTGCTGTCTGTGTCGCTGCGCCGCTGCTCTGTCGCTTAGTAACCAGTCAGCTCACTGCAACCTTTGGCCAATAATGGTGAAAACAATATTATTATCAGTGAGGTGGTCTAAATTGACTGGAAATTAATTTTATTGAGGTTAATAATACTCTAGGAACAAAAAAAAAAAAATTTGTGATTTTAGCTTTTTTTGTCAATTTTTGTAAAAAATCCAGTCACCGCAGTTTGGCAAATCCAAATCCAAAGCTGGATGATGAATTAGAACCAAATCCAAATGCAGCAAAAATGGTCCGGCACACATCCTAATTACTACACTGGAGTTCCTAACCAAGGATTACACCTGATCTGTGTCTCTGCTCCATTACTACATTGGAGTCCCTAAACAAGGATTACACCTGATCTGTGTCTCTGCTCCATTGCTACACTGGAGTCCCTACACAGAGATTACACCTGATCTGTGTCTCTCCTCCATTACTATACTGGAGTCCCTAAACAAGGATTACACCTGATCTGCATCTCTGCTCCAATACTACACTGAAGTCCTTACACAGAGATTACACTTGATCTGTGTCTCTCCTCCATTACTACACTGGAGTCCCTAAACAAGGATTACACCAAGTGCACTTGATAACTGTAGTGGGGTTAATGGGAGAATGTCCAGATAGTGACAGGCAGAGGCAGTCCAGTATGTAGATATGGTGAGCTGTAACAGAATGCAGGTATGGTGAGCTGTAACAAATGCAGGCAGAGGTAGTGAGTCCAGCTGGGAGTGAATGGAGGCAAGGTGCAGGGAAACAGCAGGTTCAGGTACTCAGGCAGGTGAAAAGGTATATGGAGGGTGCAGGGTAAGTCTAGCAGGTTGGAGCAGGCAAGGTTCAGGCTAGTAGCATTACAAGCAGGCAGGCAGATAAGGCAGAGGTACTCTCTCTCAGCCGCAGCTGAGAAACACGTTGCACTAGCAAAGGAAGGAAAGCTCTGGACCTTCCTAAATACTCAATGCCGCGCTGTGACTGGCTGGAATGAGCACATGACCTACCAGGATTGGATAGCTGGAATCACATGGACGCAGGCAAGATGGCGGCGCCCATGCCAACGGAACGGAAACACCGCCAGACCTCACCAGGCCTAGTGACAATGTGCCCGCACAGAACCATGCGCAGCCAATGCCCCCTGCCAAACACCAGCACCGTTGCCAGAGACCCCCCGCCATAACAACCTCACAGGTAATACCCGGTGACTACCATGCCGAGAAACCCTGGCCATGACAGTACCCCCCCCACACTTTGGGTGACCTCAGGACACTCAGCACGCTTCTCTGGATGGGCAGCATGTAACCTCTTGATGAGTGCAAGAGCATGAATATCTCGGGCATCGGTCCAACGACATTCCTCTGGGTTGTAGCCTCTCCAGTCCAGTGGATACTGCAAATGTCCTCTGCGGAGATGGGAATCCAAGACCTGGGAGACCTCAAACTCCACGCCCCTTTCAGTCTGGACATGGAGAGAAGCAGGCAGGACTCTGTGGAATTTGTTTAGCACCAGGGGTTTTAACAGGGAGACATGAAAGGAATTGGGAATTTTCAGATAAGGGGGTAGCTGAAGGCGATAAGCCACAGGGTTAATGATTTCTATGATGGAGAAGGGCCCGATGAAGCATGAAGCAAATTTCATAAATGGTACTCTAAGCCATAGGTTCCGGGTGGACAACCAGACTTGGTCTCCAACTTGCATACATGGTACTTTCCTATGCTTCTTATCAGCTTGAAATTTGTAACGGGAAGACGCCTTCTCCAGGTCAGTACGAACTTGAGACCAGATTGGTGCAAATTTCCGTACAGTGTCTTCTACAGCTGGGACATCAAAGACGGGCAGGCTTTGAAATTCAGGGACCCGAGGATGAAGGCCATTGACCACTTGGAATGACGTTTGGTTCGTAGAAGAGTGGTAGGAGGCGTTATGTGCAAATTCAGCCCATGGCAGCAATACAGACCAATTGTCTTTGGAAGATATCATAAAAATCCTCAGGAAGGTCTCAAGGTCTTGATTAACCCTCTCAGTGGAACCGTTGCTTTGTGGATGATAAGCCGTAGAAAAATTTAGCTTTACTTGCAATACAGAACATAAGGCTCTCCAAAATTTTACTGTGAACTGAACACCACGGTCAGAGACTATCTCAGCAGGAAGACCATGGAGATGGAAAATATGTTGAAAGAACAAGTGAGCCAAGTCAGGAGCAGAAGGCAATTTCTTTAGTGGTATGTAATGGACCATTTTAGAGAATCGGTCTACTACGACCCAGATGGTAGTGAACCCTTGAGAATTCGGCAGATCCGTCACAAAGTCCATGGAGAGATGAGTCCATGGACGTGATGGAATAGGTAATGGCAACAACTCACCAGCAAGTGCCTGATGTGAAGATTTATGCTAGGCACACGAAGAACATGAAGAAATAAATTCTGACATGTCTGCTTTCATGGATGGCCACCAATAGCCTCTCTTTAAAAATTCCAAGGTTTTCCGGGTACCTGAGTGACCTGCAAAGAGAGAGGAATTAACCCAAGTGAGGAGCTGCTTCCTTAACTCCGGGCCACAAAGGACTTCCCAGTAGGGGGCTGTAACTGTAAGGTGGCGAAGACTCTTGACTCCAAAACAGGGGTATTTTGTTGATTCTCTGATTTGTCATCAAAGAGGAAAGATCTGGACAGAGCATCTGCCTTTTGATTAAGGGCTCCAGACCGGAAGGTCTGGGTGAACTGGAACCGAGCAAAAAATATTGCCCATCGGGCCAAACGAGGACTCACGCACTGAAGATTCTTGAGGAAGAGAAGATTTCTATGGTCTGTGAAGACAGTGAAGGGAAACTTGGCCCCTTCCATCAGGTATCTCCATTCTTTTAATGCCAACTTCACTGCTAAAAGTTCTTGTTCACCAATGGCATAATTTCTTTCGGAAGGAGAAAATTTCTTGGAGAAAAACCCACAGGAATGAACTCGATTATCATCATAACACTGGGAAAGGACTGCACCCACGGCCTCTGATGATGCATCCACTTCCAGAAATGGCCTATCCAGATCTGGTTGTCGTAAGACTGGAGCTGAAATAAATGCCTGTTTTAAAAGTTGTAAGGCAGTCTCTGCCTCAGGTGACCATAGGGCAGGGTTAGCGTCTTTTTGGGTCAATAATGATGAAAATCCTTTAATAAAATGTCTATAGTAGTTGGCGAACCCAAGCAATCTCTGGATGGCTTTCAAAGTTTGAGGACGGAACCAATCCAAAATCGCCTGCACCTTCTTGGGGTCCATTTCTAGACTGGAGCCAGAGATGACATAACCAAGGAATGGCACACTGGGAACCCCAAAGACACATTTCTCCAGTTTGCAGTAAAGGTGGTTCTTTCTCAGATGGGACAATACTTCCTTCACATGTTCGTGATGCTTTGTTACAGAAGATGAAAACATCAATATATCGTCCAGGTAAACTACAACCGAGACGTACACAGGTCCCGGAAAATCTCATTAACAAAGCCATGATACATGGCAGGGGCATTGCATAACCCAAAGGGCATCACAAGTTATTCAAAGTGTCCATCTCTAGTATTAAAGGAGGTCTTCCATTCATTGCCAGCACGAATGCGGATGAGATTGTAAGCCCCTCTCAGATCCAGCTTTGAGAATATGATGGACCCTTTAACTCTGTCAAACAACTCTGTGATCAGGGGAAGAGGATATATCGATTCTTAATCGTTACATCATTGAGGCCCCGGTAATCTATACAAGGTCTTAGGCCTCCACCTTTCTTGCCAACAAAAATGAAGCCAGCTCCAGCGGGAGAGGTGGAAGGATGAATAAACCCCTTCGCTAGGTTGTCCTGGATGTACTCAGACATGGCCTGAGTCTCAGGCACGGAGAGAGGATAGGTGCGACCACGGGGTGGCATCTTGTCAGACAGCAGCTCGATAGGACAGTCCCATTCTCTGTGGGGAGGTAAGACGTTCGACCTGTTGCTCGGAAAAAACATCAGAGAACATCTGGTACTCCTTGGGAATAGCTGGAGATGTTAACGAAGCTGTCTTTCTTACAGGTCATATTTTGGGAAGACAGGATTTCTGACAGTCAGTTCCCCATGAAAGAATTTGCATTGAACACCAGTCTATCTTGGGATTATGCTGGCGTAACCAGGGTAGTCCTGACATGATTTCTTGAGAAGCCTCTGGTATCACTAAGAACTTTAAAGACTCGGAGTGGAGTGCCCCAACATGAACTAATACTGGTTGTGTTTCCTTGGTGACCACTCCTTTAGCTAGAGGACGTCCATCTACAGTAGTCAGGGAAATTGCGTGCTTGAGAGATGAACAAGGAATCTGTAGTTTATCAACTAGGTTGGAAGTCATGAAGTTTCCGGCTGCTCCAGAGTCTAGTAAAGCAGAGACGAAGACAGGGTTGGGCTTGCAATCCAAAGCTAAGGAAATCTTGAAATCTTTAGTATTTGGGGACAGGCACATAACTCCTAACTTGATGTCCCCTTGATTGCTTCCCGACTTGTGGGAGCAGGAGGACACCAGGAGACCCGAATCTCCGCAGTACAGACAGAGGTTTTTTAGCATCCTTCTCTGATGTTCCTCTTTGGAGAGATGGGTTTGGTTCACCTGCATAGGCTCCTCATCTATAGGAGAATGGGGTGGACAGGTAGGCAAGGGAGGCATAAATGACCTTTGCCGTTCAGTTCTGTGCTTTTCAGCCTGATGTTCTCTGAAGTGTAGGTCAATTTTGTTGCAGAGTGAGATCATATCATATAAATTAGTGGGAAGCTCACGGGTAATCAGATCATCTTTTAATCGGTCGGAAAGGCCATGCCAAAAGGCTGAGGTGAGGGCTTCCTCATTCCAATTAAGCTCTCATGCCAAGATTTGAAACTGTACAGCATATTGGCTGACAGGACGGGTTCCTTGTCTCAGGGTCATGATGCTGGATGATGCTGACACTGTGCATCCAGGTTCATTGAAAATCCTCCAGAATGAAGATACAAAGTCTGTATAGTTGTCCAGCAGCGAGTCTGAACGTTCCCAGAGTGGGGAGGCCCAATCCAAAGCCGAGCTGGACAACAAAGACACGATGTATGCCACTTTAGTTCTAGCGGTGGGGAAGTTATCAGGCTGTAATGTAAAGTGTATATCACACTGATTTAAAAAACCACAACAGAGCTTAGGATTGCCGTCAAATTTGTTTGGCATGGGGAGATGTAGACGAGGGGATACCCTGGTCCCTGTATTACCAGGCACAGGAGCAGGTGTAGTTGCTGATACCAAAGGGGTGATTAACGAGGTTTGCATATTATCTTGGCGATTATACATCTCCTGTAGGAACTGAGCCATTTGATGTTGCAGAACTTCCAGGTTTTCTAAACGCCCAGCAATACAGCAAAATAAATCCACTAGAGACTCCTGTCCGTGGCCGGATCCATGGGGCCAGTGCAAACTGTGAGGTTCTGATTTTGTTGTGGACCCAGGGTGGTGATAGGAGCAGACACAGAAGCAGACTTAAATGAAAAAGTGGAGTTTTTAATAAGTGGCTTAGAAGACATGGGGATGGCAAATGAAAAAGTCCAGGTATAGCACTAAAGTGCACTTGATAACTGTAGTGGGGGTTAATGGGAGAATGTCCAGATAGTGACAGGCAGAGGCACAGTTACTCTCTCTCAGCCGCAGCTGAGAAACACTTTGCACTGGCAAAGGAAGGAAGGCTCTGGACCTTCCTAAATACTCAGTGCCGCTCTGTGACTGGCTGGAATGAGCACATGACCTACCAGGATTAGATAGGTGGAATCACATGGCCGCAGGCTAGATGGTGGCACCCATGCCAACAGAACGGAAACACCGCCAGACCTCACCAGGCCTAGTGACAATGTGCCCGCATAGAACCACGTGCAGCCAATGCCCCTCGCCAAACACCAGCACCGCTGCCAGAAACCCCCCGCCATAACGATCTCACAGGTAATACCGGGTGACTACCATGCCGAGAAACCCTGGCCGTGACACCTACACAGAGATTACACCTGATCTGTGTCTCTCCCCCAATACTACACTGGAGTCCCTAAACAAGGATTACACCTGATCTGTGTCCCTGCTCCATTACTACACTGGAATCCCTACACAGAGATTACACCTGATCTGTGTCTCTGCTCCATTACTACACTGGAGTCCCTACACAGAGATTACACCTGATCTGTGTCTCTCCTCCATTACTACACTGGAGTCCCTAAACAAGGATTACACCTGATCTGTGTCTCTGCTCCATTACTACACTGGAGTCCCTACACAGAGATTACACCTGATCTGTGTCTCTGCTCCATTACTACACTGGAGTCCCTACACAGAGATTACACCTGATCTGTGTCTCACCTCCATTACTACACTGGAGTCCCTACACAGAGATTACACCTGATCTGTGTCTCACCTCCATTACTACACTGGAGTCCCTACACAGAGATTACACCTGATCTGAGTCTCTTCTCCATTACTACACTGGAATCCCTACACAGAGATTACACTTGATCTGTGTCTCTGGTCCATTACTACACTGGAGTCCCTAAACAAGGATTACACCTGATCTGTGTCTCTCCTCCATTACTACACTGGAGTCCCTACATAGAGATTACACCTGAGCTGTGTCTCTGCTCCAATACTACACTGGAGTCCCTATACAGAGATTACACCTGATCTGTGTCTCTGCTACATTACTACACTGGAGTCCCTACACAGAGATTACACCTGATCTGTGTCTCTGCTCCATTACTACACTGGAGTCCTTACACAGAGATTACGCCTGATATGTGTCCCTGCTCCATTACTACACTGGAGTCTTACACAGAGATTACACCTGATCTGTGTCCCTGCTCCATTACTACACTGGAGTCCCAAACAAGGATTACACCTGATCTGTGTCTCTGCTCGATTACTACACTGGAGTCCCTACACAGAGATTACGCCTGATCTGTGTCCCTGCTCCATTACTACACTGGAGTCCCTACACAGAGATTACACCTGATCTGTGTCCCTGCTCCATTGCTACACTGGAGTCCCTACACAGAGATTACACCTGATCTGTGTCCCTGCTCCATTGCTACACTGGAGTCCCTACACAGAGATTACACTTGATCTGTGTCTCTCCTCCATTATACACTGGAGTCCCTACACAGAGATTACACTTGATCTGAGTCTCTTCTCCATTACTACACTGGAATCCCTACACAGAGATTACACCTGATCTGAGTCTCTCCTCCATTACTACACTGGAGTCCTTACACAGAGATTACACCTGATCTGAGTCTCTCCTCCATTACTACACTGGAGTCCCTACACATAGATTACACCTGATCTGTGTGAGCCTCCCTCTCTCCTCTGTTAAGCTGTCAAGAACAAAATGAAAGGGAGAGATAATGAAATGGCTCCTGTGTATATAGGCTGCAAAGTAGAAACCTGTAAAATATTAGAACATTTTGTTCATTTAAAAAAGCAAATAATAATGATTGATTTTATTGAAATACCACATGGCAGCCATTATAATGGGTAGGTAGATCCTCCCATCTAGTTTATGTTGAGACAGGATAGATAAAAATGCCTCCAGAAGACATATAATGCGACTCCTCCTCTTCCCGTTATTCATATTCCAAGCCATCTCTGAAAAATATATTTCACCTTAAAACAAAATCGGTGGGATGCAGCTCCATATACGGAGTTTTAGTAAACTGCACATGCGCACGAGGGACATTACGCATTATTGTGTGCCATCCTAAATCGGATAGATGTTGGTCAGATTTCTCCTTGCAAGAAACAGACATTTCTGGATGGACACATTGCGGTCGCAAGCCAGTAAATTGTGTCATGGGAGTGTCGTGGGCATGTAGCTAGAGTCAGGCTAATCTGAAGTGTGCACTCAGTGAAAGGAAGCCTGTGTCTGATGGAACTCTTGCACCCAGCATAGGGCAGATGCAAGCGCCGATAATAATGAAGACGGTTGCAGCTGTGGAAGAAATACTGTGGGCAGTGCAGCTTCCCGCTTGAAGCAATTCAGATATTCGCATTAAAACAAGGTAGTAAAATCTGCATCCAAATCAGAATCAGGACCAATATAGCCATATAATAATGAACAGAGAGGGTATGGAGTGCTATTGGAGAAAGAGCACTATGTACTGAAAACACAATTATTATTATATATCTATCCTGCTGCCTTGCAGACATAGGCGTCTTTATAATGGGTGCAAGGTAATAGGTAATTATACTTACCTCTCCGCCGATTCTCAAAGTGCTGCTCCGCAGCGCCGGACCGGCACTGTAGAGCAGCAAACACTCACTGGGAAAATGGCGGCGGCCATTTTCCCAGTGATCTGCGCATGCGCAGAAAAGATGTCACCCTGGAAGTAGGCGCGGGCGCCATTTTCCAGGAGACCCGCGCATGAGCTGAAGATTCTGGCATGAAGCCAGAATCTACAGCGCTCAGTGCCACTGAGCCCCCGTCAGAGAGGAGGGGGCCCAAACGGAGGCTGCACACGGGACCCCTCCTCTCTTAAAACGCCCCTGCTTGCAGCCCTACAGTATTACAGAACCCTGAGCTCTTCTTACTCAAGATGTTGTCACTACCTGTGTTTTGTGGGCTTTATTTCTGGCATCTTACATCTTTCTTGTATACGGTACCTGTACGATTCCTTCTCTAATCCATCTGGTAATAGCTTTATTGGAAGGGGTATGACCTGCCGTACGTCCTACTGGAATAACGAAAAAACTGTTCTGTATTCCTAAAACCTTCTGTCATGGATAAATATACTGTATAGTGATTGCTGTCTCTTGATCTAGCGAATGCAGGTTTCTTTCCTTTTCATCCATCAGTTGTAGGCAAAAGGAAGGTAACACAGCTTTCTGGTTAATATGAAATATTACGATATACAGTGTCTCACTGCGCTATGTATAGCGGCTCAATCTAAGAAAACACCTATGGGGAATAAATGAGCGCTAGATAAAAATAGTGGCACCTGAAAAGAAGAAATTAGTTAATTAATGCTTATAGCTCCTTTCGGACAATTTTAGGTGGAGTCCGCTCTATAAGACTACTGATGCCCGTGATGTACATTGTCCCTATCTTCCCCTAAATCACCCTTTCTTGTTCCTTCGGTAACATTGGTAGATTGAATTTCCAATGCGGATGGTATCCGGTTGGAGAAATAGGTCCGGACTGTGGTGGAAGCAGGTGATCGAGAGTCTGGCAGTGACTCTCGCTCCACATGTCTTGCTGGCACCTGGCTGGAACCAGCAGTGAGTGATGACATCAGTTGGGCAGCAGCGGGCCGTCTGAGTGGTCATGCGGCCGGGTTTCCAGATGTACGGGTTCTTCCACCTTTAAGCCTCCAATGCGTTTCATACAGGTACGCAATTTTTCAAGGATAACAACTCTTTATGTAGCGCTCATTTATTCCCCATAATATGAAATATTGATACTGTTGGCAAGAAATATTGATTGGCTCTTAGAACCAATTTTTCCTCATAGATTTAAAAAGGGTTCCTTCCACTCAAGTGCTTGTAATAGTGCAGCCATTAACACTTCCGTGTCATCCACCTCAGAGAGACTTCCTGTATTGGTACAAATGGTGCAGCCATCAGAGCATTAAGCACTAGACTAGAGGTCACACAGAGGCCCTTATAGAGGGGTGAATTCTCCTCACCACTTGCAAGATGCGAATGATCAATTTTTACCAGCACTAATACTTATACCTTGAGAATGGATAAGGCAAGACCTTTGCTGAATCATCATGCAGAAAGACAAGGATGCGTTTAGCGGCTGCTTTGCTTAGGTTGGTCTTAGATTCACACCATGTGATAAATATATCCAAACTCTGAAATACATAAGATTTTTTATTTCTTGCCTTCAGTGTATTATTGATCACTGACTAGGATATATCTTTATTTCTGAGCAGTTCCCATTTGTCTTACAAGACATTGAATGTAGTTGCTCTACACTTGAGTGAAAATCTAGACCCTGAAGCAATAAGTCTGGTGAAGACGTAGAGAACGTGGTTTATCTTCAAGCATCTCTCAGCCTTCTGGGACCTACAGAGGTCATTGCCCAAATGTAAGAATTTGCTATCACCTATACTTTATCTTTTTCCATATTTCCTAGCATGCTATGGCAAGCCGCAGGTTAGATGACACATCCATGTCACTGTATACATTCCATCTGACCCTGGAAATTTGTGTCGGGAGAAGAATGTATTTGTCTGTCAACAACAGGAAGGCTTCCTGATGTCTAGAGACCATTCATCTGTAACAATTGCCTTCATCTTACACCCATTGCATTCTCCTTGCTGCTACACTGAATGGTGAAAGTGACTTTAGGTTTCTTTTGCCAAGGATATTCGCTTTGCGTCTGGTGCCTCAATGGTGATTCTCTGTATGAAAGCCATCACTGTCCTGTTGTCTGAGTATAATCGGTGATGCTTTCCCAGTAATGATGAAAACATTGAATAACTGTCCATACTGTTCTTAATTCCATTACTGTACATGTGTGATGTTTCTTCTCTTCCTGTGAGCATGTACCTTTACCTGCTTTTGTCAGTGGACAAGAACCCAAGTCTGTAGAACTGGATTTATAATCAATAGAAGTTGACTCTTCACAAGCCAGTCATGTTTCTATAATAAAGTTATTACTTATATCGTCGTGGCAGTGACAAGAAGTAATGACCTTCCTATCATCAAAATATGGCCATATATTGACCCCCATTTTCTTAATTCAGCCTCTAACATCACCAGCACTTTTGTAAGAGTTTATGGAGATGTTGTCGGGTCAAAAGTCAGTCCAGAGCCTGAGAAACTTCCTTTGGTGAACTGCCAATGGGACATGAAACTAAGGGGTCTATGTACTAAGCAGTGTTAGGAGACAGAGTGAAAAGTGATAAGAAAGTGATAAGGTGCCAGCCAATCAGCTCCAAACTGTCATTTTTCAAACACAGCCTGTGAGATGACAGTTGGGGGCTGATTGGCTGGCACCTTATCACTCATCACTTTTCACTCTGTCTCCTAACAGAGAGATTCCATGCGAAACGGACTAGCATGGACACATTTGTTGAGTAACCTCAGGTCAGAATACAGCAAAATACTCCTGAGGATTTGTTGACAAGAACAGTGTGCAATAAAAGCCTGTGCACTCCTGATCTGAAGTAGCTGGGGCAATTGCTAGGACAAAGCATCAAACTCTGCAGAGTTTGATGGAGTAATGGACTGTACAAAAACATTTCCCTTTGGATACAGATTGAACTATATCCTGTATTAGTTATGTTATTCAAAACCCACTGATCATTGATATCTTGCACATTCTGCCTTTTCTATGGTCTTCCTAGCTTATCGCTTCTTGAATTTGAATTTCTGACCGATGAAGATGGTGAACATACTTAAACCTTTGCTCATGTGGTAAAATATTTTACTTTACTCCAGAAAACTATAGTATTGTGGAGTCTAATTTACCTTCAAATGGAAGATTATTTAAGATATTTTTAAGACTGAGCATCTGCTGCACAGGGGTGTAACTAGAGAGCCTTCCCAGCCACTGCTGCAGATGCCAGACAGACTTTGCTGAAGAAGCCATGTTGTACCTTCTCCTGGACATTCATATGGAGTCTCTCCTCATAATCTGAGTGCTCTGAGAAATGAGGCCATGGCAATACCGGACTTCAATGTGGTTTCTGGGCATATAAGAAGCTTTTGAAGTAATTTTCCATCTTTCAATTCATGGGGTCCCTGAGAAGACCCCCCATCTTCAAAAAATAATTATATTTCTGGCTGACAAGCTAGCCATGACTGCATCAATTTTTGGTACCTAATTCAAATTCTTCTTCAAAAGGAAATGGATACAGGTGTTCTACTAGCGCTGTTTAGCATTAGACTGATGCTTTTCAACCTCTGCCCGTTCCTTAAGGATTACATACTATAGTACACCAGATTAAATTCTGGAGCCCCAAAGAATCCCAATCTGTTTTTACATAACCATTTTCAATACCTTGACTTGTCTATGTTCTTCCTCTTTTAACTCTTTGATTAACATAGACCCTCATGGGGCTACATTACTGACAAGTTTGAGCACTGTTTAAATTCATTACAGGTGTTAGAGGAATCTGATATTTATTAATGATATTTAGCGCTGGTTTGCAGCTTCCAGGTTTTCTTTTTTTCATACCCCCGTCCAAAATGTGTGCAGACCTGTATTTAACAACTAGCGGTATTTTGAACTTACCACTCATTGCCTTCCTTTGATTTCTACCTCCTGTTATCTAGCGCTGACAAGCGCTAGAGCCCCGGCCATCAATTCACTTTGCACCTCCATTTCTGCCCCTTCCCTCCCTCTCTACTTCCTAGTCTCCGCCCCATCCCCGATTTTCATGTTTTATTTATTTTGAATAACTGTTTAGTGTTGTTTATGGGTCCGTGGTACAGACCGTAGGGCAACACCACCTCCTCCCTTCCACTCTCCTGCATCAGCTTGCAGACCCCCCCACCCTTTTTCCTTCGTGTAGCATCAAAAGACGGCGTCCCCCTCGCCCCCAGATCAGAAGAGGCAGCAGACTGTGCCGTGCGGCACCCCCTTCTTCCCTCCCTCTTTCCCACGGTAGCAGCAGCCGGCAGCTCCCCCCTCACCCAGAGGAGGCAGCTGCTGGCACCCCCTTCCTCCCTCCCTCCCGCAGCAGAAGCTGGTGGCCCCTCCTCGTCCCCAGGGCACAGCAAACTGCACTTCCCTCCCACAGCAGCAGAAGGCAGCGTCTCCCCCAGTGCACAGCAGATGGTGGCACCCCCTTCCTCCTGCAGCAGCACCCGTGGCTCCTACCTCTCCCCCAGGTCATAGCAGGAGACAGCCGGTGCCCGGTGGCAGCCCCTTCCTCCCTCACTCCTGCAATAGCAGCAGCCGGTGCCCCCCCATGGAGCCAATTCGTTCGTCAGCGCTGCTGATCTAAGAAAAAAACAGTGCTGCCAGGTTCACTAACATTACCACTGGCCGATCAACAAGAACATTAATAAATTCAAGATAATTGAAGGTAAAAAAAAAGCTGCAAGCAGTAAACTAAAATATCTCTACACCCTAGACTGGTTTGTAAATGAAGCCCCTAATTAGCAACAAAAAAACTTTATTCCTCCATGTTATAAGTTTTTAAACTGTTCTGGAAGAGGACTAATTCCTCTAGTCAGATAACAGCGCTATGTATAAAAGATACCTTCTCATTTGCAGTAAAGGGGTTATTACAAGCTGCACAGGTTTTAAGCTGCTCTGACTTTACAGAGGCTCTACAACAGCACTGAAAAAAAAAAAAAAAAATCTTATACACATATATATATTTTCCCTCTAAAGCTGGGCATATATTTCTATGTTCCTCCCCTGTGAAGGAACAGGGGAAAATATCAGGCGGTCAGCATACACTGCCAGATGCGGCAGGCCAATTATCGGATCTATCAAACATGCTGGATGATTTTGCATGTCCAAACAACTACTGATAATTGAACAGTGTATTGCCGCGATTTATCAGCCTGATCAGATGATTATCGGCTGATCAGTGTATGCCCAGCATAAGACGAACTAGTATAACAGTGCAGATTAAAAGTACTAACGTAGGGTCTCGCTCCAAGAGAGGGCTTTTCAGCTGTTTAGGGATGTACTCATACTCCATATTGATGCTACTTTGTTTGCAACTCCTAGCAGTGTGTCTTTAGGTACAGAAGCAGTTAGAGCGTATCCTTTTTTTCTGCCACGTTCCTTATCTAGCATTTTTTTTATGAATTAATGTATGCACAGAACACTGGCATCTATCCAAATGCATGCTATTGGATATTTTACCGTCAGATGTGAACCGGGAGGTAGCACACTGGTGCACGCCCAAGTAGCCAGCCCAGTCCACAGCTCATTCCTGGGGACTAGCAGAATATGGTAAATCCCTGCACTACAGAAAAGAAATGCTACCTGACCTACCTAACTAGAAGCTGGAAAAGACCCAGGGCAGAGGGACAGCTTATTATATGCCATCCAGGGGAGCTTTTAATAAGCCTCTCCCTACCTAAACCATTGTAATATTAGGTTGTCATGGAGGATTGAAGAAGAAATAAAATGGTAGTAGTGAGAAAGCAGCAGGACAACGCACCAATTTCATTTACCATACCCCCATATAGCACATAGGTAATATCCCGATCACCTGAAACCAGCCAGCCCACTCTGCTGCAGGTCTTAGTCCACCTATAGCATTTCAGGAATATTCTTCAACAGAGGTCAACTGACAAGATACAGAGCTTCACCTAGACATTAAGGGGTCTATTTACAAAGCTGTGTTAGGGGGATCAAGTGAATGGTGATAAGGTACCAGCCAATCAGCTCCTAACTGACATTTTTCAAACACAGCCTGTGACATGGCAGTTAGGAGCAGATTGGCTGGTACATTATCACCGTTCACTTTATCTCCTAATAGCTTAGTAAATAGACCCCAAAAGGAGTAAACTGCCTATATTATGAGGAACATGTAAGATTAAGAGGGTATGTAAAAGAGGATAACCCCCTTTAAAGCTATTAACCTGGATCTGTCCTTTACACACAGCAGAGGTAGCAATTGGTGTAAGCCAGGAATGGGGAACCTCAGGCCCAGGGCCGTATAAGGCCCGCGGAATCATTTGGTCTGGCCCTCTGAGCTTTTCTCAGCTAGCCTCATCTGGATAGCAGGGTGCATAGAATGGCACACTGCACCCAGAATCTATGCAGCAGTCCCGCCTGGAGCGTCCTTAGGACGCTTCAGATGGTCACACCACTGCCCTTACAGCTCCCCAGAGCATCCTGACGTCACACGGAGGGGGCGTGGCCTGCACCCGGCCCGCAAATATCTCTATCTCAAAATGGCCCTTGACAAAAAAAAAAAAAAAGGAAGGATTCCCCACCCCTGGTGTAAGCAAACAATGGTAAATTTACTAAAGTGAGAGTTTTTAGAAGTGAGTTTTAGAAGAGATGGTGCCCATGGCAACCAATCAGATTCTGCTTATCATTTAACTAGCACCTTCTAGAAGATAATAGCTAGAATCTGGTTGCTATTGGCAACATCTCTTCTAAAACTCACTTCTAAAACCTCTAACTTTAGTAAATTTACCCCGAAAACTTTTTCTAGCTTGGTAAACTGTAAATTAACATTTTCTTAAATAATTAACAAAAAAAAAAAAAAACACATCTACTTATATTTTACACATTAATACAAAATATTTCAAGATGCAAGAAAAGTAACTAATACTCCACGAGCAATAGATCATGTGCTGGGATTCTCCAGAATGTGTGTGTGGCTAATAAAGCTGTAACAATATAGAGGTTTCCAATAATATGTTAGCATGAACTTAAAATGACTGTCAAGTAAAAATACTAGTGTAAATGTTGTCCAGATACAAATACTATTCCAAAAGTGCACATATTTAGATAACAAATTTGTTGGCAACACCGACATTCATGAGAATGTAGTCTATCAATCCACTAAAATTCGGTAACAGTGTTGGTTCATAGTAAACCAGCTGCATCCTTGGTTCTTAACACCAGTCCTCAAGTTCCATGACCTCAAGGTCATGTTATTTGGATTGCTTTAATATGCACAGGTGAGTTAATCTATTTTGTTCTCCCACCTGCTGCCTCAGATGGAAATCCTCAAAACATGACCTGTTGGGAAAACTGGATATTGAGGTTGAGAACCCCTGTCTTGGTTTATTGGTAAGCGACCTGCTAAGGCCACAAAATGACTGCCTCAATTGACATGTAGTCTAGCTCATTATATATTTCACAAATAAATTAAAGACAGGAGACTGAATAACTTTAATGAAGCCTTTATTATTTAAAAAGGAAAAGTGTAATAAATACAGCAGAAACATTTACAAATCAAACATACAAGATGACAGACATTGAAAAAACTAACACTGTCCAGCTGTTAGACAGTTATATTTTATCTGGTTGGTACAATATTTAAATACAGAGAAAGCATTGGCTAACTATTTTGTTGTAATACTGCCCAAAGCACATAGCCGAGTTACTGGAAGCGTACTGCTGTGGTTATAATATTGGAACTTGTGGCATATTACAGGAATGGAATTCGTTCTTGGACATTCCAGCCGAGGTGGAGGGCCTTTCCTCTCCGAAATGTTAGAAGACGAATGTAATTGTGCCAAAAGGTTGCTTAGTGCTGTTGTACAGATGTGGCAGAGTGGTTGTCTACACATGAAACAAAGTGTTTAAATTGTCACAACACAGACACATGCTTCAAATAACGAAGCCGTTAATGGAGAGAATGCTTGCATTCAACAAGCAAGAGGCGGTAAGATATGTACTAGCTGAAATTTTGCTTATATGACCAGACCTTCCAGTTGAATGCTCCAAAAAATTGTCATCTACATCCGGTGCAAAAAAAAAAAAAGGACTTGAATTCAACCCCTTCTTAGTAGAATGCTCAGAAGGTCATAGCTGGCAGAGGTTAGATGAAAGGTTCCGGCACATTTGCAGTTAACAACTATGTAAAGAATAATAAGAAGAAAAAAAACTAAAAATAAAAAAGTATTCACAAGGCAGACCATGAGATTGGACACTCACTGCTGATAAACTGACGAATAAATGTCTGGCGCCTTCAAAACTTAATATTTTTCATTTTTAGGATGGAGTTAACTGAATGTCTAATGAGTTTCATAGCCTGGATTATTCCCAGTTTAAAATACCAGCTAAACATATCTTCAAAAACAAAACAAAACCTAAACAAACAAACAAAAAAAAACTATCACATTAAAAAGCTAGGTCATTGAAAAAACGTACCATGGACAACCTGGCCTATGTATCTGTGCAATATTGTTATACAAAGAGGAAAGCCAGGAAGATCTTTCCAAAAGACTTTTTGCTGTAGAACATTACAATCGATCATTGTGGTCCTCTTGTATAGAACGCGCAGGGTTATTTGATCAAAGGGTCATTTTCTCCAGAGTGCAAACTAACCATAGCCAAAGTGAGTACTTAAGATTGCTTTGAACTTTTTGGCTAAAGAATGTGGATAAAGACAAGGAACGGAAATTTGGGACTGATTTTTTTTTTTTTTTGAGAAACGAAGACACATTTTCCCCCATCTGTCTACACATTGCAATCGCTTCTTATTTTTCAACATAGCTTTCTCCAAAAAGAGCTTCCGCTGAAATATCCAACTTTCTTTCTTCTGTGCGGTCAGCATGCTGCATCCATATCTACCAAATCGATTGTGAAGAAAATCCTTAACAGCTCTGGTTTCCCAACAGTATTTACCATTTTTGGCAGTGCCCTTCATGGAGTATTCACCAGATCTTCATATGATTCTGCCATTAAAATCCCTCACATTATACTGCAGCTCTTGGCTTTGTCCTTTCTCAAGTCTGTGGCTACTGTGGTCAGTTCTGGTCTGCTAGGCATGTGTGAAATTCTTTTTGTGGTTCTCTGCGTTTTATTCCGTTTGAGATTTTTGTTAGATTTATTGACGCATGCCAGAGTGGCCACGTGGAAAATGTCCCTTACGCTGTTCTCGGATTGTAAGGCTGAGCATTCTATGTATGTGGCTGCTCCTATCTGCTTGGCCATATTTGCACCCTGTGAAATAAAATAAATGATAATGAGAAACAGAAATATTTGCGAGGCAATAAAAGAGCAATATCTCAGTCTCAATCAATCCATTTACAATAATCAGTTTTCATATCTCAGATCAATCTTAAGTATAAAAATTATTTTTATTTTCGTAAACCTTATTTCGATCAAAATAGACATACATGATGGAGGTATAGCAAGGCCAAGCTGTGGCACAATATACATGTTGCCCTTATGTAATATGAATCTGTTTCAAAAATAAAATTATTGTCTCTATTCAAACATTCTGAACTGTGCTAATGGAGAAAGGTTTAAAAACAAAATAATAAAAACATATGACAAACGGAAGAATGTATTATCTGCAGAAGTGATGTGCAATCCTGTAACAAGGCTCTGGAGCGCCCTGTGCCAGCCTCAGCCCTTATGCACATGATGTTACACAGAGGGCGGAGCCTGCTAGCACTAGGAAGTGCAGCACTGCCTCGGAGGATGTTCCAAGCCGCTGTACAGACGGCAAGGTGCATGCCTGGATCACTACAACACTGGCTGCAGGGTGTCATTGCAGGCACCCTGATAGCCAGAGGCAAAGGCCATGGGGCAGCGACTGTGCTCCCCAGAGCCCTGCACTCTGTGCAGCAGCACCGCTCACACACCCTAGTTACGGCCCTGGTGGATATCTGGATATCTATCAAGGGTCCTAGCAGGAGTAAAGGAATGAACTGTAGTTGACAGGGTGTAAAACAGGGCTGAGCTAGTGGGCCAAAGGCTGCCTGTTGTCCATGACCACTCTACAGAGAAATTAGAAAACAGCAAGGAATTATGTGACCATATAGAAGCACTAGGCCACAGAAAACTCCTTCATGGACTTATACATTTCTTATTTTGCAGATCCGCACAACCAGACGTGTTTTTATTTCATTGACAATAAGACGTTCCATCGTGGAACACACCTTTTTCCTTCTCTGACAATAAGACGTTCCATCGTGGAACACACCAGGCGCGTTTCTCCTTATTAACAATAAGGCGTTCCATCTGTGAACTTTTTTTAAAATTATTTTTAAAGAGTCATGTGACATGACTTCTCTACAAATAAAAGTTGTATTCTGCAACAGTGACATCACTACTCACCGAACAGAACATATTATACAGGACATTATTCATACATTCACGCAGCTTGTGTAATAGATGGCTACTTCCTATTATAGCCTTAGACCTACTTTTTGTTTCGGTTTAAACAATATAATGCTAAGTAAACAACTAGAATTAAAGAACATGTATATAGTGTCAGTCATTTTACTTATATAACTCGTCCGTTACATAACATGGACACAGAACATTCCGAGCTCCTTGGTCATGTTCCAGAACTCTTCTGATTCACTCATAGCTGAACACTTGAGTACATACAAATGATAATTACTCAGTGCATGCTTCTAAAAGGCCTTCATCAGGCTTTGATTGTAATTCTGACTTATGTGAAGCCCTGATGGATTTAGATAACACATTGTGATACATCTTAAGTACTACATACAGACAGAGCCCTGTAATTAGTTCAGATTGTATTATCTATAATTAGCTATCTGGTGGGAACATTTCGCCCCAATGAATTCAAATGGGATTAAATCAGCAATAGATTTTATTACAATTTCATAAGGCTTTGTCTATATACCTGATCATATGATACTGGTGTTTGCCTGTGATTGGACAATTCCACTAGCGTTGTGAGGTCTGTACGTAAATCCGACTTGCAGCCAACCAATAGCATTTTAGTATTGGGGCAAAACTCCTGAATTTCGCCTTTCCACTGCAAAAAAAGATTAAAATATTAGTGTAATACAATTTATACAGGATGGACATTCTTATTAAAATACGCAGGGATTTACTTCCTTAAAACTATGAAACATACAATATATACAATAAACCATCTGTACAGATGTGTCCACATACATCTATCCACCGCACGCTACAAGTCGCGCCACACAACACGGGAGCTCTGTATGAAGTGGTAGTGCCGAGCGTCTTTTGACCTTCACACGCATCTTATTCGTACATCAATGCGAATAGATATAATTTTAATCAGAAGCTGCCTGTGCTATGCAGCATGCCTATGTTGTGTGTGTGACTGCGGGTGCATACTAAACGCTACGTTACAGTGTTACAGCCTGTAACGCTACGTTACAGTGTTACAGCCTGTAACGCTACGTTACAGTGTTACAGCGTGTAACGCTACGTTACAGTGTTACACTGTAACGTAGCGTTTCGCATGCAGATACACCCGCACTCGCTCACAGAACATAGGCATGCTGCATATCATTTTAATCAGCAGCAGCTGCTTGTGCTATCTATTAAATCGCTGTGCGAATAATGTGCATTGAAGGTAAAAAGGTCGCACAAAAGAAGTTCGGCAATACAAAATCACGCTACGGCATGGCACGACTAGAAGGGCTGTTTAACGCGCAAGGAGGCTAGATGTATGAAGACACATCTGTACATCATAGAGCCATATGTACTGTACACGGAGACACTGCCTGAAAATCCTCGTGTCCCAAATAACAAACTATTTTGTTAACTCCACTCAGAGCCAGCAAGAGGGAGGATACTAATTACCAGGCCCATGGCTTGTTTAAGGGCCCAGGGCCAGCTGTGCAGGGGCGAAAAAGTCCCACTCCTTGGTGTACAACACCAATATTTATAATATATCTATTAACAGTTTCGTATATAGCGCAGTAAATTCCTTCATGCTTTACAATTTGAATCAACATTAACATTAAAAGACATACATAAAAGACATACATAAGGGTAAGAGGGCCCTGATCGCTAGCTTACAATCTATAGGGAAATAGGTGTTGATACACAAGGAGAGGTGCTACATATTGCAAATTGGTCCAGCCTGATTGGATTATACAGCCCACCAAGAATATCTGCAATCACATATCCAATCCAATAGTTTTCATTCATTTTTTGGGGGCGGGCATAGCCACATCACAATGATTTGGCCATGCCTCTCCAGCATTACAATCTATGGCCCTGACTGATAGAATAAAGTCATAGCTGAACCAACTCTATTTATTTATTAGTTGTTTATGCAGTGCTTTATAGAGAATATTTAAATCACAATCAATCATTCACATCAGTCCCTGCACCAGTGAAGTGTACAACCTATATTCCCTACTAATGGCCTGATCCAGAGATGTACGCAATGGTAGCGTTCCCGCTAGGCTGTTTTAGCAGGACTCCCTGCCCTCCTTCTAGAGGGCAAAAAGCACCCTGCCCTCCAGAAGGAGGGCAAAAAGTGCCCTGCCCTCACAGCCTGCGGGTGCCATATTCACCCGCAAGTCGCAGTGTCCTGCGGGTGGGGAAATGTGCAGTGACCCGGTCACCGCCGGCATCTATTCTCCCTGTCTGTAGCGCTTGGGGGCTGCCTGGAAGTGCCGGGCATGCCCCCAAGAGTGACGAAAAGGGGACGCGTCTTATAGACACATCCCCTTTTTGGAAGCGCGTGCACGGAAGTGCCCTCTCTAGCTCCGGCGCCCTGCTTGCCGCCGGAGCTAGATTGAACACTACAATGGTGAATTTTGTTTTTACACTATTGCGCATATGTCACAGTCACACTGCACATGCACAGCATTATCTTGTGATTCCGCACGCACAGAGAACCCATTCGCATAGTGAGTGCCAGGTAGTCAGCGTTTGGGGGAGCTAGCAGGGAGGCGGTTAGAAAAACGTAGGTGTGTCAGACGGTTTAAACACTGTTACATGGGTGTGCACATATTAGCTATTGGCGATCACATACATGTCAGGAGACCCGCTGTATTTGAGAGAGGTCAGACCTGCCACAAGGGCTGCACGGCTGGTCATTGTGCGTCGATGTTACTGATATTTACGCTTGTACACGATGTCGGCCGCAGATAAGAAGGCAGCAGTGGGCGTCTCTATGCTCGGATAAGCTTGAGAACTATTAGTATATTTTCGCAGCTGTGGTCTGTGCGAAATTACCGCTACGATCGTATTAGCGGCTATCTCTGAATAAGGCCCTAAACACACACAAAACACACACAGAACCCGGTTAATCATTATCTCAATGCAGAAGGAAAAAGGAAAGAGTCCCACTACAAATATGCACTTAAAAAAAGCAAGAAGTATTTTACCCTCCAGCCTCATTAAACACATTACAACAACAACAAAAAAAAGAAAAAGGTTTCTTTATCTTAAAATTGAATTACACCATTTGGTGAATTCCATGTGCAACTGAATGGAAACGAGCAATTAATGTGTTGGACATTTGGAATTGCAAATAAAGGATCTTGGTTTCAGCTCAGCAAATCACTGACAGCTCATATGCATAGAAAAGGCAAAGTTACCTTCTTAAGAACGCTATCAAGTGTCTCAGGACGGCTGATGTCAAAACATATTAGGACGGCATCGGAATCTGGGTAGGAGAGTGGACGGACATTGTCATAATAAGGAGAACCTGCAAAGGTAAAGATCATCCATGTTAAAATTACATTGTAAGAGACATTAAATACATATGAATAATGATTATCCATCCCTATGATTCCAAGCAAACCAAAATTCAAATATAATATTCTTCAAAATAAAGCCAGAATAGTGGGTGAAAAAAAATAAAAATAAATAAAAACTTGCAGCTAAACTGAACAGTTTAAATTTACCACTCAGATAAAGAATTGAATTGCAAGCCATAAGCATATCAAGAAAAGAACACCAGTGAGTATAACAGTGAGTACAGCTGTATCTCATGTAACATCAATAAACCAATCCACTGGTTAAGAAACAGGGCTGTTCATAGACTCAGGACATCCACTGGTGTGCAGGGACGCTGAAAGGGGGGAGGGGGAGCGGGTACTCTTTACCCAGGCCTGTTGGAGGGGCCCGCGTCCTGCAGCACGACCCCCCCCCCCCCCCCCCCCCCGATGCGGTACTTCGAGCAGGGAGAGAGAGAGGACTGACTTCTGCTGCAGCAGCCGCCTATCTTCTCAGCCCTGCATACACACTGCTGTCATGAGCTGGGATAGGGAGAGAGGCTGCCAGGAACTTGGGCATGGGGGGGGCGGGGAGTTCTAGGGAGTGATCCTGGACAGCCGGGGGGGGGGGGGGGTTTGGTAAGTGTTAGCTTTAGGGTTCCGGGGGGGGGGGGTAGACTGGGAGACCGGGGAGTTGGCACCCCCCCTGGGATTTTAGGGTTAGGGTTAGGCACCCCCCAGGGGGACTTAGGTTTAGGCGGCGGGGAAGGGGGCGATTAGGGTTAGGCATACTGAGTCCATCTAGCCACACCCCCTCCCAGTACCAGGGCCCGGCAGAGCTGTCGGTGGCCCTGCTGGTGTGTACAGTAACTCTGCTACATCATGCATTCTGTACACACATTTTCAAAAATATCCACATAAAAGCTTCATTCTCTAACCAGAAGGCTTACAATCACCTTTAAGGCTGATGCTTTCTTTAGCTTTTTAGCTTACTGCTCTGATTTAGCTATGCAGAATATTGTGTATAGAGCAATAAAAAGTGTATATTTCAGATTAAACTCGACCATCAAATTATGAGGCTTGTGTTTAGGGTAAATGAAAGCACACAAAGCTACACTCTCTCGGCATGCATGGAAATAAGTTATAAAAGTGAATAAACAGTACCAACCACATCACGAATGACTGTAGACTGTCACTATTGCCAGTCATCCCCAAAAAACATAATGCTGACCTTTTAGGGGGGGGTTTGGGGGTGAGGGTACGTGGCACCGTGAATCACGCCATGAAACCTATGAACCTCTTTCTTTGTGGAAGTGAGGGGATTTAATAGCCTGGCTTACACCCAAGGGAATACGTGAGAGCTTCCTGAAATTCGTGGGGACACATACATTCTGGGGAGAGTAGGCAAGTATGCTATATGGTAGGGTTGGGCAACAAGCGGCCTCCCAGCTTTTGTAGAACTACACATCCCAGCATGCCCTGCCACAGTTTTGCCATTTGGCCATGCTAAACGGTTGTAAGGCATGCTGGGATTTGTAGTGCAACAACAGCTGGAGGGTCACTTATTGCCACCCCTGCTATATGGGGTAGTAAAAGAGATTTTACTAAAGAAAGAGGCAATTTCAGTATAATGATTCTTTAAGAGCATTCCTCTTCAAATAAGTATCCCAAATATCAGAATCCTTACAACTATAATGCACTTTTTACTTTGCACAGGAAGGAAGCAGATTTTTAATATGTAAGATTGGAGTAGGCATTAAGTTATTTGAAGGTGCATGGAAATAAGACGTCTGCTCATACAAAAGAGCTGTAAGTGATGTGTCCTTGAAATGTGATTTTATGGAGACACAGAACATGAATCGGCTTCAGGAAAGTGTAAATAGAAGACTAATGATCTCACCCTGGAACATTCCAGACATACTTGTTATGTATGTTTCAAATTACTTTAAACAAACGAGGCAGAAGATTATTTTTGGATTCAAAACTATTATTTTAAGACCACTATACGCAGGCAGCAATAGGGGTGCTGCAAACACTCAAGACTAGGATTCATTTTACTCTGTAGTGAAGGTTCTCCTGTACGTGCAGAAACTTGCTGTACAGGCGGAATGAAAGCAGCCTCGGCACGACGCACTTCTGCATATTTATATTAACATTTCTGTATACTTTATGAGAGGCTTGGACAAATGGTGACTATCTAGCTGCTGCAAATCTACAAGCCACAGTAGTATTCTGTAAAACAGTGCAATAATTGTTGTTAGTATGTACACACACCCCCCCCCAAAAATCCTAGCGCAACATTGTGTTATTTTTTATGGTTTGCAAGTGTTTAACAATTCAATCAGATTTTTTAAGTTGTATGTGCTGTGCAGGGTAGGAGAACAATATAGGTCTATAATACCTTTAATATAATGTAGGTCAGTTCCTGTAAAGTTCTACATGTAATACATGCATGTACTACCAGCTGCTTTGTTTTTTGTGCCGTTAGCAGTTTAGTTTACAACAAAAAAATATAACTCTATTCCCTTAGATTTGCATTACAACAATAGATTTCTTAAAACACAGTATTTGCCTAGGTTTTCTATAAAATAACATTGTCTCATAAAACTAAACAATGAGCAATTTAATACTTTATTTAAAGAAATGTGAGGGTGGAAAAGTGGATGTTTATGTAAAGCAACTGGTCATGCAGCCGCTGGTACTGCATAGTGCATAGCGTAGCACTAACAGCATAGATTATAATGATCATCATTTATTTACATAGAAGCCATCAAATACACTGAACATGGGGGAGAACTAACTCCATACACTGGGCCCTAGTTGGAAACCACACTCATAACTCCAGCGCTGTGAGGTGGCAATGTTAACCACTGTTACTGTGCTACCATATATAAAGTCATGTATCCAGTTAGCATACAGTGGTTTAACATTAATCAGCTTATAAGTCACAAAAGCCATATCTCTACTGCCCTTCTTAGAGTCAGTAGAGCAAAGATGAAGGTGACTGGGAGCGAGGCACTGGCATGGCTATGCCATCATGTAACCCTGCAGATAGATCTACAATATTGTAGGAAGTGGGCAATTTTATATAACTATAAATCTACTGTAAGCTTACTAGTATTTTAAGATATCATGATGGATACCTGCTGAGAAGCGTACCTGCATTTCCATAACTTCATGGAATCAATACAGACAATGGATAGCTTTCCATCTTTCAATATACAAATCAATGACTACAGACATACAGAAGCCCATTGACACCAAGGTAATAGCCAGATACTCAAATATTTAGAGGCAGTGCGATATTTAATCAAGTTTCACTGGTTCGAGAGACCACGCACAATCATAGATAGTCTTTCATTTAAGTTTGTAGCTCGAATTCAGCATTTTTAAACTTTCATGAAAACAGTATTTTTTTTTAAAGACGAAACAAAAACTACATCTTAAAACACTATTGCGTTAGACGTTTGTGATTAAAAACAAATTAAACTTTTAATCAATGTTAGTTTGAAGTGGCCAAATTTCATCATGAAGAGCAAATTCTAAGTTTACTAGTAAACGGTGAATCAGTATTTCTTTTGTATAGTTGTATGGCTGGCAGGATATGTGCATATATAATTGCCTCTATATTACCTATAAAGGGACAAGCAATTGTTGATTTTAATTATATTCTGATTCTACCTAGTAGACAATAGATGATATAGGTAGTTACAAGTAATTACATTGCATGTTGCAATTAAGTGGAAAGTTATTTTGAGAAATAAATTTTAATATATATTACAAATTAAATGTGTATATTTTTAAGATCGAGTTCTGACTGATTTTTTTCTGCCATCTCATAATAAATATTTAGTAAATAAGCGCAGAGTCAATTGTTGTCGTTTTACTAGTAAACAGGTTAGCCTTATATCTGGCTTCTACATGTGTGTGTAAATCTCCTTTACTGACTGTGCTAGTTATTTATGCAATTGCGCAATAAGCTCATTGAGTAGCATCACCTGACTCAGCCATGAGTGAAAATGAATGCCATGTGCAATTTTCACAAGCCTCACCCATATAGGCAGTAACCACTAGCTCACATACTTGCTAGCTGAAATCATTGTAGCCTCATTCAATATACCATATATGTACATTATACTGGGCTGCACCCAGGACACAACTGTGGTATAAACCAGAGCATTTGTCATGCTAATCACTAGGTAATCTATTGGCTCTTGATGACAGCAGCCGAAGACTTGAATATATATGTGCTTATAAGCATTTTATTGGAAAGGTGTGTGAGAGTTTTTCAGAGCATTATTTTATGAGAAAAGAGGTTTTAAGAGTTTCTAAAATACGTTTTTCTAGGGTGTATTTATTTTATAGAAAATATTAAATACATTCAGAAAACAATTCTTGCTTGATTTCTGGTATAAATATAAAAATTTCAAACGGTTTTTTCCCCCACATATTACATTAGCCGAGAACTAGTGATTTGGAGGTGCCACATACCCACAAAGGCAAATCCAGCACTTCCGAGAGGTTGGGCCTACCCCCAGACCCCTTCCAGCTGAGAACACCTGCGGCCTGCCACCCTCAAGTAGCATATATATATCCCAACTGTCCTGCAATTGAGACAAAAGTCCAAAACAGACACAGTCTGGAGGTATGGTTAAAAATCAGACAATAAATGCTAGATTACAAAGTAGTTCTGAGAGTCTTCAATCTCATTTTCCCATTCCATGATCTGAACAACCAGAATGCCAGTGCTAGGACCCTGAAGGACCCTGGGTGCAGACTGCAGCCATTACAGCCAAAGGGAAAAGAAGAGTTCCAGCACATTAATCATCCTGTCTACCTAACTATCTTGTGAGGCTTGGATTTTATTAGGAAGTCAGGCTGTTTAATTGATTGATAGACAGAAATAGGGTACATGCTTAAACAGATTTTTTTTTATTTGAAATGATGCAACAGGGCGCAAACCCCATTCTCAGCTCAAAAAGAATAATAAAAAAAACCAAGCACACACACACACACACACATTACATATCTCAGTGCTACATGAGAAGTATGCTTTAACATGCACCTGCCATCTACTTACATTAACACTTTTTTGCGACCTCAACTAACATTTCTGTGCCGGAGATGTATCCAGCCTTGGAGAGAGATGAAATGGATGAGTTGCCTAAAGCAACCAACCAGTTACTAACGGTCATTTCAAAGCCTGTGCTAGATAAAATGACAGAATCTTATTGTTTGCTTTGTGCAAGTCCACTCTAAAATGTTCCAAGATTTGATACAACTCCTCCTGTGTATGGTCCACTGTTGCCTGTTAAAGTTGCATTACCACTTAAGGTATTCCTTCCTGCTGCCATTTTTGTATTGGCGCAGTCTTAGCGGGATGTACAATCCCAACAGCCGACTAGGGATGGCGACTATGGATTTATGATAGGTGTCGAAATACCGACACCCATCATAATCCCGACACCGGAACGCCGAGGACTCCATCCCGAACGAAGGCAAGTCCGGGTCGCCCTTAGCGTTACCCTAGGGGGGGAGGGTTAGGATTAGGGAGTCTAGCGGGGTTAGGTTTGGGAGTGAGAGGGGTTAGGGACCCCCAAGGAGAGGTTAGGGTTCAGCATTAAGTGGAGAGGTTAGGCACCACTAAGGGAGGGTTAGGGTACTTACCTGCCCCTGTCGGGATCTTGATCCTGTAGGGCATCCGCTGTCGGGATTTGAACCGGCATTTCAATCCCATTCAGTCTTCGCTGTTTTGTATTGGGGAAAGGCACTTTTGGAGAAAGTCTTTTATTCAATAGTGCAGTTTTAAAAATGACACTCACATGAGAGAATGACAATCCAGCATCACTAAACTCATGCAGCGACTACCCGGCAGGAATTGTCCATGACGAGACAACTGCACAATGTTTCTGTCTCAGAAGCAATTGAACCTCATTACTCAATTTTGTTTTTAATAAAATTACTGAAGAGAAAAAGAATGAGACAAACATGTCTGCGGATAGTAACACACACACACACCACACACACAACCCCCCCCAAATTTAAAAAAATACTAAATAAATAACTCATGCACAGTTTAGAATAAAACTACATTTGAGGTCTGCCAGGGACCAACAAATGCCGATCATTTTCGAAATACACCTTTTTCAAAGAATTTCTGCTCTGAAAACATTGTATACATCCTGCAATAGCTCTGGGACACTCAATCACCGTGATGTAGCTAGCACAGGGAACAGATTCATTCCTAGCTGCCTGGCGAGGACTCTTTCACCTAACAATGGCTAAAATTCTGGCAGACCGCAATGAGCTTAGTGCTTCTACAGTACAACTGGAAAACTACTAAATGGCGTTCCCGCTAGGCTGTTTTAGTGGGGTGCCGCACCATGCCCAATTTCAAAAGGGCAGAACGCACCCTGCCATTATATCTGCGTCCGTCTAAGACAAGCTGCCGGGTAACATCCCAACCTGTGGGCGGGCTGCAGTGTCTCACGGGGACACACACACAAATTGCGTTGCAGTGCTCACTGCCAGTGAATAGATGCCATGCGCATGGCACGAGCTTGGGGCAGCCCAGCATGTCTGTAAGTGCTGACCACACCCTCTTTTCGAGTGTGAGAGCGTGCCCTTTCTATGGTCCGGCGCCCTGCCCCGTGCCAGACCTAAAGTAAACACTACTAAACATTCCTGCAGCTTATATTAAAGGGTTGTTGAAGGTTAGACACTACATTTGGGTGTCAAAGTGCCACACGAGTATTTCAGAAGATAGATAGTTACAGCAACTAAAAGTGAAACTATTGCAAACAAATAACGGCGGTATCAAAACAATATTATAATGTTTTTCAACAAATTTCCTGTTTTATATCTCAAGAGGGATATTGATCAGTTTGGTAAAAACTCCAATACTCACAGCAGAAATTGCTTTTAGAATTATGACTAGGCAGTTTGCTGTTGGCAGATTTCTAGACAGAGGGCCTGATTCAGCAAGGATCGCTATCGCAATAGCGCACTCATATGGCCGATTGTTGCGTACTGTGAATTGTTAATTTATTGCAGTTTAAGACGTAGACTTTATAGAAACAATACATTTACAAAAAGGTAAGAAAGTCTTACAACAATATTATTCAATATATACACACACACACACACACACACACACACTTCTAAAAAAAAAATATATATATATATATATATATACACATACATACACACACACACACACACACACACTGCTAAAATAATATACATATATATACATATACACATACATACACACACACACAGATAGATCTTTCTATCTATATAGCAAGTCACATGCTTTCCTCATAACATCTGTTAAATAGGCAACTTTGAGAAAGTTGCAAAATTCCCAAACTTTAAAATACCTACCATATAAATGCAATGCACATGTTCCATACAACATAACTGTACGGCTTTTGTGGGAATGGCCTCTTGGAACGGAGCCACTGTCTAATGGGAGTGGGACCATTAGAAGGGAAATTTTCTGGTAACAATCCTGTAATTTCTTTGATTTTACAATCATACAGCAACAGAGCACTTTGGTCGGAGTACGGATACTCCTGATTACCGCTAAGTGAAGCCCCTTGTCAGGACAGCTAATACATAGAGACACTGGACCTCATTCAGAGGTGGTCGCTCGGGAGCGATAGGTCGCACCCAAAGTGATCGAGAATATGCAAAACGAGTGCTCAGTCGCAACGCACATCGTAAGCGCGGAAACACCCACAACAATGAAAGCACACCTCCTATCTCTACGGCCTAATTCAGAGTCGGTCGCAGGCGGCAACCTACGTCAGCACGATTAACACCTGTTACATTGTTAATTGCCTACAAACATCGGTTAAGGCAGAAACCATCGCCAGCAATCGCAATGCTTAAGGTAGACCCTGGGCTACCCTTAGCTCTGCGAGCAGTAGTGTCGTTATTGCAACGAGATGACGTGTGTGATAACTCGCTCGTAATATATGCACGCCCTTAAAACGCCCTTTTTAAAAGGTCAACCACGCCTGCGTGCACACCACCACACCCCCGTTCACAAGCACCTTCCCCTGTAACCACCCACAAACGGCATGAAATGTCAATCACAGCTACGACCTCGTACTGCCATGTATACGCATGCACAGATGAAAAAAAATATCGCTTGATATGACAAATCGCTCCGTGCGACCGCCTCTGAATGAGGTACACAGTTTCCACAGAGTGATAAATGGATCCAGTTCGCAAAACTACATTTATCTTGCTTTTGTATCTTGATTCGGGACGTAGTCAATATACAGACGGCCAGTATGCCGGCCATCGGAATCCTGACTTGGGATTAAAGATAGGCGTCCAAATACCGACGCCTATTTTTAGCCCAACGCTGAAAGCTTGACAACCGCCATCCCGAACGAAGGTAAGCAGGGACAGGTTAGAGTTAGCCGGAGAGGGGAATGGGGTGTTAGGGCTAGGCACCCCCCAAGGAGGGTTAGCGTGCGGAGTGGGGGTAAGGTTTAGGCATCCCGGGGAGGGACTTGGGGGTTAGGCACCACCCCCGGGAGTTTTAGGGTGAGGCACCGACAGGGTTAGAGGTAGGTTTTACCTTCTCCTGTTGGGATCTCGGCTCATCGGGCTTCCGGCGTCGGTATTTCACCCGGCGGCTATTCAGCCCAATCTCTTGATTCAACATACTCTATAATCATCAATGCTTTGGAAAGAGGAGCCAACTGTGTGGCCCACAAAAAACCTGCATGTCTCATGCATACAGGACTTTTCACATGTACAGAATTGAGATGTTTTTCAAAGAAGGAATTCCACACTTCAGTGTTGACCCTTTATTTATATATAGTGGGACTCCTTTAGTGCAGACTAACCAAACCGTGCTCTTCAAAGTGCACCTAGATTTTTGACAAAGTGCATGGCCTTATCGGGCAAGACGGCAGCATTTGGGGATGGGTAGAACTTTGCACAGGATGAAGGGAGGAGTTGGTAGGAGTGAGAGTTTCTTATGAAATACAGGAGGTCAATCTGTGCAAAAAAAGAGGTTTAATGTTACACAAGATTTACACATGTAATAGATGTCCCATGTCCCCTCACTCATTATTCAAATCAAAAGGAATGTTAATTCAAGAATTATTTTATGAGAAATGCTGAAAGTCTCATGAAAGAGGCAGGTGTAAAGTAAAAGGAGTCTACAGTTTAGCACATTGGGCCTGATTCAGAGCCGCTCGTTCGCTCCGAGCGATGTTTGCCCAACTGCGCATGCGTACGGATCGTTATACGCATGCGCGAACCAGTCAGTGCAGTCGAAAATCATGTGCTCGCAAAATAGCGAATGCCTGAAAATTTGAGTGACAGAAAGAGGCGTATGTGGGTGGTAACAGGGGAAGGTGCTTGAAAACGGGGAGTGGAGATCCGAACGCAGGCGTGCTTAAAAGGTCAAAACGAGCGTTTTATGGGTGTGCATAATTAAAACAGCAGCGTCATTGACCACGTGACTGGGTTATTTTATAGTCAGAACTGCTCGCAAGATTGTGGTAGCAAAAACCAACCACAAGAATAGCGAGCAGTTCATACGCTGGTCGATGTACTCGATTAATCTAATAAATAGCGGGCATGACGTAGGATGTGAGCGGCCAGGGGGCGTATTTATCCAAACAATGACCGCAAGTTTTGTTCGCTCGTTCAGACCTAGAGGCGTGAACAGACCGCAAAGAGCGAACGGTTCATTTGAATAGCCACCCCTATTTTCTGGACGAGCGAGTGCTAATTGCGTCCGGCTCTGAATCAGGCCCATTGTCCCTTGCCTCTCTTTATACCTAGACTACAGATGGGATGGGTACAGGATACCGGAACTCAGGATCCCAGCCGGTATCCTACCCCTAACACTCCCTCCCCACTGCCTAAGCCTCCACCTAGTCACAGTGCCTAACCCTAACCCTCCCCCTAACTCAGCTACTTACCTTCGGGATTCCGGCGTTTAGGATGCCAGCATTGGGATTCTGACAGGTGACCCCGCAGTCGGGATACTGACCACATTCCTACAGATGTGTAGGAGGACAAATCTATAGCTTCTAGTCTGTGTAGACTTATCCAGAGAGAAATGTGAAGGCTGTGCTGACCATCCAGGTACGCGGCGTACAATTCCGTGTTTTATACAGCATGTACAGCATGCATTGTAGGAAAATGGAGATAGTCAGTTAGTGAGCTGAACTGGTATATATTTATGAGAACTAGGGGTAAGCGGGTGCGGATTTCTGAAATCCGAACCCCCCCGATCCGAGGCCGATCTGAGTCAGGCTCGACTTTTCCCGCCTGACTCGGATCTGAAATCGAGGCAAAACGTCATCATCCCGCCGTCCGGTCTCGCGGGTTTTGGATTCTATATAAAGGTACCCGCGTCGGCGCCATTTTCTCACTCGGCTGTGGACAGTGAAGAGGGAGGGTGGGAGTTAGGGCTGGCTGGGCTGTGTAATGTAGTGTAGTGCTGTGCTGTGCTGCTATTGTCCATAGGGGCTGTGTCCACTCCTCCAAAGTCCATAGGGGCTGGCTGGACTGTGTTGTGCAGTCAGTTGTCCATAGGGGCTGTGTCCACTCCAAAGTCCTGTGCAGTGTCCCAGTCCTAAAGGGGTGCTGTAGTGTTGTCCAGGGGGTGCTCTGTCCATCAGGGGTGCTCCCCCCAAGTGCAAAAAAAATAAATATTTTTTCTGTGTTTGTGAATTGTGTGCGCAGTAGCCGCGCGTGCATCAACAAAGTAGCGCCAAGCGTGCGCCTGTGTCATAAGTAAAGGGCCGGCTGGCTTGCCCGTTAAAGGGTGCTGTAACCCCCAAAGTGCACTCCAAAAAAAATGAAAAAATATATTCTGTGTTTGTGAATTGTGTGCACTGCGGCTGTACGTGCATCAACAAAGGAGCAGTGCCAAGCGTGCGCCTGTGTCCCATAAGTAAAGGGCCGGCTGGCTCATTTCTTAAAGGGTGGTGTAACCCACAAAGTGCACTAGTCTCCAACAAAAATAAAAAATTATTTTCTGTGTTTGTGTGCACCTTAGCCGCACGAATATATCAATATAAAATAAATGGAGGACCAAACTTTCTCCGATAAAAATAAAATAGGAAAAGATCAAGAACCACTTCCTCCTAGTGCTGTTGCTGCTGCTGGGAGTTGTTCATCATCCCAGAGAGGAAATAGGAACACCACTACTTTTACTAAACAATTGACCCTCCAACAGTCCTTAGCGAGGAGGATGAAGTACGACAGCAGTCATCCTGAAGCAAAACGTATAACTGAGGCCTTGACTGCTATGTTGGTGTTAGACGTGTGTCCGGTATCTGCCATTAGTGCAGTGGGATTTAGACAATTGATGGAGGTAGTGTGTCCCCAGTTCCAAATCCCGTCTAGATTCCACTTCACTAGGCAGGCGATACCGAGACTGTACAGAAACGTCAGAAAAAGTGTCCTCAGTGTCCTGAAAAATGCGGTTGTACCCAATGTCCACTTAACCACGGACATGTGGACAAGTGGAACAGGGCAGACTAAGGACTATATGACTGTGACAGCCCACTGGGTAGATGTATCACCTTATGCAGCAACAACAGCAGCGTCACCAGTAGCAGCATCTCAGAAACGCCAGCTCGTTCCAAGGCAGGCTACGCTGTGTATCACCGGTTTCAGTAAGAGGCACACCGCCGACAACCTCTTAGAGAAACTGAGGGAAATCATCGCCCAGTGGCTTAGCCCACTTAGACTCTCCTGGGGATTTGTGATATCTGACAACGCCACCAATATTGTGCGGGCATTACATCTGGGCAAATTCCAGCACGTCCCATGTTTTGCTCACACAAACTTGGTGGTGCAGAATTTTCTGAAAAGCGACAGGGGCGTGCAGGAGACGCTTTGGGTGGCCCCAAAAATTTCTGGACACTTTCGCCATTCAGCGACTGCGTGCGCCTGTGTCATAAGTAAAGGGCCGGCTGGCTTGTCCGTTAAAGGGTGCTGTAACCCCCAAAGTGCACTCCAAACAAAATAAAAAATTCTTTTTTTTCCTGTCTTTGTGAAATGTGTGGGCTGTAGCCGCACCTGCATCCTCAAAGCAGCAGCGACAAGCGTGCGTCTGTCTGTTAAAGGATTACATCGGTGACAGCATCCAAGTAGGCATGTCAGACAGTCCCATACCTGTACTGGCAGGAAAAAAGAGGCAATTTGGAGGCCCCTGTACAAACTGGCTCTATTTTACCTGAGGTGCCCCCCCTCCAGTGTGTACTCCGAAAGAGTGTTTAGTGCAGCCGGGAACCTTGTCAGCGAAAGGTGTAGGAGGTTGCGAAACGTGTGGAGAAGATGATGTTCATAAAAATGAATTATCAACTCTTCCAGGGAGACCAGCCTCCAGAACGTACAGAGGGACCTGTGGGGGTGGATTCCAGCGGGGACGAATTAATACTCTGTGAGGATGAAGATGTACACAACACTGAAGAGGGTGAGGAATCGGTGGATGAGGACGACATCTTGCCTCCGTAGAGCCAGTTTGTGCAGGGACAGATTAATTGCCAGCTTGTTTTGTGGGGGCCCAAACGAACCAATCATTTCAGCCACAGTGGTGTGGCAGACCCTGGCGCTGAAATGATTGGTTTGTTAAAGTGTGCCTGTCCTGTTTATACAACATAAGGGTAGGTGGGAGGGCCCAAGGACAATTCCATCTTGCACCTCTTTTTTTTCTTTGCATTATGTACTGTTTGCGGCCTAGTTTTTCAAACTGCCATCCTGTCTGCCACTGCAGTGTCACTCCTAGATGGGCCACATGATTGTGCCGCCCACTCGTGTCGCTTAGCATAGTCATCCATCTACCTCGGTGCAACCTTTTGGACATAAAAACACTATTGTGAGGTGTTCAGAATAGACTGGAAATGAGTGGAAATTAAGGTTTTTGAGGTTAATAATAGCATAGGAGCAGAAAAATCAACACATTCTGTGATTTTAGCTGTTTAAAAAAAAAAAAAAAAAAAAAAACACAACCCAGATCCAAAACACAAAACCCAAACCAATCCAGATCCAAAACACGAAGATCGATCCAGATCCAAAACACAAAACGTGGCCGGTGCACACCCATAATGAGAACACAACTTATCAGTTCATTATATATTAGGGTGGGATGTATCAATTTTTCAGATGAAAATCGCGATACTTCCCGCCCTCTTTTGTCTGCATACCGGCATCTGTGATCGCCGGAATGAAAGAATACTTACCTGTAGGGAGAAGTTCTTCCGATGAGACCTGTCCCTTGTGATGAGAAGACTTTGTGGTTTATGACACGGGAGTCCTACTGCGCGTCGACGCGTGCGAGGCCATCCACAGGATCCTTCGCATCCCTGCAGAAGAAGCCCCATCGTGCAGTAGTGATAGTGCCATACATTCCAGAGCTTGCTGCATACCGGCACATTGCAGCCCCATAGAATCCTATGGGACTTGCTATGCCGTGGGTCCGCAGAGGATTTCTCCGATATCTTTTTATATATAGTGAGCCATGTGTATTGTGGTAAGCCTCTGAAAAGTTTTACTGCATTTTAACTTTGATACATTCTGTCCTTAGTGACATCAGGCTTCCAAATCAATACATAAAACAGCTAGATGTATGCAGCAGAAATATAAACTAGTATTGTGTCATTGTAATAACCAGTGTAATGAAAAAACAAACAAACAACCATTTCACAATAAATATTGCTCCTCCCATTCACTAATTATGTAAAAATCCCTCTGGAGTAGCATGCAATAGAGGAACCATTGTTGGAGTGAGCGTGCAGCCAAGGTTGGCCAGATTGGAATGCTTTCCCCCTTGCAGTCTTTAGGGGGGGGCCCCCTCACAGGACACCTCTGATAGATCCCACGGTGATTAATGTCAGCCACATGCTAAACGTTGAGTGTTCGTGTGTTGCTGCCATTAAACACTGCAGGACGCCATCAGGAGGAGTCCACTGTTGTTAGAGTTAGCAATGTTATCTCTTGCTTAGGCAGTGCACAGTGTAATATCATCAGGAGCAGATTTATTCTGAACAGTTGATGACTTTATGGGTTGAATGAAGTCTCTAATAAGTAACTATTTACTTCATAAACTACATTTCTTACTTTGGTATATGCCCAGCAATTGCTACCCCAAACAATTAGCTGGCCGAACTGCCCAATATGGATGGATCGGCCAAATAATTGTACAGTGTATGCGGGCGACCACTCTGAAAATATCGATCAGTTGTGCATCCTGGATTGCCCAGCATGCCCGTTCCGTTCAATGTTTTCTAAGTGAAAGTCGGCCGCATCGGGCAGTGGATGCGCTACTGCGGCCGACTGACGGACATCTCCCCTCTACCTTCACAGGGAAAGATATCGGGACCAATACTCTGAGTTATTTCACCGTTAGATGTAGTAAGCCCTAGAGAGAGATAGACCCCTTAATTTCTCTTCACTCTATTTACTAAGCAGTGTTGGGAGACAGAGTGAAAAGTGATAAGGTGCCAGCCGATCAGCTCCTAACTGTCATTTTTCAAACACAGCCTGTGAGATGGCAGTTAGGAGCTGATTGGCTGGCACCTTATCACCTTTCACTCTGTCTCCTAACACTGCTTAGTAAATAGACCCCAAAGTACCAACCAATCAGCTACTAACACATATTTCAAATTCAGCCTGTAAACTGACAATTAGGAGCCGATTGGTTGGTACTCTCCAAGGCTTAGTACATCACCCCTATGGTCACGATATCATTTTATATCTCTACGTGCATGCCAAGCCAGGGCCGGCTCGAGGCACGTTCCATACGTGGCGCCGCACAAGGGCGCCAGTGCTGCCAAGTGGTCAGAGCAAAATCCACCAGGTTTACTGGCCACCGCAACCTGCCTGGCTCCAGAAGAACCCCACCCTCCAACAGGACGCACTGCTGCCCTGATACGGAGCTGGGTGCCAAGAACAATAACACCAGCCCTGAACTAACCGCACAAGTGAACCTGCGGCTCACTGGATTTGTCCCTTAGTGTTAGAAAGCAAACTGCAAATACAAAAAAAAAAAGGAAGTAGTATACGAATAGAAGAGATCAATCAAGTACAGATATGTACAAGTGAATGCAGTACTGTCAGATAACCTTTCTGAGAAGGGACTCAGAGTACTCATTAGGGCCACACAAACTGTATAGTTTATAAGAGAACCAGGAAATTCTTTGCCTGGAATGTCACACAAAACACTGCAGAATATACATTATATACAGCTGCTGATCATTTTTTTTTTTTCTCTTAATTTGAGGCCTCTTCCTCTGCTTTCCATGGAGGCCCACGACTTGTCCTAGCAGAGGCAGGTTGCGCAATGGAGTCCTGGAAGCCAGCCAGATACACTGGGAGCCTAACATTTTTTGGCAGATCTTTTTAATCATTTCCATGCTTTTCTAGAAACTTCCATCAAACACAAAAGAGCTCTAGCACAACCGGGAGATAGCAAACATTTTTAATTAAAACGCAATATCCTTCCACATAGAAACTACATCAGGTTTTTTTTTTTTACACACACAAAAAAAAAAAAAAAAATTGGAAAAGTACAAAGCTTCACTAACTCGCCACACATAAATTGGAAGGCGAATAATCAAATGTTTACTGAGCCTTTGAAGACAAATGGTTTTAAAAAATGGTTTCTCAAACAACCAGGAGAACACAAGTCTGGAATCTGCCATCAGAGAGAGATTTTGTCTTGTTGGGTCTGGATGACAGTAATTGCAAACAGTTCACACAAAACTGGAGACTCTAATAAGGCTCTGGCTGATAGGGCTTTTTCAATATAGTGTAGCATTATTAATTTTAGAAGAAAATATGCATCAACTATGCAAAGGGATTTACTGAGATTAAGGAAACATGTAGAGGCAGCCACTATGGGGGCTGAACGAAGATTAAGGAGAATGGTTCCTGGTGAATTGTTGGGTGGCAGTGACATGACAAAGGCTTTGAGGGCATTTGTGCCTCATCCCTCAAGGCTGAATTCTCCTGAATATTGGTTCAGATATATATTATATATCTACACACACATACACACTATATAGTATAAAAGTAATTGGACACAGAGCAGATAGATCAACATGATTTTATTGACGTCAGTACTTTGTAGGTCCACCACGTGCAGTGATTACTGCAGACACCCTACTTGGCAAACTGTCCACAAGTTCCTGGACAACAGCAGGTGGTATGTTTTGCCATTCCGCCTTAAGTACAGTGACCAACTATAACACTGAAGAAGTAGAGTTGGCCTAGAACGCACCAGTCGCTCCAAATCGTCCCAGTTTCTCAATGGGGTTAAGATCTGGACTCTGAGCTGGCCAGTCCATCCGGGTTACTGAATTTTTTGTATACTAGTCCAGCGTTGTCCTGGAAACATGACAGGTGGCATGGTCGTCCTGATAAAAACAGTTGTTTCTGTAGAGCTGCAAGTGCATGGGCCGTCCTAATGCTGGGCATACACGGCCAGATAAAATGTCTGTCAGACCGACAGACATTTTATCTGGCCGGCTGCCAGCCGCAGATGTCGTCGGCATACACTGTGAAATTTCTCTCACAGTGTATTTGCCGACATCTGCGTTCCGCCCCCGGGGATGGAGACATTTCCCTGTTCCTTCCGTAAGAAGGAACACAGGAAAGGTCTGTCTGTCGGCCGCAGCTGGGCATACACTGCCCGATGCGGTCGACAGTTTACCGGGAAATATCGCATCGAACGGGCATGCTGGACAATCCGGCATGCCCGACCGAGCAATATTTAACCCTCGATTGCCCTCCGACATACTACAATTATCGGGGCGATCCGCCGATATCAGGCGGATCGCCCCGGTAAATGTAGCGTGTATGGCCAGCATAAGATGTGTTCTTGTCGAAACCACCACATTAGTGTCGATTTGTAACTAGCGTGCAATGGTATGCATTTCACTTGTGCGGGGTATCCAATCATAGGTGTATGTAACAGAACATTTCAATACATTGATAAATATCAATATAATTCAGCAGGGGAATTACAGGTACCCCAAAACCACCTCTATTACAGACTAATTGAAATATCCCAAGGTTGTACATGTACCATTTTTAGATTTAAAAAAAAAGTATAACATTTTAGTATGTCAATATTTTGGTGAAAGTGGAATCCCTCCCTCTCCAAATCCTTTGCTCTTGTGAATAAAGAGAACTTAAATTCTGGGTTTCTGGAGTAACCATAGTCTGGATGCAGCAAGCTCCCATCTGACACCTCCCTAAGGCAACATTTACACAGGAGGTCAGAGGACAAATACGCACAAAACCAGCTCTCTTGCAAACGATGCACTAAATGCACCCTGACCTGCACATTGAAAACATTAAAGGGGACAGGGTCCATATTACAATATATCAGGCATAATCAACATGGGTATTTTAGATATTATGTTCCTTTTGCAGACAATGTGCAACATGGTGCATCCTCCCTATGGTGATGCTGCAGATTTGCAGTTTTCAATAGTCATCTTTGAATGTAGTTCTTTAGATTGCAAGCTCTTTATTATCATTGTGTCTCTACAGTATGATGTGGAGAAAAGAGAGAGATTTTATATATATATATATATACACATATACATACATACACACACTTGTGTAACAATGCCATGGATATTCTGTACAGCACTGTGGGGAGTTCTTAGGCTAGATTTACTAAAACCTCCAAAAAAGAAAAAAAGTGGAGGTGTTGCCCATAACAACCATAGTCTAACAGGAGTTTTTTATGGAATGTACTAGATAAAGGATAGCTACAATCCGATTGGTTACAATGCCTTCACTTTTTCATACAATGATAATGTACCAGATACTTTATTTCTTTTTCACTTTTATAAAGCTATGGATCTTGTATCCTCACCAGCAAGTAGGGACGGCCATCAACCAGCGATTGTTTACAACCATTGGTGGTCTATGACCGAGGGCAAATGTTTTTGCTATCGATGCCACAGCAGAGCCAGCCAGATGGCTGTGGTCTGCGCATGCGCAGCACTCAACCATCGATTGCTTAATTACTGATGTGTTTCTACCGATGGTTTAAAACCATGGACAGTACAGCCTTCAATAGCCATCACTACTGCTAACGCTGGGCATACAGATAAAATGTCTGTCAGTCAGACAGGCTTTTATCTGACAGCCTGATATTGGGGCCATAGACTGTGCGATAATGCACAGTTTATTGGCCCAGATATCTGCACTCCTCCCAGGGGTAGGAGACATTCTTCCGATCCTTCCCTGTCAAGGAAAAGGGGAAATGTCAGTCAGTCAAACGTGACAGTGCATGCTGTGCTCAATGCGGCCGACTTTCACTTAGAAAATATATCCGGCATGCCCGACTGATCATGGTTTTCAGACTGGTCACCCGCATGCACTGTATATCGGGCGGATACAGTAATTTTATAGTGTATGCCCAGCATAAGTGTGATAGAAGTAGAACCCCCAGATACTATTGCGCCGGTTTTATATGTACACTTTCTTACACAAAGGAAAGATGTATCAAACCTTCGAGAGAGATTAAGAGGGGTATTCAATATGAAACGTTAACTTCAATGTCGAAGTTAACGTTCCATATCGGAGTTTTTACCTGCGTTAAAGTATCGGGCGCGCTCCCGCTTATACCCGTATTCAATATAAAATTAACGAAAACGGGAAACTCCGAAGTTGGATTTGTGTAAAGTTACGAATTTTTCCTTAAAATAATTGTAAGACCCCCCTAAAGTAGTAAAAACATGGGGGAACACTATGGGTACCCCCGTTTTAGCCTTTAATTGAAAGTCGGGGATTTAAATTGCCGCAGCAGGTGTTTTTTTCCCGACATTGAAGAAGTGATGCAGAAGAGCACTTCGGTTATTTTTTTCGCTTTTTTAAGTGGTCCCATCAAATTTGGGGTACATGAAAATGGGTACCAGCATATTTTTATGTCCCTAAAGTAAGTTTTTAAAAATTCTGCATTTGTGCACCTGCCGCATACTTGCTGAATAGCCCTGAACCTATTTCCCTATTGTTAAAAAAATTTTTCCCATTTAATTATTTTTTTGGGGTGTCCCTATTTTTTTTTTTTTTTTACTTTTTTTTTGACAAAGTTCTTTTTTAAATGTCATTCCCAGGGGTGCAGGCTATTTTTTTTTAAGCCTGCACCCCTAAACCCCAATTCTGCACTTTTTTTCGACACCTATTCAATGGTGAAAAGTTATCCCCGTGTTTTATCAAAGACTTTTCAAAACTGCGATAAGTCTTTGAAATTGAATACGGTGTAAAAGTGAAACCTGCAATAATGACGTCAAAAGTGCGATATTAACGCAAAAACGATGTTATCGCTCCCATATTGAATGCCCCTGTAAGTGGAGAGTTGCTTCTAGTCACCATTTATCTAGCACTGTCTAAAAAAATGACAGTTAGAAGCCAATGTGATGCTATGGGCAACTTCTTCACTTTATCGCTCACGTAGGTTTGATACATCTCCCCCACAGTCTTTTGGCACTTGTGCTAGAAAAGAAGCTTAGGGTTAAGACAATAGGAAGCCTACTTGCTTATCACACTACCATGACATACAGTAAATTCAGAGACACACTGCTACCGAGAAGAGAATTTTTGCATGTCACATTCAAATCAAGAGGGCAATTCAATTCAGCGTGATGCCGAATATCCTTGGGAAGGAGTTCCCAGAGCTAATCAATTGACCGCACTGTTAAGTCTGAATACAGGACATCTCCTCGCCCCCCCTCTTGAGGTGTGAGGAGAAATCAGACTTAAGTACCGGCCGCAATACTGATTTCCGGCTTAGCGTGGTGCCAACAGCCTCGCAGCCGGCACTTTAGTCAGAGAATGCCGGTTACTGCGACTGAACACCTCAGCTTAAGGTGCAGTAACCGGTATCCTCAGACTTAAGTGGTTCTAGTCGGACTAAACAACGCCTTCCTGGGGCTATTCAGCATCATGCAGAATTGAATCGCCCCCTCCAAGAGCACTATAACTAATGACATAACCACTTGATAGGATTCTGTAATTGTGGCATTTTGAACCATTCATCAATTAAGCATGTATTTGAATACAAGTGGGCAAGAATAGAAACATAGAATTTGTCGGCAGATAAGAACCACTTGACCCATCTAGTCTGCCCCTTTTCATGTATCCTTTAGGCAACTTCAACCCTATTTGCTCCTTACATCTCTCTTAAGGATATTCTTATGCCTATCCCAAGCATGTTTAAAATGTTCCACCGTTTTAGCTTCAACCACATCTGATGGGAGGATATTCCGCTTATCCACTACCCTTTCTGTGAAGTAATGTTTCCTAAAATTTCCTCTGAGCCTACCTCCCTCCAGTCTCAGTGCATGTCCTCGTGTTCTTGTACATCTCTTCCTTTGAAGAATGCTTACCTCCTGTCCCTTATTAAAACCCTTCATGTATTTGAAAGTTTCTATCATGTCCTCACTTTCCCTTCTCTGTTCCAGACTATACGTATTAAGATCTTTTAGCCTTTCTGGGTAAGTTCTGTGCTGTATGTCATGCACCATTTTAGTTGCCCTTCTTTGTACCATCTCTAATGTGTCTATATCCTTCTGGAGATATGGCCTCCAGAACTGAACACAGTATTAGAATCATACATATAAATGCAGAAAAAATAAATGCCAATGCGAATAAGAACAGACAGTGAGCACTGCACAAACCATACAGTATTTGTCTATGCACAGAAGGGACAATGCAATTTTGTGATATCCATGAATCAGAACACCGCAGGGATGATAGGAATGTGTGCAATGCGCCCACACACTAACCTTGACAATTTTACCTTGCACACCTCGGAGGTGTATAAGAAAATGTGCGATGTTGCTGTACCACAATGCTCTGGGATGTGTGCAGCTGGCATATGAGAAAAGTTGTACTGTATGAGCAAGGAGAGGTATTACTCTGCATTCCTGGTGAGTTTACAATCACACAGTTGCCTCTTCTTCCAGAATGTAATGGGAACTCCGGAATTAAGAGCATGCTCTCTTAGGAGACCTTCTGGAGTCCTAAGAGAGCAGGCTATTCTCCATGAGGGCAGGATGTTCTGTAATGATGTAAATAGAGTCATTAAGTCCAGTCACCAGCACATTTAGGGACTGATGCAGAATTGAAAGTACACCTGGAGTATATCATGCACGTTTTCCCACTGTGCGTGCTCCAGAACCGAGTGTACGCAAATATGGGCGATGCAGAGTACATTGCATCATGTCCACTAGCGACTGAAGAAGAGTAACTGGGCTGTAATTGGACAGTCTCATGCAAAAGTTCAATGAGGGCGTGCCAGCAGAATTCCAGGTTATGCACAGATGGAGGGAAGCAGAAATATAATTGGCACCAAATATAGAGCTGGTGCAATGACATCCTAATGATGACAAGTGGACAGATAGGGGGCACATGCACATTTGCATATGGACAAATATATATACACACGCATTTATCTCTGCATGAATCCCTTGACTGATGATACATAACAGCAAGTTTACGCAGTAGGTATTGTGATATAGAATGCAGCTCGGTTCAGTATTTGGAAAACTTCAGAAAAAAAAAAAAAAAAAATTGTGGGTGCAGCTATTACAATAAATAAGGTCATGTTTTTAAGTTTTCCTTAATGATTAATACCTGTGGTACAAAAACTGGATTAAAAAGCATAAAAGAGCAGTAAACATGAAAAGTAGAGTAACAACAGGAAGCAGATCTACTTCAAATTATGTATAGGACTATACAAACAAGACTCTGCGGGAAGAATAACTACAATAAGATCAGAAGGAGTCCTGCCCTAAAATGCAAGAAAGAAAGAGTGCAATCTACAATGGAAGATAATATAGAAAAAAAAAAGCTATCACAAAAATGTGGCACTATACAAATATATCAGAACCAGCTGGTGTGAGATAAAACAGGTCTGGATATGAGGTGGTTAAATCGCTGTTTCCTATTGCTCTTCCTCCCCTAGGTTCCATTGCCTGAGATCAGCTTTCAATGGCCTGGACAGGGAAGCTAGATTTTCCCCACACCCTCTGTCCCCAGAGATCAGCTTACAGGGCTTGTACAGGCAATCAGGATGTCCTTGAATCTGTAGGACGCAGGTTCCCTCCCACTCCTCTACAATGTGCCTAACAGGTCAGCAAAGGTCATCCCCCATTTGTCATAATCCATCTTGTACCTTTGGAAATCACAGTGCATTCTGCTGGGAAGAAAGTCCTCAAGGATTATTGAAACCATGTGAACAGTATGTCTCTGTTGGATTGATGAGTTTTCAGCTCATAGGAACAGCTATACAACAGCCGAGCACTTCAGCACAACAATAGTTAATAGGGGGTGCATACAGCCGGATGTAGGTACTCCACATGAACACTGAATAGCCCCATATCAGGTCCCACTCCCCCAGTAATTCACTAGTCCCACAGTCAGCAGACCAGCTGCCAGAAACCTAAGGAATGTCAAATATTTCCATAGGAGCCGCCCCATTCATTTCACATTCAGCAGACGGTGTGGAACAAATCTGTGGACGCTCAGGGGTTAATCAGTTGCAGAGCATCATGGCCAAATGTGTAAGCAACAAAGAAGAAGATAGGACATAGGAGTCACTGGCTTTTACACTGGTAGACCACTTTAAGGGGCCTATGTATCAAGCAGTTTTCTTTACATAAAATTACGCAGAAACTGCAGTTTCTGCATAATTTTATGTAGTGTACCAAAGTACTAAAAGCACAACGCAGGAGATTTCACAGAAATCTCTGGCAAAGTGCTAATTAGCGATGCAGATCGCAGTCCCCATTATTATCAATGGGGACTAAGATCTGACCCCTATGTACTAAACTCCAAAAAGCTAAGCTTTTCAAAGTTCAGCCACGGTAGTTTACGCCATCCTCAGATGGACGTAAACTACTGTAAACCAATGGGAGCTCCAGGGGCAGGATTGAGATCTTTCGATATCTCCCTTGCAGCCCTGACCAGCTCCGGAAGCCGACGCTGTGGGCATGCGCAGTGTCAGCTTCCCCCAGGGAAGTCTTACTTCTGTGAAAGACTTCTAAATGCTGTGGATATAACTCTCAGGGACAGCGGTTACCGCAACCACTGTCCCTGCGAGTTCCCCTTGGTACATAGTGGGGATATTTTCATTAAAAATGAAAATATCCCCTGCGAATTGGACTAATAATAATCGCGGCACTACCGTGATTGTTAGGACATAGACCCCTAAGAGGTGTGTGTATAAAGTCACATGTTCTGGTACCAATTTGGACACAACAGGTTTCCACAGCAATAATATTCCAGTGGATATAAAATTTCAGCAATACATGCAAAGATACACTGAAATACATATTATATAAATCATTAAATTACTATATGTTACTGTTGATATGGTTAGGCTTGGTTTATAGGAAGCAAACTTTTTCCAAATTGCTGTACTGTACAATCAGGGAGACAAACTGAACACACAACCAATGGAGGCATTAAATTAGCGGCGATGGCCGTGAGGTAACGACGTTCCGACCATTTCTCTGGAACCTGAGACAATCAACATCCCATAAGTTTCTGTAGGATAGGGGGACACACTGCTCGTAGAAGCAAGTCATGATGGGTCGCACGGTGGGAGTAAGGAACAGACTGCACTCAAGGAGCCTGTACCAACTAAACAGACGGATAGATAGGATTTGGAATTATCAAACTGAATTGGGCTGTATGAAACAAAAAAGGTATGTGGGTCCCCTTTAAGAGGAGCTTCCAGACCAAAGGAGCCCATACATGGCCTGATCCAGATTATAGACCTGACCACCTAGCGGAGATCTTTATCAGATTTGACGATAGGTGTGTGGCAAATCTGATAGATCCGGTTGTCCAGCACACAAGACAGATTTGGCAGGACCACCTTAATTTACCTGAAAAAAAATACACGTTATTTGCGTTTGACTCCTGATTATGTATGTCAATGATTTCTTTTGCATAAATAATACTTTGGTATTCTAATAAAATAAATGTTTACATTTCTGAAACAGATACATGATATTAAAAGTACAAAGAAAAAAACAGTAGCAATAGGAGAATCACATACTGCATCTTATTTACAAGCACATTCTGCTGTACTATACAGCTGTAGAATAAAGTAAGCGTACGTACAGGATAACTTTATGATAATGTTGCAGCCTAATGCAGACATGATATTTTACTAGGACAATGTTCATTAGTGTGAGGTGTCCACTAGCAACCCAGAGAATGCCAGGCTGTGATTTAAGACAATTACAAGGACCTGTTCAGACACTTCTATAATGAAATGACAGACCCATTGTATGGTCAATGTCACTGATAAGGACTGGCTGCTTTTGTCTTGGGAAGTTTAATTATACAATGTGAAACAGTAGCAGTATGACATGCATGTTCAGAATTTCACAGGAAAGCTGATCCCTGGGAAATATTTTAGCCAGTACATCACAGCATGCCACATGCCATCTTCCTGTTACTCCCTGGCAACGTGCATGTCATATGTGTAATGGAATAGGCCAGATATTACATCATAGTAAATAATATTCTGTAAAACACCCTTCCTCTCCATAGAACTGTGTGGTATTTAAAAAACGCTTCTGATCTCCAGGGCTGATTAAAATAGAGATTTTTATATTATAATCTACAGTGAATCAGATAAATTGTCATTGAAGAGATTGCATAGGCACGATTCTTACTGCGTCAATTTGTTAAAATGTCTGCTTGACACTAAAGAAATTTAGAACTGGATGAAGATCGAGTGATCCGGATCATAGAACCAATTGTCCCCAGTGGAATTGTGACATTAATGATATGACCGTACTAGAGGAGGACACTCATCACAAAAGCCGGGTGGGGGTGGGAGACTGGTGCATAGCTAGAAGTGACAATCGACCACTGTCACGCTGCATAAAAGGTTCTGTAGGTCTGGGACTCCAGGTGGAGCTCAGTGTTTGGGTTTCCCCCGGTTGCACATATACAATATTTTGTACTGTAAACTACCTTTTTGGGGATCCCAAGAAAATGTTACTCTGAAACAAGTCCCCAAACAGCATCGCTATATGATATCTCTGTCTAAATACTCAACAGTTCAACAGCTACACCTTACAAATCAGGTCAATATTGCGCAATATCACATTTAATAGTCAGCAAATGCAGAATCATGTATATTTAAGATTAAAATGTCATCTTTCTTACCAGATGTATCCCACAGACTCAGTTCTATCCTCTGGGTGTCAATTTCAAAACTGGCCGTGTAATTTTCAAATACAGTGGGGACATAATTCTGAACAGAAAGACAAAAAAAATAAAAAAAGCGATCACTTACCACAATATTACATCTGTCGTGCTGATTAGCGCATTTCAAAGTTATCACAAAATGTTTAATATACATAAATGTTGTGTCTCTATAGCTATATTAAACATACAATACCTTTTATAGGCACACTGAATTTATAACCATCATATACATAGGAAAGTTAAAACATATTACTGGATAAGCCAGGACATAGAGACAGACAATAGAGGTACTGCCCCCTGTGAACCACACAGCTTGCAATCTATGCTTAACAGTCACATCTAATCAAGCCTGTAGAACTTATATTTCTGTATTGCTGAAGTTAGTTGATTACAGCAGGAGACTCTGGAGTAACAATATACTCCTGAGAACAGAGAGGGTGGGGGAGTGAGAGATTAGGGGATGGAGAGGATTTAGTAACCCTATAGGAGCCAGACCAGGCACATAGGTTGCGCAACGTTGGGGGGCTCTGTCAGCCAGAAGGGGGCACCTTGGTGTAAGGACTTACCTCTGGGAAGGAGTCCTTGGCAAAGACATGCAATAAAGCGGTTTTTCCACACTGGCTGTCTCCCACTACCACAATTTTACATTTAACATTCTGGTTTGGATCCATGATAGATTTGCTGGATAGTTTCTGGCTGGTTCGTCTCTCCTTCATTGAGGTGAACTTATTCCTCCCTCCGAGCCGAATACAATAGAAGTTGTGCAGAGAGAATAGCTGCAGCTGGCTCCCTGCGATTCCCCTGTGATATCCTCCTACAGCAGAGCTGTGATAACACATCCAATTGAGAAGTGACTGAGCTTTGTTTCACTATTCCTGACTGGTTTTATGCGTCCACCCCCTGCACTATTCTCCTGCCAGAGACCCACCCTGTTCCCTTGTAGGGAACCTGCCTGCTGCTGAGAATGCTGAGCTGCAGCCTCCTATTATTCGCTGTATTGTAGGCAGGGCGCCACCTAGCGGGCACTAGCGGAATACATTAAAAGAATGCTGTAGCTGCTGGTGGATTCCTTGTAGCATAAGTATAGCTGCTGAACTGTATTGAACTCTACAGCAAACAAACGGGATTTCAGTTTACTAAAAAGAGGTAAACGATGAAAAATACTCCTATAGTTGTTATGGTAACGATTATTTCCCTGCAAAGCAGAATTGTGCATCACTACATACTACCCAATTTTGTTCTAGCAATGACAGGTTGATGATCACTCACATCTCAAATATCACATCATGACCCATTAGGGCGGGGTGTGTACTACATACTGATAATTGCCATGTAATTTAATTGGTTAGTGCAGAGCCGGCCCTAGCCAAATTAGTGTTCTAGGCAAGATTTTGGGTGGTGCCCCCCTCCACGTGGGATCCTGAAAAGGGCTGTGGCCTCATGGAAGGGACCCTCACCCAGCACAGCACCCCTCTATCCCAGCACAGTATCAGCACCCATCACCCCTATCCCAGCAGAGCACCCCTCTCCCAGCAGTGAGCACCACAGCGCCCCGGCCCTCTCCCAGTTCCAAACTTACTTTATTTGAGCTCAGTCTGAAGAGCTGTCCGACTCAAGGTAACACAAGCCGCAGGCGGCAGACTGGCTTTACCTGTCTCAGACTGGCAGGCCACAGCTGTGTGTAATGATTGCTGGAGGTGGAGCCCAGAGCCCTGAGGTGTGATTCACTACTCTGAGCTCCGCAAAGGCCCATGGTGCAGCAGCCCTACAGTGACCATTACTTAAAGTCCTGAATGAGCCTCTACCCATGTGTAGAAGCTCATTCTGATTGTGTGACGCCTCAGAGCCGGCCCAGCATAACCACTAGCCATTGTCCAGGTGCCCCGCCCCTGCAAACTGCCGCCGTCTGTTTTGCAGCTGCCCGCTCACTGTTTGCTGCTGCCAGGCCCGATAGGAGCTGTCAGCTGAGCTGTGCAGTGGCAGTAGTAGCTGCCAGAGTCTCTGCCCAGGCGGCAGCAGGTGGCCCGGCCATGCCTGCACCAAACCTCCACTGGCCATAGGTGGGCTTGGATGCCCCTAGGTATTCCAAATGCCCTAGGCATTTGCTTAGTTTGTCTATGCCTAGGGCCGGCTCTGGGTTAGCGAATTTGTTGCTTTCACATGGTGCTATAATTATGGCTTTGCCAGAATATGGTAAACAAACTTAGGCTAGTTCTAAAGTTACAAAGGCATTTACCAAGCTTCAAACCTCTTTAAAACTGCCAGTGACGGCCAGTCTGTGCATGCACATTACGTTTTCACCCAGCAGGGACTCAGCAATGCCTGGAAGCAGGGTCGGCTCCAGGGGTCGGAGCACCCTGTGCCGGCCCTCTCCAGTGCGCCCTATCTTCGCCCATAGGCCACGCCCCCTACATGACATTATTAGGAGGGGTACCCGCCTCCAAATAGCGTCAGGCTGGGGAGAGCCCACGAGCTGGGCATCCCCCAGCCCCTCTCCCGTCACTGAATGGATGTCGCGCACATGCGCGCAGCATCCATTCAGAGTCTCCGGGGTCCGGCACAGCTGCGGCGGTGGGGGTCTCCAACCTCCCAATTTGACCACCCGCGGGCCACTTCGGCCCACGGGTGGAACAGTCCCATCTGAAATCGGGATGTTGTGGAGGGGTGCACCCTCTATGAGTGGCGCCCCTGTGCGTCCGCACAGGTGGAACACATCTGTGTAATTAATATCTGTCTGTAAAATTAAAGGGATGATATGACAGGCCTATGTAAGTGGTGTAGTGACAAACAGCAGTAAGTTATGATTATTGCTGTTTGTTAAATACTGAAAGGAGGACATAACCCCTTTAGCGAGTGCTAAAGGGGTAATGTCTCCTTGTTAAACGGGGGCCCAAAGATTTTAGTTTAGAATTATTAGGCAATACCTTTTAACTGGGGGTATAGAGATAAAGTATCAACTAATCAGCTTCTCACTTACAATTTACAGGCTGTGTTTAAAAAATGACAGTTAAGAGCTGATTGGTTGGTACTTTATCTCTCACAATTTTTTCTCTCTTCAAGCTTTGATAAATATCTTTTAAAAAATGACAGGTGCTGTTTGGTTGGTACTTTAGCTCTCACAATTTTATCTCTCTCCAATCTTCTATGAAAACTCCCCCATAGTTTGACACAAAGGGCTACATTTCCTAAGTACTAATTTTGCTGTCTTTTGCAGACTGAAGGACACTCCCAGCAGTTTAGTGTCTAAAACAGGGGTAGAACTATGGGAGGCAATGGAGGCGCCTGCTGCAGGGCTCCAGCACTGAAGGGGCACCTCCTCCATTCCCCACAATATATTCACCCCACTTAGGGCTGTGACTATGTACGCAGAGTGTCCCGTCACATCCGCCCAATACATGACACCTCTTCCCGGCACCTGAAAAACCACCATACACTAGTGGAGAGCTCCGTGTCAGACCATCAGCTGCTGCCTCCACCTACCTATACCCTACTACCCTACTCATTGGTGTCGCTGCTCCTCAGCAGCTTCTTATGTCAGTGTGACACATCCACCCCCCCCCCCCCCACCCACAACTCTCTGTCTCACTCCTCCCTAGCTGCTCGGACCCATGCAGCAGTCCCAGTGCATCCCCTCACCAACTCCCCGTCCCACCCTTCCATGTGGTCAGCCCTAGCAGTGGACTCATGCAGCAGTCCCAGCGCATCCCCTCACCAACTCCCCATGCCACCCCTCCATGTGGTCAGCCCTAGCAGTGGACTCGTGCAGCAGTGCCGGTGCCCTCCCCACACCCACAACTCTCCATCCCACTCCTCTCTGTCGGCAGCCCTAGCCACGGTCCCATGCAGCAGAGTCCTAATTGGCTAGCCTGAGGATAAGCGCGGCTGCAGATCTTCCAGGAGCTGGATGTCAACAAGGATGCATCGAACAGAGCTGCGAGTAAGAGGGCATGGGGGGCGGGAGCCTGGGGCATCAGCGACTGAGTCTGGGGGGCAAATCTTTGGTGGAGCAACTTCCCGGCATGTGATGCAGTCGGCAGTAGACTGGGCATTTTGTGATTTATAGTCCCACCACAGTGGCAGTCTTACAGTATCTTGACTTAAACTCAGCCACTACATCAGGTGGCTTTCGCCAGGAGGACTCTGATAATTGCGCCATACAGGTCACTATCTTATCTGTGACTAATGCATACAGATGTGTCCACATACATCTATGCTCTGTGCGACACATATCGCATGAGCGCAGAGTGACTCGGTACCGCTGAGCATCTTTTCATGCAAATTTTTCCATTCAAATGCGTCTTATTCGCACAGCGATGCGAAGAGGATGTACAAGCAGCGTCTGCTGATTAAAATGATCTATGCATGCCTATATTCTGTGTGCGACTGCATGTGTATCTGTATGCGAAATGCTACATTACAGTGTCAATGGCTGTGACGGGTTGGGGGGGGGGCACAAAATTAAAGCTTGCCACCGGGCGTCTGGGATGAATTTACGCCACTGGTCTAAAAATACAGTATTTACTAAGTATTGGTTTTAACTGTCATTTTAAAACTACTGTTGATACCAATTGGTTTTTATCCTATATCCGCCGTACAGCCAGTGCAGTTTTCAAGAATTGCACAGATCAATAGGATCAACAAAATTTTATGCAACAAAATCCCAAAAAATCAGCATAGGGCTCCCCCCTCAAATTGATAGTCTGCCCTAGGCCTCTAAGCCTAGGCTGGTAGTGAAAAATAGGGGGGATAAATCGGCATAATGTCCATAATGTCCCAGGGACGAGATGCATCCTGCCAGTCATCGCATGCATGTCGGTGTTGATGACGCTGGTTTGCATGATGAAAGTCGCAAAGGACATCTCTCCCAATAATAGCTGTCCTTTATGATAGAAGGATTTCTTAGTTTATGACCAAGCAGTCCCTCTGCGTATGCGTCATATGACGCGCGCCCCACAGGGGGTGCAGGGAGGGAAGCCTATAGGCTCATACTGAGCAATGCCATCTGAAGATGGGGTTCCCTACTGGGTCCAAGCCATACATGCCTACCCTCCCGGTTTTTGCGGGAGGCTCACGATTTTTTGGGTAACCCCCCCACACCCCCGGAAAGGTAGGCACTTCTCCCGCATTCTGCCCACTTCCTAGTGAAGTGGGGAGAATTTCCGCGGTGATCGCGGGTCCCCGTGTAGGGGGCGGGACTTAATGTCGCGATTCTCAGTGAATCGCATCATTTAGCCCCACCCCCTATTTAAATTTAAGCCAACCGATGCAATTTACCACAAAAAGGGTGGGGCTTAATGTGAACCGTCAGGCCCCGCTCCCATGACAGCCCACCTGCTTCTCCCACCAAGGCTTCTCCCGGGGAGCAGAAGCCAAAGGTAGGTAACTATGGTCCAAGCTGTGGAAAGCTTTGCTTTTAAACTGCATTTTCGGGGGTTTGACCGCATTTTTAGCTTTGATGCATCCCGTCCTAGGGCTGGAATCTGAGTGGTCAGAGCTTGGGAACTGCCATGTTTTGACCAGTCAATGCAGCCCCTACTTTATCATAATGGCAATTGCATCAGGTTCTGCACTATAATCTTGGTAAATGTGTGTCTATGATAAGCACAGTGAGAGCCAGAAGAAGGCCCCGCTCTCCCATCACAGCTCTCATTGACTACCTGATGTCAAAACACATCTTCTCTTCTACTCCCCCATGTAAAAAATTCTTAAAACAAAGGCAGGACACACACCATAAAAAAAATAAAAATATATATATATATATATATATATATATATATATATTGAGTGAATATGGCACTAGGAGAATCACAAGTGCCACCATGCCCAGGCAGCAGGGGCCCACTGGCACCTGTTTTAAACCTGTAAAAAAAATATTAAAATAAAGGCAGGAGTCGGACACTATAGAAAAATGACTTTATTAAATAAGCACTCCCCCACACATAAATTATTTACCCATTTATTACTCACTTAGGGCCTGATTCAGACCCGCTCGCAAGCGCTGATCGCTCGCAAGCGGGTCGATGTTGCCCAAGTGCACATGCGCACAAGGGAGCCGGCTCCGTCGTGCGCATGCGCGAGACCCGAATAACGACGGCCAAACCGTCGTTAAGGGTCTCGCACCACAGGGGGCGTGCTGTCGATGGTGATTGACAGCACGCCTCCTTTGGTGGGCGTGCCAGGGGCGTGGCTGCCCAGATGGAGGCATTCCCATAGGAACGCCTACCGTCTGGGTCCGGCCCCACTGACATCACTAGTGATGTCAGTGGGAGTGCTTTTGGCTCTGATAGAGCCAAAAGTACTCCAGGGCTTGCGGCAGCGAGACCCTACCGCAGGGTCTCGTCGCAAGCCCAATGGTCGCGATGGTCTTGACCATCGCGACCATCATTTTGGCCGCTCGCTATAGCTGGAGGCCGCTCCAAATAGTAAGAGGGCCAGCCCTGATTCAGAGCAAGCGCTCTTTCAGAGCATCCGGCTCTGAATCAGGGCCTTAATCCAATTTTCATTTTCAATCCATGTATCAGATACTTGACCAAATAAAAAAGCCTTAAAGACGTCATGTCTTGTTCCTTTGTGGATCCTGCGGCTTAACGAGAGGTCACTTGCGAACATTAGAATGAATGAGGCCGCGCTGATTGGTCAGAGGGTGGGAACTGCACACACTCACCAATCAGTGCTGCCCCATTAATTCTTATGGATAGTGGGTCTGATTCAGAGTTGTACGTCAATCCGATAATTAACGTACATCTCCGATGTTGAAGGGTCTGCGTCTTCTTCTGCATTTGCATCTCTGATGGACAGAATTGCACAGCCGCTTGTGTGCGGCTCTGGAAATCCGCCCATCTTTGAATCAGGCCCAGTGTCCGCTAGCTGTTCAACCAGTAAACTTTACAGAAGTATAATTGTCACATCAAAAGTCCAACATTTTCAGTGACATCACTATAGGGAAGATGTATCAACCAGGAAAAGAATGGAGAAGTGGACCAGAGGAGAAGTTGCCCATAGCAACCAATCAGATTTTACCTCTAATTTTATAAAATTCACTTGATCGATGATCCCTCAAAACTGATTGGTTGCTATGGGCAACTTCTCCAAAAGTCATGGCATAGCTGGATGTATTGTAATTGTAATGGTAGGTGATGCCACTGTACTGCGACATCTTGGTAATGTCCAGACCTGCATCAGTTCTTACCTGACATTTTGTGAGTCAGTTTGAACACGGCATAATAGTGGGTGCCTGGAGGACTGGCAACATGTGTGGTCCAGTGAGTCACACTTCCAGTTGTTGCAGGCTGATGGTAGGGTTTGGGTGTGGTGCAGACCCCATGAGGCCATGGACCCCAGTTGCAGCTAAGCCTGTAAAAGAAGTGGGACATCCAACAACCATCGGGCATACGGAAACCATCTGGTTCTCCACCATCAATGATAAAAGTAATCAATATCGGCCATAAACCATTGATGATTTCAACTCATCGATGGTCGATGGCCATCCCTAGCCAGGGGTTACTGCCCAGTATGTATATCTGCCCTCCCAGCCGGTCATCAGACTGACCTAGGGCAGTTCAATCTGTGACGATAGCAGTGTGTTCTGTGAGAGGGGGGGAGGGGCAGTATGATAGTATGATCTGTGAGAGGGAGGCTGTGAGGTCGGGGAGTGCAATCTGTGAGAGAGGAGGCTGTGTGATCTATAAGGGGCAGTGTGATCTGTGATGGGGTGCAGTATGACCTCTAAGGGGGGGCTGTGTGCGGGAGATGTGTGATCTGTTAGGTGGGGCTGTGGGGACAGTGTGATCTCAGAGGGGGCTGTGTGTGGAGACAGTTTGATCTGTGAGGGGGGCTGTGGGAACAGTGTGATCTCTGAGGGGGGCTGTGTGTGGGGGCAGTGTGATCTCTGAAGGCTGGCCTGTGTGTGGGGGCAGTGTGATCTCTGAGGGGGACTGTCTGTGGTGGCAATGTGATCCATACTTGCCTACACTCCCGGAAGTCGCGGGAGGCTCACGATTTTTCGGGTAGCCCCCCGCACCCTTAAAAGTGTAGGCACATGTCCCGCATCCTGCCCACTTTCCAGTGAAGCGTGCAGGATGGGGAGATCTAATGGGGAATTTGCGGGTCTGCAAGGAGGGGACGCGAATAAGCATCACGAATTGCATCATTTAGTCCTCCCTCCACGCAGACCTGCAAATTAAGGACTTTTCTGGGAGAAGGGACGGGTCCTAATTACGGCAACAGTCCGGCCCCACCCCCCGAGAAGCTGCTCTCGGAAAAGATTTATAGAAAGTAGGTAAGTATGGTGTTATCTCTGAGGGGGGACTATGGGGACAGTGTGAACTCTTAGGGGGGGCTGTGTGTGCGGGCAGTGTGATCTCTTAGGGGGGGCTGTGTATGTGGGCAGTGTGATCTCTGAGGGGGGGCCTGTGTGTGGGGGCAGTGTGATCTCTGAGGGGGGTCCTATGTGGGGGCAGTGTGATCTCTGAGGGGGGGTCAGTGTGATCTGTGAGTGGGTCCTGTGTGTGGGAACAGTGTACTCTCTGAGGGGAGGCTGTGTGTGGCGGCAGTGTGATCTCTGAGGGGGGGGCCTGTGTGTGGGGGCAGTGTGTTCTCTTAGGGGGGGCTGTGTATGTGGGCAGTGTGATCTCTGAGGGGGGTCTGTGTGTGGGGGCAGTGTGATCTCTGAGGGGGTCCTATGTGGGGGCAGTGTGATCTCTGAGGGGGGGTCAGTGTGATCTGTGAGTGGGGCCTGTGTGTGGGAACAGTGTACTCTCTGAGGGGAGGCTGTGTGTGGCGGCAGTGTGATCTCTGAGGGGGGGCCTGTGTGTGGGGGCAGTGTGATCTCTGAGGGGGGGCCTGTGTGTGGGGGCAGTGTAATCTATGAAGGGTGCTGTGTGTGGTGGCAGTGTGATCTGTGAAGGGGGCATGTGTGTGGTTATAGAGTGAACTCTGATGGGTAGCTATGTGTGGGGACAGTGTGAGAGGGGCTGTGGGGACACTGTGAACTCTGAGGGGGCCTGTGTATGGGGGAAGTGTGATCTCTGAGGGGGGGCTGTGTGTGGGGGCAGTGTGATCTCTGAGGGGGGCCTGGGTGTGAGGGCAGTGTGATCTCTGAGGGTGGGCTGTGGTGGGGGCAGTGTGATCTCTGAGGGGGGCCTGTGTGTGGGGGCAGTGTGATCTCTGAGGGGGAGCTGTGTGTGTGGCTATGGGGGCAGTGAATGTGTGGACTCCACTTGCTCTAGAACCGCTCCTGCTATTCAACAACTAGTGTGTAAGAATTTAAAAACTGTATAAACAGTGGTTTATTCAGGACCCCTTGCTGTCATGCGGGAAGCAACAGCTGGGGGGTTCGACCTTTTGGTGCTGCAGGGAGCAAGAGGAGTCCAGAATGCAGGGCAGGAGCCAACCAGCAGCGCTGTGGCAGTCATTTAGGGCTTCAACACAGATGGAATAGGTGGAAGCCTCTGGAGTGTGATCTGCTTTTTCACCTGCAGCCCTCCCTCCCCTCTGCTTCACAGGGATCCATCCAGCTGCCAGCTGTACAGTGACCATTTTAGCAGCACAGCAAATGTAAGTGCTAAGTGGGCAGATGTTTGATGACTGTCCTGTCTGTGTTCCATACCCAGTGTCTGCCAGTTGTTTGTGTTCTATATCCTATGTTTGCCTGTCCTGTCTGTGGTCCATATCCTGCCTGTGCCTGTGCTGTCTGTGTTCCATATCCTTAGTGCCTGCCTGTCTTGTATGTGTTCCATAGCCCTATATCTGCCTGTCCGGTCTGTGTTCCATATCCTATGTGTCTGTCTGTCCAGTCTATGTTCCATATATTGTGTCTACCTGTCCTGTCTGTGGCCCTGATTCAGAGCCGGACGCTCTGACCACAGCGCTCCCTCTGAATCAGGGCCATCCTAGTTAAATTTGGAAAGGCCTTTTGGACGCTCGCATAGCTGTGGGTTACCACCCACAGCTTATGCGAGCGTCCATGATGATGGTCGCGATGGTCAAGACCATTGCGACCATCGGGCTTGCGACGAGACCCTGCAGTAGGGTCTCGCTGCCGCAAGCCCTGGAGTGATTTTGGCTCTATCAGAGCCAAAATCACTCCCACTGACATCACTAGTGATGTCAGTGGGGCCGGACCCAGACGGTAGGCGTTCCCATGGGAACGCCTTCCGTCTGGCAGCCACGCCCCTGGAACGCCCACCAAAGGGGGCGTGCTGTCACTCACCATCGACAGCACGCCCCCTTTGGTGCGAGACCCATAGCGACAGCTTGGCCGTCGTTATCCGAGTCTCGCGCATGCGCACAACGGAGTTCCCTCCGTCGTGCGCATGCGCATTTGGGTACCATCGACCCGCTTGCAAGCGTCCTGCGCTCGCGAGCGGGTTCTGAATGAGACCCAGTGTTCCATAACCTTTGTTTGCCTGTCCTATCTGTGTTCCATACTGTGTCTATACTAACTGCATTAACTGGGTCCCTGGTTATTTTAGCTGGTACTAGAGGTCTTTTTGAGGGGACAATAAATGTGCTCTGTGGCAGGTTGGCAGTTTTGCAGTGGGCCCCTAACATTGCATTCCCCTGGTGCGACACTGTACCTTGGATGGGAGTTATGATGAAGTCTATTTGAGAACTTGTTCACAAGATTAAAATACAATTACCTTCTATAGGTGAGAAACCCTATTGTTTTTCCTGTAATGTTGATGTACTGCATCATGAGGATCTCTTATATTCATTGAGGTTGATGTGATGATTTCATTTGGACTTTTTTTTTAGAGAACCATATTTGCCTTTCTACAGCCATGGCCAAAAGTTTTGAGAATGACATAAGTGTTGGTTTTCACAAAGTTTGCTGCTTCAGTGTTTTAGACCTTTTTGTCAGATGTTACTATGGTATACTGAAGTAAAATTACAAGCATTTCATAAGTGTTAAAGGCTGTTATTGACAATTACATTAAGTTTATGCAAAGAGTCAATATTTGCAGTGTTGACCTTTCTTTTTCAAGACCTCTGTAATTCGCCCTGGCAAGCTGTCAATCAAATTCTGGGCCACATACTGACTGATGGCCGCCCATTGTTGAATAATCAATGCTTGGAGTTTGTCAGAATTTGAGGATTGACCACAAATTTTCAATAGGATTAAGGTCTGGGGAGTTTCCTGGCCATGGACTGAAAATTTCAATGTGTTGCTCCCTGAGCCACTTAGTTATCACTTTTGCCTTATGCCATCACGCTAGAAAAGGCATTTGTTCGTCACCAAACTGTTCTTGGATGGTTGGGAGAAGTTGCTCTTGGAGGATGTATGGTACCATTCTTTATTCATGGCTGTGTTCTTAGGCAAAATTGTGAGTGATCCCACTCCCTTCGCTGAGAAACAACCCCACACGTTTAAACCATCATGCAGGGGAAGAAAATCAATTTTCCAAATGAATCATTGGTAGATGGTTAACCTCAAGATAGTAAAATAAAATGCAGTGTAATTCTATAAGACAATTAAACTCCTACAATCAATGAGCATAAAGACTAGTACTGAATCTCAGAGCATAAAGACTAGTACCAAATCTCAGAGCATAAGACTAGTACCAAATCTCAGAACATAAAGACTAGTACCAAATCTCACAGCATAAAGACTGGTACCAAATCTCAGAGCATAAAGACTAGTACCAAATCTCAGAGCATAAAGACTAGTACCAAATCTCAGAGCATAAGACTAGTACCAAATCTCAGAGCATAAAGACTAGTACCAAATCTCAGAGCATAAGACTAGTACCAAATCTCAGAGCATAAAGACTAGTACCAACTCTCAGAGCAGAAGACTGGTACCAAATCTCAGAGCATAAAGACTAGTACCAAATCTCAGAGCATAAAGAATAGTACCAAATCTCTGAGTATAAAGACTGGTACCAAATCTCAGAGCATAAAGACTAGTACCAAATCTCAGAGCATAAAGACTAGTACCAAATCTCTGAGTATAAAGACTAGTACCAAATCTCAGAGCATAAAGACTGGTACCAAATCTCAGAGCATAAAGACTAGTACCAAATCTCTGAGTATAAAGACTAGTACCAAATCTCAGAGCATAAAGACTAGTACCAAATCTCTGAGTATAAAGACTGGTAGCAAATCTCAGAGCATAAAGACTAGTACCAAATCTATGAGTATAAAGACTAGTACCAAAACTCAGAGCATAAAGACTAGTACCAAATCTCTGAGTATAAAGACTAGTACCAAATCTCAGAGCATAAAGACTAGTACCAAATCTCTGAGCATAAAGACTAGTACCAAATCTCTGAGTATAAAGACGGGTAGCAAATCTCAGAGCATATAGACTAGTACCAAATCTCTGAGTATAAAGACTAGTACCAAATCTCAGAGCATAAAGACTGGTACCAAATCTCTGAGTATAAAGACTAGTACCAAATCTCTGAGTATAAAGACTGGTACCAAATCTCTGAGTATAAAGACTGGTACCAAATCTCAGAGCATAAAGACTAGTACCAAATCTCTGAGTATAAGGACTGGTAGCAAATCTCAGAGCATAAAGACTAGTACCAAATCTCTGAGTATAAGGACTGGTAGCAAATCTCAGAGCATAAAGACTGGTACCAAATCTCAGAGCATAAAGACTAGTACCAAATCTCTGAGTATAAGGACTGGTAGCAAATCTCAGAGCATAAAGACTAGTACCAAATCTCTGAGTATAAGGACTGGTAGCAAATCTCAGAGCATAAAGACTAGTACCAAATCTCAGAGCATAAAGACTAGTACCAAATCTCTGAGCATAAAGACTGTTAGCAAATCTCAGAGCATAAAGACTAGTACCAAATCTCTGAGTATAAAGACTAGTACCAAATCTCAGAGCATAAAGACTAGTACCAAATCTCTGAGTATAAAGACTGGTAGCAAATCTCAGAGCATAAAGACTAGTACCAAATCTCTGAGTATAAAGACTAGTACTAAATCTCTGAGTATAAAGACTAGTACCAAATCTCAGAGCATAAAGACTAGTACCAAATCTCTGAGTATAAAGACTAGTACCAAATCTCAGAGCATAAAGAATAGTACCAAATCTCTGAGTATAAGGACTGATAGCAAATCTCAGAGCATAAAGACTAGTACCAAATCTCTGAGTATAAAGACTAGTACCAAATCTCAGAGCATAAAGACTAGTACCAAATCTCTGAGTATAAAGACTGGTAGCAAATTTCAGAGCATAAAGACTAGTACCAAATCTCTGAGTATAAAGACTGGTACCAAATCTCAGAGCATAAAGACTAGTACTAAATCTCTGAGTATAAAGACTAGTACCAAATCTCAGAGCATAAAGACTGGTACCAAATCTCTGAGTGTAAAGACTAGTACCAAATCTCAGAGCATAAAGACTAGTACCAAATCTCAGAGCATAAAGACTAGTACCAAATCTCTGAGCATGAAGACTAGTACCAAATCTCAGAGCATAAAGACTAGTACCAAATCTCTGAGTATAAAGACTAGTACCAAACCTCAGAGCATAAAGACTAGTACCAAATCTCTGAGTATAAAGACTAGTACCAAATCTCTGAGTATAAAGACTAGTACCAAATCTCAGAGCATAAAGACTGGTACCAAATCTCTGAGTATAAAGACTAGTACCAAATCTCTGAGTATAAAGACTGGTACCAAATCTCAGAGTGAAAGACTAGTACTAAATCTCTGAGTATAAAGACTAGTACCAAATCTCAGAGCATAAAGACTAGTACCAAATCTCAGAGTATAAAGGGCCTGATTCAGAGCCGTTCGCTATTTGCGGTCGTTCGTTCAAAAACAAGGGGTGGCTATTCAAATGATCCGTTCGCAAATTGCAGTCTGTTCACACCTCTAAGTCTGAACGAGCGAGCAAAGCATACGCTCGTTTATTTGTTAAAAACGCCCCCTGGCCGCTCGCACCATTCGTCATGTCCGCTATTTATTAGATTAATCGAGTACATCGACCAGCGTATGAACTGTTCGCTATTCTTGTGGTTGGTTTTTGCTACCACAATCTTGCGAGCAGTTCTGGCTATAAAATAACCCAGTGACGTGGTCAATGACGCTGCTGTATTAATTATGCACACCCATAAAACGCCCGTTTTGACCTTTAAGCACGCCTGCGTTCTGATCTCCACTCCCCGTTTTCAAGCACCTTCCCCTGTTACCACCCACATACGCCTCATTCTGTCACTCAAAATAGCAGGCATTCGCTATATTGCGAGCACATGAATTTCGGCCGCACTGACTGGTTCGCGCATGCGTATAACGATCCGTACGCATGCGCAGATGTGTGAACATCGCTCGGAACGAGCGTACTGCCGCTAGCGAGTGGCTCTGAATGAGGGCCAAAGACTGGTAGCAAATCTCAGAGCATAAAGACTAGTACCAAATCTCTGAGTATAAAGACTAGTACCAAATCTCAGAGCATAAAGACTAGTACCAAATCTCTGAGCATAAAGACTGGTAGCAAATCTCAGAGCATAAAGACTAGTACCAAATCTCTGAGTATAAAGACTAGTACCAAATCTCAGAGCATAAAGACTAGTACCAAATCTCTGAGTATAAAGACTGGTAGCAAATCTCAGAGCATAAAGACTAGTACCAAATCTCAGAGCATAAAGACTGGTACCAAATCTCTGAGTATAAAGACTAGTACCAAATCTCAGAGCATAAAGACTGGTACCAAATCTCTGAGTATAAAGACTAGTACCAAATCTCTGAGTATAAAGACTGGTACCAAATCTCAGAGTGAAAGACTAGTACTAAATCTCTGAGTATAAAGACTAGTACCAAATCTCAGAGCATAAAGACTAGTACCAAATCTCTGAGTATAAAGACTAGTACCAAATCTCAGAGCATAAAGACTAGTACCAAATCTCTGAGTATAAGGACTGGTAGCAAATCTTAGAGCATAAAGACTAGTACCAAATCTCTGAGTATAAAGACTAGTACCAAATCAGAGCATAAAGACTAGTACCAAATCTCTGAGTATAAAGACTGGTAGCAAATTTCAGAGCATAAAGACTAGTACCAAATCTCTGAGTAAAAAGACTAGTACCAAATCTCAGAGTATAAAGACTGGTACCAAATCTCTGAGTATAAAGACTAGTACCAAATCTCTTAGAATAAAGACTGGTACCAAATCTCAGAGCATAAAGACAAGTACTAAATCTCTGAGCATAAAGACTAGTACCAAATCTCAGAGCATAAAGACTGGTACCAAATCTCTGAGTATAAAGACTAGTACCAAATCTCAGAGCATAAAGACTAGTACCAAATCTCAGAGTATAAAGACTAGTACCAAATCTCAGAGCATAAAGACTGGTACCAAATCTCTGAGTATAAAGACTGGTACCAAATCTCAGAGCATAAAGACTGGTACCAAATCTCAGAGCATAAAGACTAGTACCAAATCTCAGAGCATAAAGACTAGTACCAAATCTCAGAGCATAAAGACTAGTACCAAATCTCTGAGCATGAAGACTAGTACCAAATTTCAGAGCATAAAGACTAGTACCAAATCTCTGAGTATAAAGACTAGTACCAAATCTCTGAGTATAAAGACTGGTACCAAATCTCAGAGCATAAAGACTAGTACTAAATCTCTGAGTATAAAGACTAGTACCAAATCTCAGAGCATAAAGACTGGTACCAAATCTCTGAGCATAAAGACTAGTACCAAATCTCAGAGCATAAAGACTAGTACCAAATCTCAGAGCATAAAGACTAGTACCAAATCTCAGAGCATAAAGACTAGTACCAAATCTCTGAGCATGAAGACTAGTACCAAATCTCAGAGCATAAAGACTAGTACCAAATCTCTGAGTATAAAGACTAGTACCAAACCTCAGAGCATAAAGACTAGTACCAAATCTCTGAGTATAAAGACTTGTACCAAATCTCTGAGTATAAAGACTAGTACCAAATCTCAGAGCATAAAGACTGGTACCAAATCTCTGAGTATAAAGACTAGTACCAAATCTCTGAGTATAAAGACTGGTACCAACTCTCAGAGTGAAAGACTAGTACTAAATCTCTGAGTATAAAGACTAGTACCAAATCTCAGAGCATAAAGACTAGTACCAAATCTCTGAGCATAAGGACTGGTAGCAAATCTCAGAGCATAAAGACTAGTACCAAATCTCTGAGTATAAAGACTAGTACCAAATCTCAGAGCATAAAGACTAGTACCAAATCTCTGAGTATAAAGACTGGTAGCAAATCTCAGAGCATAAAGACTAGTACCAAATCTCTGAGTATAAAGACTAGTACCAAATCTCAGAGCATAAAGACTAGTACCAAATCTCTGAGCATAAAGACTGGTAGCAAATCTCAGAGCATAAAGACTAGTACCAAATCTCTGAGTATAAAGACTAGTACCAAATCTCAGAGCATAAAGACTAGTACCAAATCTCTGAGTATAAAGACTGGTAGCAAATCTCAGAGCATAAAGACTAGTACCAAATCTCTGAGTATAAAGACTAGTACCAAATCTCAGAGCATAAAGACTGGTACCAAATCTCTGAGTATAAAGACTAGTACCAAATCTCAGAGTGAAAGACTAGTACTAAATCTCAGAGCATAAAGACTAGTACCAAATCTCTGAGTATAAAGACTAGTACCAAATCTCAAAGCATAAAGACTAGTACCAAATCTCTGAGTATAAAGACTGGTAGCAAATTTCAGAGCATAAAGACTAGTACCAAATCTCTGAGTATAAAGACTAGTACCAAATCTCAGAGCATAAAGACTGGTACCAAATCTCTGAGTATAAAGACTAGTACCAAATCTCTGAGTATAAAGACTGGTACCAAATCTCAGAGCATAAAGACTATTACTAAATCTCTGAGTATAAAGACTAGTACCAAATCTCAGAGCATAAAGACTGGTATCAAATCTCTGAGTATAAAGACTAGTACCAAATCTCAGAGCATAAAGACTAGTACCAAATCTCAGAGCATAAAGACTAGTACCAAATCTCAGAGCATAAAGACTAGTACCAAATCTCTGAGTATAAAGACTAGTACCAAATCTCTGAGTATAAAGACTAGTACCAAACCTCAGAGCATAAAGACTAGTACCAAATCTCTGAGTATAAAGACTTGTACCAAATCTCTGAGTATAAAGACTAGTACCAAATCTCAGAGCATAAAGACTGGTACCAAATCTCTGAGTATAAAGACTAGTACCAAATCTCTGAGTATAAAGACTGGTACCAACTCTCAGAGTGAAAGACTAGTACTAAATCTCTGAGTATAAAGACTAGTACCAAATCTCAGAGCATAAAGACTAGTACCAAATCTCAGAGCATAAAGACTAGTACCAAATCTCTGAGTATAAAGACTAGTACCAAATCTCAGAGCATAAAGACTAGTACCAAATCTCTGAGTGTAAAGACTAGTACCAAACCTCAGAGCATAAAGACTAGTACCAAATCTCTGAATATAAAGACTAGTACCAAATCTCTCAGTATAAAGACTAGTACCAAATCTCAGAAGTCTTCAAACATATCAAGTGAATTTGTCGTAATTAACGCCGGCATGCATGCGAAGAGTGGCAAGATGCATCGCATCCCGAATAAGGCTGGGAAGGGGGGCTTCCTTAGCGGCTCCTCAAAGTTGACCCTATTTATTTAAAAAAAATAATAATAATTTACATATAGGAATAAAGGAAAAATAAAAAAACAAATTGCTGAGTTTTGAACAATTTCTAAAATTGTGACATTCCTTGTCACAGTTGTGCTAACAGAGTTTGTGGTACCTTGCTACTCATACTTACCTACTCTCCCGGAAGTTGTAGGAGCCCCTGAAGTTTCGGGAAGCCCCCCCGCACCCCATGTAGATTATCCGGATCTCCCGCATCCCACCCACCTCCTAGTGAAGTGGGCAGGTTTGGGAGACAATTTCCCGGAATAGCATCATAACTGCCGTGAATCGTAGCTCTGTATGGAGGTGCCAGGGCTCAAAGATGAGAAAACAAATTTGAAAAGTTTGTGGCAGTTTGACGTGATGGGGTCGGGGCCTAATGACATAAGAAGCTGGCCCCGCCCCTTCTCACATTCACGCAATTTGTGGCAGTTTGACGTGAGGGGGTTGGGGACTAATGACATAAGATCCCGGCCCCACCCCCCAAAATGGCCAGCTGTGTCTGCTCTCCGGGCATCTCCCGGGAGCAGATTACAAAAGTCGGGATGTATGTTGCTACTGACACATCTCAGGCATACACTCTGGGTCATTTTTAAGAATGTGTTTATGTACTATTATTTAATTCTTTTGTAGTAACTTAATTAATCAGTGGCCTAACTACTGGGTTTATCAGGGACAGCAGCTTTCACAGACCTGGCAATTGAGATGGCACAGACTAAGAGGAAGTGGATGTTATTGTGAGTTAGGGGAGGGGAATACCACTAAACTAGAGAGTTTCACAGACCCCCTTGTTTTGGTTGTGGATCCGGATTCACCTTCGTGTTTTATTATGGTGTTCCAAAACCACCCTCACGTGTTTTGGTTTTGGATCTGTATTTTTTTTTTTTAACCTTCTAAAATCATTTAATTTGGACATGTTTCCATGCAATCTAAAACAAGAGTTCAGTTTTTAAATCCGAGTTTCAAAGTTTTGTTTTTTAAATCTGAGTTTGCAGAACTGATCTGGGACTCGGTTTAACTCGGAACCCCCAAATGGTTCCGAACTTGGACTTGGTTCGACTCCCTACATTTGATTGTTGTCGGTCCTCTGGGAACCGGGCCAGCACAGCTTTACTCTAAATCAAGAAATATTGGAGGTCCCATCAATATTTTTATCCCTGAAGTTCTAGTTACGACATTGTCAAGAAAAGTCCTGTCTTTCATGATGGAGGGACAGTCCTAGAGGATTGGAAATTCCTCATCTAAATCTACATAGTTGGGAGGTATGCTACAGGACAACTAGTGGTAAGGTGTATAGATAAGGCAGTGTCTTTTGTGTCACAAGGGGAGTATAGAAAAATACTTATCTCCAGGAGTAGTATGTAGTATTTCTCCTTGTACTGTAGATGTTCTTGTAGGACCTTTTTTCTATGTTTGTCCAGCCAGGATTTGTTCATGCATTAGAATAAATTGTAGCCCTTTATGTCTTCCTGACGGTTTAGTCGCTCAAGTAGCACATAGGACATGGTTTTTTCTTCTCATCAGATTATTAAAGCCGTCAGAAATCTTGGCCCGAAGCAGCCAATCTCGGCCCGAAGCAGTGAGTGGCTGAGTTTTTTTCTATACTCCCCTTGTGACACAATAGACACCACCTTATCTCCACACCTTACCGCTAGTTGTCCATTACTTGTTAGACTTTGAGGGATAGGTCTCCCGGGTGTGGATGGGCTGAAGTCCTTTGTAGTGCAGCGTCATTCTTTCTCCCCACACTTCTTTATCTCAGGTATGCTACAGGAGCCTGATGCTGGGTACACACTGCAAAGATATATCTGCAGATGGTAGTCATTCATACATCATCTGCTTTTGGCCGTGGGTTCTGGCGGCTGGGGTGCGAGTCAGGGACGTGTCTGCTCCCCTCCCCGCGGCCTCTGCTGCATGTGGCAGACTGCCCGTACACACTGACCGATGGCTAGATATATCTGGAGATATATCTGTCATCAGCTCTGCAGCACAGCATACGCGATATGTCTGTGAACTACATCGCTCACAGACATATCGATGGTACACACTGGTCTTCCGTGACATTATACAAACACATTACTTGTACACATTAACAGAACTGATTTTTCCGTTCAGTTTCCAATTAAGTTATTGTCAACGGCAACACTTGGTAGCTGGCAAACATACCAGTCATGGGGTAATATTGCTGGGAGATACAATTATTAAAGGTTATTAAACCATGGCTAGATATAACTGACTAGCTGGATGGAATTTGAATTTGACACACGAATATCAAGTCATTAAAGCAGATGATTGTTATACAATAATTCTGGAATGATTTATTTCTGAAGAACAGAAATTGTTTGTTTTTGAATTGTATGCATTTTATAGTATCCTCATATGCAATACAACCCAAAAATATCTCTTTACATAAAAATGAATGTAAATATATGTAAAATTTTCAGAACAATTGATGCTAAATATCCCTTAATATATGTATCCCTAGTGACACCTCTTACAATCCATCAGCAGAGATGAGCAGTAATGATTTTGCTTCCATTGCTCGGCCTTCGGAGCTTAGAGCGTTGTAGTTGCCATAGTAATGACTGTAACAGAGACGGTGAGGAGAGATGACATTTTCCGTCCTGGCTACAATCCCATGTCATCAATTTCTACTCAAGAAGGGGGAGCGTTGGTGGCAGAACAAATGTGCAATTTGTATGTCACCCTTTATTTTACCCTCCTCGGGGCTGACCAATTATTTAGCTAATTAAGTGCAAACCACAGGAATTCATAATGTTCACACATTAGGCTTTAGAATTATGGCAAAACCTCATACACTGATTGGTAATGAATGCTCCTATGCTGGGAGCCAGCACACAGACACAGAATGTCATTTTTTATCAATAAGCGGCCACACAGTTACAACAAATCGCTGGTAATGAGAAATAATACAACTGGATGATTATTCCCACTTAGATGTGCATGTATAACAGCCTGTATTCTGCTGCTTTGTGACATGGACCTTCCCCTGGCATAAGTGTTATTTGTTCCTTAACGTCTCCCGAAAGTCATTGCAAAGTAATATTTTATGATAGGAGGTGATGTCTTATTAAGTATCCTATTATTAGGCATTGATGCAGAAATCACAGTGGTGATGTATAAATGACACTGTTCACTAAATAAAAAATCTTACTCTGGTCTTTGATACTGTATAGCAGTCCAGAGATGGGGTTACATGACTCTACTTGTGGGCACATAATTGTTGGCCCTCTAAAGGTGCCCATGCACACATTACAATTTGATGACTAATTAGAGCAAATTGGACCAGAGAGGCTGCTGATCCTGATTTACTAGCCATTGAGCAGGTCGGACAGTTAATATGTTCTTATAAAATACTTCATCTGACTGTGTTTCCCCATACTAATAATGGTGCCCTACTAGATCTAGAACCTAGGTGATGGGGAAGGTATAACAAAACAAACAAAACAAAATCCTGAGGGTGTGACCCCACCCTTCCCTCCTAAAGAGTTAATAAAAACTACTAATCAGGCCAAGGAGGTGGGCGTTTTTCCCCTCTACAGCTGGCCCAAGCCCCTTAAACAAGCCTGGGCCTGGGTAATTTGTACAACCCCTCACTTGGCGCCACTGCAAACCACACAGGAGATGCACCCAATTTGCCAACTCTTACAATAACGTTAGCGCTCCTGTAGACACCACCATCTTGGTTTGCAGCGCCACACACTGTATAGAAATGGGGGTATTTGTGTAAATGTGGGTACATGACATCACAAAAAACATGTACACTGTACTGTACTTATGCACTTTCTTTAGGTTATTAGCTTTCCTTTGTGAACTCATTCAATAGACTTGCAGCCGCCTATTCCATCTTTGCTTCAAACCATATTTACCAACATTTATATTTTCCTCTCCGGGAATTGCTCGGAGAGGAGTTGCAGGTGGGCGTCCATCATGGGGGGGGTCGGGGCCAGACTATTTGCGAAACAAAATGCCGGGAATCCCGCATATTTAACTAGGGGGCGAGGCGCATACTTTTCCAGGGGTGCTGGGGGTTACCCGGAAAATCTGGACCCTCCCGCAGGTCCTGGGAGAGTAGGCAAGTATGCTTCCAACCTGTTTCTCTTTGCGATTAAATACTGTACACAAGGTATTAGGACTCATTATCTTGAGTCACTGTCTAATTGTATAGAGGTAAGGTATGCATTTACCATAGGAATATAAAGAAAACCTGTATTTAATCTATGCAGATTCAGATAGATGAGAGACATTGTGATTGGGCTTAACGGCCTCCAGCCCAATTTATATTTATCTCACCTGCTTAGTCCAAATACCAGAGCTCTATGCACCTCCCTACAGCTGTGAGTGTAGCTCACCATCTCCAGGGAGAGTTTCAAGATAATTAGCAAATAACTAATAATAAAAAATTTATAACAACTAACACAACTTGGTTTCATCTATTTATGTAGCACATACTAACTATAGACATGATGACACACTAAACAAAGGTGTGCTCACCATGTAATTGTCACTATTATTATCGCAAATATATTCCTTATTGTAATAGAAGGGAAACAAGCTTTAGACTTATGGGAGGTAGTTTACAGTTAATGTCGACCGCAGAATGCCAGTGCGGTAGTAATGTTATTTAAAGCTTGTCAACCATGACAGCAATATAATTATAACTTTCAACCTGATGCTTTACCATCATGTTTAAAGTTACAATGCTGACACAGATAACATGCTTTATTATTACCACTTCGCATTGAGTGGTTAACATTACTGTGCCGACATTTTCACTGTCGACAGCATATTCGTCCACAGTTCATACCAAACCCCTTAAGGTCTTCTTTGAAGACCCACAGATTAGCTATTTAATTATCAATGGCTGCATGACTGATACAGGCGATCCAACAAGTTGGCTTAAAATTACTTAGGGGTCTATTTACTAAGTCTTGGATGGAGATAAAGTGAACAGAGATAAAGCTAATAAGCTCCTAAACTGCCATGTCACAGACTGTGTTTGAAAAATGAGAGGAGCAGATTGGCTGGTACTTTATCTCCGTCAGACATTTTATCTGGCAGCCTGACACCCTGCAGATATCGCGGGCATACATTGGGGTCTATTCATGAAGCAGATAAATGCCCTGTTTTGCAGTAAACAGGGCATTTCTCTGCTTTCGCCTATTCATAGAGATGGTAACGCACGGCTAAACTAGTTGTTTCTCCAGCGCTGCCCCTACTTCATTCATGTATCCCATCACCATACTGTAGTATGGTGACTGCGATTCATGTAGCAGGTGAAAAGTAAATTTATTGGATCACTAATGTGGTAATGATTCACCGTATCTGAACGACGTAATCATTTACCTAGTAACGAAGGCTAAGAAAAAGCACACACCCAACGCTGCCTTGAAGTCCCGAGAGATGGCTCCGCCCCCTCAATATCGCAACAAACTGTTGCGATCTGTAGTGGAAAAAAAAAAGTTAACCCAGATTTTCAGATTGTGAGATGTCTCACAGTCTATTGGCCTCGATATCTGCACTCCGCCCCCGGGGAGGAGACATTTCCCTGTTCCTTCCCTGTCTGTCTGTCGGCCGCGGCTGGGAATACACTGCCCGATGCAGGCGACATTTACTTACAGAATATCGCATCGGACAGGCATACTGGACGATCCGACATATTGGTTGTATTTGTTATGGACAACTTCTCCACTTTATCTCTCTAGTAGGTTTGATACATCTCCCCCTTAATACGATGTGTTTACCGAGTGACAGTGCAATGCAATGTCACGATACATTGTGCACGCCATACACACTGCATGTTCCAGAGTACAATATATTATTACATGCTGCATGCAGTGCCCCCCCCCCCCCCCGCCCATTCCTGGCACCCAAAAATATTTTCACCATCCCTCACTCCCCCCCCCAGTCATTAAATCCAATCTGACCTGACTCCTGCTGCCCATCTTTGTTTTTTCACCACCTTTTCACACCGCATCATGCCCGCCTGCTGCCAGCCTTTTTTTCACACTTTACACCGCAACCCCCCCCATCCCTGCCAGGGGCAGATTGGAATGGAAAACCAGCCAGGGAAAATTCTAGAAGCAGCCCTTATGGGGGCGGGTCTGTTGAGGGGTGGGTCTGGTGAGGGAGGCAGTATACTCCCTTCTTTTAGGGCCTGGAAGTGCTTTTGCAAGCCGCTGAGTGGAGCAGGGTCGGCAACAGAAATCTTGGTGAATGATACACCGTCCATCCCACTGCACTAGGTACATGCTAGTCAGTTTGGAAGTCTTTTCTTACCTATATGGTGGTTTCTCTGCCATGGAGAATGTAAGCCTGACTGCGCAGCGTCTTCAGCTTGTATACACTATTCATGTAGTAGATGCCTATTTGTGTAGAAAATATAACCAATGTCATCATCATAACCAGATAATTTATAGTAACAGAAGTTTTTGTGCAGGGCAAAATGTAAATTTCCCTGATCAAATAATTTGTGTGCCTCTCCAGGCCCCTGTGTTACTCCAGACCCTCTTACATCTCTCCATCCTCATGCCCCCCTGTGGTTCTCCATGCTCCCTGTGTCTCTCTCCCGGGCTCCATGTCTCTCCATCTCCAGGCCCCCTGGTCTGTCTCCAGGACTCCATATATCTCTCCAGGCCCCCCTGCATCTCTACATCCCCAGGCCCACCTGTAGCTCTCCTCCTCATTCTCCCAGCTCCAGTATGTCTCAGCCCCATTCCCCCAGACATCGTGAGTGTCTCAGCCCCATTGCCCCAGACCCAGTGTGTGTCTCAGCCCCATTCCCTTAGACCCAGTGTGTCTCTCGGCACCATTCCCCCACTGTGTCAGTCTCATTCTCCCCCCAGCCCCAGGGTGTGTCAGCATCATTCTCCCCTCCAGCATGTTTCCCAGCCCCAGTGTATCAGCCTCTTTCCCCCCACCCTCAGCGTGTCCGCCTCTTTCTCCCCCCAAGCCCCAGTGTTTCTCAGCCTTGCCCCCCCAGCCCAAGTGCGTGTCTCAGCCTTGCCCCCCCAGCCCCACTGTGTGCCTCAGCCTTGTCTTCCCCCCCAGCCCCAAAGTGTGTTTTAGCCTTGCCTCCCCCTTCAGCCCCAGTGTGTGTATCAGCCTTGCCTTCGCCCCCAGCCCCAGAGTGTGTCTCAGCCTTGCCTTCGCCCCCCAGCCCCAGAATGTGTCTCAGCCTTGCCTTCCCCCCCAGCCCCAGTGTGTGTCTCTGCCTTGTCCCCCCCAGTGCGTGTCTCAGCCTTGCCCCCCCAGTGCATGTCTCAGAGGTATACAATCGGGAAACCGGCTGCCTTAATACCGACAGCCGGCTTCCCGACTGCAATATCCCGGCGAGGGTGAAATGCCGGGTGTTTATATCTAGAAGCCTGTCAGTTCCCTGACACCGGGAGACAGGCGCCCGGCATCCCGATCGAAGGGATGCCGGTCTCCGCGAGCGGACAGCTGCAGGGAGGAGGGTTAGGTTTAGGGCACCCGGGGGGGACTTAGGAACAGGCACCCCCCCGGGAGGGTTAGGGTTAGGCTAGGGGGAGGGAGGGTTAGGCACCCCCAGGGGGTACTTAAGGTTAGGCGCCGGTTTAGGCATCGGGGAAGGGGGCGTTTGGGTTAGGCACTTAGAGGGAGGATTAGGGTTAGGCACTTGTGGGGGAGGTTAGGGTTAGGCACCCCTAAGGAGGGTTAGGGGGTTAGGTTAGGTTAGGTTAGTTTATACTTACCTTAGCAACGATCGTGATTTTCAGTGCTGTCGGGCTTCCGCTGCCGGGAACTCTGCTTTTGTCGGCCAGGTGCTGACGGGAATCGAACCACCGGCCATGTGGCCGGCAGTATTTCATACCGTTTCCGTCTCAGACTTGCCTTTCCCCCCAGCCCAGTGCTTGTATCAGCCTTGTCCCCCCCAGAGTGTGTCTCAGCCTTGCCTTTCCCCCCCAGCCATGTGTCTCAGCCTTGCCTCCCCCCCAGCCCCAGAGTGTGTCTCACCCTTGCTTTCCCCCCCAGCCGTGTGTCGTCTCAGCCTTGCCCCCCCAGTGCATGCCTCAGACTTGCCTTTGCCCCCCAGCTCAGTGCGTGTCTCAGCCTTGCCCCCCCCAGAGTGTGTCTCAGCCTTGCCTTTCCCCCCCAGCCATGTGTATCAGCCTTGCCTTTCCCACCCAGCCCCAGAGTGTGTCTCAGCCTTGCCTTCCCCCCCAACCCCAGTGTCTCAGCCTTGCCCCCCCAGCCCCAGTGCATGTCTCAGCCTTGTCCCCCCCAGCCCCAGTGTGTGTCTCAGCCTTGCCTTCCCCCCCAGCCCCAGTGTGTGTCTCAGCCTTGCATTTCCCCCCAGCCCCAGTGCGTGTCTCAGCCTTGCCCCCCCAGCCCCAGTGTGTCTCAGCCTTGCCTTCCCCCCCAGCCCCAGAGTGTGTCTCAGCCTTGCCCCCCCAGCCCCAGTGCATGTCTCAGCCTTGCCCCCCCCAGCCCCAGTCAGTGTCTCAGCCTTCCCCCCCCACAGAGTGTGTCTCAGCCTTGCCTCCTGCCCATCCCATACCAGCGCAGCCGCCGGTTACCTTGGCTGCTTCTTCTCCGCGGCTCCTTTCGATCCTCTCCTTCTGGCAGCCCGGCCCCTTGTTATGACATGGCGCGCATGACGTCACGCGCGCCGTGTCATAACAAGGAGCCGGGCCACGGCGGGTGGCTGTTATGTTGGTGGAGCCGGATCAACCGAAGCTCCGGCTCCAACCATTTAAGTAATGGAGACCGGGTCAGCGGGCAGCGGCGCTGTCGGATGCAGGCGGCCATGGGCCCCTGCATCACAGTGGGCCCCGGTGCAAGGCATCGGCTGCACCGCCGCTAGTTCCGTCCCTGGCTGCATGTAACAGTACTGAGTCAATAATTACATTGTCTCATCTGCTGTGCAGAACAGCAGATGGGACGATGCGATGAACAGTAGCCAGGAACAACGGATGGGGTCCATAGCAACCAATCAGATTCTATATAACAGTTATCTAGCACCATTTAGAAGACAATAGCTATAATCTGTTTGGTTGCTATGGGCAACATCTCCATTTCTAAAAACACATTTTAGTAAATATTCCCCTTTTGGGTCTGTTTATAAAGCAGTGAAAAGTGTGGAGAAGTGGGCCAGTGCAGAAGTTGAATAGGGACAGAGATGTTGGGGCCGAGCTAGCTTGGGGCAGCGGGGAGCAGCAACGGATTGGTGATCGGGAGGGGGCTGACAAAGTTGAGGGCAGCGGGGAGTAGTGTGAAGTGACCCAGCACTTCGCAATGCATATGACACCGCGGCGGCGTCACTTCATTAATCTTACACAGGGCAAAGAGGCGGCATCGGAAGTGGGTGCAGCGGGCAGTAAGTAGTATGAAGTGACCCGGCATATGCCAGGCCACTTCATTAGTACAATCACAGAGCTGGGGTGGGGGCAGAGCGAGCGGGCATCAGGCCGGGGCTTGGGCAGATACATTCTCTGGGAACCATTCATGCGTGTACCGGTCACCAACACACACAGCACAGGGAGCAGGGGCACCGCTGATTGGCCAGAGACAAAGAAGGGGGCGGAGCCATCACTCAGACCGGGGGGTGGAGCCATCACTGGGGATTACTAACAGCCATGGGTGAGTGTTTTTTCTGCTCCTTCGCATTTTAGGGATATTATTACGCTGTTCTGAAACGGCAAATCAATACCGCATCTGTGACCCTTTACTTTTACTTTTCTTCTGCTTCATGAATCGCGGTCACAATACTACAGTATGATGATGCGATACAGGAATGAAGTAGGGGCAGCGCTGGAGAAACAACATGTTTCTACATGCGTTACCCTCTCTATGAATAGCCGAAAGCAGAGAAATGCTCCGTTTACCGCAATACAGGGCTTTTCTCTGCTTTATGAATAGACCTGTTATATTGTTATAACCTGTGTAGCATTTTCTCCCAGTGATTTTCTCAGTCGATCAGAATGGTGTTCTACATTCATCTGGGCTGCAAGATGACTAGAGGGGACAACCGTCTGCTGGAAGTGAGATTCACACAAGAAGAGACTACCATTAGTTCACAGATGTGTGCTGTTTATCCCTGTGGGGCCTATCTGTGAGATATCTTCTACACTTTACGGTTTATTTTTGTGTTACAGTATCCTAGATTCATTCATTTGTATGGAACAGTATCGCTAAGAATATAGGTGTGATTTAATGAAAAATATTGTCATTGGTAACACCTAAGCTTGTGTTAACTTCAGTACTAGCAGAGTTGCAGGGCTCCATGGGTCCAGGCTAATTCATATACTTAATACTAGAGATGTGCGCCGACCCCCGTGTTTTGGTTTTGGATCTGGATCCCCCCTGGTTTTGGATGTGGATTTGTTTTGACAAAACCTCACCTCTGTGTTTTGTTTTCGTGTTTTGGTCTTGGATCTGCATTTTTTCTTAAAAAATCATAAAAACAGCTAAAATCACATAAAATGGGCCTGTTTTTGTCCCTACAGTATAATTAACCTCAATAACATTTATTTCCAGTAATTTCCAATCAATTTTGACCACCTCACAATATTATTTGCTTCATCTAGTTAAGGCCAAAGAGTTGCATCCAGCTACCGTGTTTCCCTGATAATAAGACACTGTCTTATTTTTCTTTTTGGTAAAAAAAAAAACTCCATAGGGCTTATTTTCGGGGTAGGGCTTATTTTAATTAACACAATTGTTTTCTTGTACTCAACAATATAGCTCTTCCTTTTTGCACTCATGTCTGGGGGTCAAAACAGACAGGATAATATATAAAATGATGACCGTTATGCTCCCCCAGTCCTGCTTTTATCCCCATCTTGCCCTCAGTCCTGCTTTTATCCCCATCATGTCCTCTTTTTCTCTACTCTCCTCCGTGGCGCTGCTGTAAATGACGCTGCCACGCACGCCAGCTGCCACACACTCACTGTGAGAGAGTGAGACGCTGCAGCTGTGATTGGATGCCACTGTTAAATCTTTAACAGCGGCATCCATTTCATGCGGGGGGCGGAGCTGGGGGCATTTTAGTGTAGCACAGGGACCGGACAAAATGGGGATTTTGTTAGGGCTTATTTTCAGGGTAGGGCTTATTTTGGACTGTTTTTCAAAAGTAAGGGTAGGGCTTATTTTCAGGGTAGGTCTTATTATCGGGAAACACGGTAGCTGGCTGACTAAGCTAAGTGACACAGTGGGCGGCACTAACATGTGACAGTTCAGTTTCTAATTTCCAACACAGATACAGTGTGTTATACAGTGTGGGTTGGATACACCAATAGTGCACTTACTGTGACAGCAGTGTCGATAGAGCAGGGTTGCTGACGGTGTCCTCAGTACATGGATTGGCAGTGCTGCGGTGCTGGCAGTGTCCTCAGTGAAGGGTACCAGTGATGTCGGCAGTGCGGGGGTGCCAGCGGGGTCTTAGTGCAGGTTTGCTGGCTGTGTCGGCAGTGCGGGGGTGCCAGCGGTGTCTTTAGTGCAGGTTTGCTGGCTGTGTCGGCAGTGCGGGGGTGCCAGTGGTGTCTTTAGTGCAGGTTTGCTGGCTGTGTTGGCAGTGCGGGGGTGCCAGCGGTGTCTTTAGTGCAGGTTTGTTGGCTGTGTCGACAGTGCTGGGGTTGCAGACGGTGTCCTCAGTACATGGAATGGCAGTGCTGCGGTGCTGGCAGTGTCCTCAGTGCAGGGTACCGGCGGTGTCGGCAGAGCGGTGGTGCCCAGTAGTGTCCTCAGTGCATGTGTGCTGACAGTGTTGGCAGTGCAGGGGTGCTGGTGGTTTCCTCGGTGTGGGAGTGTCGGCAGTGCGGGGGTCACTGACGGTGTCCTCAGTACGTTGGGCAGCAGTGCAGGAGTGTCGGCAGTGGTGGTGTCGGCAGCGGAGGATGCTGCCAGTGGGGGTGCCGGCGGTGTCGGCAGAGGGGGGGTGCCGGCATTGCCAGGAGGCGGGGGATGGCGGGCGCCATCTTCCTTTTCTCCTTTTTGCTGTTTTCAATGGACTTTACGATGATTGGCTGAGAGCCGTAATAGACGGCTCTCTCAGCCAATCAGCGTTAAGCCCGCTCAAAACAAAAACCTTGCGACTCGACAGCAGGGTCGCAAGGTTTTGCCTCGGGTGAGGGATCCGGGGTAGGCAGGGAGATCCAAGCTTCGCTCAGATCGCCCCGGATCCCCGAAATTCGGGTGGGTTCGGATCTCTGAGATCCGAACCCGCTCATCTCTACCTAATAAATGTAAATAATAACATTTAGCTGATGTTAAATGGGCTCTGCAGAATAAATCTCAGGTGAAATAGGTCAGGGTGGCAGAAACTGTAATGGTGTGGTGTAGCTTAAACTCATGAGGTCATTTGTGTGTAGATAAAAATGGAAAGCGATGACAGATAAATAGAACAGGTTCTAGCATTCCACTGGTGAATCAGAAGGTGAAGTCACTCATTAATGTTCATTGGTTGTATCCTCAAACAACCAGGCATCCGCCTGCACAGTGCTTGGTAAATTATAGTTTTACTTCCTAATTCCATTTCTGTTGTTGTCTGCATGAGAACATGTCACAGCTGCAGGTGGAAGATTTATTGCTGAATATCATTTGTTCCTCGTGAAATAGAAATTGTACAAAAATTGGAATGTACTACAATGTACTTGTATTTAAAAACAGAATTATTAAAGTGCTTTTAACAAATTTGCAACTTTTCACAAAATATGTAAATATTAAAGAGTAGCTGTATGCTGATTAGCAAGGTTAGACATATATTTCCAGATCCTTTATAGAGAAATACTGTACTATTTGGGGGGGAGTAGAGAACTATTTCTTCATTTGCTGACTTTTGTTATTTTTAGTTTACTGAAAAGTCTTTTAGAAAGGAGGTTTCCATGTGCACACATGATTAAGCTTCAAAATGGGCATCTCTTGTGAGGAGGTGTGCCTATGTATGTAGAAGAAATTATTCCAATAAAATGGGTGGGTGAAACTTTAGAGGTATATAACTTAAAATATTTAAAGCTACAACATCTTGACAAAATAAGTAATATTCTTTATCCATCCAGACTCTATTCCTGCTCAATTTCGTAAAGCTAAGGGGTCTAAAAAATATATAATAAATAGAGATGAGCGGGTTCGGATTTCAGAGATCCGAACCCACCCGAATTTAGCATATCAGAGTCGGATCCAAGCCGGCTCGGATGTTCCCGCCTTACTCGGATCTCTCAAATCGAGGCAAAACCATAGAGACAAAATCACGCGGCTCGCGAGCTTTCGTCTCTATATATAAGGGACGCGGCGGGCGCCATTTCACTCCGGCTGTGGAGACTGAACATGGAGAGTGGGAAGTGTAGGGCTAGGGAGAGGTGATGTGCTTTTCTGTCTGCTGTGCCCTGTTCTGTCTGCTGTGTCCTGGGCTGGTGCTGATCCATTCTGGGCTGGTGTTGTTGTGCTGTCTGCTGTGTCCATCTGGGCTGTTGTTGATCCACCAGGGCTGGTGCTACTGCTGTCACTGTGCTGTCTGCTGTGTCCATCTGGGCTGTTGCTGATCCATCTGGGCTGGTGCTGTCTGCTGTGATGTCTGCTGCATCCATCTGGGCCCAAATTTTGGACCCCCCCCCAAAAAAAAAAAATATTTTTTTGTGTGTAATATATATTTGTCTGTGTGCGTGTGAGGCTTAACCGCACAAGGTCTAGCAAGTCGGCAACGCAACCTAGTGCTGCCCGACTCCAGTCGTCATCACTCTGTGCTCTGGGCCCAAGTTCTGGAGCTGGAAAAAAAAAAACATATTGGGCCAAATGTAATAGGGTGAGAGTTTAGAAAAGTGAGAGTTTCTGACACTTTTTAAACTTTGCCAATGTAATAGAGTCCAAAAACAAACTAACAGAGCGAACTTGCATGTTTTTTTAGACTTAAAAAACTCTCACGATTTAAAATCTTATTCAGATGTTTTCCTATTTTGAAGATAAAACTCAACCAATGTGAGAGTTTACTGCTAAACTCCCACATTTTCTAAACTCTCACCCTATTACATTTCGCCCATTGTCTTTTTTTTTTTCAAATAATTGTCTGTGTCTGTTCATGTTAGGCTTAACCGCACAAGATCTAGCAAGTTGGCAATGCAACCTAGTGCTGCCCGACTCCAGTCGTCATCAATCTGTGCTCTGGGCCCAAGTTCTGGAGCTGGAAAAAAAATAAAAACAGTGTATTTTTTTGTCAATTTTTTTTCTGTGTACGCACGACCGCACGTCATGAATTTTGTAACCGCACCTTGGCTACACTATTGGTGCTTGTGATACTGCTTCAAGACCGCAGAAAATATGGAGGGCTGTCATGTGACAGGAGAGCAAGGTCAAGAACCACACGCTGTAGCTGCCGCCAGCAGTTCAAGGCCATCAACTTCCTCATCCTCTATGAAGGCTCATGCCCCAGGGCTTAAGTCACGCCATCGATATGGTAAAGCAAGTTTTACCTAAATTAAGAAAAAAAAATTGAAAGGAAATTTGCCTTTAGATAAACAAAAAATTGGCAACATGCCATTCACTACACGAAGTGGCAAGGAAAGGATAAGGCCTTGGCCTTTCTTTATGAAGACTGCTGGTTCTGATTCTGATAGCCCTTCGGAAAAAACAACTGTGTGCCCTGAGAAATCGAAATCACAAATCCCCGAGGAGAGTGCAAGTGTGTCCGCGGTTGCCATGTGTGAGCCAGACCTAAATACTAGTGTACTGGAGGATCCTCCAAGTTCCAACATTTGTGTGCCCTATGTAAATGTGGGGAAGGGCAGTCAACATCTTGCAGATGTAGTCAGTGAGGATGCTTCTGTGGAATTGCACATGGAGGAGGAGGATATTTTGGCAGTTGAAGGTGCTAAGAATGATGAGGATGTTGATGATGAAGATGTTGGTGATGAGGATGTTGATGCTGAGGATGTCCTTTGTGTAAGTAAGACAACAGCTATTGCCCATGGCTTGAAAAAGCCAAAGCCCATTGTTGTCATGCCGGGGCAAAAGACAAAAAAATCCACTTGTCACGTGTGGAATTATTTCCACCCCAATCCAGACAACAGTTGTCAAGCCATATGTAACCATTGCAAAGCAAGAGTGAGTAGAGGGAGGGACCTAAACCACCTAGGAACCTCCTCCTTGTTACGTCACTTGGAGCGCATTCATCAAATATCAAAGTGTATGTCGCCAAGTTCCAAAACTCAAAACGTAACAAGTCCAGTGTCACCTACCTGCTCCCTATCTGTGGGATCCAAGTGCCTTCGATCTCCAACACCAACACCTGCATCATCATCAACATCCTCATTCGTGATCGGAAGTAATTTAAAAAAACAAATGACTATTAAACAGTCCTTTGATAGAGGAAGTAAGTATAACAGCTGTCACCCAGTTTCACAGCGGATCACTGACGCCATGACGGCTGTGCTAGTATTAGATTGGTGCCTTGCCGACTGACATTATTTTAGTTTATTAAACTGCCATCCTGTCTGCCACTGCTGTGTGGTAATGTTTCATAGATGTCCTATACTTTTTTTAACTGCCGTGCGTTTGTGCTGCTGCTCTGTTGCTTACTTTAGCCAGCCAGCTCGCTGCAGCCTTTGGCCTGTATTGGTGAAAAATAGTGAAATCAATATTGTGAGCTGTGAGGTGGTTAAAAATGCCTAGAATAGCCTGAAAATGATTGTTATTAAGGTTAATAATACTGTAGGAACAGAAACAGGCCCAAATTATGTGGTTTTAGCTATTTATATAATTTTTTGGAAAAATACAGATCCAAAACCAAAACCTAAAATCAAAACACCAAGGAAAAAATTCCAAAACCAGATTCAGATCCAAAACTAGGGAGATCCAGATCCAAAACCAAAACACAGGGGTCGGCGCACATCTCTAATAATAAATACTGTATATGCCTTAAACCAAGTGCAGCACGGATGGTGTAATGGTTAGCACTGAGGTCATGGGTTCAATTCCCACTATGGGATGTATTCAATTAGAAGCGAAAAGCCGAGATCGGCTGAAAAGTATCGCCGATCTCGGCTTTTCGCATGGCGGAAACTTATCTCCGTATTCAATTCCACCCGCTTTTCGTGTATGCGGAAAGTTAATGCAATGTAATAGGCGAAAAAGATTTGCCTCTGAATAACAGGTGAAAAGAAGTGCAACATTTTTATTTTGGGGTGCAAAGGTGGGCAAACCACTCAGAACCCTTGGGACAGCCCCCCAAGGGACAACTGTGTCAAAAAATTCTGAAAAAAAAGTTAATAACACACCAAAAAAGTACTTTCATTTGGGGGGTGAAAAAGTAAAAAGTGGGGGGACAAGCATAAAAACTAGCGAAATAGACTTTTGGGGGGTCTGCAAGGATGGGCCAAGTGTTTTTTTGATTGCAGGTTCTTGCAACAGGTGCATTTTTCAAGTTTTTTTAAACTTCACTTTAATAGACTTTAAAAGATGCTAGCACCCATTTTCATGTACCCCAAATTTGACAGGACTACTTATTTTACCCCAAAATACTGCATAATGCCACTCTTCACCACTTGTGCAAAGATGCTAATAAGAAGCTATTGAAACAAGTTAAGTACCCCAAATAGCTTTATTAGGGCTATTTGGGCACATCTACATTGATCCCCAATGTTAGTGCATCTTTTTTGGGGGGGTTCAGGCTGATTTCCCCATTTCTGACAGCACTTTCCGCCTGTTTCGACTTCGTGGCTTGCCGTTTTCACGTGGTTTAGAATTGAATAGGGCGAATAGCGGGGGCGCGCACGATAAGTTTCCGCGTCCAAAACACGGTATGTAAGCGGAAAGTCGGGCAGGCGAAACTTTATTGCAGACGCAAAATTAATTGAATACAGCCCTATGGCTCTGTGTGGAGTTTGTATATTCTCCCTGTGCTTGCGTGGGTTTCCTTCAGTTTCCTCCCACAATCCAAAAATATACTGGTAGGTTAATTGGCTCCCGAAAAAAATTAACCCTAGAATGTAAGGGGTCTATTTACTAAGCCTTGGATGGAGATAAAGTGAACGGAGATAAAGTACCAGCCAGTCAGTTCCTAACTGCCATTTTTCAAACACAGCCTGTGACATGGCAGTTAGGAGCTGATTGGCTGGTACCTTATTTCCATTCACTTTATCTCCATCCAAGGTTTAGTAAATAGACCCCTAAATGTTTTTTTCATGTACATGTGATAGTGAATATAGATTGTAAGCTCCACTGGGGCAGGGACTGATGTGAATGGCTAAATATTCTCTGTAAAGTGCTGCGAAATATGTGTGTGTGTTATATAAATACTAGTAATAAATAAGTGGCAAAGTCTCTTACCCAATGACTAATGATGGATACACACTGGCAGATATCAATTGATCGGCTTATATAATATATATTGTGCCCGTCGGCCAATGTGTACAAGCGATATGTCTGTGAACGATGTTGGGTTTCCCCAGGACTCTATAAACCTCTGAAAGAGCCTACCAAATAGAAGCAACTGCCAGAGTTAAGCCAGTGCATGGACTCACTGGGTGTGGTGATTTTACTGGGGAGGAGTGTAATGTGCGGTCTTTAAGTTAAAACACCACACATTACACCAGCCCCTGACCATCCGCGGTTGCCGGTCCAGTCCCAACCCTGCCTCCTGCTGCTCCGCGCCCCAAATATACCATAGCCATGTTGCAATAATACCAGTTCCCTAATCCTCATAAATTTCAAATATAAATGATGTTTGTCCAAGCAGTAATGTAACAGAATGAAAGAATAATTGAAATTAATGGGTGAACATAAATTGATTTTAGGCAGAGATTTCAAGTGACGCTCTATCTCCTCTGATAATCACAATTCCATCCTCACCTGTAAATGAAGCTGGGTACACACTGACAGATACACTGGCCGATCAATTACTCGGCCAATGTATCTGCTGCCCGTCGGGCAGTGTGTACCCGCGATATGTTTTTTGAACGTCGGTTTTCCCCGACATATCGCATTGGCTGTGCTGCACAGCCGATGGACAGATATGTCTGCAGACATATCTGTCCATCGGCAGGTGTGTACGGGCGATCGGCAGACATATCTGTCAATCGGCAGATGTGTACTGGCGATCTGCAGACATATATTTCCATCGGCAGGTGTGTATTGGCGATCTGCAGACATATCTGTCCATCGGCAGGTGTGTACTGGCGATCTGCAGACATATCTGTCCATCAGCAGGTGTGTACTGGCGATCTGCAGACATATCTGTCCATTGGCAGGTGTGTACTGGCGATCTGCAGACATATCTGTCCATCGGCAGGTGTGTACGGGCGATCGGCAGACATATTTGTCCATCGGCAGGTGTGTACTGGCGATCTGCAGACATATCTGTCCATCGGCAGGTGTGTACTAGCGATCTGCAGACATATCTGTCCATCGGCAGGTGTGTACGGGCGATTGGCAGACATATCTGTCCATCGGCAGGTGTGTACTGGCGATCTGCAGACATATCTGTCCATCGGCAGGTGTGTACTGGCGATCTGCAGACATATCTGTCCATCGGTAGGTGTGTACGGGCGATCGGCAGACATATCTGTCCATCGGCAGGTGTGTACGGGCGATCGGCAGACATATCTGTCCATCGGCAGGTGTGTACGGGCGATCGGCAGACCGCCGGTCCAGTGTGTTCGAACAACCATTATCTGCAGAAATATCTGTATAGTGTGTACCCACATTTAGCCACAGGTTACAAAAGGTGTACTACATTTATGAGCATGTACCTTGCTATGAGCCAGAACATTAGACACATTAATACAAAAGAAAATGTACTGGATGCCCTTGTATGTTTTACCTTATTTGTAAGGTTTGTTCATTTTATACCTCAATCTGTAAGAGCAAAAATGTTGTTTTATCGTATGTCAATGCAACCTGAAAACAAGCAAGTGCAAATTAAATATTGTCTCTAGTAATTCAAGAACATTAGTTTTCATTATGACACAACATACCAAAATCTGAGCATTTTGCCAATAAATCTTCGGTGCGCACCTTTATTGCATATGGTAATAGAATTCAGTTGGCTTCCTGTAGACCTGCCCTCATTCACCAGTCCAGCTGGTATTTGAGTTGGTGATCTTATAATGAATTAATCAGTGGGATAACAGCTGCCGTGCAGGTGGCAGACTTAAGTATTTCTCCTCTACTTCCTGAAATGCCAAGTAATAGCAATAAACTAAAATAATACCCTTATCCTAATTGTGGAAATCATACAAAAAAAATATGTAAGAATTACAAGTGATTATTTTCACGGATATGATCTACACATTTTATTACATTATTGCTTATTGAGCTTCCGTTGTATGTTTTGCTTGGCACAACACCATCTAAGCGTTAATTAGATCATGCTAATTTTATGTTAAGCTCTTAGCTTCAGGAAATCCCAGCTGCTGGCACAAAGCCTGGTATTTATCCAAATGGATCTGCATGAAACACAGCTGTACTCTTATGATTACTCTCTGTTTAGACAAAATAATGATTTTTCTATTATTGACTATTTTCTTTCTTGCTTTGGATCACAGACGTCTGCAGGCTGAATTGTGTTTGGACTGTGAAACATTTTACTGTACAGTACATCATTTATTGTTACTTATTTTATGCATGTGTTTTTTGAACAAATGTAAGTAGCGAATGTTCAATAACAAAATTGTATATTCTGAGCTATAGTTATAGATTGAGCTTTCAAGAGTCAAATGCGTCCATCACACTGAAATTTGGAAAGATATTTGAGCTGATTTTGAAGAATAACATCATTACACATTGCTGGAATATTGTATTACTGTATGTTGTTGTTGTACTTGCCACTTGAGAAATCAGTATACAGTATGTACCGTATCTATGCTTTACATATTCCAAAAGGCAATATTGCTCACTTAGAAAAATTTATTTTTTGAAAATGTATTGCTTTTTAAATGTATATTATAGCATGACACAATTTAAGTAGATTTTAGCAAAAAATTACAGGCCTCTGATATTTTGCACGTTTTAGATACAGGGGCTAATACAGGGATGGCAGCAATGTGCATTAATTAGCATAATTCCCCCCATATGCAGATCTCGAGATGCAGACACCTCCACATCAGCAGCAAATGTGCCTAGTTTTGACAAGCTGTTCTTATCAGTGCACACTTGCACATGCCATGTAGCAGGTTCAAAAGATACGTCTCCCAAGAGGCATTTACTGTATGCACATAAGTGGTGGTGTGCATGGGCCACGTTTGTGTGAACTCTAGGTTATTGATTTTTGCCAACGTGAGAACGCCAATTCCCATTCCTGTTTTGGTTGATATGTGCATAAAGAAGGTATGTCTGCATGGGCAAAAATGTACACATTCACTTTCTGAGCATGCATAGAGTGAAATCACTGAAGATCTGCTAAGCAAACTGGCATACAACTTACTGTGCATCAGCCCAACAGTGTGCAAAAAGCAAACAGAAAGTTCAGCCACATGAACTAAATCAGGTGCAATTTATAATATTGTGCTGACAGTTTGTGTACATAAAATTCAATCAACACAATTTTTTTGCCAAATTATTAACTAAATTTAATAAACAGCTGTTGTTTTCACTGAAACAACTACAATTATTACACTAAATTATTATTTGGACAGCAGCTAACAATGACACAATAAGGTGAAATGATGGAGTATCAGTACATATAGTTGGCCCACATTTTACCAATAAATGAGGCCCGCTATTTTCATCATTGCTGTATGTTGTAGTGCAGAGGTTCCCAAACGCGGTTCTCAAGGCTCCCCAACAGTTCAGGTTTTAGCGATATCCATGGTTGAGCACAGGTGGTTAAATCAAATTAACTGAGGTACTAATTAAGCAACCTGTGCTCAACCATGGATATCTCTTAAGGTGCGTGCACACGGTACAATATCTATGAACGATAACAATATCTTTCAACGATATGTAAGTCATATAGTTCATTTTTATGCAGTGAACGACCAACGATGCGCGTTCCCGCATGAACAATAACGATATCTATGATCGCCCGTACATGCAGGCCAACTTGCACGATATTGTCAACTTTGCCTGTTCAGAGATGTGGCAGGATGACTTCACTGAAAGATATCTTTCAAGTCGTTGGTGGTACAGATCGTACCATTTGTATGCAGCTAAAAGCTGCATACACACTAGATGATTTTCATGAACGATATGGACGATACCAATATCATTCAACGATATATCTTTCATAACATTCAGTGTGTATGCATTGAACGACCAATGATGAGCGCTCCCGTGGGTCATTAACAATGTCTTTTGTCGTCTGTACATGCAGGTCAATAAGATGATATCAAGATTTGCCTGTTCAGAGATGTGGCAGGATGTCTTCACTGAAAGATATCTTTAAAGAGAGCTTTCAGTGTGTACACCCAATATCATTTGTACTGCACTACAGAAAGTTCAAGGGAAATCTTTCACCAATATCGTTCATACAGCACATCGTCTAGTGTGTATGAGCCTTAAGACATGAACTGTTGGGGAGCCTTGAGGACAGCGTTTGGGAACCTATGTTGTAATGATTAACTTTCTCATACATTGCTTTTATATGCAGATACAAAAATATTCTCTTTGTCTTACTCCCTGTTACTGACCAGATGATGTTGAGAATATTGGGAATACTCTTGTTTATTACCTTTTGAAATGTATCTATGCCTCATAATTATACATGAATATGTTTTATCCACAACCTTCCTAACTCAAGTGTACCATACACCCCAATTTATCTCACTAACCTAGGTATAGACATGCATATGAAGGGGCTCATGAGGACCCCATGGCTTTCCCACAAGTTTCCTTATAATATTTGCTATAGGAAGTAGCTAGAACAGTGAAATCCCTGAATCCTTAATTTCTATAGAATTGATAAACATTACAGTCAGCACACACTGGAAGTGTTAACACTGCTAAGTTTGTTTGGTACTATACATCACATAAGTTTATAGTAAAAAAGTGGGTTATAGTTGTGAAGATTCTTCATATGCTGAATAAAACAAATATCTTACCTTATTGTAATCCTGTGTCTGTGGTGTCCCTGTTGTCCAGTGTGGGATACATTAAGGCTCTTTTACATATATTTGTAAATCACTTGTCCCACCTAAAATAAAGAACAATAACAATAAATAGTATTAAATAGTTAAACTGGTAGCTGTAATTTATGTCTTGATTGAATCCTATGGGGGCTGCTTCCGCTGTCAGAAATGGAGAGACCACTGCAGATATCGGAGACAGCTCCATGGTACATCTAGGGAATCCTTAATATTTGCAGGTAGATATCCTGCAAATAGTATTTGATAAATAGGCCCTATAGAAACAGTATATGCACACCATATTTGTTTTACCCTTTCGAGGGGGGGTGCCAAGCGAATGGGATGAATTTACTCCCCTGCTTTTCCATAATCATGTGATTGGAAGGTACAATATGCATCTATTAAACTGTACAATAGAACCAATCTCCCCCACCTCAAAGCAATTGGTAAATTCTAGCCTTTTATAGAGAGAAAATAGCTTTGCATCATTCTACAAAACAGGGAATGCCTTGTGAATACTCTTTCCCCAATCCCTTTATTGCACTTAATCAAACAACGCTTTACACAAACTGAAAATGAGGATGCAAATGTGAGGGCCCTCATATTCATAATCAGCACTTTACCCACTATATCTGTGATCCACCTGGGAAGGTGCAGACCTATGCACCCCTACAAATGCTTCTGCAGCTTAGCTTATGTATAGTAATGGAAGATGGCAGCTTGATTTTGGAATAACCACACTATGTGTTAACACACAAGTACTTGCTCTTTGTAAACCAATATTTTCTTTAGCACAGGTGAAATGCATTGGCAGCCACTTGTGTCCTCTCATATGCAGACATCTTCCTGGGAGATAAAGCATGGCATATATATGATAGCTTTTAAACCTGGCAACAAATATAATAAATTTTTGATTAGTTCTACTATCTATATTTATCATCTCCTTGCAGGTCTAGATGTCACATAAGTGAATGAGGGTAGAACAACTTATATCAAATCATAACATCAATAAACAGGGTATTCAGGACATGATGCTGATCTTTTAGCAAGCAGTAAGTTACAAAGACATATAGCAGAGTTATTACGTTGCTCCCTTTATATTTGGATATGCATTTTGGAAAAGCTTTTAATACACATAATAATTGAAGTGATGATTACATCATATATATCTTCACACCCTGATGACAAGGCCGTACGGGCCTTGAAACGTCGGCTTATATGGAAAAATAAACCCTCTTTTTGTTTCTACAAAGTCCGGATGAGTGCCGCCTGCTTCTATTTGTTAGAAGGTTTGCTGGATATATATATAATTATATATATATATATATATATATATATATTAGGGGTGTGCACCGGCCACTTTTCGTGTTTTGTGTTTTGGTTTTGGATCTGGATCTTTCTTCGTGTTTTGGATCTGGATTGGTTTTGCCAAAACCACCCTTCCGTGTTTTGGGTTCTGGGTTTTGTGTTTTGGATCTGTATTTTTTTTTAAAAAAGCATAAAAACAGCTAAAATCACATAATTTGTAGGTTTTTCTGCTCCTATGCTATTATTAACCTCAATAACCTTAATTTCCACTCATTTCCAGTCTATTCTGAACACCTCACACCTCACAATAGTGTTTTTATGTCCAAAAGGTTGCACCGAGGTAGCTGGATGACTATGCTAAGCGACACGAGTGGGCGGCACAAACACGTGACCCATCTAGGCGTGATACTGCAGTGGCAGACAGGATAGCAGTAAGAAAAACTAGGCCCCAAACTGTACATAATGCAAAGAAAAAAAAGAGGTGCAAGATGGAATTGTCCTTGGGCCCTCCCACCCACCCTTATGTTGTATAAACAGGACATGCACACTTTAAAAAACCAATCATTTCAGCGCCAGGGTCTGCCACACAACTGTGGCTGAAATTATTGGTTCGTTTGGGCCCCCACAAAACAAGCTGGCAATTAATGTGTCCCTGCACAAACTGGCTCTACGGAGGCAAGATGTCATCCTCATCCTCCTCATCCACCGATTCCTCACCCTCTTCAGTGTGTACATCCTCATCCTCACAAAGTATTAACTCGTCCCCACTTGAATCCACCACCACAGGTCCCTCTGTACCTTCTGGAGGCTGGTCTCCCTGGAAGAGCTGATAATTCATTTTGATGAACATCATCTTCTCCACATTCTGTGGAAGCAACCTCCTACGCCTTTCGCTGACAAGGTTCCCGGCTGCACTAAACACTCTTTCGGAGTACACACTGGAGGGGGGGCAACTCAGGTAAAATAGAGCCAGTTTGTACAGGGGCCTCCAAATTGCCTCTTTTTCCTGCCAGTACAGGTATGGACTGTCTGACATGCCTACTTGGATGCTGTCACCGATGTAATCCTCCACCATTCTGTCAATGGTGACAGTATCATATGCAGTGACAGTAGACATGTCAGAAATTGTTGCCAGGTCCTTCAGTCTGGACCAGATGTCCAAACTTGGTCCTGCCTGCCCTGCATCACCGCCAGCGGGTTGCTTAGGATACCTAAGTTTTTTCCTGGCAGCCCCAGTTGCGGGAGAAAATGAAGAAGGAGCCGTTGACGTGTCACGTTCCGCTTCAGCTGACAGTGTGTTCACCAGCAGGTCTTTGCACCTCTGCAGGCTTGTGTCGGCCGGAAAGAGGCTTTAAACCTAGGCTTTAAACCTAGGATCGAGCACGGTGGCCAAAATGTAGTGGTCTGATTTCAACAGATTGACCACCCTGGAATCCTGGCAAAGCAAATGAAGGGCTTCATCCACAAGTCCCACATGCAGAGCGGAATCGCTCCGTCTTAGGTCCTCCTTCACTTTCTCCAGCTGCTTCTGCAAAAGCCTGATGAGGGGAATGACCTGACTCAAGCTGGCAGTGTCTGAACTGACTTCACGTGTGGCAAGTTCGAAGGGCTGGAGAACCTTGCACAACACGGAAATCATTCTCCACTGTGCTTGAGTCAGGTGCATAACCCCTCCATTGCCTATGTCATAGGTGGATGTATAGGCTTGTATGGCCTTTTGCTGCTCCTCCATCCTCTGAAGCATATAGAGGGTTGAGTTCCACCGCGTCACAACCTCTTGCTTCAGGTGATGGCGGGGCAGGTTCAAGAGTGTTTGCTGGTGCTCCAGTCTTCGGCACGCAGTCGCTGAATGGTGAAAGTGGGCAGAAATTTTTCGGGCCACCCAAAGAGTCTCCTGCACGCCCCTGTCGCTTTTCAGAAAATTCTGCACCACCAAGTTTATTGTGTGAGCAAAACATGGGACGTGCTGGAATTTGCCCAGATGTAATGCCCGCACAATATTGGTGGCGTTGTCAGATATCACAAATCCCCAGGAGAGTCTAAGTGGGGTAAGCCACTGGGCGATGATTTCCCTCAGTTTCTCTAAGAGGTTGTCGGCGGTGTGCCTCTTACTGAAACCGATGATACACAGCGTAGCCTGCCTTGTAACGAGCTGGCGTTTCTGAGATGCTGCTACTGGTGACGCTGCTGCTGTTGCTGCGTAAGGTGATACATCTACCCAGTGGGCTGTCACAGTCATATAGTCCTTAGTCTGCCCTGTTCCACTTGTCCACATGTCCGTGGTTAAGTGGACATTGTGTACAACCGCATTTTTCAGGACACTGAGGACATTTTTTCTGACGTTTCTGTACAGTCTCGGTATCGCCTGCCTAGTGAAGTGGAATCTAGACGGGATTTGGAACCGGGGACACACTACCTCCATCAATTGTCTAAATCCCACTAAACTATACCGGACGCACTTCTAACACCAACATAGCAGTCAAGGCCTCAGTTATACGTTTTGCTTCAGGATGACTGCTGTCATACTTCATCCTCCTCGCTAAGGACTGTTGGAGGGTCAATTGTTTAGTAAAAGTAGTGGTGTTCCTACTTCCTCTCTGGGATGATGAACGACTCCCAGCAGCAGCAACAGCAGCAGCGGCAGCAGTAGGCGTAGCAATGCAGGATCCTCCGGAGGAATCCCGGATAGGAGAGTCAGTCATGCCAGTGACATGGCCTGCAGGACTACTTCCGATCCTGACTAAGGAGGAAATTGACGAGGAGGGCGTTGACGGTGTGTTGCAGGCGCTTGGATACAACAGGACAACGGGATTTAGGTGTCCCTGGACTGCTTACGGTCTTTGCCAAAGTTTCTGAACTTGACAGTAACTTTTTATGAACGCGCTGCAGGTGCCGTATAAGGGAGGATGTTCCTAGGTGGTTGACGTCCCTACCCCTACTTATTTCACCTTTACATATGGTACATATGGCAAGACAGTTGTTGTCCGGATTTGGATAGAAATATTGCCAGACCAAAGAGGTGGAATGTTTGGTCTTCTGCCCAGGCATGACCGTGATGGGCTTTTTCATCCCACGGACAACAACTGTCTCGCCCGGAGCCTGATTTAAACAAACCACATCACCATCAGAATCCTCCTCGCCAACTTCCTCCTCAGTGCCAGCTACACCAGTATCCTCATCCTGTTGTAATTCAACAGTGACATCTTCAATTTGCATATCAGCAAGTGGACTGTGGGTGCTCCTTTCAGCACTTGCAGGGGGCGTGCAAATGGTGGAAAGAGCCACCTCTTCCCGTCCAGTGCTGGGAAGGTCAGGCATCGCAACCACCACCACACTTGGACTCTCCTTGGGGATTTGTGATATCTTCTTAGAAAGCACAGTTCTTCGCTGTGCTTTTGCCAGCTTAACTCTTTTGATTTTTTTAGTGGGAGGAGGGCTTCCATCATCATGTGAAGCTGAACCACTAGTCATGAACATACTAGGGATCGACCTTAGCCGTTCCTTGCCACTCCGTGTCGTAAATGGCATATTGGCAAGTTTACGTTTCTCTTCAGCTGATTTAAATGTTTTTTTCAAGGTCATTTTCCTGAACTTTGTCATTTGGGATTGTATGTGCCCTCTACTATGACATTGGGCATCGGCCTTGGCAGACGACGTTGATGGCATGTTATCGTCTATGTCATGACTAGTGGCAGCAGCTTCAGCACTAGGAGGAAGTGGTTCTTGATCTTTCTCTATTTTATTTTTATCGGAGAAAGTTTGGTCCTCCATTTATGTTATATCGATTTGATATATACGTGCGGCTAAACACAGAAAATATTTTTTTATTTTTGCTGGAGAGTAGTGCACTTTGTGGGTTACACCAGCCTTTAAGAAATGAGCCAGCCGGCTCTTTACTTATGGGACACAGGCGCACGCTTGGCGCTGCTCCTTTGTTGATGCACATGCGGCTACTGCGCACACAATTCACAAACACAGAAAAAAATTTTTTTTTTTGGTTTGGAGTGTACTTTGGGGGTTACAGCACCCTTTAACGGTCAAGCCAGCCGGCCCTTTACTTATGACACAGGCGCACGCTTGGCACTACTTTGTTGATGCACGTGCGGCTACTGCGCACACATTTCACAAACACAGAAAATAATTTTTTTTTTGGTTTGGACTGGAGTATACTTTCGGGGGTTACAGCACCCTTAACGGTCAAGCCAGCCAGCCCTTTACTTATGACACAGGCGCACGCTTGGCACTACTTTGTTGATGCACGTGCGGCTACTGCGCACACAATTCACAAACACAGAAAATAATTTTTTTTTTGGTTTGGACTGGAGTGTACTTTCGGGGGTTACAGCACCCTTAACGGTCAAGCCAACCGGCCCTTTACTTATGACACAGGCGCACGCTTGGCACTACTTTGTTGATGAACGTGCGGCTACTGCGCACACAATTCACAAACACAGAAAATAATTTTTTTTTTGGTTTGGACTGGAGTGTACTTTCGGGGGTTACAGCACCCTTTAACGGTCAAGCCAGCCGGCCCTTTACTTATGACACAGGCGCAACCTTGGCACTACTTTGTTGATGCACGTGCGGCTACTGCGCACACAATTCACAAACACAGAAAATAATTTTTTTTTTGGATTGGACTGGAGTGTACTTTGGGGGTTACAGCACCCTTTAACGGTCAAGCCAGCCGGCCCTTTACTTATGACACAGGCGCACGCTTGGCACTACTTTGTTGATGCACGTGCGGCTACTGCGCACACAATTCACAAACACAGAAAATAATTTTTTTTTTGGTTTGGACTGGAGTGTACTTTTGGGGGTTACAGCACCCTTAACGGTCAAGCCAGCCGGCCCTTTACTTATGACACAGGTGCACGCTTGGCACTACTTTGTTGATGCACGTGCGGCTACTGCGCACACAATTCACAAACACAGAAAATAATTTTTTTTTTGGTTTGGACTGGAGTGTACTTTCGGGGGTTACAGCACCCTTTAACGGTCAAGCCAGCCGGCCCTTTACTTATGACACAGGCGCACGCTTGGCACTACTTTGTTGATGCACGTGCGGCTACTGCGCACACAATTCACAAACACAGAAAATAATTTTTTTTTTGGTTTGGACTGGAGTGTACTTTCGGGGGTTACAGCACCCTTTAACGGTCAAGCCAGCCGGCCCTTTACTTATGACACAGGCGCACGCTTGGCACTACTTTGTTGATGCACGTGCGGCTACTGCGCACACAATTCACAAACACAGAAAATAATTTTTTTTTTGGTTTGGACTGGAGTGTACTTTCAGGGGTTACAGCACCCTTAACGGTCAAGCCAGCCGGCCCTTTACTTATGACACAGGCGCACGCTTGGCACTACTTTGTTGATGCACGTGCGGCTACTGCGCACACAATTCACAAACACAGAAAATAATTTTTTTTTTGGTTTGGACTGGAGTGTACTTTGGGGGTTACAGCACCCTTTAACGGTCAAGCCAGCCGGCCCTTTACTTATGACACAGGCGCACGCTTGGCACTACTTTGTTGATGCACGTGCGGCTACTGCGCACACAATTCACAAACACAGAAAATAATTTTTTTTCTGGTTTGGACTGGAGTGTACTTTCGGGGGTTACAGCACCCTTAACGGTCAAGCCAGCCGGCCCTTTACTAATGACACAGGCGCACGCTTGGCACTACTTTGTTGATGCACGTGCGGCTACTGCGCACACAATTCACAAACACAGAAAATAATTTTTTTTTTGGTTTGGACTGGAGTGTACTTTCGGGGGTTACAGCTCCCTTTAACGGTCAAGCCAGCCGGCCCTTTACTTATGAAACAGGCGCAAGCTTGGCACTACTTTGTTGATGCACGTGCGGCTACTACGCACACAATTCACAAACACAGAAAATAATTTTTTTTTTTGGTTTGGACTGGAGTGTACTTTGGGGGTTACAGCACCCTTTAACGGTCAAGCCAGCCGGCCCTTTACTTATGACACAGGCGCACGCTTGGCACTACTTTGTTGATGCACGTGCGGCTACTGCGCACACAATTCACAAACACAGAAAATATTTTTTTTTTTGGTTTGGACTGGAGTGTACTTTCGGGGGTTACAGCACCCTTAACGGTCAAACCAGCTGGCCCTTTACTTATGACACAGGCGCACGCTTGGCACTACTTTGTTGATGCACGTGCGGCTACTGCGCACACAATTCACAAACACAGAAAATAATTTTTTTTTTGGTTTGGACTGGAGTGTACTTTCGGGGGTTACAGCACCCTTTAACGGTCAAGCCAGCCGGCCCTTTACTTATGACACAGGCGCACGCTTGGCACTACTTTGTTGATGCACGTGCGGCTACTGCGCACACAATTCACAGACACAGAAAATAATTTTTTTTTTGGTTTGGACTGGAGTGTACTTTCGGGGGTTACAGCACCCTTAACGGTCAAGCCAGCCGGCCCTTTACTTATGACACAGGCGCACGCTTGGCACTACTTTGTTGATGCACGTGCGCTACTGCGCACACAATTCACAAACACAGAAAATAATTTTTTTTTTGGTTTGGACTGGAGTGTACTTTCGGAGGTTACAGCACCCTTTAACGGTCAAGCCAGCCGGCCCTTTACTTATGACACAGGCGCACGCTTGGCACTACTTTGTTGATGCACGTGCGGCTACTGCGCACACAATTCACAAACACAGAAAATAATTATTTTTTTGGTTTGGACTAGAGTGTACTTTTGGGGGTTACAGCACCCTTTAACGGTCAAACCAGCCGGCCCTTTACTTATGATACAGGCGCACGCTTGCCACTACTTTGTTGATGCACGTGCGGCTACTGCGCACACAATTCACAAACACAGAAAATAATTTTTTTTTTGGTTTGGACTGGAGTGTACTTTGGGGGTTACAGCACCCTTTCACGGTCAAGCCAGCCGGCCCTTTACTTATGACACAGGCGCACGCTTGGCACTACTTTGTTGATGCACATGCGGCTACTGCGCACACAATTCACAAACACAGAAAATAATTTTTTTTTGGTTTGGACTGGAGTGTACTTTGGGGGTTACAGCACCCTTTAATGTTCAAGCCAGCCGGCCCTTTACTTATGACACAGGTGCACGCTTGGCACTACTTTGTTGATGCACATGCGGCTACTGCGCACACAATTCACAAACACAGAAAATAATTATTTTTTTGGTTTGGACTGGAGTGTACTTTTGGGGGTTACAGCACCCTTTAACGGTCAAACCAGCCGGCCCTTTACTTATGATACAGGCGCACGCTTGGCACTACTTTGTTGATGCACGTGCGGCTACTGCGCACACAATTCACAAACACAGAAAATAATTTTTTTTTTGGTTTGGACTGGAGTGTACTTTGGGGGTTACAGCACCCTTTCATGGTCAAGCCAGCCGGCCCTTTACTTATGACACAGGCGCACGCTTGGCACTACTTTGTTGATGCACATGCGGCTACTGCGCACACAATTCACAAACACAGAAAATAATTTTTTTTTTGGTTTGGACTGGAGTGTACTTTGGGGGTTACAGCACCCTTTAATGTTCAAGCCAGCCGGCCCTTTACTTATGACACAGGCGCACGCTTGGCACTACTTTGTTGATGCACGTGCAGCTACTGCGCACACAATTCACAAACACAGAAAATAATTTTTTTTTGGGTTTGGACTGGAGTGTACTTTCAGGGGTTACAGCACCGTTTAACGGTCAAGCCAGCCGGCCCTTTACTTATGACACAGGCGCACGCTTGGCACTACTTTGTTGATGCTCGTGCGGCTACTGCGCACACAATTCACAAACACAGAAAATAATTTTTTTTTGGTTTGGACTGGAGTGTACTTTGGGGGTTACAGCACCCTTTAACGGTCAAGCCAGCCCGCCCTTTACTTATGACACAGGCGCACGCTTGGCACTACTTTGTTGATGCACGTGCGGCTACTGCGCACACAATTCACAAACACAGAAAATATATTATTTTTTTAGCACTTGGGGGGAGCACCCCTGATGGACAGAGCACCCCCTGGACAAAACTACAGCACCCCTTTAGGACTGGGACACTGCACAGGACTTTGGAGTGGACACAGCCCCTATGGAGAACTGACTGCACAACACAGTCCAGCCAGCCCCTATGGACTTTGAAGTAGTGGACACAGCCCCTATTAACAACGGCAGCACAGCACAACACAGCCAGCCCCTATGGACTTTGAAGTAGTGGACAACAGCAGCACTACACTACACTACACAGCGCTAACTCCCACCCTCCCTCTTCACTGTCCACAGCCGAGTGAGAAAATGGCGCCGACGCGGGTACCTTATATAGGATCCAAAACCCGCGAGACTCGGAAGGCGGGATGATGACGTTTTGCCTCGATTTCAGATCCGAGTCAGGCGGGAAAAGTCGAGCCTGACTCGAATCGGACTCGGATCGGGGGGGCTCGGGGGGGTTCGGATTTCAGAAATCCGAACCCGCTCACCCCTAATATATATATATATATATATATATATATATATATATATATGAAATCAAATGTCCCGATTGACTGACTGACTCATTGACTGGCTCATCAACGTCCAGCCCAAACCCCTGGACCTAGAAACTTGAAAATCGGGGAGAATATTTCTCCAATGACATAGGTCCCCACTAAGAAGGGATTTTTCGAAATCCGACTCCTAAGGGCGTAAAAAGGGCTAAAATGTTTCCTCCCCCTGTGCAGTATCCTCACTGACTGTCTCATTGTGACTGCAGCACAGATGGTGTAATGATTAGCATTAATGCCTCACATCACTGAGGTCTTGGGTTTAATACCCACTGCGGCCCTGTGGGGAGTTTATATACTCTCCCTTTGTTTGCGTGGGTTTCCTCAGACTGCTCCGGTTTCCTCCCACAAAAATGAACCCTAGTGTGTATGAGTGTGAGCATGTAGTAGGAAATAGATAAGGTAAGCTCCACTGGGGCAGGGACTGATATGAATAGCAAAATAATCTCTGTGGAATATGTGTGCGCTATATAAATAACTGGTAATAATAACACAGGTCTGCAATGAAAAAGCTTTTTTAACGAATTTATGTGATACTTATAGATTTTTGGCTTCTGAACATGAAAATGACTCCCGATTTTGCATATCACATCACGTTTTTCTGCAAAACGTGTATTTATGGATAAGTAATTTTTTCCATATTCTTTAAAGTAATAAATGTATTCTGCCTACATTTATTATAAAATATTGTCTTAAAAGAATTCAGTCGGTTGTATAGAACTTTGCAATTCAGTTCTCGTCATAAAACTTCCCCCTGCCCAGTGCCAGATTAAGGTCCACTTGGAGCTGAAATTTTCAAATGCCTAAACCACATACTGTCTAAAGGAACATTGAACACACACAACAACTACAACTACAGGGTGAGTTGGCGAAGGTGGAACCAAATACAACAGATGCAACACAGTTTTGCCCTGTGCCGGCTCATTTTTACCCCTGCCTAACAAAGTTTAGAAATTGGAAAAAATTATGTTATCAAATTAAGTTTAGTAGACAAATAAATAGTTTTACTTCCACCTCTACATATAAAATTAGGACTGATGAAACAATTTGTAAATGCACTGCCTAAAGATGGAGAAACTTTCAAATAGCTTTGCACCAAATTCTCTAACATACGATGCTAAACTGAAGGCAGGAATTTTACAGGCCCTGACATTAGAAAGTTAACAAAAGATGAACATTTCGGGCGTGTAATGAACATTGTGGTACTTTCGGAGTGGACTTCATGCAAACAAGTGACTTCAACATTTTTAGGCAATGTCAAAGATCCAAAATACAAATAAATTGTCAGGGAAATGCTTAATACATACAGAAACCTTGGCTGCAATATGAGGTTAAAGGTACGTTTTTTGAATTCCCATAGTGAGAATTTCCCGAATAATCTCGGAGACTACAGTGAAGAACAGGGTGAACTGTTCCACCAAGACGTTAAAGATGTAGAAAGAAGATACCAGGGTCATTGGGATGTCAGCATGATGGCTGACTACTGCTGGATGATACACAGAGACTACACAGACAAATCTTATAATCGAAAAGCGACAAAATGAAGTTTGAAGACAAAAAAAACAAGATATTAACGATTTTTTTCAATAATTATGGATTTGTTTCTATTATTGTTTGATTTTATTGTTATTATGTAATTAAGACAAAAACACAGTGATATAATCTACACTTCTTCGTATTTCACAATATATATGTCAAAAACAATTAAACTTCTTGGTTTTTTTTTTAAATGTATGTAACCCACTCATAGGTAAATGTGATGTGGTAATTTTTTTAATATACTATTTCTTGATGTACACAGGAGTATAATTAAGAATATAAAAGTATTATTAAAAAAGCTTTCAATACCTTAAATTTCGCAGACCTGTATAATTAAATAAATAGCAGAGTTCAGTATTCAAACACCAACTGTCATTACAAGTGCTGCCAAACATCACTGGCAGTTGGCGTGGCTCCCCTATTTCAATAGTGAGGGAAGGGATTGTGTTACTACAGAAGTGAGAGAGGAACAGCAGTGGGAGGGGAATGTGTTACTATAGAGGCGAGGGAGGGGAATGTATTACTACACATGAGGGAGGGGAATGTGTTATTACACAGATGAGGGAGGGGAATGTATTACTACACAGATGAGACAGGGGAATGTGTTACTATAGAGGTGATGAGGGGAATGTGTTACTACACAGATGAGGAAGGCAAATGTGTTACTACACAGGTGAGGGAGGGGAATGTCAAATGTGTTACTATGATAAGATTACATACTAGATTCCTGGTAATCTGAAGAAACAAATCAAGGAAAAATGGCAACTACAATGCCTTCTGCAATGATTTACACTTCATTGATCTGCTGCTTTAAATGCATTTGATTAGTAGACACATCGACTTTAGCTTTGACCTATATTAACTTACTAAAATTATTTTTTACATTATTGCACAGATTTTGTTCTTAGGCACAGGGGACTAAAATTGCTTAGCACAGATGGCTATGTGCAGAGTCAGCTTATTACAACTTATTTTGAATACGACTGCTGAATCAGGGAAAACATGTAACCACTGCATGTCACAACAATAGCAAAAACTGGTGGCTGCTGGGAGGAACGTCACCATTTTCATATAATCTGAAATGTCAACTGTCAACATACTATTCACAACAACCTATGCAAATAGCATCATTACACATACTGTCACCATGCATTGTATGTACAGTACATTTCTTATATTAATTTCCAACAATGCAGAAACTAAAGAATTTTCAACACTTAAGACAGTTAAGAGAGAGGTTCCCAAACTAGGTTCACAAGGCACTCTAAAGGCCCCCATACATCAGCAATCAGAAAACCACAATTGAACAATTTGAAGATTTGTTGCTCGATTTTAGGATTTCCCAAAATAGCAATCTGCGCCCAGTGGTGGACTGGGGCATGAAGGGGCCACAGGACATAGGCAAACGCAGGGGGGTTTCCGTCTGCCTGTAAACCCCCCTCCCCAGCACACACCATGACCACAATAGAAATAGTAATATAATACAATGTTACTAGTGCTGCATGTTCTTCTCAGTATCACAAATGAAATGATTAGCAACACCTGTGGATCTTTTAAAATGTGTCAGCCAGTAATAAATATACCTGTGCACAAACTAGGAGATGTGGAAAACATGCACTGTTAGGGGTACACTGCTATAGGCCATCAATAGGGTTAAATATTAATACTGTATAATAATTAGAGATGAGCGGGTTCGGATTCTAGAGATCCGAACACACCCGAATTTAGCATAACCGAGTCGGATCCAAGCAGGCTCGGAGTTTCCCACCTGGTCGGATCTCAAAACTGAGGCAAAATGATAGAGTCTGATATCTCGCGGTTCGCAAGCTTTCGTCTCTATGATCAATGTAGTATATAAGGGACCACGCGACGGATGCCATTTCACTCCGGCTGTGGAAACTGAACAGGGAGGGTGGGTAGTGTAGGGCTGGGAGAGGTGCTGGTGCTATCTGCTGTGTTCTGGGCTGGTGACTGCTGATCCATTCTGTTCTCTGGTCACGGTGCTGTCACTGTGCTGTCTGCTGATCCATCCATCTGGGCTGTCTGCTGTGTCCTGGGCTTGTGCTGTGTCCATCTCTAGGCCCAAGTTCTGGACTCCAAAAAAAAAAAAGTAAAAAAAAAATCAAAGAGTCTTTTATATTTTTCTATGTGTGTGTGCGTGTTAGGCTTAACCGCAGTAACGCACAAGATCCAGCCCAACTCCAGTTGCGCTAAAAACAAAAAAAATCAATCAAAGTGTCTTTTATATTTTCTCCTGTGTGTGCTCGTGGGTGTTAACCTTAACCACAGTAGTGCACAAGAGCCAGCCAGCAACGTAAGTTGTAACCTTGTGCTGCCCGACTCCAATCGTTCTCCAGAAAAAACAATAAAAGTGTCTTATATTTTTTTCTTCTGTGTGTGCTCGTGAGTTTTAGGCTTAACTGCAGTAGCGCACAAGATCCAGCCAGCAACGCAAGTTGCAACCTTGTGCTGCCCGACTCCAGTCGTTCTCCAAAAAAAAATAATAAAAGTGTCTTATATTTTTTTCTTCTGTGTGTGCGTGAGTGTTAGGCTTAACTGCAGTAGTGCACAAGATCCAGCCCAACTCCAGTCGTGATAAAAACAAAAAAAATCAGTCAATCAAAGTGTCTTTTATATTTTTCTGTGTGTGTGTGCGTGTTAGGCTTAACCGCAGTATCGCACAAGATCCAGCCCAACTCCAGTCGTGCTAAAAACAAAAAAAATCAGTCAATCAAAGTGTCTTTTATATTTTTCTGTGTGTGTGTGCGTGTTAGGCTTAACCGCAGTATCGCACAAGATCCAGCCAGCAATGCAAGTTGCAACATTGTGCTGCCCGACTCCAGTCGTGATCAATCGGTGCTCTGGGCCCAAGTTCTTCTGGAGCTGACAAAAAATAAAAATCATCATTTGTCTTTTTTTCTAATATTTTTGTGTGTGCGCACGACTGCACGTGTGTGAATTTTGTAACCGCACCTTGGCTACACTATTGGTGATTGTGACACTGCTTCAAGACTGCAGAAAATATGGAGGGCTGTCACATGACAGGAGAGCAAGGCCAAGAACCACATGTTGTAGATGCAGCCAGCAGTGCAAGGCCGTCAACTTCCTCATCCTCTATGAAGGCCCATGCCCCTGGGCTTAAGTCACGCCATCGATAAGGTAAAGCAAGTTTTACTGAAGTTAATAAAAAAAAATTTAAAGGATATTTGCCTTTAGATAAACAATAAATTGGCAATATGTCATTTGCTACACGAAGTGCCAAGGAAAGGATAAGGCCTTGGCCTTTCTATATGAAGACTGCTAATAGCCCTTCTGCTTGTAGTAGTAGTGGTGGTGGTCCAATTAAAAATGTGAAAGTTCTTAAGACAGCTCCGGGAAAACCAACTGTGTGCCCTGAGAAACTGAAATCACAAATCCCCGAGGAGAGTGCAAGTGTGTCCGCGGTTGCCATGTGTGAGCCCAACCTAAATACTAGTGTACTGGAGGATCCTCCAAGATCCAACATTTGTGTGCCCTCTGTAAATGTGGGGAAGAGCAGTCAACATCTTGCACACGTAGTCATTGAGGATGCTTCTGTGGAATTGCACATGGAGGAGGAGGATATTTTGGTAGTTGAAGGCGCTAAGGATGATGAGGATGTTGATGATGAAAATGTTGGTGATGAGGATGTTGATGCAGAGGATGTCCTCTGTGTAAGTAAGGCAACAGCTGTTGCCCATGGTTTGAAAAAGCCAAAGCCCATTCTTGTCATGCTGGGACAAAAGACAAAAAAATCTACTTCTCACGTGTGGAATTATTTCCATCCCGATCTGGACAACAGTTGATAAGCCATATGTGTCTGTTGCCATGCAAGAGTGAGTAGAGGAAGGGACCTAAACCACCTAGGAACCACCTCCTTGTTAGGCCACTTGGAGCGCATTCATCAAATATCAAAGTGTACGTCGCCAAGTTCCAAAACTCAAAACATAACAAGTCCAGTGTCACCTATCTGCTCCCTCACTGTGAGATCCAAGCGCCTTCGATCTCCAACACCAACACCTGCATTATCAACATCCTCATTAGTCAACGGAAGTAGTCCTGGTTCATCCAATGTTGGTATTCGAAGCATGATTGACTCCTCTCATATCCGTCATTCCTCAGCAATCACCCATTTGCACAGCAGATTACCGACGCCATAACAGCTATGCTGGTATTAGATGTGCGTCCAGTATCCGCCATTACTGTAGTGGGTTTTCAACAGTTAACTGAGGTCCTGTGTCCTCACTACCAGATCTCTTCTAGATTCCACTTTGCTAGAACAGCAATTCCAAGTCTGTACAAGGACATTAAAAAAAACCTTATTAATGTCCTCAGAAATGCCATTGTACTGTCCACTCGACCACTGATATGTGGACAAGTGGGACAGGGCAAACTAAGGATTACATGACTGTGACAGCCCACTGGGTAGGTGTATTGCCTACAACAGCAACAGCAGCAACAACATCTACCAAAAGACAGCTGATACAGAGGCAGGCTACTCATTGTATAACTGGTTTCACTAAGAGGCATACCGCTGAGAACCTCTTAGAAAAACTCAGTAAATCAATTCTAAATGGCTTACCCCACTAGGACTCTCCTTGGGATTGTGATTTCGGACAATGCCACCAATATTGTGAGAGCATTACATGTGGGCGATTTCCAACACGTCCCATGTTTTGCTCACACAATTAATTTGGTGGTGCAACATTTTAGAAAAAATGACAGGGGTGTGCAGGGGATGCTCTCGGTGGACCACAAAATATCCGGACATTTTAGACATTCGGCAACCGCTTGTCGAAGATTGCATTACCAGCAAGTACTGTTAAATTTGCCCTGCCATCAGCTGAAGCAAGAGGTAGTAACTCGGTGGAATTCTACCCTCTATATGCTTCAGTGGATGGAGGAACAGCAAAAGGCCATCCAGGCCTATACAATGGATTATGACATAGGCTGTGGATGCACCTTACTCAAGCACAGTGGAGAATAATTTCCTTTTCATGCAAGGTTCTCAAGTCCTTTGAACTTGCCACACGTGAAGTTAGTTCAGACACTGGCAGCTTGAGTCAGGTCATTCCCTCATCAGACTCTTGCAAAAACAGCTGGAGAAACTGAAGGATGAGCTGAAACGGAGCGATTGTGCAAAGTATGTCGGACTGGTGGATCAAGCCCTTGATTCACTTCACCAGGATCCAAGAGTCGTCAATCTATTGAAATCTGAAAAATATATTTTGGCCACCATTCTGGATACTAGGTTTAAGTCCTACCTTGTGAGGTTTTTTCCAACAGACCAAAATCTAAAACTATGCAAAGAGCTGTTGGTCAAAAAATTGGCAGGTGCAGCTGCATGTGAAACGCCATCATGTCCTCCTTCAGTTTCAACAGCTGCCAGGAAAAAAATAAATTTTCCTTACAGAACGCCTGCTGGTCATGCAGATCGTTCACCAAAAAATAACATCTGGTCGGGCCTGAGAGAACTGCCTACTAGTCACATGTCTTCTACCGTGGCTATGTGTGATACGGTTTCCATTCACAGAATGGTGGAGGACTATTTCAGAGATAACATCCTAATAGACATGTCAGACAGTCTATTTCAGTACTGGCAGGAAAAAGAGGCAATTTGGAGTCCCATACACAAACTAGCTTTGCATTACTTAAGATGCCCACCCTCCAGTGTATACTCCGAAAGAGTTTTCAGTGCAGCTGGCAACCTTGTCAGTGATCGGTGTAGGAGGTTACTTCCCCAAAATGTGGAAAAGATGATGTTCATTGAAATGAAATACAAATTCCACGAGGAAGACCTCTACCAACAATTACATCAAAAAATTACAGAGGCGCCTATAGTGGATTCCAGCAGGGACGAATTAATATTGTGTGAAGGAGAGGATGTACACACTGATAGGGATGATGAGGACAAGGACGAGGACAACTTGTAATGGAAAGCCAGTTTGTGTATGGGATCAGCTTGTTTTATGGGGGGTCCAAACAAAACAATAATTTCAGCCACAATTGGCAGTCCTTGTCGCTGAAATGATTGGTTTGTTAAACTGTCCTGTTTCTTATACAACATAAGGGTGGGTGGGAGGTCCCAAGGACTATTCCATCTTGCACCTTTTTCCTTTCCATTATGTGCTGGTTGGGGCATTGCTGCCTGACATTTTAAATTAATGTTATGGTTGGTTTAGGAAACAATGATTTATTTTTAAATTAATTTATGATCAATTTAACAACCAGGGGCTGCACCCAATGAATTGTTTTTAAATTAATTTATGCTCAATTTAACAGCCACGGGCTGCACCCAATGAGTTGTTTTTAAATTAATTTATGATCAATTTAACAGCCAGGGGCTGCACCCAATGAATTGTTTTAAAATTAATTTATGTTCAATTTAACAGCCAGGGGCTGCATTCAATGAATTGTTTTTAAATTAATTTATGATCAATTTAACAGCCAGGGGCTTTCCCCAATGAATTGTTTTTAAATTAATTTATGATCAATTTAACAGCCAGGGGCTGCACCCAATGAGTTGTTTTTAAATTAATTTATGATCAATTTAACAGCCAGGGGCTGCACCCAATGAATTGTTTTTAAATTAATTTATGTTCAATTTAACAGCCAGGGGCTGCATTCAATGAATTGTTTTTAAATTAATTTATGATCAATTTAACAGCCAGGAGCTTTCCCCAATGAATTGTTTTTAAATTAATTTATGATCAATTTAACAGCCAGGGGCTGCATTCAATGAATTGTTTTTAAATTAATTTATGATCAATTTAACAGCCAGGGGCTGCACCCAATGAATTGTTTTTAAATTAATTTATTATCAATTTTACACCCTGCTGTCACTGTCATCGGCGTAGCTGCGCAGGGGTGCTGTGCTCCTGTCTGTCGAGGGGCTACTGCCCTAAATAATAAATAAACACTTTTTTTGTGTGCATGTCAGCCACACTTGTCATCGGCATAGCTGCGCAGGGATGCTGTGCTGCTGTCTGTGAAGGGGCTGCATGAATATTGCAATAAAAACTTTTTTTTAAGTTATTGGGTTACAAAAAGTTTTTGTTTTTAATCTTAAACATAGCAGAAATGTTATCCTAACAGCTAATAAAGTTATATGCCCTAAAAAAACTAAAGCCTGTATTTGTAAAAAACTAAAGCCTAATTCTGCCAAAAGAGAGACTGACACCACGGCTAAACATAAGTTTGCAGCATCCTCTTCCTTATGACACTAATCCAGTTGCCATGGTTGATCAATCAGCCATGTGTGGTCCACCCAATTTTTGGCCTTCTACATTCTAAGTTTCTAACATTCACATATCTAAGAGAAGTGGACAGTGGGAACAATGGCAATTTGAAGGCCACTGCAATTGTAGAAATTAAGTTATCATTCCTTTCATCAAAAAGGTAAGGCAGGAGATTTCACAGATATCTCCTGCTTACCTTTCTCTCACGGAACGGTCCGCTGTCCACATACACTTGTATAGGGTCAGAATTCATCAAACTCCAAAAATACAATATTTTCGGAGCTTGATTGTGGGAGCATTTGCTCCGCTACCTGCTCCTTCCTTATGGGAAGGAGTCCCAGCTTGCGAAAAGGGATCCTTTCGTATGCCTCCGCCCCTGTCCAACTCCTTCCGTCGGGGCTCTTGTGCGTGTGCGTGACCTGTGAAAAGAGCAGTGAAGCCGCTTGCAGAGACAGCTGATTTTCGGATCAGCTGTCTCTGCGCTGGAGCAATGATGAATTGCGCTGGAGCTTGTGGCGAGTTAGTATGTTAATTATCGGGGTCCGAACGAACGGACCCCGATAATTAACATAATGAATAGACCCCTAATTTACAAATATTTAATTACTAAATACATTTATTTTGCAAATAAAATGTAACTTTTATATCTTAACACAAATAACAAACACCTTAAGCTGGGTACACACACGACCACACCGCCGCCACACTGGCCGGTATTGATGATGTGTAGGCCCGATCCGCTGGATTGGACCACATATTGTCTACATATCGACTAATGTGTACCCAGCTTTAGTTTTGCTGTGTGAATTTCTTGGTCTTTCAGATTGTGATTATAAAACTAATGAAATAATGGCCCCTCGCACACTTACTATATGCTAATTGCAAAACAAGCAAAAAAAAGAATTCTGGTCTTATGAATTTCATATGCAGATATATCTACGTTGTCACCAGATGTAGTTCTCTTTTTATCATTACAATTTGTTTGAAACAAGTTTTGGTGACTTAATGCTCTCAAATTCCAAATAAATTCTAAATAAATACAATATGCTCAGAAAGGAGAGTTGCCAATCCAGTTGAGAATATTTTAATGACATTGTGTTAGTGACTCCATAAATCACTTTGTGTTTCAAACATTTATAACATGATACAGTGTGTCCACCAATATGCAGACATATCATTGTTTGACATTTCTATAAACTTATGTTTATGTTACATTTTAATTAGAGATGAGTGGATCGGATTCTGTGGAATCCGAACCACTCCGAACATTGGGGATCCGAGTCCACCCTAACGCTGTTCGGGTGTTCCCCGCCTGACTCGGATCCCCCTTCGAAGCCGAACGGCGGCCTCCTGATGTCAGACTCTCGCGAGAGAATCCGACGTCAGGGTTACTAGTGTAGGGCAGAACGCAGTGATAGCGGTCTGCCCTACACAGTACCAAACACACAGCCACCAGCGGCAGCTATGTGTTTGTTATAGCAGCCAATGAGTCACAGAGACTCTCATTGGCTGCTGCACAGAGTGAGCCGGCTGGAGCTCACTCATGAGCTCCGTCTTCCGGCTCCCTCCGCAGCGCGTAATAGAGCAGAGTGGACGGCGGCAGGAGCGGGGATTCAGGTAAGTTTATTTTTCTTTTTTATTTGTGTGTGTGTGTAAGGGGGCACTCCTGGGGTCATACTACTTGGGGCACCACTGCTAATGGGGGCATACTACTTGGGGCACCACTGCTAATGGGGGCACACTACTGGGGGCACTGCTAATGGGGGAACACTACTGGGGGCACTACTAATGGGGGCATACTACTGGGGGCACTGCTAATGGGGGCACACTACTGGGGGCACTGCTAATGGGGGCATACTACTGGGGGCGCTGCTGATGGGGGCATATTCGGAGCACTACTAATGGGGGCATACTACTGGGGGGGCATACTACTGGGGGCATACTACTAGGGGCATTACTACAGGGGGCATAACTATTGGGGGCACTACTACAAGTTGCATTACTACTGGGGGCACTGCCAAGGGGGCCCTACTAATAAGGGCACTGCATAGGGGGCACCACTACTGGGGGCATTGTGTAAGGGACACCACTGCTGGGGCATTGTGTAAGGGACACTATTGCTGTGGGCATTGTATAAGTGACACTACTACTGTGGGCATTGTATAAGGGGCATTACTACTGTGGGCTTTGTGTATAAGGGTCACTACTGTGGGCATTGTGTAAAAGGGGCACTACTGTGGGCATTGTGTAAAAGGGGCACTACTGTTTGTCGTAACATAAATAATAGACACTACTTTATGGTGTAATGTGAATCAGGGACACTATGTGCAGTGTAATGTGAATAAGATTGTGCACTGTGACTCCTTGGGCCATAGCCCACTTTGTAAATAAGTACTGTGATTCTGCTGGCCGTACCCCACTGGGTGGGTGGGAGGGCCCAAGGACAATTCCATCTTGCACTACTTTTCATTTCTGCCACTGCTGTGTGGCAATGTTTCATAGATGTGCTTTAAACTGTGTTGTCTGTGTTGCTGCTCTGTCGCTTAGTAACCAGTCAGCTCACTGCAACCTTTGGCCAATAATGGTGAAAACAATATTATAAGCTGTGAGGTGGTCTAAATTGACTGGAAATTAATGTTATCGAGGTTAATAATACTCTAGGAAGAAAAAAAAACAATTTATGTGATTTTAGCTTTTTTTGTAAATTTTTATAAAAAATCCAAATCCAAAGCCAGTCACCGCAGTTTGGCAAATCCAAATCCAAAGCCGGACGACGGATTAGAACCAAATCCAAATCCGGCAAAAATGGTCCGGCGCACATCCCTAACTTTAATATTACATACAGCGCATCCGGAAAGTATTCACTACGCTTCACTTTTTCACATTTTGTTATGTTACATCCTTATTCCAAAATGGAATAAATAATTTTTTGTCCTCAAATACTACACACAATACCCCATAATGACAATGTGTAAAAAAATTTTTTGCGATTTTTTAAAAATGTAATAAAAAGTAAATAAATAAGAAATCACATGTACATAAGTATTCACTACCTTTGCTCAATACTTTGTTGATGCACCTTTTGCAACAATTACAACCTCAAGTATTTTTGTATATGATGCCACAAGTTTGGCACACCTATCTTTGGGCAGTTTCGCCCATTCCTTTATGCAGCACCTCTCAAGATCCTTCAGGTTGAATGGGAAGCATCAGTGCACAGCCATTTTCAGATCTATCCGGAGATGTTCAATTGGATTCAAGTCTGGGCTCTGGCTGGGCCACTCAAGGACATTCATAGAGTTGTCCTGAAGCCACTCCTTTGATATCTAGGCTGTGTGCTTAGGGTCGTTGTCCTGCTGAAAGATGAACCGTCACCCCAGTCTGAGGTCAAGAGCGCTCAGGAGTAGGTTTTCATCCAGGATGCCTCTGTACATTGCTGCATTCATCTTTCCCTCTATCCTGACTAGTCTCCCAGTTCCTGCCGCTGAAAAACATCCCCACAGCATGATGCTGCCACCACCATGCTTCACTGTAGGGATGTATTGGCCTGGTGATGAGCGGTGCCTGGTTTCCTCCAAACATAATGCCTGGCATTCATGCCAAAGAGTTCAATCTTTGTCTCATCATGGTCTGAGAGTCCTTCAGGTGCATTCTGGCAAACTCTAGGCGGGTAGCCATGTGCTTTTTACTAAGTAGTGGCTTCCATCTGGCCACTCTACCATACAGGCCTGATTGGCGGATTGCTGCAGAGATGGTTGTCCTTCTGGAAGGTTCTCCTCTCGCCACAGAGGAATGCTGTGGCTCTGATAAAATGACCATCGGGTTCATGGTCACCTCCCTGACTAGGGCCCTTCTACCCCGATCGCTCCATTTAGACGGACGGTCAACTCTAGGAAGAGTCCTGTTGGTTCCGAACTTCTTCCATTTATGGAAGATGGAGGGCACTATGCTCATTGGTACTTTCAAAGCACCAAATATTTTTCTGTACCCTTCCCCAGATTTGTGCCTCAAGACAATCCTGTCTCAGAGGTCTACAGACAATTCCTTGGACTTCATGCTTGGTTTCTGCTCTGGCATGTACTGTCAAGTGTGGGACCTTATATAGACAGGTGTATGCCTTTCAAAATCATGTCCAATCAACTGAATTTACCACAGGTGGACTCCAATTAAGCTGTAGGAACATCTCAAGGATGATCAGTGGAAACAGGATGCACCTGAGCTCAATTTTGAGCTTCATGGCAAAGGCCGTGAATACTTATGTACATGTGATTTCTTAGTGTTTCTTTTTTTTATTAAATTAGCAAAAATCTCAAAAAAATTTTTTACACATGGTCATTATGGGATATTGTGTGTGGAATTTTGAGGACAAAAATGAATTTATTCCATTTTGGAATAAGGCTTTAACATAACAAAATGTGGAAAAAGTCAAGAATGGCTCTGGCGTCTCAATTCCCACGGCCATTCTGTACAACCATAGGGTTACTCAGCAGGGCGATTATAAACTGATCTGAGACCGATGCTGCATCTTTGTATGCAGTCGTTTGGATTTGTAAAGCCACCTCAATACAAAACTTGTAAGCGTCCCAATACAAATCCAGGCAGCTGCGACATTTGCATATGTTCACACATCTCTTGTGTACAAAGTAGCAGCTGCGGTGACATTACCATACATCTTGAATCAGGACCCAACATTACGGAAATGAGCTAAAGGGATGATTGGGAGCATAATTAGGGCCATCTCTTGCTGCTGGCATCCAGATCTCATCCTTTAGTATACTTTGAATGAGATCCGTTTTGTGCCTCTTGGTGCACTTTGACAGAGAGGAAAAGTTTATTTTGAAAGTGCTAGGAGCTTAGACTTTGATGCGACATTTACATGTTAACACAGAGAACTTCTAGAGATGTTTCTTTCTCTCTGCACACTGAGGGCCTGATTCAGAGGTGGCCGTGACTTAATCTCTTACTGCAGCCGATACTGCATCTTTATGCTAGTGCTGTGGTCGATGGTCTTTCCTACCAAGACGCTGGCCTGGCTATTCCAATGCTGTGAATATTAAGATGCATCATTGGAGATTGCAGCAGCCCTATATATAACAATATAAGAATTAGTGCACAAACTTAAAAACTACTGCTGTCTTTTCATTCATTATATAAGATTATATATATATATATATATACTTCCGTGATTCCTTGCCAGTGAGGATGCCTAGTACTACTTTTTCAGTGTCTTGCACAGCAGAATAGATGTGATATCCAGGACTCTTCACTGCAGCTGAACTCAGTGCATGCAAAAAGCAGCCAGTCCTGCCAGGGGACCACCAAGGAGCTGCTGAGCAATGACTGCAGCAATTGCAGCAAATGTGTGTAGAGAGATCAGTCACTCCTGTCGTTACTCAGCAGCTCCTTGGTGCTCTGCCACTGTCCTTCCTCTTCAGTACCCCTTGACAGCTGGTGCTCCCAGGAATACCCACTGAAATCCCCAGCGACTTAGAGCAGTAACCAACGAGACGCATGTGCCGTGCAACTCAGATGCATACACAGACTGAAATCATTGGCTGCTTGCGTGCCGCATTGACAAATGTGCACCCTGAATCAGGCCCTAATGCTCTCTTCTAACTTGTGGGGGCATTTCCAGCAACCCATAACAGTAAAATATTGTAGTAGTACTCTATCTGTATACTATGCCAAGAAGAATAAAGTATATATTTATTTCAAGAAGCTATAAAAAGTAGGTTCCATGTATGTCATAATATTATAACATTCACTTTCATACCCCTAAAGTTAAAAGTTATTATTGATGAAATAATCAAACAGCAAACATGTTAAGTAAATGTATAAACTATAAAAAAAAACTTCTTCATGAAAGCATTAAACAACTTCAAACATTTCTGCATTAGGTCTGGACTAAATCTATGCTAACTAATTGTGGTCAACCACTAAGAAATAATCTAAATTCCATTGCAACATCTAACAGTTTGTAATACAGCTCATGCCAACATACTAAACACAATATATTTGACATTACGTAAATGTTCTTCAGATTTCTGAGAAAGAATGTGTCTCTGACACAGCATAGCCAATTTGTAAAGGAATAAACCTTTGAATTTCTCCACAGCATACAATACTTATTGCAACATGATAAAAAGCATTTTATAGTCTTAGTATTTTATTGGCCTAGTTGCAAGCTGTCTAGACATTTTATCAAATAGTTTCAGCAATTACACCTCTTAATTCCATAGGCATAAAAATTTTCACTTTTTGCTTGATTTGTTAGTTAAGGCAGCAGTGATTCCCTGGATAAAGCATGAAAATCATATATGAATATCTATCTGGTGACTAATAAGCTGCATACACCATAAAAACTGTTATTTGAGCCTTCATGAAAATCACATCTCTTCTGTTATTGGGTCTGACTTGTGGGTAAGTATCAATCATATAGTAATCATATATATATTGTAAAACGGGTACTTGAAATAAGGACTCGGCAGGCAGATTTCCGGTGATTATACAGTGTCTTTTACTGGCAGCAGACACTGAAGAACCAGCATCCTCAGGCTTAGGCCTGGAAACACAGGTACATACAGAAAATAAGTAATTATCATACTTACAATCGACCATGCTCTCCTGGCATAGCCCATAGTCCCTGGCACTACAGTCACTTGGGCCTACTCGCTGGCCGCTATTCAGCATCAGTGTATGGAAGACTAGGTGAATGAGAGTTTTAAACTGCTGCTGATTTCCTGCTGGCTCTGGGCGACATGGAAAACCCGAAATTCCATATTTCCATTTTGAGCTGTGCAGCCCAGAAAACCCAGAGTTCCAATTGTCTACTGCAGCTGCAGAAGGTGTCGGTCTTGTCTTGTTTAATTGAAATTGTAAAAAAAAAAAGTAAACACATGTTTTTGTTCCTAACTACCACCAAGAAATACTTTGTGGTTCTTGCTTTAGTATCAGATTATCCCTCCAAAACAGCAAAAGGTAGGTTTATACACATAGGTCATATTTGCCACATCTCCATGAATGTCAGGGAGACTCCCTGTAGTAGTAGTGACCTCTTTTAATACGTATTTATAAATATTATTTTTACTAAAACAATATGAAAACAGGTGTTTTCACACCTTTTCATATTATGTTAGTATACTGTATTAAAGGGCTTTTGGAGCTGTTTTAATAAAAAACTACCCCAAGACCTTAAATTTGCATTTATTTTAGTAAGCAGATCATATTTCCTATACTTGTAATGGGAAATACAATCTGCTTCAAATTTACTAATGTTCAATTGTAAAAAAATTATGGTGGAAGTCCTGCAATAATAACAACGCTATATTCAGATGGTGTTATGCAGGCACTCGAACTCCTTCTCTGCTCTGCCTATCTGACAGGCAGAGCAAAGCCATGAGTCGATGCCTGTCATCAGCTAGTGTGTCTAAATAGACCACAGGCTGATTACAGAGATGTAGGATAGAAAAGTAATAAAATAAAGCTCGCCTGCACCGGACGGCTGATCGGTGATCCGATCAGCAGATGTGTGCTGTTAGCTGAGATGCAGGCCGGCACTTTCGCTGCACCTCAGTTGACTTCACACATCAGCTGATAGGGTCACAGAGAGGAGATCACCGATCAGCTGTCCGGTGCAGGTATTTTATTTTATTTCTTTTGTACACCAGGGGCGGGGGGCTAGGGCAGAGACATTGGGAGCAGGAAGCAACGGGTACAGGAGAGGAGGCAGGGAGCTGGGTTGCAGCAGGGGGCCCGAGAAGACATGCAGAAGCAGAGGGGAAGGGCGCATACGCAGACATATTCTCACAGTATTTTTTCCAAAAAGTACAAAGGGAATTGTGCTGAGGAAATTCAGCTTCTTGCAAGCTCTGCCCCTGCAAGCAATTTTTGATCAATTTAAGTGATATATCCTAAATTCGCAATGCGAATTTAGGCAAAAATATCACACTACAATCACATTCTAAATGTGGTTTGAAGTACTTATGCCCCTTACTCCCTAAAGAGCGTGTGCATCATTACAGGCGGTTTAGGCTGCATTACAGGGTATGTGTGGTGAATTGCATGAACCTGGTGGAAGGGAGAGACTTAGGGCCTGATTCAGAGATGAATGGATATGCAGAGCAGCACATAAGTGACTGTGCAAATCCGTCCATCTCAGACACAAATGCAGAAGGAGGTGTCAGACACCTCCTTTCTGCATTGGCGATCCCAGCATTGCGACTGACGTCACAGGCTGGGTTCACCATTGCAACCAATGGTCGCTGTGGTAGCTCCTTTGGTCAGGCTGCGGGAGCTGAAACTTCACCCAGCCTGACCGGGTGCTGGTTACGTAAGACGCAGAACCTGGTCTCGTCCCTCCAAGAAAATGGGGGTGATGCACCCCCATTTATGGGAACGGTGACCAGCCATGCCCCCGCTCCACTGCCCCAAACCCCGCAGCATGTCAATCATGCTGCGGCTTGGGGGGATCTGATGTAAGTTCATCATCGAGTGAAAATACATCTCTGAACATATTCCTGTTGCAGTTGTACTGTATGTAAAATATAAGGTATTATTTGTGACCATTTTCAGTAGTAATCTGTTATTGTTCTTTCTTTGTTCTTGCCGCTTGAAATTTCACATTCCAGAACAAGCACAATATTTCCTAAGGAAGATAAATATGTGCAGGTTTTTCTGAAACTCGTCAACATGGTATATTTGCACAGAACACCAGGAGATGTTAGGATGTTAGAAGAGATTTATTAAGGTTTTGAAGTCAAGCATGGTTTTTATTCCATTCATAAATCAACACAGTACATTTTCCTTTCTTCAGGGCAGTAGGTGAGATAATATTTTTCAGGGCTATTTATTAAATAAAAATCATTGGGCCAGCTCGGGCTTCCACAGGAAAATTCATCTAACATTAAGAATATAATTAAAAGTAAGAAATTAGAGAAAAACTATATTGTTTGCACAGAACCAGCAACACACAAGAGTGTGTGTGTGTGTGTGTGTGTGTGTGGAGGGGGTACGCATTTCTTCACTTATGGATATAGGGCAGTAATGGGACATTCTGGTGTAGTCAAGATTCAGTGAGGAAGTATTGATGGAACTGTGGACTATGGGGCTGATTCAGAGATGTGCGCTAACCCGATTGTTAGCACACATCTCCGATTGTGACTTCTCTGCACCAGCACATAACCCATACTGCGCATGTGCAGTATGGGTCTGCGATCAGTCTGCTGCCATTTCTGGGAGGGGAGGGGGCAGCGACTGCCTCCGTTTTACAAATTGGAGGCGTGACACTTATGTTGGGGAGGGGTGGCTAAAAGGCCAGGAGCTCCGTCGGCTGATGGCCTCTTCCTGCCTCTTTTGTGTATCTGCAGTGGTCAGCTACGTTGACCTCATGGTCACTCAGCCGGCCGAGGATCATGCTGATGAACCGATGATGTGTCCATGGATGCAGCTCGGATCAGTAATGTATGCAGGAGACGTGATGCCTCCTGCTGCATTTCCATAATAGTGATATCGCAGATGCTACCATGTTAGTAGCTGAGATAGCAATAGCATCTGAGCTTTAATTAACCCCAACAGTGGTGTCATCAGGGAAGTGCGTGTGGGTCACCTTGCTCTGGGTGCCCCGGCAGAGGGTGTTGATCCCAGTGCTGAAAGGCCTGCAGTCCGGTGAGATGTGTGCCCAGTGGGACACATCTCACTGGTCTGTTCTCAGCTGCAGGCCGTCGGTGACATTTGGTGCCAGCTGGGAGAAGCTGGTAGACCGGCGGGCATTTGAATTTGGTGCTGGCCGCGAACCAATTACGGCTTGCAGATTGGCAGCCAATAAAAAGTGGCCACGGCGAGCCAATCGCGGTGAGCAGCCTCATGGCTGGCTCCATCCGTGGCATCTGACGCTCCATCTGCCCTGGAAGAGACTAGAAGACACCGGGTATAAGACAGAAGAGCGACCCGGCGCCGGTGCCGCTGGTCACGATGGGCCAGTGGCAGAAGACTGCGGCAGAGGATAGGTAGGCCACAATTCTTACCTAGACCGCCAGGTTGTCGGGCATTAAACCCGTGGGGTAATTAGGGCGGGCGCCGTTTATTGCCTTTCCCTGGGCGCCAAACTCCATAGTTACGCCACTGCCCCTCAATGCCAAGTTAGCTAATGGTAATAAGTATTAAACCAACTGTTTAGATTGGGAATGTGTTCACCAAAAAGATGTGTACAACTCAGTATATGGGCAAAGATACACATTTATTTCCGTGCACGCAAAATTCACTTTCTTAATTTATGTATTCTGTGCCTCAAACTAACATTTTGTGGATTAGATTCACATATTGATGCATCATCAACATGCATAGGAGTGCATACTATCAACTAATTACTATGCAAGTCTTAGGGCATGCGTGTCTTAAATGTCTTCTGTTGAACAAGGCTGCTTTTAACATTTTACATGTTGAGTAGGTGATTTTTGTTAGTGTTGCACAAGTAAATAATATGTTTGGACAAATGAATTACTCATGAGTCATGTCAGGCTGTAATGACTTTCACTTTCTAACTCAATGACAATAAAACTTTAGCAGACCACACACATTACTTAAAGGGACTGTTGGATGACAGTATCTGCCTTGTTAAATACAATCCTTTGAAGTGTCAGCAGATGGTGAAAAGATATCTCTTTTGTGGTTTGTTAACTGAAACACATTTACACTAAAACAAGTTTTAGAGGGGAACAATTCATATCTGATACAACAGCAGCTCTTAAATGCAAGGAAGGTTCTGAAGAACTTAGGCCCTGATTCAGACCCACTCGCAAGTGGGCGTACGTACGTTCGGCGTACGTAAAAAAATATTTAAATTCAAGCACTCGCTCGTATTTTCGTACGCAGCTAAAAATCCGCCCCAAACTCAGGCGACCCCTCCTCTAACTAACGAGCGTGCCAAATAGCGAGCGTACATCCCCGAAATGGCTTGAAGGAAACGCACGCACAAGTACAAACCGGAAGTGGGCCTGTCAGATTCCGATTACCTGCTCATTTATTCTGCCTACCTCCCTCAATCGTATCATGGCAATCAATGTATCAATTAGCTTAACTGTTTTGTTTTTTTCAACACAATGCAATAAACTTTAATCTTGTCCGTGTTTGTATTTACCCGCAGAATGCGTACGGCTTAAACATTCGCTTTTATTGGTCAAAATACATGTTAGCCCCAATTAAACAATTGTTCTATTTGTTTGGATCCCCGCAAATTTTCTGTGGTTCATTTCTTTATTTAAATTTGCTTACGCATGTCACTGCATCAAGCCTATCATAACTCTCAAGAGATTTCTGGCCCTGTCAAACACATGACTCATACACTAACCAATAGAATTGCTCCTGTTAATTTCCCAAATACATTAGCCAATCAAATTTTTTTTTGGTGCTTTATTAAAATTCATTTTTTAAAAATACACCATTGCCATCAGGAGAGCCGCCGCATTCACCAGGCGCGAGCTGCTGGTGCTCACGGAGGTGATGGACAGGCGGATCACCAGGCAGCCTCCACCCATCACAAATCAAAGAAAGCGTTCCGCATATGCGGAGGTACGTCGCCGCCAGCGCTCCTTCGGCTCACGCCGACATATTGGCGAGCTGGAGCGCAGGTGGTCGGACCTGCACCGGCGGACGCCCCGCTTGCTGGCGTGCTTTCGCATGCAGATCGCGGAAAGTAAGTTTTATGGACTGTGGTTTTCATGTTTATCTTGTGGGCCCTAACTGCGTGTGCATGTTTTCATGTCTGTCCTATTTATTCATTGTACTCATATCTGCAAGTGCATGTTTTCAGGTCTGTCCTATTTATTCCTTGTACTCATATCTGCATGTGCATGTTTTCTTTTTTTTTTTTTGGATTCATGTTGAAACTAACCACAATATTTTTTACATCTTTTAGGGGCACAGCAAAGACTACAGGGTCATCGGCAGACAAGACGCCGGTCACGGCCCCTCTCGCCAACCCCCACTTCCTCAATTACCCCCTCCTCCCCAGACCCTGTGGCTGAGATTTCGGGGCTACTTCCCCTCCAGCCCAATTCCCCCTCTCCTCCAACCGCCCCTCCTCCAAATACCCCCTCCCAGGATTCTGCCAACACCCTGCCCCTAGGTTTGGGGAATGTAGCCACCTCCGAGGAGGTCGAGGGAGTGGCTTCTCGCTCTGGCATTTTGCAGAACGGTATGTTTTTTTTGTTTTTTTTTGGGCACCACAAACTGTTTGTATGTAATCATGTGTCGCCCCCATTTTTGTGGGCTTTCTGTCACCTTTTGCAATTTTTGGGGGTTGTCTTTACCTGTTCCTGCTGATTTCACTATACACATATCACACCTGTGTGCATTTTTTTTGGGCCCTTGTATTTATGGCCTACGACATTTTGTGGTGCTGGGTTTTATCCGTGTAATGTTGGTTTTTGGCACAAGCTTTTAAGTTTTGGTTTGCTTGTTTTGTGTTGTTTTTGAATGTTGCTTCATTATTGATGTATTAATCCCCAAACTTTTGTCACCCACAGAGGAACAGAGGCGTCGGGCAGAAATCTGTCAGTGTGTGGCCCGTATGCGGGAGCAAGTCACCGGGCTGCTGCAGGGCCTTGACCATCTGGCGGTCCTCCTTAGGAATTAGTTTTTTTTTTTTTTGTTTTTTTACAAATTGTTTAAAAATAAATCAGTTTTAATTAACGCTCTGTCTCATGCGTTTTTTGCAAATCCAAGATTCTTTACACTGACATAAGTAGACTCTTCAAGCAAGGATTGCCAATTAATCTCACTACAGATTGTGTGTTGTATTTTGAATGCAAACAGGCACAAGAAACACCTACCAGTACCAATGTCATTTTCCTTTTTTGGGGTGGGCAACATTATAGTTTACAACATTTTACAGGTTCCTATTTGGTGGGCAATCTGCTTAGGCCGATCTTACGAAGCCAACTGATTGTACAGGATTCCTTGGTGTGTTGGTTTGTACCCCGAAAACATATTACATTTTAGCTCAACTTGCTTCATTACTGGGTTACCCCTTAGGCAAATTTAACGTTTGTGAGTTTGGTTACACTTGCTTCTAACGTGCCCAAAAAGGAAACAAATTACACTCTCCAAATATTTATTCACAACAGAAATCAAAAAACAAAGTGGTCACTCACAAACAAAACACACAGTGATAATCAGAAATACACCACATACCAAAAACAGGAAAAAAACACACAACAAATCAAGAACTGGTTGACGAAGGTCCATGCCCACATGAGTCAACAAATATGGCGTTGCAATATGGGTGACATAATATATTCCACAAGTTTCCACATAAAGGTTTTTGAAGGGTAGCAGGAAGTAGTCATCGTGGGAGTGCCAAAGATTATGCAAACAAACAGAAGATGGGGCAAAAATGAATTTAAAAAAAGATGAACGCAAACAAACCGTAACACATTGGGTATAAACACTGTTGTTTGGTCAATAATTACCTAAAATATCGGGCCACCACATCATCGCGTATGGCCCCCCCACATGATCTCCGACCAACCTCGGGGGGGCCATCCTCAGGTAAGGCATCCTCTGGCTGCATTGGGACACCACTTCTTATGGTGATGTTGTGAAATATCCCACACAGGACCACAATTTTCGAAACCATATCCGGCAAATACATGAGCTCGCCACCAGAGCGGTGGAGGCATCTGAATACAGCGCTCCACCACTTGCCTGGTGGCTGTAAGTGTGGTATTAAACTCACTTTGTGGGCCTGGTGTGGGAGCCAAATAAGGAGTGAGCAGCCAGGGCATGCAAGGGTAGCCACTGTCTCCTGTGAAAAAGAATAGACAACATCAGGATCACTGTGTATCAAGCTTAACATTGTTATGTACTAAAGGTCTCCACTTACCCAGAAGCCACGCATCACCAGCTTGTAGGTTGGTTAATTTGTGCCATATCCCTGATTGCCGGATGACGAAGGAGTCATGTGCACTTCCTGGTAATTTAGCATTCAGGGACAGGATCTGGAGGGAGGCATCACATACCACCATTACATTCAGGGAGTGATAGTGTTACTGTTTACGGTTGCGAAATATGGCCTCCAGCCGTGCTGGAGGCTGAAGTGGTATGTGAGTACCATCCACAACCCCTATGATGTGTGGGAAGCCAGCTATTTGGTAAAAATTGGCCTTGGCCACACTAAGGGCACCCATATCCAAAGGCATTTTAATAAAATGATGGAGGTGCTTGAAAAGTGCCTCCATCACTGCCCTCAGGATCCTGGAAAAGGAGGATTGTGAGATGCCCGCCACTATTCCCACCGTTGTTTGAAATGATCCTGAGGCACAGAAATGTAACACCGCCATAAATTGCGTAAGTGGTGGTATTGCTGTTGGACTGTCAATTTGCCGCTCAAGATCACTCTCTATTAATGAGAGAGTGTCTATGATGATTTTGGGAGGAAGACGGTAGCGTCTTAAAAGAAATCATCATCGGGCATTCCAAAAAGGGTGACACGTGTTCGAAATATCTGGGGCCTTGCACGCCTACGATGCCTACGCCTGGGACGAGATTGAGGCTGGTCGGCTTCCCGGAGCATGGCCAGAACAATCCGCCCCAGATCAACCTGAAATGGCAAGATTTGAATGTAAGGCTTTTTACCCACCCCAAAAGAAAATTAAAACAACTTAGCTTGATGATACCATCCATTGCTGCTTACATGCCGGGTATTGTCATGATACGTCCAAACTGAAAATATTCCCAATATTAAAAAAAAAATGTTTAGTCTGTGCATTTATGTTTCTAAATTTGGTGCAAGACAAAACATAAAATAGGCGAAACACACATTTGGGCAACGAGCAAAACGACATTCACACAGTACATCAAATTGGGGTCAAATGTAAGCCAAAAATGCTAAAGGGAAAACACAAACAATTTTACAGGATGAATAAGCATTTAAAAATGCGCTAATTAGTTCGCCAATACAAGTCACTATACAAACAGAGAAAAATGCGCTAATTAGTTCGCAAATACAAGTAAAAAAATGGACTTACCAAGAGCTAATATATAAGATTCCCAATCAAAAGGTCTTTGGGGCCGAAAGAAAAAAAAAACTAAAAGAGATGAAATTAGGGAAAAAAAAATTAAGAACAATAACAAACAGAAGGAGACACCAATTGAACCAAAGTTAGACTTCACAAAACTTACCAAATCAAGAAACGAGGCCAAAAAAAAAACAAAAAAAAAAGCGACCGGAAAATAAAAACGCAACTCTAGCAAACAAAATAAACTCCAAACAACTCCAACTCCTAAATCCGCAAACAAGAAACTCCAACCAAGGTAACCTCCAACAATCCAAAAACGCCACCTCGACTCGAGACACACCAAGCCATAAATAGTGTTTAGTTTCCCGCCAAAATTAAGGAGGGATCATAGGAACGCACAATCAATGATGCGGCCGCAAAATAAGGACGCATGTATAAATACGTCACGAAACAACATTTAAATTCTGGTGTATTTCTTGTTTGGAGCTCAGACATGGCTACAGACCAGGGAAACAATGGACAACAGTCAGGCGGTAAGTCTTTCATGCATTTTGTCTCAATGATTAATTTGAAACATAATATTGGGCAAGTTGTGAAATTGAGAAATCTGCATATTTACACAAATAGGTGAGGAGGATGACATGGAAGAGGCTGCTGGGCCCAGTATTCCGGGCAAAGCTGCCAAAAAGAAAAGGCAGCCACATTTCACAAGAAAGGAGATGGAGGTTTTGATTCAGAAGTGTGTGGACATCCTGCCACAGGCAGACAGGAATATGAGTACAAGCCAGAATAGGAGAATGTGGGAAGAGGTAGCCGTTGCTGTCAATAGGGTGGGTGATTATGTCCGTCTAGCCCGGGATGTCAAACGGCGGTAAGTAAACACTTGCCCCCCCTATAAACAAACCCCATTTTAAACAAAAGGATAATGGTTCCAATTTTATCCCACAGATGGGGCGACTTCAAATATCGCCTAAAGCAAAAACTGGCGGACAGGGCTAGGCATGCAAGGGGGACAGGTGGGGGTCCCACCCCTGTGTCACTGGAGTTGACGGATTTAGAAGAGCTGGCACAGGGGTGTGTGCAGCCTGTGGAGGTGTTTGGCGTGTCCAACATGGATACGGACATGCCAGACTTTGCGGCTCCTCATGTTGTCCCAGGAAAATCTTGTGATGTCACCAACTCTGAAATGTTATTGTGCCAATATGTAAATTCTAATGTGAGTCTTTTCTCATTTTTCCAAACAGAGACACAGGCGGATGAGTCTGCTCCAGAGGGGAGCCTTGGCCGCAGAATTTCTGCTGGCTCTGCAGGGGAGGAACCAGTACATCCAGCTGAGGACCCTGCTGAAGCCAGTCCAGGGCAATCCCCCTCGCAGGCAGTGGCCCTCCTCACAGAACTCAATTTCAAATCGGATTTCCATACGGAGATTCTGCAGAGGATGGACGCCAGTCTGCTACGGGTGGCTGAGGCCCTGGAGCAAAATGCTGCGGCCAACGTGACCATTGGTCAGGCCCTGGCGGAAAATACCAGGGCCAACATCCGCATCGCCAATGTCCTGGAGCAGCTCGTTCGCCAGCACATGGTGGAGCCGACCTCCCTTCCTGCCGGAACATCAGGATCCTGGCACAACATCAGCCAATCCTCCAAATGTGCCTAGCCCTGTGCCTAGTCCAGAGGCCACAACATCTGCCTCTGGACAGGCCAGCCCGATGACATCCCGGACCCGGTCTGGCGCCCTCCCTCCCCCAGGCAAACGGGTGAAAAAACGGTGACAGCAATGGCGACTTTTCCCACACTCCTTCTGTGCTTGGCTCATATTCCTTTCTGGTCAAAACTTCCCTCTGCTTTCTTGTGAATTGTTTTTAATTTTGTGTTCTACGTTTCATAAATCTTTTATGTTGGCCCAATTATTGTAACTTTGGGAATGAACCCTGCAAAAAAACTTTGTCAAAAATCAGTTATTTATTTTAATTTTTGTTTGAGCAATAAAAATAAAAAAAAGTTTGACATTGTATTCTCACATTATTGTCAAAATGGGTTACATTTAATCCTGGGCCAAAAGGCAAAAACTGGCAAAAACCACATTTTACATGAAAAAAAAAAAGGCCTGCGTTTTTCCATATCCACCCCCGTCAACACCCAAAAACGCCCTGTTCTGTCAATCACATTGGACATGTCACTTCCTGTACGCTTTTTTACGAACGAGACAAAATAAGCTCGCAATCTGCCGTACGCACATGCGCAGTGTTACACCGACGCATGCGCGGTTAGTCAACATCGGAACGCAACGAGCGTACTGCTGTTTGCGTACGGCTCTGAATGAGGGCCTTAGTCAGGTTAGTATTAATGGACCCCAGAAGTCTTCCTTTTTATTTTTGGAACAACTTACATGTTACAATTGCAATAAGGATAGTTGTGTTCAGGATGGTGGCACAGTAGTCAGAATTACCACTTCACTGTGGTCATGGGTTTTATTCCAACCAGAGCCCTCTCTGTGTGGAGTTTGCATATTCTCCCTATGCTTGTGTGAGTTTCCTCCCGGATCTCTGGTTTCCTCCCACAAGCCAAACACATACTGGTAGGTATTTTTGGTTATACAAACAGTTATATAATTTCATAGTAAATATATATTTAAAAGGCAAACACAGTGAAAGGACTGGGAGACAGATTGACAGAAATTACATGGAAACAGACTTACATACAGTATAGACAGAGAGGACAGACATCATCCCGAGGGCAGCCAAGCATCACAGGAGATGATGGGCTGCACCCAGAGGCTGCACTGTTGGCTCCTCTTGTATGACAGGAGCCAGGTAATGCAGGAGAATGTCACACTGCAGCACTCGGATCCTGTCACTGCAGAGGAGTCGTCATTTGGTGTCATCCCCTCCGAGGGTGGCACCCAGGTGCGGCTTGCACCCCCCTCAGGATGTCATTGCTCCTATTGGTAATTTAGAGTAAGCCAAAAAGAAAATGCACCAAGTCAATAATATGCAGTTGCAGCACCTATTTTGGTCAGCAAGGTTGTAGCAGTGTAGAAAGTAGTTGTGATGGGTGAGCAACTGGTAGAAGTAGGCAAACCAGAATTACAATACAGTAGTGAGAAAAAGCAGTATCGCAAGTAAGGCAAGCTGGAGTAAGCTATTAAGTCGGATGACACTTCCATGGAATAGCAGGCACAGTGGTTGGCGAATGGTAGTCTGTTGTAGAAGTGTGCAATATAATAGGGTGTAGTATGATAACTTGTCAGTCATAATCTCAACATTCATCATGTCCACATGGTCATAATGTTGACTTTGACCATGTTGACGTTCATCATGTAGACAGTGATGACATGTTGACATGTAAGAACGTCAACATTTTGCCCCTGATCGCCCGCGGTGACTTACCTGCTGCTGGTGGCCGCACAAGCTCCAGCGCAGCTTCTGATTCCCAAGAGTCATGTGACGTCACTTCCGGGTCAGATCTGTGATCCTGCAATGTTCCGGAAAGTATTTATTCTAAAGTCCTTAACCCTAATTCCTAACCCTAACCTCCCCTGCCAACAGCCTAACCCTAACTTCCCACCGCCAACAGCCTAACCCTAACCTCCCACTGTCAACAGCCTAACCCTAACCTCCCCCTGCCAAAAGCCTAACCCTAACCTCCCCCTGCCAACAGCCTAACCCTAACCTCCCTCTGCCAACAGTCGAGCCCTGATGTTGACATCATAACTGTCAACATTGTGGTGTCACCATTATGAATGTCAACCTAACCACTACATCTCATATAATGAACAGTACAATTGGATGAATGAAACAAATTAGAGTGCAGCAGAGTCAGGGTCACAGGAATAATACAGTGCAAACATTGAAGTTTCTTCGGCACTGGAGTAGGTGATAAATGCAACCATACTGTAGTTGTAAGAGAAAGTAAAAAGTGTCTTTGGTACTAATGTTTTGACTAAACCAACCCTTTACCCATCTGAAAGGAGAATAAACAATTAATCCGGGACTGTTCTAATGAATGTCACAGCTTCAACTAGTATAATGATTAAAACCTTTTACTGCAGTGAGCTAATAATGTAAAATAGTAATGACCACTAGAGAATGTGAATAATACATTTACATTGTATTCTCTCTAGCACAGACAATTAATAAATAATAACTTGATAAGAAATATTAATAAAACACTATTACATTATAAAATCAGGATATAATAATTGATATACCTAAAACTAAACCATTAAATAAAAGATAAAATCTCACTTATGCTGCAACACGTTTCACGGCACCTAGCCGCTTCCTCTGGAAATGAACAGTGAATGAGGGTAGTTAAAGAACTCACAGAATATATAGGCACATTTGTTAATTGAAAGGAAAAAAAACGGACAGATATAAAGGATCACAGAAAAATGGTTACATAATAATTGAAATAATTTTTTATATTTTTATATGGGAAATCAAAATATCTAAGTAATAGTTGAAAAGGAAGTGTAATACATTAAAATGGGAGAATAGAACTGTGTGGAGCAAAAAAAAATGTACATAGAGATGTGTAAATATTTAAGGTATATATAGTTCCCACCACGACCCTACCTGTGTGGAGTTTGTATATTCTCCCTCTGCTTGCGTGGGTTTCCTCCGGGTGCTCCGGTTTCCTCCCACACTCCAAAAATATACTGGTAGGTTAATTGGCTCCCAACACAAATTAACCCTAGTGTGTGTATGTGTGTGTGTGTGCACATGTGATAGGGAATATAGATTGTAAGCTCCACTGGGGCAGGGACTGATGTGAACGGCCAAATATTCTCTGTAAAGCGCTGCGGAATATGTGTGCGCTATATAAATAACTGGTAATAAATAAATAATAAATAAAAAGAATGGGAGGGATGTATGAGGTAGAAAGCCTAATCTTTACTCAAATATATGGTGAGAGGTGGAATGGGTGTGAGAATTAGAGTCTGGAATAAACCATGGCCATCCCCAAGTCTATTAGTTATCTGTGCGAGAATTTTTGGAGCCCCCTCCTCCTCTTCATCCAGCTACATTTATAATTAATTATGCTATTGCCCCCACAGTGCCCCTATAAGCCATTGCATCCACCACGGCCCTACCTGTGCGGAGTTTGTATATTCTCCCTGTGCTTGCATGGGTTTCCTCCGAGTACTCCGGTTTCCTCCCACACTCCAAAAATATACTGGTAGGTTAATTGGCTCCCAACACAAATTAACCCTAGTGTGTATGTGTGTGCGCATGTGGTAGGGAACATAGATTGTAAGCTCCACTGGGGCAGGGACTGATGCGAATGGCCAAATATTCTTTGTAAAGCCCTGCGGAATATGTGTGCACTATATAAATAACAGTTAATAATTAAAATAATTGCACCTTCAGTACCTCTATATACCATTGCCCCCAGAGTGTCCCTATAAGCCATTGCACCTACAGTACCTCTATATACCATTGCCCCCAGAGTGCCCCTATAAGCCATTCCCTATAAGCCCTCTGTTTCCGTCTGCCTTGCATCCTTGTGTTTGGTAGTGGGCGTGACCAGTCTGAGGCCAAAAGTGCCAATGATGACCAACCATTGATCCCAGCGCAGGTCATCCAGTCTTAGGTGTGTGTCTCCACAGTAGGTCTATCTTCACCCTCCTCACCCATCCCGGATTGTCCACCAGGACTGTCCACCAGGAAGGTGCTAGCAAATGGCAGAGGTAAGTGCCCAAGGACACCTGCACGGCAGCATGCTATCTGCACCTCCCCCTAGCCACCTCTCCACACCCAAATATCAATATACAGTACAAAATCAGTTCCAGAAGCACTGCTAGAATCTAAGGTCACAGATGAAATGGCAGGTCATTTATTTAAAGGCTGAGTAACCAAAGTAGTGCAGTCTGAATTCTGGCCTATTCCTAAAGCATAATAAGCAGCACAGGAAAAAGGAAAGGTGTGTCCTAGGCAACCTGCAGAAGCACCTGGCTGGTCCTAACACCACTCAATCAAACTCCTAGATGAACACAAATAGAATTGTAGTCATGTGGCATATTCTAACAAATGCTTCTGATGGGTATATCCAGTCTGTTTATATAATGTTCGCTCCTTCCCTAACCTTCGGAGGCGTGAGAATGCGGTATTCATGGGGGAACTGTTCCATGGGTCGCCAGGGCCGTAGAGAGCCAGCCCGGGCCCAGGGGTATGGGGCGTGGCTTAATCGCGAGAGGCGTGACCACTCCCCCTTCGAAAAAAAGAGGAAGCTCCGTGCAAAATTCAGGGGGTGCGAGATCAGCATTAGTGAGCAGTCTCCCACTGCTGTGTGCTGGGCTGCTGAGTGGTAAGAGAGAGGGGGGCTGCGTCAGACCTGGGACCCAGCCGGGCCCCTCCAGCAAGCCTGGGCCCAGGTAATTAGTACCCGCTCCCCCACCTCTCGGAGCCCTGTTGGTCCTGCACGTGTATAGTAAAGCAGGGTTTGAATCACTTAGAACTGTAAAGGGATGGACTCTTAGCACAGCCACTGTATCGGCAGGGGATTTCGATAATTGGCAACTAAAATTATAGTTTATGACGCCTCACTGCGACCAATGATAAATAGGCCCCATATCTGCAATTTGAAGAAAGTTATTTGTCGGTATAGTCTTAGTTAATTTGTGATATTTTGTGAAAATTACATAAAGGATATAATAAATACAATTTTTACTGTTGTGCACTCACAATACTGTATGTTAACTGAAGCTCAAAATCTGACCTAGCCTTTGGGTATGAATAGATGATATAGTATCACTTAGGGCAACATTAAAATGTAAACAGGTACAAACATGTCTTTATATATTATGGATGATAACAGATGGCAACATAAAAATAAATACTTGAGAGACCCATATTTATAATCTTATGTAGCTGACAATGGCACCAATGAAGTTTGGAAGCCAGCTTATACAGCTGGCATGAGCATGTTAGGGGTCATTTCAGTTGCACTGAACTACTTGGAAAAATATGAAGACCTAGACCTACATCATTTAAGTATTTTAACACAATGTTAAAAAGAGCTTTCATTATTAGTTTTCTTTTTGAATGATAAATGGTAATTATATGTAGGTAAAATGGATGAGCTGAGTCTGGAATAAACAACTAATTTATTATAAGAGTATACACAATTTATTTCATGATGTATTAAGACAAGCATATATATTTAGTAATTGTACAGTAAAAAATATTAAGGGTCCTCCAAATTGTGTGTTTTCATGCTCTGTATAATTTCTGAAGCTCTTTTATTATCAATATATATGTTTCTCCAAGTTGTGCTGTTAAAACTACAATAATCATCACTGCTGTCCAACTTACTTCCCTTATATTTCCCATAAATCTGCACTACAACTTAAGGGCTGGAATGCCAGAAGGTTCAATGGCCTGATGGGCCGTCCCAACCCGAAAGCCTAGTCAAGCGGCTCCGTCTCCCGGTGCTCTGTTCGTCAGGCATGCAGATAGATGGGGCATGCCTGACATACAGTAGAATACATTTCTCCTACGGTGGCTTCTCCCCCTATCTTGAGCAGTCTCCATTGCCACCCATCTAGGATTACTCTTGACAGTCCGGAAATGCGGGTAATCCCAGATGGTCTGTGTCCGGAAATGATGTCAAATATTTGTTTTTTTTTGTCAATCACACATTGCTTTGCAGAATTGGCTAGTTCTCCCTCTGTGCCCCGCCCCCTCAGCTGACTCTCCTTATCACCAGGGGTGTAGCGAGGGTAGTTCCAGTGGAGCATGAGCTCTGGGCGCCAAAATGGACAGAGGGTGCCATCCAGGGTTCCAGAATTCATGGGGCACTGCACAGTATGACGGCCACCTGTTAGTTTTATCTCGGCTTGTTTGCTCTATATCCTATATAAGTTGCGGATCTGAGATCCATTTCTACATTTCATGCTCCCTCAAGCTGCCCAGATTGCCGGCCCTCCCTCCTCTGTGATCATCTTCTGTCACCTCCCCTTTACTGTCAGATTGATTACATTTACTTCTCTCCTCTTGAATACCCTCCCCTATCTACCCTGTGATCTGCTTTTGTCCCTGTCCACTCCTTTCTTATTGGCTTCTGTACCCACCCCTCTCTGATCGACTCTTTACCCCTCCCCTTTCCTTTTCTTATTGGCTCCTGTCACTGGCCCCCTCTGATTTGCTTTGCCCCTCCCTTCTCCTTTCTTATTGGCCTCTGTCACCTCCACTCTCTGATCAGCACTTTCCTCTCCCCTCTACTCTTTGATCCCCTCCCTCCTTCTCTCCTCAGTCATTAATTAATTCATTCATTCATAGTGCTCAATGTACTTAATAGTTAAACATCTGAGGTAAAATCCTACATTTCAATTATAAGGTATGAGATTAAAAATAATCACTGCTTTGCTATTTAAAGTAATGGAGGTGTTCCCAGGCATGACCACACAGTGTTATTTGAAGGTCTATTTGAAAGGAAAATATTAGGAGACATTAAATAATAAATAATAATAATAGACCTGAAATAATAATAATGGTGGTAGACAGAACATGATTAGTAGTACTCACATTAATATAGATGCAATGTAAATTTGCAAAGTACTGTAGGAGCATAGCTGAGAAGGGAGCTTCCCATAGGTGCTCCCACTCCAGTGACAGCTGCTTGGGGCAGTAATCGTATTCATAAGCTGTGCACCCTGTGATATCTCACTCTATAATAACAATGATTCAAAGGAGCAAAAGTCAGATCCTAAGTGCTATACATAAATAAAGCAGTGCCAAAGGAGCTACCCCTTAATGTCAGATAGTGCATCAGCGAAGCATTCTATTCCCCCAATGGGACCTCAACGCAATGCCCAGCGTGATACTGCCACTATTTGCTGTTTTTCTCTTTATTCAGTATTCCCCCACAGGCTGGCCATACCCCAATGGCACAGTTCAGTACAGGGGGGAGGGTGCTATGACATGCACTTTCTCCAGGCACCACGCTATTCCTCTGCTTATCACAGCATGCAATTTGCAGCTTGGCTGCATTACTCGGTGCTCATGCCGCTCAGAGAGCCTGCAGTTCTACCAGTAGAGATGATCATTTATCTAAGAAGAAAAAGTCAAGGTAAATTGGAATTATGGTGCAGGAGAAATGGATAGTGAATAGCTTGATTACAGCAGTCACATATGGATAGAAGGAATGCTGAAACACATTGTTTAAGGTGATCACCGCTCTTCAAGGGAACAATACATTCAGCTGACTTTTAAAAGTATTAGTTTGGATGAGGAAGCCCGGTGAGGAAGTCAATTTGTTTTGTGTCAAGAGACCTGTCAGCTAGTCCTCCAGGGATGCATTTTAAATCAGTACTAATTTTTGAACTGTAGCTGCAAAGCTTATGAATTTGCCTATTTTAGTAGCCAAGGTTATTTTAGTAACCATATGGGCTGACCAAACAGCATCTGGCGGCAACTGATCTGAGGCACTCAGGATCAAGTAATCAGAGAACACTTCTTTTATAATAAGTGTATTTAATAAGTGTCATTAAGATGCTACTAAGGGGTGAAGCTAGCTTTTCTGTCACCTGAGGCAAGTACTCATCACGCCCCCCCCACCACCAGTCCCCATCCCAATTTATGGCAGTCACTGTCTACTTATATGACTGCAATATAATACAGGTTGTATCAGTAAATGCGATATGCTGTAGAGAACATTAGTGACCGCCATATAGTACAGAGAGCATTTGTGACCACCACATACTACATAGAGATAGCAATTCGGTTTCTGTGACCAGGCCCGCCAAGAGCCGTGGAGGGCCCCGGTAATAGGGGGCGTGGCCTAATCGTGGGAGGCGTGGCCACACCCCCTTGCCGAGAAATAAAAAAAAGATTTTATCTTTTAAGATCTCTGAGCAACCTCAGCCCGGCTCAAAGCCAGGGGGGGTGTGATCGCTCCCCCGCACAGGCATAGGAGACTGCTGTGGCTGCTGCTCAGCAGCCACGAGCAGTCTCCAACTGCAGCTCAGCACACGCTGTGTGCTGAGCTGCTGTGAGGGGGGGGGAGTGGCACTGGACCCGGGCCCCCACCGGGCCCCTCAGGAAGCCCGGGCCCGGGTAATCTGTACCCGCTCCCCCCCCTCTCAGCGCCCCTGTCTGTGACATCCAAAAATATACATACTTGGGTATTCCTCCAAGCAAATTCAGGGTTCAAAATAAGGCAAAATGTCATTAACCCGAAAATGTCCAATCTTGCGTGTTTTGGATTGCATCTAAGTCCCTCCCTGTCACTACTTTCTATTTCCTATTTCTCCCTAAAGAATCTCTGCCTTTGTATGTTTAAAAAAGAAGAAATAGTTAATTTGTTTATTTTTTTTAAATGTGTGGGTCCCCTCAAAATCCATAACCAGCTTTGAGCCTGATCTGCTACTGGAAAAGAGGGAGAGTGTCACGGCTGCCGACATTTGAGACTCCTGGGAGGAGGCAGGCCTACTAGGCACAATAAACTGGAGTGGCTTTAGGAATGACCTTTTCATGAAATCTCGGTAGCACGGAATAAAAGTAAATAGAATTTATTCGCAGGAGAAATATAATAGCAATGTCTCATATAAAGTCTCAACAACACAGAGGTTCACATAAGCAATAATGAGTATAGGAGAAAACCCCCCATATATATAGTCTTTAACACAGAAGAGCTAATATGGTAGGGAACTCCGAGTCCAGTATGAGGCTAACACCTCAGGATGATATAGAGGAGCTTCACCAGGGTGGAACCCTGTAGTGATGGAGATCCGGAGCAGAGTGAGCCCTGTGATGTGGTGAAAGATGGAGCAGGGTTGAGCCCTGTGATGCTGTGAGGTTGAAGCAGGGTTGAGCCCTGTGATGCGAAGAGGTTGGAGCAGGGTTGAGCCCTGTGATGCGAAGAGGTTGGAGCAGGGTTGAGCCCTGTGATGCGATGAGGTCAGAGCATGGTTGAGCCCTGTGATGCGGTGAGGTCGGAGCAGGGTTGAGCCCTGTGATGCGATGAGGTTGGAACAGGGTTGAGCCCTGTGATGTGATGAGGTCAGAGCAGGGTTGAGCCCTGTGATGCGGTGAGGTTCCGGAACAGGGTTGAGCCCTGCGGTGTGACTAGAATCCGGAACGGGGTTGAGCCCCGCGATGCGGTGATGATAACTGTAACGGTGCAGTTGACAAGCCCCAAACTGGTCAACCCGGGATGAGAATCCCTCGGAAAGTAGGGACCCCCAAAGAAATGGGGTCGACCCTCCAGAGGAACAGCCAGCTGTGGCTCAGAAGGCCAGGGCTGGTTACTGATTTGAAGGGGGGGACATACTTTTTTTTTAAAATTAACAATTTCTTCTATTTTTCAATTATTCATTTATTATCTTTTTACTAGTCTGTTACTCTGGCTTGAATTGCCTGTATTGGCCTGAAGTCTGTGATTTGCTGTTTGGAGAAGTGGGTTGGTAATATATTTTTACTACTAGGCTTTTATTTTTAGGCTTTTAGTTCTTGATTAATGAATACATTCTATAGGGTCATATAGTTTATTAATCTGCCATCCTGTCTGCCACTGCTGTGCCACTATGTTCCTTAAAGTGCTATATTATTTCAAATTGCCAAGTGTTTTGTGCCACTGTTCTGTCGCATAGTTTAGCCAGCCTGCTCGCTGCAGTTTATGGCCAATATAACGCTATTATTAGTTGTCAGGTAGTCAAAATTCACTGGAAACTAATGTTATTGTTGTTAATAATACTGTAGGAACAAAAGCAGGTCCCATTTTTATTTAAATCCAGAACCAAAACTTTTGAGGGTGGTTTTACCAAAACCAGAACGATTTAGAGCCAATACCAAAACAAGAGACCTGCGCACATTACTAATACTACAAACAGCATTAGTGTCTGCCATATACTACAGAGATCATTAGAGACGGCGATACACTACAGAGAGCATTATGAACACCCTACACTACAGACAGCATTAGTGAATGCCATATACTCAGGGCCGCCAAGAGCCAAGGGGGGCCCCGGTAATAGGGGGCATGGCCTAATCTCGGGAGGTGTGGCCATGCCCCCTTGCCGACAAAACAAATAAATAAAAAAGATTTGCAGCGCCAAGCCAGGGGGGTGCGCGATCAGTGTGATCGCTCCCCCGCACAGGCATAGGAGACTGCTGTGTGCTGGGCTGCTGTGAGGGAGGGGGGGGGCGGCGTCGGACCCGGGCCCCCGCCGGGCCCCTCAGGAAGCCCGGGCCCGGGTAATCTGTACCCGCTCCCCCCCCTCTCGGCGCCCCTGCATATACTACAGCTTAGGAAGCAGTGCGATTTCTCAAAACACCGATTTCTCAAAACACCGATTTCTGAAAACGAGATCTGCACATGCACAGTGCAGCGTCACAGCATCAGAGATGTACATAAACCATCAGGTTTGCATACATCTCTGAATAAGGTCCTATATTGCCATAGTTTAACCAATTTCTAGTGACAACTGTGAGCAGAAACATCTGAGCTGCACCATGACTTGTTGTACATATGTTCACTTATGCGAATCTTACATTTTCTAAATCCCTCAGCAGCTCATTTTCATAAACTTACTGTAGCAGAATAATAAATGAACCTGCAGGTGGTTCTCATTTATATTAGATATGCATTTTTTATGTTTCAATAATTTATCACATTTTTGCTTAGCTTACCATAATGATTAATATGAATTTTCTGCAATTACTGCAATGTAATTATATTTAACAGATTTTTTTTTTGCAATTAGATCACATTATAGGACACTAATTACACATGAATGTATTATTGCCTGGAAAATAAATACAAATATACACAAGCATCTTTTGCTGCTGAAAGAGGGAACTTAAGCATTACGGGGATGATGCTGAGTTGAACGTACACCTGTGAAAAGGCATAACAGGGTTGTAATAATGGGGCATTCTTACAGATGCAAAGTGCACTGGTGCACCAGTGCACGCTATCACCTGCAGTGACACAAGAACAGACATTTTTATCCTGGTACTCATTGGCATGAGGGAATAGACTTTCTGTCACCCTGGGCAAAGACTCAGCTTTGTGCACCTCCCCCCAATAGATAGTAGTAATCCTTGACTTGTTTGATTAGATATGTCAACATTGTAAAAACTGAAATGTTTGTAGAGTGAGGACCAAAACCAATTTTACTTCCATTACATTAAATTGCCAGCGCCTGCTACATTGTATTTTGTGGTTTTGGGGAGTCTTCACTTTTAAATGGAGTATGCAGGCTCCACAGTCTCAAAACTCAAAGGTAAGCTGCCTGTACTAAACCACCTCACCTACCACAGAGAATATTGCAGTAATCACCATTTAATGCAGAAAACATCACAGTGACCGCCATATATTACAGAAAACATCACAGTGACCACCATAAAATATATAAAAGATCGCATTAAACCCTTAATGTTAATATTGCCTTCAAAAGCTATACCTAGTACCATTTCTCCCTATACTCTAACTTACCTGCTGGAGATCTCATATGTTGTAGCCACACAGCATTCAGGAAGCAGACAGCCAGACAGGTTCCACCAAGGCTTTGAGTAAGGAGGAGTGGCCATCAGAAGGTAGACCGGGCCTTGCAGTCCATTGTTGCAGTGCACGGGCCCCCGGGGGGATTACCATATGCACTTGACCAGTGATGTGTGGTCAGGTCAGGCAGATGAGGCAGAACCTTTCCTGTCATACTTGGGTATACTCCACAGTTTTTACTATAAAAAGAAAAATGTAAAGAAAATATTATACATATCTTCTTTCTATTATTCTAATCATTTTTATAGTCAAAACTCTGGAGTAAAATGTGTATGGCAGGTGAGGCACTGCCTCCTCTGTCTACCTTGTCCGCACATCCCTGATCAAAACACACCAAATTTCAAGCACTGTGTACTGCTGCACCTTTGTATAATGCTCACATGTACCCTCGGGTTCATATATGTATCTGTAAATCTGGCTCTGATACTAGCCAGTGCCTCCCCAGCCATTTACCTCACTGCATGTCACTGCAGTTGACTGCCTTCCCTCTCCCCTTCCTCCACTCCTCGGTTTACAGCATAAGGAAACACTAGATCCCTCATTCCACCGGGATCACAGCTGCAACTCAGGCTACCCCCGCTGGCTTCCCCTTCCCTCCATCAATTCTGGCACATGCCTTGCCTGACCCCAACCAGTTGCTCCCCTGTCCATTGGTCTAGAGCATAAAGAGAGGCCCAGTGCTATTCACCATTTTACCAGGCTTCTCTAGATGCAGGATTCTATGGTGATGCGGTGGCTCTGTGCACAAATTTTAGTATCAGTGTTGCATGTTCTAATTTTAGGTAGCAAAAACGTCCTGTCCTTTAAACTCAGGGCCTGATTCAGAGCCGGACGCTATTTGTGCTCGCTCGTTCCGAAAAAGGGGCCGGATATTTAAATAGAGCGCTCGCTCTTTGCGGTCTGTTGACGCCTCTATGTCTGAACGAGCAAACTAAACATGCGCTCGCTATTTTTTAAAAAACGCCCCCTGGCCGCTCGCATCCTACGTCATCTCCGCTATTTATTAGATTAATCGAGTACATCGAAAAGCGTATGAACTGCTCGCAGTGCTTGTGGTAGGATTTTCCTACCGCAATCATGCGAGCAGTTCAGGCTAAAAGACAACCAAGTGACGTGGTCGATGACGCTGCTTTGTTAATTATGCACACCCTTAAAACGCCCGTTTTGACCGTTTGGCACGCCTGCATTCGGATCTCCACTCCCCGTTTTCAAGTATCTTCCCCTGTTACCACCCACAAACGCCTCATCCTGTCACTCAAATTAGCAGGCATTCGCTATTTTGCGAGCACACAATTTCCAACCGCAATGACTGGTTCGCGCATGCGTATTACAACCCATACGCATGCGCAGTTGTGCGAACATCGCTTGGAGCGAACGAGCGGCCGCTTACGAGCAGCTCTGAATCAGACCCTCAGTTCTATTAGTGAAGATGACAATTGCAAATACCCTATTAACAGAATGATTTTGTCTATCTAATATTATGGTTTATGGTTCATGATTGTTGCCCTTTATTTGTCCTTGTTTAGTTTTAATATGTGAATGTAATATGAATCATGGGAGTGGAATTATTAGTTATAAAAAGGAGGATTAGCGTCCACAGACTCACTCCTGAGAACTCGCCAAGAACATCCCTTAACAGAGCACTGTCATTGTGCAGTCTGGCAGCAAATTCCTCTAGACTCCCCAATGTACTGGGCTTGGAAAGCACTTATCCGGTACAGGAACATTTTTCAGATTAGGCGTTTAGATAATCTGCTGAATAAACTCTCCAGTGAAAATTATCTGTTAGTGCCTTTTAATGTTATTTATATTATATGTTTCCCATATTTCACCTTCTAACACTATTTATAGCTGTAAGTTTCTATTAACATATCAATAGTTAGACACCAATAAGCATATAAATAATGTTTTTATTATTGTAGAGCAATCCATGCTAAAGCCTAAAGTTTGAAATGAATAAACTCCACCCTACAGCCCGATTGCTCTGCTGAATACAAGTAATAAGCTTTACGTTAAAATGATTACTAACATATTGAACCCTTTACTCCCCCATTTAATTAACATTTAATTAACCCCGACCAGGTTGGATTAGTTGTGGGAAGATACTGTAAGCCTTTGATAATACCCGAAGAGCTAAAAATATTGTGGAATATGTCCCAGGTAGGTGGGTGCCCTGGGGCTATATGAATGGGGTTCTGCTTAAATTGGGTATTGGCAAGAGATTTTTGAGGCCATTCTAGCCTTATGTTCCTGTCCTGGGTTGAGGGGTTTTGACAATGGCTTCCTGTCCTTTTATTTTTGTATTGCCAACGATCCTAGGCAGGACTGACCTGTATCCATCATTGTTTTTGTATTTGCCATTAAGCTACTTACAGAAAAGAGTAGCACATTTTTACCTAATCATAGGTACTAGAGATGAGGGTACTCAGCATACAGATAAGTCTTTTTGCAGATGACCTGCTGTTGTTCGCTGCCCACTTGAGACGTCGCTTCCTGGTATTCATACAGTTTTAGACAACTCTTCTTCAGTTTTAATATTGTAAATTAAACACGTTCAAAACAGAGGTTCTTCCTGTCAATATCCCACCAAAACTATTTTCAGATCTACAAACTGTAGAACTATAAACGGTAAAAAAATATTTCAGCTACTTTATCTGTATTGCAACCAAGAAGGAAGACCTGCTATCTAGTAATTATGAGCCTATAAAACTGGGATCTTTCACAAGAAATTGGACATACTGTACTATGAGGTTTCATGGCTGGGCAGACTGACAGCTGACAAGATGATGTTTCATTCAAAACTGTTACATTTATTTTGATCTATCCCCAGATTACTCCCATCTCATAGTTGAATACAATGTATGTGGTCTTTAATATATGCATCAGGAAAAACAAGATGGCAAGGTGGGCTCGGAAATATATGACGTTACCTAGGCCTGCAGCGGGGGGTTTGGGGAAGTGGGTGGAATTTCACAATCCAGAAATGTGACAACTCACCTGTCTTCTTAATGAGGTTTGAGATTGGCTTTTGACACCTTGAGGAAAACTATTGGTAATTTTGTAGTGTGATATTCATTGGAGTATACAGTAAGACCTGCTGTGGAATCCTGTCCATTCTTGTAACATTCTCTCATCCACTTCCATTCCTAGAATTGCCACTCCTATACTTGGGACCAACAGTGTGGGACCATCTCTTTATCCATTTCCTCTCCCATCGTCCAATTTTCCTATACAGAGGTTAACATATTTTATTACAGATCGGTTAGTTTTCTCATTGTGCCCATTGTAGAATTCTAATTTTACTTGATTTATTTTCTGAAAATATTCTTATGTCATTTCACACCTATAGTGTCATTATTCTTCTAGATTTTTATAGCTATCTTCAGGTAACACAGGATTCAATTATTCATGTACTGTGTTCCTATTCTTAGGTTTTCCTCCACTTATCATGGTTCATATTTCTTCACCAATATATAGAGGAAGAATAACCCAATGGTATAGTTTTTCGTTAAATGAACTTCAGTCTGATGAAACCCCTCCACAAGTAAAATGGAAAACCAATCTAGTTTACATTTGGAACCCGAGATGTGTGGACATATATTTAGAAATGTCTTGAAGATGTCAAAGTATATTGGTCATATTGAAATATTGTTAAACTGTTGATTGCATATATTTGACTCCAGGAAGGTTGCTCAAAACTTGACCCTTTCAGTCAAAGTCATGCTTGCGCAAAAAAAGGATATATTACACACATATTCAGGAGTTGTTCATTGTTTTTCTTAAGTGTTTTTCTTTTGGCTTCTTTGGAAGAAAAGGGAATGCCTTCACTTGGGACATCAAATGTCCCTGTCATCTTATGTAGTATTGTTGGTTCCAATCAGTTCTATTACATCATAGATATGTTTTGGGTCATATTCTTACTCTACAAAAGCCACCACAGCCCAGTTTTGCAAGCACAATGCTCCCCGCCTCATTCTTTCATTTTTTGTAAAGTTAATCAAAGTTTTACGATGGAGACATTGGCGCAGACTTATCCCACCCCCTCTTAATGGTTTAGTTGGAATAAAATTATCAAAGATGGACCAATTTTAAGTAATCAGTACAGGGGGATTAATCTATAAGATGTTTTATAGACCTGTTGTTTTCCTTTTATACGAATATCCTCAGGGCTCTATAACTGGTAAAGACAATTGTAGCAACATGCAAAAAAATAGCCATCCTGTAGTTAATATACTATAGCTCACCAATTAAATATGACTTTACCTGAATACTTATCATGATACCAGCTATGTTAATATATAGTATTCTGGATTTGCAATTTTCAAAACACAACATAAAAGATCAAAACAATATATAATAATATAATATTGTTCTACATTACCCTAACACAGCAGGGCTGCATCATAATGACACTGAGCTAACCTGGAGGGTGTTCCCAGGGGAGAACATGTGCTTATTTTTCCTAGCTGAAGTTTAAATACCTAAATACATGAGTTGAAAAGAATTCCTTTAAGTGGAATTCATATTGTTCTAACTAAATAACCACTGAAAAACAGTTTGACATGTTTGGTTACTTGAAGGTTTGCAAGTAAATATGTTCAATGCCAAAGGGTCAAATTTATTTAGCAAGAATTTTGATTCCCTGCTATTCCAAAAACGGAATTGTTACTTAAATCACTCAGCAATCAAACATAGAAGTTACACTTATGGAAGGTCAGGCAAACTATCTTGATGCTTGGAATTTAAAAGGACAATACAATTTAAAACGTTTTTACAAACCATACTCCCACCTCACAAATTCATATAGTCATACATACAGTACATTATTATTCCACCTTACAGAAAACTAAAGTAAATCCACTATTTGACATTCACAAACTTTGTCCTTAATGGACTAATCAGGCTGCACCTCTGACAAATTATTGGTCCTAAAATTACATTTAGAAAATTTGTTTGCCTTACCTTATGGTATTTGATGTACAGCCATGGCCAAAAGTTTTGAGAATGACACAAGTATTGGTTTTCACAAAGTCTACTGCTTGCGAGCGGGTCTGAATGAGGTCCTTAATCTCAAAACAACATTTCCAATGCATTTCAGCCCTGCCACAAAAGGACCAGATTACATGATGTCAGTGATTCTCTCATTAACACAGGTGAGAGTGTTGACTAGGACAAGGCTGGAGATCACTCTGTCATGCTGATTGAGTTAGAATAACAGACTGGAAGCTTTAAAAGGAGGGTGGAGCTTGAAATCATTGTTCTTCCTCTGTTAACCATGGTTACCTGCAAGGAACACGTGCAGTCATCATTGCTTTGCATAAAAAGGGATTCACAGGCAGGGATATTGCTGCTAGTAAGATTGCACCTAAATCAACCATTTATCGGATCATCAAGAACTTCAAGGAGAGAGGTTCAATAGTTGTGAAGAATTCTTCAGGGCACCCAAGAACACCCAGCAAGTGCCAGGACCATCTCCTCAAGTTGATTCAGCTGTGGGATCAGGGCACCACCAGTGCAGAGCTTGCTCAGGAATGGCAGCAGGCAGGTGTGAGTGCATCTTCATGCACAGTGAGGCAAAGACTTTTGGAGGATGGCCTGGTGTCAAGAAGGGCAGCAAAGATGCCACTTCTCTCCAGGAAAAACATCAAGGACAGACTGATATTCTGCATAAGGTACAGGGAATGGACTGCTGAGGACTGGGGTAAAGTTATTTTCTCTGATGAATCCCCTTTCAGATTGTTTGGGGCATCTGGAAAAATTCTTGTCCGGAGAAGGAAAGGTGAGCGCTACCATCAGTCCTGTGTCATGCCAACAGTAAAGCATCCTGAGACAATTCATGTGTGGGGATGCTTCTCAGTTAAGGGAGTGGGCTCACTCACAGTTTTGCCTAAGAATACAGCCATGAATAAAGAGTGGTACCAAAACATCCTCCAAGAGCAACTTCTCCCAACCATCCAAGAACAGTTTGGTGACGAACAATGCCTTTTCCAGCATGATGGAGCACCTTGCCATAAGGCAAAAGTGATAACTAAGTGGCTCATGGAACAAAACATCAAATTTTTGGGTCCATGGTCAGGAACTCCTTAATCCCATTGAGAACTTGTGGTCAAAACTCAAGAGGTGGGTGGACAAACAAAAACTCACAAATTCTGACAAACTCCAAGCATTGATCAGGCAAGAATGGGTGACCATCAGTCAGCATGTGGCCCAGAAGTTGATTGACAGCATGCGGGGGCGAATTGCAGAGGTCTTGAAAAAGAAGGGTCAACACTGCAAATATTGACTCTTTGCATAAACTTAATGTAATTGTCAATAAAAGCCTTTGACACTTAGTAACATAGTAACATCTGACAAAAAGGTCTAAAAACACTGAAGCAGCAAGAGGGGAGGCAGTGCTGCACACGGTGCACTGCCATCCTGGTACGGTGCTGACAAATAGTATATAAAAAGTCTATATTACTGTATTACTAAGATGACTGATATTCGTAATACATACTTGACAATTTTTTACTTGGACCCCCTGGGAGTTGCCAGAGGAGAATATTGAGGATGGGGGTTGGGGGCTGTGATTCACAACATCATGGCCATCCCTATGCTGCACATTGCCCAAATTTATCAGCCCCCCTGTCATTCTAGAAAAGGGGAAGAAGATTGATTGCACAGGAAAACAGTTAATTCTAACGATCTAATTATAGATTTATTGGATACACGTATCTAGGTATATTTCAAAAACTGGAGGTGCATCCCAGGAGTAAATATTATCAAGGTTTAGAAGAGGAGAGAAAAAAAAAGGAAAGACTCCTATCAGGGCACACTCCTGTGCTGTATTGATGACTACAAAATTAGTATTGGAGAAATAGGACAAGTGAGATCATGATTATATGTGAAATTTACATTAATGTCTCAATTAGCAGACAGACCACCATATATTTACCCATTTAATATATCTGAAATAGATGTATTGATGTTGATATTAAAATTAAAGTTTATTAAATTCTTAAAATGAAACATAGACACTCGAAATCAACTTATTATACAAAGACAGCATAGACAAATATGAACATTGATAGTGTAAGATACACTATATCTATTAACAGTGATCCACTATATCCAGGTCTATTTGACAGTACTGGAAGTATAGTTATAAATATTTGCTAATGATATACACAATTGAAATCGACAATTCATCGAAATGCCACCCTAAATAGTACACATGCGATACTTCACTAATCACAGAAACCATGCATATGGTGCTGGGGGTATAGTTATAAATATATGCACAATTGGAATAGATAATTCATCAAAGTACCACCCTACCTAGTACACATATTAAGATGCAATATTTCAATGATCACAGGAAACATACATATGGTATGTCTAGTGAAAGTAGTCCCTCAGTAATCCACCGGAACCAGTGAAAAAATAATACATAGGATGAGCCCACCACAACCTTCTAATGTGATATTAGTTAATAAAGGTGTAATGTACTGTTATCTAGGGTAGGATATTCTAAGGTTGAGTGGATCCACCTGTATATTTAGATATACAAATAACATATAAATATAAAAAACATGTATCACAATTGACATACAAATACAAAACTAAAGGCGAAATAATAAACAAATACATACAACATGCAAAAGGTATAATGATACCACAATATTAAAATGCTGAACACCACGGATACCACCTATATACATAATATGGAGGTTATTAGAGGCGTCCCTCTATTCCGATCTGGGAGAGTACATATGGTACTAAATATTTTCCTGATATAGATACAGGTATAGAGTGGTGTGCGTATATGCCCAGGATCTGCTGTTGCCTGTCTTAGATATTAGAGGACAGGGAATGAGAGTCCCAGGAACTGGCACCAGAAATTAGAAAGCTGCTTCTGCTGTTACAGCCCAGTCTCACCAGTATCCCTGTTGCCGTACAGCAGCGCAGGGAATCCAGGCAGCTGGCTATAATGAGAGAGCAGGAAAAAGTAGAAGGAAGAAAGTACCTGCCAATATTGTCTCCCTTCTGTATGATCGTCCGTGGTGCAGGGGTCCAGAGTGCGCACTGTGGAGCCCACCAGCAGGCTGTCTGACACGTGTTTTGCCGGGGCTTTATCAAAGGAAGCACCCGGCGAAACAATCAGCCAATCAGCTCCCAACTGTCATCTCACAGGCTGTTTTTGAAAAATGACAGTTGGGAGCTGATTAGCTGGCACCTTATCACTTTCTTATCACTTTTCGCTCTGTCTCCTAACACTGCTTAGTAAATAGACCCCTAAGGCATGACTACTAAGACAAGATGAGGGACTGTCATTACTTATTGGTTCATATACGAGTTTGTCATCTTTCCCACTGTAACAAAATGAACACATGTAAATCCTGTATCCACTGGCGGGATATAGGGGGTGATAATATTGTGATAATGGTCACTCATCGGAATGGCTTGCACATAAAGCAAAACAAAATAGGTGAAACATGTAGGGATCGTGTAACCCAGAATACTGTAATGTAATATTATGTAATGTGCACCCCCATCGATGTGATGAGATGGTGCGAGGGTGCGAGTACCTATATACAATAAGGTCAGATAGTATCATCACACCCAGAGTGCCCTCCATCCGCTAACAGTTCTGATGTGCCCTCAGCACCATTGTATCAACAGGGTTCCCATAGGGAGCATCTCCCATTGTCTCTTACCAGGTCGAGATACTGTATGTCATAACTAGGTGAGATGGGTGAAGTGTATTCTATATTTATAATGAATCTCTATTGCTGGACACTGGGACTGTCAGGAGATAAAGAGGGACAGTATGTCCTCGTAACACCTGGCAGGATTTTAAGTTCTCTCCAAACTGTTGAGCGCCCTCAGAGAAATCTGCTCCTGCCTTTTATTCCTTGTGAAATTCTTACAGGTAAGGTGAAACCCCCAGAGGAGTGAATTACAGTTCTAGATGACATTATTTTTTTGTCCAAATAAAGGGGCTGATCCACTGTTACTGGAATAGTAACTCCCCCCCCTTCCTTATTCCAGTCTCATCGAGTTTCATTAGGTCCTCTCTGGGAACAATGGAAAATCCCTCACTGTAAAAAAGAGGTTCAGCTTCCTTGATTAAGGTAACTTCCAAAATGTAACCTCTTGTATGCTTTTGTGATGTCTCCAGGCTTTTAGCGTCCTATGGAAACTGATGGATGGGGGTTTGCGGTTTGTGGCTGACAGGTTGCAACATTTTTTTCTAAGTCATATCATTACACCTTAGTGTTGTAACATCACTGAATTGACCAAGAGGGAATATCTAAATACATTTTAACAGCGTAACATATCTGGATGAACATACTGTATATACAGGACACATTATCATAAAGTTACCATATAGCAGCACAGTTCTTTACCATGAATCAGACTCATTGCACATTTCCGATGTTTGTACTACACATGTGCAGATCGGTTCCTGCGTCATCAGGTGACTGACAGTCTGCAGCCGTTTGGTGGTGGGGAGGGGGTGGCAACGGTGAGTGTTTTACAAAACGGGGGTATTAGCCACGTTTTGTAGACGTACTGAGGCCAGGGCCTGCATCTTCCGACACAGCTGCAGTGTCCCCAAGCAGCGTGAAAATACTGGCCATCCTGGAAAACCTGAGGGTGACTCAGATGACCGATGTTCATGCAGATGATCCGATGCTGCTTGTTCAGACGCACCAGGGCTTCACAAAAGCATGCAGTGGGCGACTTTCTTCTACAGACACTGCTTTTGTGTATTTTAGCACGGCTGCTGCATACAAAGACATAGCAACTGTGCAATACTGTCCATCTCTGAATCAGGCCCATAGTCAGCCACGGAGAATCCGTAATAGCAGTCTTCCTGTTAGATGAGTATAATACAATATAAAATCATGTTTATTAATCATACGCAGTGTACACTAAATATATTTTCTATTAATTCCTGGTATACCTGCACCATTAGAAACATTTCTTGTACCAATTCGTCTAGAGCGCAGGTTCTTAAACTCAGGGGGTCATTCAGACCCGCTCGCGAGCGCAGGACGCTCGCAAGCGGGTCGATGGTGCCGAATTGCGCATGCGCACAACGGAGGGAGCTCCGTCGTGCGCATGCGCGAGACCCGAATAACGCCGGCCAAGCCGTCGTTATGGGTCTCGCAGCAAAGGGGGCGTGCTGTTGATGGTGAGTGACAGCACGCCCCCTTTGGTGGGCGTGCCGGGAGCGTGGCTGCTAGACGGAGGCGTTCCCATGGGAACGCCTACCGTCTGAGTCCGGCCCCACTGACATCAGTAGTGATGTCAGTGGGAGTGATTTTGCCTCTGATAGAGCCAAAATCACTCCAGGGCTTGCGGTCACTGAGACCCTACCGCAGGGTCTCGTCGCAAGCCCGATGGTCGCGATGGTCTTGACCATCGCGACCATCATCATGGACGCTCACTATAGCTGTGGGTGGTAACCCACAGCTATGCGAGCGTCCATGAGGCCGCTCCAAGTTGAGGGAGGAGGGCCCTGATTCAGAGCAAGCGCTCTGGTCAGAGCGTCCGGCTCTGAATCAGGCCCTCAGTCCTCAGGACACCAAACAGTGCATGTTTTCCAGGTCTCACAGAATCGCAAGTGCAATAATTACCTCCACCTGTGGATCTTTTAAAATGTGTCAGTGAGTAATGAATACACCTGTGCACCTGCTGGGTGACCTGGAAAACGTGAACTGTGTTGGGTCCCGAGGACCGAGTTTGAGAACCTCTGGTTTAGAGGGATGACTGAATTCTCCTCCATCTTTTATTACCTTGTCTCTATAGGACTGTTTTCATATTAGTTATTACTGCAATGGAGAAGAGCTGGTCTTTTCAAAGCGGAGGCAGGGGAATGACAGGGTGTCACTGATGTCGAAGTCAAATAATTGGTTGTGATCGCTTGCAAATTATTATCTGACAATCTAATCATCGATGGTCTGTTGAAGAGCGAGTTGGACGATGCTCTGCATCAGCTTAGTCTGATTGCAGCCCAAATGTGCATTTGTGTCTGTAACAAATTAATTAAAATGTACACAGAGACTAGTATGCTCAAAGGAAGTGGTCTAAATGTACAGTTACAAATTACTGTCATGGACCTGCAAATCATTAGCAGTTGTATATCTATTGTTCAATGCTGTTTTGGTCCATAGAAACGAACATCTACATTTGAATTACTTGACCAGACTATGTGGCACCTGCAAGCAGCTTTGGGTCTCTCTCCCCCCCTGTTTACAAATAAACTTCCATTTACACCTTAGAATTGGTCCAGGCAATGCTTGGATGTTAAAATATGTTAGAAATGGATAATATATATATATTAATCCATCACAAATACCATAAACTACATAACACACACATAGACTTACATGCATACACACATTAAATAAAACATATAAATAGACAAGACGCACAGCGCACAGTTGCAATGTTTATCAAAGCACAAAACACATAAATGCAGCACACATATTAGCGAAACTACGCAATATTCTCACACTTACACATACACACTCATAAAAGGTTCCTGCACATTATGGTTCATATTAAAGATATTGGTTATGATATGAAATGCATGTATTTGATATTTAAGGTATAGAACACAGTAGACATGTCATATTTAGTATTGCACTGATGCCCTGTTTATTTGCAGGTTTCCGGTTCTATCGGCAAGGAGATCGCAACAGGCATTTGCAAGATATGAATTATAGGTTAGAATGTATCTCTGTATGTAGTGTTTCTTTATTAGTTCTTCGGAGGGAAACGTACACAAAGAAGCAGTTGGAAAGCTGATCTATACCTCTGATGACACCATATGAACTAACCAATAAACCGAGTGACCTGAAGCCAGAACCAATGAGCATCTGTTATTCTGTGCCTTTGTCTCTGAAACCTGTACCGAATATATATATAGAGCTGAGGCAGTAAGCAGTCATTTCCTCCATATCCTTGGGTGACGGTGACCGCAGAATTCAGGATTGAAATACTGCATACTGGGCCAGTGCGCATGTGTAAGTATCGGTTTTGTACCTTGTTAATGTATCATCTTTTGCACTAATTGTATTTAGATCACAGCATGTAACTAAATGCTTTTTATGTGAATAACAACTTTTGTGCTTTGGAACCACACTCAAAGTCTGGAAAGCGATTATTTCATATGCATACGCAACGCTAAATAGCGACTTTATGATATAGAGGTTAAATAGGAATTGATACTAACCAAATAAAGGACTCTATACAGCTACATAAATTATCTCTAAAAATAATCACATAACAGGATAGTTGGGGAATGTAAATACAGTAGAACATGGGGAATTTATTTATTATTTAAAAATGTTACTTTATTAAAAACTATCACAAAGTGCTGAAAGGTACTTCTATGCCAGTTCTGTGCAAAATTAACAATTAAAACATCTTTGTGAGCGAATACATTTGGTTCAGAAATTAACTTATCTCAATAACTTTAATACTGAAAATATGTTCTCCCTTAGGATTAGTGGGCAAGACTTGTTGTATAGTAAATATTCAGGTACAGAACATATAAACTCAGATTTTAAAATCTTAAAAATACATGATATTTACTAAAAATGGCAGCCCAAATAACCCTAAGTTGGAACACCTTATAACATATCAACGGTGACTTAAAGGATCCAATCGCTTGTGTCCTTGAGGGGTGACTTGGAGCCATCCCCAGTATGAAGCAAGAACAGATGGATTTTACTTCTGAATACAATATCCTTACACAGATTAACTTTAACATTGTATATTATTGTCCATATCTGTTGGAGGATTTTGGACTAACGAAATAGTATTATAAGGGGATTATAATTACAGATATTGGACTTGATTTAGAAGTGGATGTAAGTCAATTTAAACCATATGTGCTTTGATTGGCTGTGTAAACTTACACCAGAATTTAGAATCTTTGTAAATTGTAAATTGCCCTAGCAAAACATTGTATCTGGAGAGGTGGATTGGTTCATGTATGAGGTGTGGCTATTAAATAAAGAGACTGATGCTATAATTTATGTTTAATTATTAGTACATTTTAACTCCGTTCCCCTTCTATGTACTCCCCTTCTGCACCCACACACTGCTGCATTCTTATTTTCCATTGGTCAAAGCCATGCTGTAGCTCATTATCTCTCAGCTGTCTCAGCAGCTCTGTTGTTTTCTTCTTTACCTCAGTAACTGATGAAGAACGGGTTCCCTTGAGTACAGATTTGACTTTAGGAAAAAGAAAGATGTCACATAGTGCTAGGTCTGGTGAGTATGGAGGGTGTTCTAGACTATTGCTGCTTACAACTACCATATCTATCGTGGGTATGCGTTCGGTATCCCGGCAGTCAGGATACCGACGCTTGCATAACCAGGGCGCCAGAATACCAACACCAACAAAAATTCCGGCATCCTGGCAAGTAGTGAGGTGCGGGGAATTAGGGGTTAGGGTTAGGCATTAGGGGGAGGGTTAGGGTTAGGCACTAAGGGGGGAGGGTTAGGTTTAGGGCACGGGGAGGGGGAGGTTAGGTTCAGGCACTAGGGGGGGAGGTTAGGTTTAGGCACCAAAGAGGGAGGGTTAGGGTAGGGAGAGGGGGAGGGTTAGCATACCAACCAACAAGTGTTGGTATGGTAACCCTGTCGGGATCCCAGGTCGGTATTTTATACCGATTCCCTGTCGGGACTTGTTATATTCTCTATTGAGAACTGGGAATTTATTATCCTAAATACAAGTAATGGATTTAACGTCCCATTTGATTTGGTTTTTGTGTCTGGTGTTATTTCATATGTTGTTACAAAATTGTGATGAAATAAATCAAGTTTTGTTTGTGCCATAATATTATGGTTGAATAAATTGTATGTTTGTGTTTGTGAAACGGTTCATTAGATTGTTGTTTACTGCCGATTAATATAAATATAGTGCCACTAAGTTCAGTAATGTCGTTGATTATCTAAATACATGTATGTACAGTATGTATGTATTTTACATAATGAATAATATAAGAAATAAAAGCCAGGAGTTTCTTTAATAAAAAGACCCTATAGATGGTATAGGTGGCAGAGGTGTGTGATGGAGGTTAGTCCACACAGTAGATGACTTAACCAGGTCTTAGGTTTATTAACCAGACAGAACAGGTTTACAGGATGACACAGCGTTAATGCAGACGGTACTGTATGTACAGTATAACAGGTAAATAGCGCAGTATATGGTGTATGTACCAGATCCAGCCATGAACATATAGGGGATAACAGGTTGTGTGCAAGAGGTGGAAGCACACAACTGTGTCTGTATATACAGTGGTGGCAGTGGAGCATGCACACTGGTTGTGTACATGCAGTGGTATAATGGTGGTGGTGCAAGGGTGTCACTAGCCTCTGTAATACAGTCTCACTGTGAGTATACTGAAGACTCCCATGGGCATATCCTTCCAGGATGGACTGCGGAGCTGAAGTTGTGCAGGCACAGCGCACATGCGTAGTAGCGCACAAGGTCAAGCGTTGCACGTCAGGCAGCCCTAGTGACCAGACGGAGAGGCGGCGCAGAGGTGGACGCAGGGAATCCATATGGCGCAAGTGTCCGATGGTTTTCCTCTGCACATGCATCCTAACCGCACTGTGCCGTTATGGTAACCGCACGCAGTTTTAAACTACATGCAGATCCATGCAATTTCAATGGGCATTTATGGGTGGCAACTGGGGAGGGTGGCTATAAGTCATGAGCGTATTGTGGGCTTGTCGGTGTCAGCAATTGCGCCTAAAGATGCAGTTGCACTGATACTGGTGCCCATGGTCAGTCGGACATCTTGTGTCTGTCATAGGCAATTTCTGATGGTTCAGTGAATGGTCTACTGAAAGTGCGTCTTTGTAGGTAAATCTGCGCTGTCGCGCTGCAGCTGGTGAGTGTCTCAATAGATTGCTCATCGGCCATGGAAATACCATAAAGAAACAGTAACGGCAGCAAATTAAGATGCTACTGCAACTGCATCCACCTATGAATCACGCCTATATTCTCAAACTAAAATAAATGTACAGCTAGATCTGTCTGGAAAGCTGGTGTGTGTGAATTCCGTTACCTCACATGTGACCTTTCATTTATTCTATAATCAGCAATCTTAAGTTTCTCATTAACTAAATAATAGCAGAAAAACGCAGATGTGGATTGTTTTGGCATCTTTTGTTAGGCTTTTGAAATTAATAGCACTTCCTGTTGGATTTGTAAGCTTCAGTCTAACAGTTTGTTAAACTCGGGTGAAGCAGATTTAAGGAAGAAATTATAATCACAGCTCTAGTTCTATATTTTAAATGCCCCACAACAAAAAAAATCTTATTATTCACATGCCATAAGCATAACAGTTTACAGCTGGTACCTGTGATCGCAGATCTATCACAGATCAGGTTGTACATATCTGTATACTTTATCTACTAATATACTTGTCTGTTATATGGTATGTTTTTGCTGCACCATGCCTTTAAAGGGGCAGGCAGAGAGAAGAAGCAACTATCATGGGAGAAGTAGAAGAATTGTGCCAGGAGATATTTAGGGGGAGGTGGCATAGCATATGTAGCTGTTCGAGTGTGTGGTACTTTGACATAGGTAAGTACTCCAGTGGCTGGTGGTGTAAAATGGGTAATTATCTAACCAGGATTAGTCATAATGTATAGTGCTGAAGACTGCACAAACCAAAATTCATGGCACTTCCACGATACCGAAGATGGTAACATAGAGAATTCTTGAAGTTACCGCTATCTCACTGGTTAATAGATTATGGTGACAGAAATTAACATGTCTTCCTGTTTCTGTGATATTACTTTGAAGCAACCCGCTCCGGGGACAGTGGCAAGTGGAGAGTTTGACTGGGGCGATACACCTGTCAAACCGTAACGCAGGTGTCCTAAGGCGAGCTCAGGGAGGACAGTAACCTCCCATGGAGAAATCTATACAATTCTCTTTAGTGGACCATACCGGCTGCCAGCAGATTGTTCCTAGAGAGATGTACTGCAGTGGAACAGAACTGCCCATGTCAGCTGCACACGGGATATTTATGATGCAATCTGGAAAACTTGAGATGTGCGTTTCGGTTCCCCAAAAATCCAAATCCACCTGAATTTTGTGATTCCAGACAGATCCGAGTAGCAGTTCTGGTCTCTTGAGGAGTTCTGGACTGATCTGAGTCACGGTTCTGATCTTCCCGCGGTTCAGAATTCAGGTTTTAAATCCAAATTTCACGTTTTGGATAGGAAAAAATTACATGTTTCTAGCTGTTTTTAAAAACTTTTTATCAATTAAAAAAAAAAAAAACAGATCTAAAACCAAAATACTGGAGGGTGGTTTTGCAACACCAAAAGACGAAGATGAATCCAGATCCAAAACCAAAACACGGGGGTCAGCTCAAAATTGTTGTCTAAAGTTTCTTGTCTAGAATCCACACACAGGATTGGCTACAGTAGCTGTCACTCAAAATGCAACTAGTCAGGACAATCAGAGATCCCAAAACTTTGGTGGTAAGATGGATTGATCAAAGTGTACTACAGTACCTAGTATGACTGACAGCTTCTCTGCACTGCTTAAACAACAATAGTTAGGAGAAAAGTCAAACCCTATCTCGAGATTTGAGGATAAATAGAATGTGAGACGAAGGCTTCAAATGCTGGAGACTTTCCAAAATTTCCATGATACAGTATTAAAACATTGAAGCTATAATAAGTAGGGGCATTTTAAAACAAAATGTTCCCTTCAAGCTATGGTGAATTCAATTAAACATTGATTGTATGAGAAATGTCAATATTTTCTACATTTGGCACTAAAACAGTATTAATAGTGTTATTCAATGAAATATAAATAACATGTCACACAGATACATTAAATGTATTATTTTGCCTGAAGATCACCAACATGAATACACTGTAAAATAACTCTACAAACAAATAATAGCACTAATAAAATTGTGCCAGCATACTGTAGTCTCTATTTACTTATCTGAAAATACCTACAAACTTTATGCTTCTGTTCTGCCAAAGATCTGTGCTTCTCACCCTCACACATTACTTGTTTTCATTCTTGGTTACAGGACTATACTTAAGGCTGCAATCACTCTGTGGACTTTCCTCCCTAAATTTACTAAGAATCGCCCAGCTGTGGCACTTTCCAACCTATGACAGAAAACCTTACCCATAGGAATAACGTGACATGCAAAATTCAGAAGCCCAACAATGACAGCAATTGCCTAAATTAAGCCTTTTGCCCTATAACAAAACTTTCCAGCAATTGCCCCAAGCGAAGTACTCTATCTATGGGCAAGCGGTAAAGAACTATGGAGGTATCAATTTCGATACTTTGGGTCCTTCCATATGTTCTCGTGCAATGGAAACTCCCATAATGGATAAAGGTGCCTGTACCGAAAACAGTTCCTTGCATAACATGCTATCTGCCGGCCCGTCCAACAGGAAATTGTCTAAGGTAATTGGCAATACCCGATTGTTATGTACCAGACTGAACGCAAGATTGGAAGGGGTATATTTATTTACTAAAGTGAGAGATTTTAGAAAGTGGAGATGTTGTCCATAGCAACCAATCAGATTCTACTTAACATGTAACTAGCACCTGCAACAACTCCACTTCTAAAAACTCTCACTTTAGTAAATATACCCCTAAGTATGAATTGAAGCATTTGAAAAATTCACATGAGATCGAGCAACCCATTGGCAGACATTTATCTACGAAAAACGTGCCCTCAACTTGAAAACCCATATATCTGGATGAAGGGGCAGCAACTTAAAGGTGGATTCAATATTCATCTTCTCCAACATTGCACCTTTCCCAAACCCTCATACCATACCAAAAGCCTGCTCAAATGATTGCTAAATAATGCTGCAATCCACAGGATCTAGCACATTATTCTCCAAACCTCTTTTGGGTCAGGAGCCTCAACTGCCCAAGTCTGATTTGCAGCAACCTTACTCCTAAGAACATATGGAAAATCTTGTGGCGATTTTACATTCTGTTTCACGATAACCCCAACCTTGCAAAACAAACGCAAACGAAAACCTTCAGAAAATGCTGCAACAAAAATGTCCCCTCCCCCCTTAGGGGATAACGACCTAACCAGCCCTGAAGAACTTCACATTTGACAGGGGATGGAGCCTTATTTAGCACCTCCTTGTTGCTCACCACAACATACTGCTGGATGACTGCCCCTTGGATAACCACTTCCATAGAGCATTCAGATATGCCTGTACCTACAGCCTGCCTCCCTACCCAGGGTCACCATCAGGGGAGGACCGCTAGACCTCGAGTCTCGGGCCCGGAGGGAGGGGGTGAGAGAGGGGGGCCCGGGTTGCAGCAGTGCTACACCGACAGTCAGGGATGCAGGGAGAATTTATACAATGACTCAAAACCAGCAGCCACAAGCCAGCCTGACATTGCGGAATGGCAGCCATGCCTCCCCCCCCATATCCAGTCAGCTTTCCCTCCCCTGCCCCCCCCATTACAGGCTTCCCTACCCTGTGCCTCCCCCCTAGTCCAGCCATCCTTACCTGTCCTAACCCCCCTAGTCAGCCAGCCTTCCCTGTCCAGTCCCCCCCCAGTCCAGTAAGCCTTCTCTGCCCTGTGCATCCCCCCTAGTTAAGCCAGCCTTCCCTGTCCCCCCCCCCCTTTCCCTTGTCCAGCCAGCCTTCCCTGCCCTGTGTCCTACACTTCTACACTTACCCTTCCTTCTGGCTTTTTATGTGGATCCGGCCTTTTCAGTGTATTTTATGTATATGTATATATGTATGTATATATATATATATATATATATATATATATCTTGACGTTGATTTATTTATATTATATATATTGTGTGTGTGAATTTAGAGTTTTCTCTCGTATACTTTCATATATAGTATGATAGATTGACATGCTATAAAAACAACCACAGCCCAAAGTTTCAGAATTTTTAAACTCACCAATAGATGTCCCACCCCCCAGTGTAGCTCTGCCCGTCTCTGCCCCACTTCTTAATTATTTGATTTATTTGATGCTAGAGCATCTAAGTAATTATCAGATTGATTCAAAACATACAATATAAAAAATTCTGAGTATAATGAAGTAAATAACAAACAAAAAACAAAGTAAAAAGCATATGTTAAATTTCTATGAATGATAATCATTCAATGGTATTAGTGTGTATCAAGTCTCTATATACACACAGATGGGGCATAGTATATGATCAATCAACATCAATCAAGTGAAAACCACTGATATTAAAACCTCTTAATATCCAGTGTAAATAAGGTCTCTGTTAGGAACAGGCCCGCCAAGAGCCGCGGCGGGGCCCGGGTAACAGGGGCATGGCCTAATCGCAGGAGGCATGGCCACGCCCCCTTCCCGAAAAAACAAAAAAAGAATTTGCATCGCTGCTTTGCGGCGCTGCGCGCTGTGGAGGGGGGCGCTCTGAGCCCCCTCAGCCCTGCTCAAAGCCAGGGGGGCGTGATCAGTGTGATCGCTCCCCCCCACAGGCATAGGAGACTGTTGTGGCTGCTGCTCAGCACAGGCGCTGACCTTCACCGGAGGGGACAGCTACATCCCCTCCCCAGACAGTAGCTGTCCCCTTCGGTGCGCAGTGTAGGTCAGCGCCTTTGCATCAGGCACTGCGCCGGCAGCTGCACCCTGATTGAGGGCGCTCAGTTGATAATACTCCAAGGCAGTCAGCAGCTTCACCGTACTCCTTGCCCTGGGAAGATTTCTCCTCATCCCCAGGCACCAGTAATGCGCACTAGTGTACTATAGACCAGCAGGACGCCGCAGGTCTCTTCCGCATCCCTCATACAGCAATTCATGCTTCAGACAGATTGAGATCTGACTCCTGTTTTGACTTACCACTTCTTATATATTTCCTAACAGAGACATTATTTACACTGGACATTAAGCGGTTTTAACATCACTGGTTTTCATTTGATTGATGTTGATTGATCATATCCTATGCTCCATCTGTGTGTATATAGAGACTTGATACACACTAATACCAATGAATGATTATCATTCATAGAAATTTAACATATGCTTTTTACTTTGTTTTTTTGTTTGTTATTTACTTGATCATACTCATAATTTTTTATATTGTATGTTTTGAATCCATCCAGTAATTTACTTAGATGCTCTAGCATCAAATAAATCAAACAATTAAGAAGTTCGCCTGTTGCTTGCATTTCCATTTATACCACCTCCATTGTGTACATCCATCAAATAATACATTATATCAATACTAACACACTACAGAAGTTACTTGAGCACAGAACCTCCCACTGTTACATACAGTACATACCTGACATCCAATTCAGGTAGGAATAAGACTCCTCCGCAACAATGCCTGTGGACTTGGCATGCTCTAAAGCTTTGTGATAGTCCTTTGTGATGGCAAAGATGTCTACAAACCTCCCTATCCGAATGCGCTACCTAATCTTAAACCTCACCCCCTCTCAAAATAGCCCCTATTTGTACAAAGAACCATATTCTCTGACACATTAGGAAACACACTAACCAAAGCTACATTAGAGGTTTTAGGGCTCCTATACTTCCTCTTTAATTGCTGCTTCAAAAATTTATGATTTTACGAAGCCTTTCAGATGAGCCAGATGAATCACTGGAATCATCTGAGAAAGGAGAGGAAGCTCTGTTCAAAGTTGGAACCACGTTTCTGTCCCTGATGCCGAAGTGGAATGTCTAATAAAAACCAGAGGCCAATTGGTAAAGGGGAACTGGAACTGAGGTCCTGATTCAGAGCTGGACGCTCTTTGAGAGCGCTCGCTCTGAATCAGGGCTTCCCTTTTTTTTTTAAAGACGGCCTCCTGGCCGCTCGCATAGCTGTGGGTGACCACCCATACCTTATGCGAGGGGCCAGGTGATGGTCGCGATGGTCAAGACCATCGCAACCATCGGGCTTGCGACGAGACCCTTGTGGTAGGGTCTCGTGGCCGCAAGCCCCAGTGGACGTCCTGCTCTAATAGAGCAGGAAGTCCACCTACTGACATCACGAGTGACGTCAGTAGGGCCGCCCCACAAACGGGGGACCATCGACCCGCTTGCGAGCACTGTGCGCTCGCGCGCGGGTCTTAATCAGGCCCTGAGTACCCTTGAGGACCAAATACCTACAAGGGTAGGAGAAACTGGGGGTGGGGAAGAATCTGTGGCCAGTGCTAGGGAGGGACGCATATGTGGGAACAAACGTCTGTTGCAGCATAGGGGAAGATAAATAATCAGATCAGCAAAATTGCTGATGGGTTGGGCTGGAAACTAACTAGGAAAATGGCCCAACGGGTAGAGCACTAAGCCTCTCTGCTATGAGAGGGGGACCAAGGGGGCTGGGAGAGGTCATAAATGAAAGAACCAGAGGGGTGCCAGATGGTCTGGAAGAAGCATGCCAGCTGGAAGGGAAAACTCGCAGCTCCCTGCTACTAAAGCAGGCAGGGTAGTGGGAAGTGAGAAGGTCCGGCAGGGTTAGCTGCCTGCTGACCTGCAAGCAGTACTCACTGTACTCTTAGAGAGCTAGGCCACCATACACATCGGGGAGGTAGAGGACCTGGCGTGGACCCAGTTGCACCTGGCTGCAGAGGGGGCTGACATTGACGTGTGGCCTGCTGCGGACCACTTACCTTGCATGCAGAGGCTGTGGAGAATGGTTTGGTCACTTCAACCAAATGGGGGGCGAGATAGCTGACCGACGGGCACAGGGCAGCAGAGGAGGAAGAGCAGAAGGGATTAATTGAAATAGAACAGGGGGAAACAGCAGGAAAACAAATTAAAACAACATGGGGGGAGATGACAGGGAAGAATCAAGAGGATAAGAAAGAGAGATAACACAGGGATAGGAAATAAAAACTAGAGACAGGTAATCTATAAAAGCAAAACAGTGTGTGATAGCCAGCCAGGACCCTGGGATTTAAAACTGGACAAGAGGGAAAATGACTCCCAATATAGCTTCCCAGACCCTGCCCTTAAATAAACCTGATATGCTAATCTAACTGACTGGCATAACTCAATTAAGTATTTGGATACTTAAATATTGTGATGGGGTCCCCTAACTCCTAATTTTGTCTTGCTCAAAGCCTTGTTTATAAGTGAAAACAGAGCCTGGAAACCCTTTACAAATATATAGTATAACGCAAGGATACAGTCTACACAGGGGTGTATTAATGCCCAAAGGGGACCTTGTGCACGAACCCCCTCCTCAGAGCAGCAGCCTACCCCCCAGCCCTGCATCTGACCTTGTACCGTCAAACGTGTTTCTTCTCTTCCACAGTGTCAATTTCCCAGTGATATTTGGAAAATGGCACAAGCGGACAAGAAAGCAAAGGCTCTGGCACAGTGTTTTTGTTTTCAATGTGCGGCTCCATCTTACCAAAGATGTCACTGGGAAGATGGTGCAAGGACAGGAGAGGGACCTGCTTGCCTGCACAAGTTATGTATACTCTGAGTGTAGGGTGTGTGGTGCAGGGACCCCCTCATCCCATTATACTGTAAATGCACCTATGAGTCTACACCTTGCACTCCTTTTCTCTATTCCCTCACCTTACTACTGCAGTACATTGAGATTAATAAAATCTGCAAATGGCTATTTTTTTGTATGCAGTCATTTTTTTTGCTGAAGGTTGGCTCTATCCTCAGACACACTGCTCAGACTGACATTTGAAGAACCTTGAAACTTTCAAAAGTATTTAACTTATTATCACTAACTTGAAGCAACCTGAATGAAATTGTGATTTACCATTATTTCTAGAAAGTCTGTGCAGGTGGTGACCAGTCTCATGTGCTCATGTATTTTTCAAAGGATAGTTTTCAGGTGTGTAATATGGTCATAATGCCCCCAAGCGAACAGACAGTTTTGTATAGAGAAAAATAAGTGGGGACAATATTATAGGGACTTTGTGTATCTTATATATTTGTTAGTAACATTGAATGAAAATTTTATTCCAGTTTATTCAGCATCTCGGCCATACTGACCTACTTATTTTCCCTGCTCGGTGTTTGTTACTCTGCCAGTTTTCCCAGTTGAATTTAACATAAAAAATCAGTCTTGCGTGGAAATTTCCAAAGCAAAAATAACGAACTAAAGAAAATCCACTAACAGATTTTTGTTGTCCAATTGCAAATTGTTTCTATGAATTATTTACTACTGTACTATTCATTAATATGCAAGTAACATCCAAGTTGACAGAAAGTAGACACTGTTTGGGCTTGCGGGAAAACAATAAATAATAAAAAAGTTATTTGCTGTCGTGTATATTTGTACTATGGACTACACCTTGTGAATCGCCAAATAATATTTAAGGGTAAAGTTACTAAGAATCGAGTTTGGTCGAGTTTTTATTTTTTTAAACTCACTTTGCTTTACCAAAACTCGGGTGAGTTTACCCTTTAACAATTCACAAATTTACTAAGAAGTGAGTTTAGCTGAAAATGAGTTTCCCATGGTGAAGTTGATCGAGATTGCTCCCCCTATTTGCAAGTTTAGATGAGATTACTCACCCGAGATTGCAGTGTTTTCTCTCTGCCAAACCCACCCGAACAAGCAGCCTGCACATATCAGTGAGATACTGTATGTATAAGCTGCTTGTGTGTTGTATCTGTAAAAAACGGGTTAAAATATATTTAAAAATAACCTAGGGGCCCCCCCCAAAAAAGCCTTACCAGCCCTGGATTTGTCAGCCAGTCCTGGTACCTAAAATTACGGGAACAAAACGAGTGGGGTTCCACCGTAATTTATGTACCAGCACCAGGCTGCAGGGCCAGTCCTGGTTTTAATTATAGGGGGAAAAAATGCATAGGGGTCTCGCTATAATTAAAACCAGCACCAGACCCAAGACAACCGGGGTGTAATGCCACAGCCCGGAGACCCTATTACCAGGGCCAAAGCATTCTCACCCCCAGTTGCTCAGGGGGGGATCTCAGGGGAGGTGGGGACCCCCCAAAAAAGGGGTCCCCCCTCTCCGAAACCTCAGGCTTGGTCTGAAGCCTGGGGCTCTTCCCCGCACCCCCGCAGGTGCTGGTTCCTCAATTATGCTGGAACCCTTCTCATTTTGTTACCTGCAATTTTAGGAACCAGGACTGTCTGGCAAGTCCGGGGCTGGTTAGGCTTTTGAGGGGGGACCCTACGTCATTTTTTTAAATAAAAAAACACTTTATATTAGGTATTCAGGCAGAAACATGCACAAATCACACTGATCTGTGTATGTTTCTGCCAAACTCGCAGTTCAGGAGGTGGTCTATTTGAAACATCAATTTGTCAGTGAGTTTGTTACAAACTCACCACAGATTGTAAACTCGATTCTTTGTAAATTTGCGAGGTGCTACTTTTTCATGTAAAGTACTTCCTACTTTGGCCGATGGTGAGTTTAGTCGAGTTTGCAAGCTCACATGAGTTTTAACAGTGAGAAGAGAAAACTCACTTCCAAACTCACACCTGTTTGGTCTTAGTAAATTTTAGATTTTGCAAACTCACCTAAACTCAATTCTTAGTAATTTACCCCTTACAATCAAAAAAGAAAGTCAAAATGGTTTTGCAGAAAGAATCTAGCAAGTTTGTAATATCTGCTCTCCAGTATTTGTCTTCCATGATAGGGAATAGGGTCACACAATGCAAAATTAAAGCTTGGTACACATTAGATGTTTGGCCCGATCCTACGGATCAGGCCGATATATTGGCAAAATAGTCTAATATGTACCTATCTCAGCCATTGCGTGCTCCAGGGGGGTCGTCATCCGCATCCAGCTTGCAGCTCATTCTGACAATGCGACTGATAACCCCATGCAGCGGGATGAGGCAGAAGCCAACATATTGGACGGTCAGGTACCAGATAGTCTAATGTGTACAGGCCGCCCGTTATGTCGGCGGGAAGGGGGGGGCCCGTCACCTCGCTAGGTACATATATCATTTAATGTGTATCCAGCTTAATGTTTTTTTTCTCTTATGTGCGGTACCTCCACCAGAGCTTTCTATATCTTCTAGCAAAAGGAGTCCACCAGAGATCAGCTCAGGAATATTCCTATAGCCTATAGTAAAGGTGTGTTGATCCCTACCTCACCCAATAAGATATAACACAAGTACACAGATTAGAAAATAAATAACCCAAAAGGGTTTTTTGTGATTTTATGAAAAGGATAGAATGGAATAGAAATTGTTAATAAATAACAATGTAAGTGCAATTAACCCAATTATCCTTAGCCCTTATAAATTACTTCCACAGATATTTGCTTTGAAGATTCACATAGGGCTTTAATTAAAAAATATAAATTTTAATTAAATGTAGTATTTTCCCCTACCCTAAGTATACCTCCTTCTATGGTTTACTTTAAGTATTGACAAAATGTTACCATTAGAACTTTTTACCAAAAATGATGTATTGTATTAATTAAAGCAAATATCACAACAGTAATTATTGATTGTATTAAGCCCACACTCCCTTTACTCCCTGCCGTAAGAACAAATATACCGAACCCTACTATTAAACATTACTCCTCAGTCACACCAACATTCAACCTTTGCACTCACTCTCTCATAATAATAAATGCTTAACCAATGCTCAAGTGCACAATAAACGTATGGCCGATATTATATGTGCATTGGTGCACTTTTAGGACTGATGTTCTTATTACGCTGAATTTCTTGTCACCTAGGACTTCCATAATACCCCAAAAGTCTAATTTCAAGGATTCCAGAAACAATCTCTGGTTGTCTCACTCACTGAGCTCTTAATACTGTAAATCATTGAACTTCAGACTAATCAAGGTACTTTATGTCACTGAATACACTCTTTGAAAGCAAAGCTATGGAGCTTGTACTTGATCAGTGGTGGTTCTAGGGGCGGGCAAGCAGGGCTATCGCCTGTGGCGTGGTGGCCCAAGGGCATGGCCGCAGTCACCCCGCCGGCTCCATCTAATCTGAAGGCGCCCACCCACTCTTGCCCTCCATCGGCCACTGCCATAACCCTGCCCACTCTTGCCCACCTCCGGGATGCTGGAGTCCCAGTCTCCCAGCAACCCTCCCAGAATGCCGGTGACGTCATCGCGCATGGCATTCTGGGAGCGGCCGAGGAACACAGAAGATGGAGCAGCAGCACAACGAGGAGGGACCCGCCTGCCTTCACCAGACTGGCTCCCTCCCTCCCCACAAATGGTTCTCCCCCAGCAAACGGCACCCCCGTCCTCGGCAAAGGCCCTCCCCCCTGTGGAGCGTGCAATTACTATTTTCTTTTTGGCAGATATGGCCACGCCGTCCAGTACGGAGAAGAGCTGTACTTTGCAGTTTTAACTACAAATCTGCATGCATACGGCATTAATAAACACCACTATGAATGCGGTAAGTGATGGGATGTACCTCATTCAAAATGAGATGCTTCATAAATCCCTGTAAATCGCCCTGACAATCGGCAAGATTGCCGGTCGTCTAATTTGTGCCCAGCTTAAGTCGCATAATGCTGAACAGGGGCAATCACCTATAACACTGAGTTCGGGCATTGACATGAAAATTAGAGATTACTCCCTGCATAACATAAAGTACAGAGTTGACCCCCATCACTGTTAACTCCTTTTCCCAATAGGCAGTAGTGGTTACATATTGAATCAGAGGGTTATAAACTTTCAAAGGTAAAAAGGGAAGATTTATCAAAGCCTGAAGAGAGATACAATGGAGAGAGGTAAAGTACCAACCAATCAGCTCCTATCTGTCACTTTACAGGCTGTGTTTGAAAAATGATAGTTAGGAGCTGATTGGTTGGTATTTTAACTCTCTCCACTTTATCTCCATCCAAGCTTTATTAAATCTCCCCCAAAGTATATGGTATACTGTACATAGCAATCAATCAGACATTTGTTATAATTTATTTGTACTAGATAGATCATCGATCATTGCTGATTGGTTGCTATGAGTCACTGTACATTTTCTTAGTAAATAATGTATCTTATCTGAGAATGCCCAGTTATCACCCAGAACCTCTTCTCCGGTCACAAGTGGGGATGTGACTAAAATGTTTATGATTCTGTATCACCCTTACTTCAGAACGCTGTGTTTTAGAACATATGCAGGGGCAAACGCAGGATTTTTAAGGGGGGGTTCTATATATATATATTAGGGGTGAGCGGGTTCGGATTTCTGAAATCCGAAACCCCCCGAGCCCCCCCGATCCGAGGCCGATCCGAGTAAGGCTCGACTTTTCCCGCCTGACTCGGATCTGAAATCGAGGCAAAACATCATCATCCCGCCTTCCGGGTCTCGCGGGTTTTGGATCCTATATAAGGTACCCGCGTCGGCGCCATTTTCTCACTCGGCTGTGGACAGTGAAGAGGGAGGGTGGGAGTTAGGGCTGGCTGGGCTGTGTAGTGTAGTGTAGTGCAGAGTAGTGTTGTGCTGTGCTGTGCTGCGCTGTGCTGCTGTTGTCCATAGGGGCTGTGTCCACTACTTCAAAGTCCATAGGGGCTGGCTGTGTTGTGCTGTGCTGCTGTTGTTAATAGGGGCTGTGTCCACTGCTTCAAAGTCCATAGGGGCTGGCTGGACTGTGTTGTGCAGTCAGTTGTCCATAGGGGCTGTGTCCACTCCAAAGTCCTGTGCAGTGTCCCAGTCCTAAAGCGGTGCTGTAGTGTTGTCCAGGGGGTGCTCTGTCCATCAGGGGTGCTTCCCCCAAGTGCTAAAAAAATATATATTTTCTGTGTTTGTGAATTGTGTGCGCAGTAGCCGCACATGCATCAACAAAGTAGCGCCAAGCGTGCGCCTGTGTCATAAGTAAAGGGCCGGCTGGCTTGACCGTTAAAGGGTGCTGTAACCCCCAAAGTACACTCCAAACCAAATAAAAAAATATTTTCTGTGTTTGTGAATTGTGTGCGCAGTAGCCGCACGTGCATCAACAAAGTAGTGCCAAGCGTACGCCTGTGTCATAAGTAAAGGGCCGGCTGGCTTGACCGTTAAAGGGTGCTGTAACCCCCAAAGTACACTCCAGTCCAAACCAAATAAAAAAATATTTTCTGTGTTTGTGAATTGTGTGCGCAGTAGCCGCACGTGCATCAACAAAGTAGTGCCAAGCGTGCGCCTGTGTCATAAGTAAAGAGCCGGCTGGCTTGACCATTAAAGGGTGCTGTAACCCCCAAAGTACACTCCAGTCCAAACCAAATAAAAAAATATTTTCTGTGTTTGTGAATTGTGTGCGCAGTAGCCGCACGTGCATCAACAAAGTAGTGCCAAGCGTGCGCCTGTGTCATAAGTAAAGGGCCGGCTGGCTTGACCGTTAAAGGGTTCTGTAACCCCCAAAGTACACTCCAAACCAAATAAAAAATATTTTCTGTGTTTGTGAATTGTGTGCGCAGTAGCCGCACGTGCATCAACAAAGTAGTGCCAAGCGTGCGCCTGTGTCATAAGTAAAGGGCCGGCTGGCTTGACCGTTAAAGGGTGCTGTAACCCCCAAAGTACACTCCAAACCAAATAAAAAATATTTTCTGTGTTTGTGAATTGTGTACGCAGTAGCCGCACGTGCATCAACAAAGTAGTGCCAAGCGTGCGCCTGTGTCATAAGTAAAGGGCCGGCTGGCTTGACCGTTAAAGGGTGCTGTAACCCCCAAAGTACACTCCAAACCAAACCAAATAAAAAAGTATTTTCTGTGTTTGTGAATTGTGTGCGCAGTAGCCGCACGTGCATCAACAAAGTAGTGCCAAGCGTGCGCCTATGTCATAAGTAAAGGGCAGGCTGGCTTGACCGTTAAAGGGTGCTGTAACCCCCAAAGTACACTCCAAACAAAATCAAAAAATATTTTCTGTGTTTGGGAATTGTGTGCGCAGTAGCCGCACGTGCATCAACAAAGTAGTGCCAAGCATGCTCCTCTGTCATAAGTAAAGGGCCGGCTGGCTTGGCCATTAAAGGGTGCTGTAACCCCCAAAGTACACTCCAAACAAAATCAAAAAATATTTTCTGTGTTTGTGAATTGTGTGCGCAGTAGCCGCACATGCATCAACACAGTAGCAGCGCCAAGCGTGCGCCTGTGTCATAAGTCAAGGGCCGGTTTAGACATCTGGTCCGGACTGAAGGACGTGCCAACAATTTCTGACAAGTCTACTGTCACTGCATATGATACTGTCCTCAAAGCAGCAGCGACAAGCGAGTGTCTGTCTGTTAAAGGGTGGTGTAACCCTCAAAGTGCGCTCCACAAACAATAAAATAATTCTTCTTTTTTTTTCTGTCTTTGTGAAATGTGTGGGCTGTAGCCGCACCTGCATCCTTAAAGCAGCAGCGTCAAGCGTGCGTCTGTCTGTTAAAGGGTGGTGACACCCTCAAAGTGTGCTCCACAAACAATAAAAAAATTCTTCTTTTTTTTCTGTCTTTGTGAAATGTGTGGGCTGTAGCCGCACCTGCATCCTTAAAGCAGCAGCAACAAGCGTGCGTCTGTCTGTTAAAGGGTGGTGTAACCCTCAAAGTGCGCTCCACAAACAATAAAAAAATTCTTTTTTTGTGTGTCTTTGTGAAATGTGTGGGCTGTAGCCGCACCTGCATCCTTAAAGCAGCAGTGACAAGCGTGCGTCTGTCTGTTAAAGGGTGGTGTACCCCTCAAAGTGCGCTCCACAAACAATAAAAAAAATTCTTCTTTTTTTTACTGTCTTTGTGAATTGTGTGGGCTGTAGCCGCACCTGCATCCTCAAAGCAGCAGCGACAAGCGTGCGTCTGTCTGTTAAAGGATTACATCGGTGACAGCATCCAAGTAGGCATGTCAGACAGTCCGTACATGTACTGGCAGGAAAAAGAGGCAATTTGGAGGCCCCTGTACAAACTGGCTCTATTTTACCTGAGTTGCCCCCCCTCCAGTGTGCACTCCGAAAGAGTGTTTAGTGCAGCCGGGAACCTTGACAGCAAAAGGCGTAGGAGGTTGCTTCCACAAAATGTGGAGAAGATGATGTTCAGAAAATTAATTATCAACTTTTTCAGGGAGACCAGCCTCCAGAACGTACAGAGGGACCTGTGGTGGTGGATTCCAGCGGGGACGATTTAATACTTTGTGAGGATGAGGATGTACACAACACTGAAGAGGGTGAGGAATCGGTGGATGAGGAGGATGAGGACGACATCTTGCCTCCGCTTGTTTTGTGGGGGCCCAAACGAACCAATCATTTCAGCCACAGTCGTGTGGCAGACCCTGGCGCTGAAATGATTGGTTTGTTAAAGTGTGCATGTTTATACAACATAAGGGTGGGTGGGAGGGCCCAAGGACAATTCCATCTTGCACCTCTTTTTTTTCTTTGCATTATGTACTGTTTGGGGCCTAGTTTTTCAAACTGCCATCCTGTCTGCCACTGCAGTGTCACTCCTAGATGGGCCACGTGTTTGTGCCGCCCACTCGTGTCGCTTAGCATAGTCATCCATCTACCTCGGTGCAACCTTTTGGACATAAAAACACTATTGGGAGGTGTGAGGTGTTCAGAATAAACTGGAAATGAGTGGAAATTAAGGTTTTTGAGGTTAATACAGGTTGAGTCTCCCATATCCAAATATTCCGAAATACGGAATATTCCGAAATACGGAATATTTTTAGCATGACTGAGATAGTGAAAACTTTGATTTTTGATGGTTCAATGCACACAAACTTTGTTTAAGGCACAAATTAATTAAAACTAAAGTATAAAATGACCTATAGACTGTGTGTATAAGGTGTATATGACACATAAATGAATTTCATGTATGTACACACACTTTGTTTGAGGCACAAAATTATTGAAAATATTGTATAAAACTACCTTCAGGCTGTGTGTATAAGGTGTATATAACACATAAATGCATTCTGTGTTTAGATTTGGGCCCTATACCTAAGACATTTCAATATGGTATGCAATTATTCCAAAATACGGAATATTCTGATATCCAAAATACCCCTGGTCCCAAGCATTTTGGATATGGGAGACTCAACCTGTAATAGCATAGGAGCAGAAAAATCAACACATTCTGTGATTTTAGCTGTTTTTATGCTTTTTTAAAAAAAAATACAGATCCAAAACACAAAACCCAGAACCCAAAACACCGAAGGGTGGTTTTGGCAAAACCAATCCAGATCCTAAACACGAAGAAAGATCCAGATCCAAAACCAAAACACAAAACACGAAAAGTGGCCGGTGCACACCCCTAATATATATATATATATATATATATATATATATATGTATATATATATTTAAACACCGTGTGTATACAAATACATATACATATTTGAATGTGATTAGCTGTTTTTTTTTTATTATTTATTTCTAATGGTTCTGTAAAGCTATAACATATAGGTGCTTTGAGTGTTTGCCTGTTTCAGCCCCTTGGACTCCTGCAATTACACCATCCCCCATGTGCAGGTATAAACAGTTTCTTCCTACCTTGTCCGTCTGTGAAAAGAGTAGGGAGCCGGGACACAGTCAGCGTGGTGAGGAGGGGACGCAGAGGAGGTGCAGCTACAGGCAATCACAGCTGAGGAGCAGGAAGAGGAGGGCTGATCCATGCAGGCCACTCTGAACCCAGTGATTGGTAGGCTGGTGACCCCGGGGGAGGGGCCAGCATGTGTGATGCAATGCGGTACAAATACATGCGAAAAACATACAGGATACACTCAACAAATGGGCTCTGCATCAGCCGCTTTGTGTTAATGGGGTAGATGTATTAATATTAACTGCTGAAGCAGTATCAGGGCACGTTATGTGTGTTGATACCACTTCTCCCCCATATATTATTGTGGGGCTGGGCAGTAAATGACAGGGGCATTATGTACCCCTGTCATTAACGGCGCGGCTATCTACAAGATAGTACGCCGATGTGCTGGGCTATGTATGAACAGTCATTTGCCTGACCGTTCTGCCAGCTGCAACTATCGATATTGAAATGGCATTACCCTATCTCCACAGCAGGAACAACGCTGTACCTGCTGCGGTGGCTGCCAGCCCCAGGGCTACACGCAAGATCATGCTCAGTGAAGCTGGTCAGGAGTGAGACACAGCGCATCAGTACTAGGCTGATGCGCTGTCAGCTCTAGCGAGTATCGCCGGAGGGAAAAGTTTTTACTCCCCCTCTCTGGCCGGTGAGATGTTAATACATTTCATCGTTAGTGCTTCCTTCTTCGCCTTGGTAAAGTAAGTAAGTAGTGCCGCTATAATACATCTTCCCCAATATATGTAGCCACTGGAGAACAGTGGTAAGCGACCTGGTGGTCTATGTCTCAAGCAGTGAAAAGCTTGGAGAAGTAGACCAGTGGAGAAGTTGCCCATAGCAACCAATCAGCTTTGAAATAGTATTTATCAAGCACAGTCTAAAAAATACATAATAGGTAGGAGCTGATTGGTTGTTATGGGCAACTTCTCCACTGGTCTACTTCTCCACAGCTGCCCACTGACAAGAGAGGGGCCAAGCAGTGAGATAGTGCCGTACTTGCCAACTCTACCTGATTGTCAGGGGTCAGGATGACCCACTGGAATAGGAGCAATCTCCCCGACTCCCTGAATAGTCTAGCAATCCCCCTGATTGCCCCTTACTCCCATTATGTAGCTGTTATATAGAGAGAGAGAGAGAGAGAGAGAGAGAGAGAGAGAGAGAGAGAGAGAGAGAGAAATATACATTCAAATGGGATCTTTAGAGTCCTGTCTCTGCATTGGTTATAGGGCATAATGATCCCTATGGCTACATGAAAAGTATCACTGTGCTTTTTATCAACAAACAGATCTTACTAACTGCATTGGGGCTCATTTACATTTGGAAGCAAATCCATTTTTTTTACACGTCTCTCAGACGTAGCAATACGCGTCCACTTTACCGCCGTGCTCATAGGTGTTGTTTTCACAATCTCCCTGAAATGCTTTTTCAAAAGTAGGCAGGTATGGGTAGTGTCCAGAATGGGGGCTAGGTGTTTTGGTTTTCTTTAAAGACTATTTTATTATGCTACAAAACTGCTGACCATTTAAACTCATTTATGTTTAAAACATCTGAGTTTACTGGTTGGAGACCATGTTTTTGCACACAAGGCACTGACCAAAAAGTCTGTTGTCTAACCTAGTTCTTTGTCACAGTATTTGCTTATTTTTTTTTCCTTTAATGAGAGGAAAGAAAGCTGTCAGAATGCTACACACTGTACACAGATCTGTCTGTGAGATGAGACTAATGTCTGGTTGAGGCACATTTTACTGGAGAAAGTTGGATGAAGTAATGAAGCAGAAAAATAGTAAGTATTGTACAAATACAGTATATCCTACAGAGCTAGAAGCAAATCCAACTAGAAGGTGCAAATTTGTACCTTGACAGAACCATGTTTTTGCTGCAGGGGAGCAAATGTAAAATGTGCAGACAGATTTAGAGATGGGGGGCGGGGTTAGTTTAACTCAAAATCACAGTGTTAAAATAAAGCATCACAGTATTTATATCTGCTTTCAACATAAACTGCTTTTGTATCACTTGCATCACAATGTGGTTTGTCAAGCTGCAAATTTGCATCTAATTCTTGCACACAGTGGGCATAGTTCAGAGGTGAACAGTAATGAAGCCGCCACTCTTTGCCCGCAGCACAACTGTGTCTTTATGCTATAGCCACAGCCAATGGGATTTGAACAGAGATGCCTATTGTCTGCATCATCGAACAGAATGGTCCAGAATGTCAGTCTGAACATGGCCGCCGAAATCAGTGCACCTGCTGAAAAAGCCGCACCGCCACTGGTTAGCCATCCCTCTGTCACCACCCAGGATTACCCACTGCGTCCAAATTCATTCTGTGGCTTTCAGCGGTAACCATCGCGATGTATGCACAATGCAACTTGGACTCATGCGCAGACTGAAAACATTGGCTGTTTGCGCCCAGCATCAAAACTGCACCCACTTCTGAATCAGGCCTATTGTGTGAGCAATTTTGAGGGATATTATCTCTGCCCCCCTTTGCCAAGAGCCGTGACTGGCTACTATTAGTGCATATATTATTATCTTCCCTCTGGGTGCTCCAGTTTCCTTCCACACTCCAAAGACTTACTGGTAAGTTAATTGACTCCTGACTAAACTAACCCTCGTTCTGTGTGGTAGTAAGTGACTATAGAATGGAAGCTCTACTGGAGAAGACATGATAATAATTTCATTTTGTATGTACGGATGTGTCCTACATTGTTGCTGAAGTCTCGCAAAAGAGCCCCTCTTAGAGCGCCAGGTCCAATGCGGCACAGCGTTTTTCTCACTCAAAATGTGCTTTTAATTTGCAGAAATAAAACAACTGGGTGTGATCAGGTCCGGTGCAAGGTTTCTCAGCGCCCTAGGCAAAATAATAGCCTACTGCCTCTATTCCCTGTAATTGCTCACAAGGCTGCATTACAAATTATTTTTATTTGAATTTTATTACTAGTTATTTATATAGCGCACACATATTCCGCAGCACTTTACAGAGAATATTTGCCCATTCACATCAGTCCCTGTCCCAGTGGAGCTTACAATCTGTATTTCCTATCACATGCGCACACACATATACATTAGGGTTCAATTTTTGGGGGGGAGCCAATTAACCTACCAATATATTTTTGGAGTGTGGGAGAAAACCGTAGTAGCCGGAGGAAACCCACGCAAGCACAGGGAGAATATGCAAACTCCATACAGTTAGGGCCGTGGTGGGAATCGAACCCATGACCTCAGTGCTATGAGGCAGTAATGCTAACCATTACACCATCTGTGCTGTCCTGGTATCTGTTACAGAACACTATTCAGACGCCATTGCGGCCCAGAGTCATACAAGAACATTCCTCCCAACTATTTTTGCAGTCGAGACAAAGTTCACAATCAAGAAAGATAGCAGTCATTCTCCCCTACCTGTTCTTTCTTACAGCTTTCACTACATGCTAGTGTCTTAAGCTCAGTTGCTCCTTGGCTATATTATTGAATGCTGGGGCTCTGTTTGGAAAAGGGGATAGATGCTATTTATCAGCAATACCTCTCCAAATTACATCAATCTACCCAGCCCCTCTACATTACTACAATACCCCTCCCCATTTTCCAAACTATAGCAATGTTACACATTTGCTCAAGATTACAGCAATACTGTCGGCTCAGGTAGTTTGTGGCTCTCCCTTCAACTGTTGGAAAAGTGACTGGGCATGCTGGAAATGTAGTTCTACATCCCCTGCAGAAACACAAGTTGCTGAAAACTGCTGATACATTGTTACACAGAAGTACTTCAGACAACACAGCTGCATATCATGCAGGGAGATTACTAGTCGCCGTCGTTGGGGGGGGGAGGACTAGGCCAGGATCTCTGTCAGCTGATGGAGATTTTCTGGCCTCTTTTGAGCAACTGCGATCATCAGCTTGAGTGACACCATGTTCACTCAGCCGGCAGAGGATCATGAAGATGATGCGATGCTGCGTCCTGGGACGCAGCTTAGATCAGTAATGCATGCAGGAGGCAGGACATCTCCTGCTCCATTACTATATTAGTGCTATTGCAGCTGCTACCATGTTAGCAGCAGAGATAGCAATAGCATCTGAATCACTCCGAGTCTGAATCTTGTCACGGCCAGGGTATTTCAGCATGGCGCTAGGCGGGTGTTACCTGTGAGGTCGTTGTGGCGCAGGCTGTCTGGTGGCGGAGCTGGTGTCTGGCGGGGGGCTTTGGCTGCGCGCGTTGTTGTGCGGCCCTGTTGTCACTCTGCGCTGGTGAGGCCTGGCGGCATCTCCGTTCCGTTTGGCATGGGCGCCGTCATCTTGCCTTCTGGCCATGTGATGCGGCTGGCCAATCCTGGTGAGTCACAGGTCCCCTCCGGCCAGTAACAGCACGGCATGGGGTATTTAGGAAGGGTCAGTGCCTTCCTTCTTTGCCAGTGCAACGTGTATCTCAGCCTAGCTGAGAGGGAGTTCTCTGTGCTTTCCTGTTCCTGTGAATTCGCTGTCTGCCAGTCTGCCTGTCAGCTCCTAGCTCCCACTGGACTACCCCGCTTCCTCCATCACCCTTGCCCATACCTGAGTGCCTGAGCCTGCTGACATCCTGCTCTTCAGTTCACTACCTGTATACCTGGCTTGTTTATTTTCAGTTCACTACCTGCAAACCTGGCTTGATTATTTTCAGTTTCACTACCTGCACACCTGGACAGCTCTAATTGTTTCTACTTGGACATTAACCCTTTTACTCCCACCACAGAACTCTTGTGCACATTATATATTCCTGGACTTTTATTTACTGCCATTATATGTCTACTCAAGCACTTATTAAAAATTCTAGTTTTATTTTTAAATCTGCTTCTGTGATCGCTCCTGCTACCACCCCGGGTCCACAAACAACCCAGAACATCACAAATCTGTGTTCGAAGTGCTCCAGTGTGAGCACGGCTTTTTCTCATGCCACGTCATGCCGCGATTAAAGTCGCAGCCCAGCATCTCTCGTGCACTGTGGGACTGATTCAGCATGGATCACAATTGCAACCGCGTAAGCACATCAGCCGTTTTTTGGCGTACTGCACATGCCTATGCACCTCAATGCGCGTGTGTGCCGATCGAATTGTGATTAAGGCCCTCATTCAGAGCCGGACGCTCTGAGCAGAGCGCTCGCTCTGAATGAGGGCCGTCCTCCATAAAAATGGAGCATCCTCCTGGACGCTCGTATAGCTGTGGGTCACCACCCACAGCACATATGAGCGTGCAGGATGATGGTCGCGATGGTCTTGACCATCGCGACCATCGCCAGTGCGAACAGAAGCCTGCGGTTGAGTTTTTCAACCGCAAGGCCAGGAGTGATTTTGGCTCTATCAGAGCCAAAATCACTCCCACTGACATCACTAGTGATGTCAGTGGGGCCGGCTTCTGACGGTAGGCGTTCCCTTGGGAACGCCTCCGTCTGGCAGGCACGCCCCCGGCACGCCCACCAAAGGGGGCGTGCTGTCAATCAACATCAACAGCACGCCCCCTTTGATCAGACACAACGAGCGAAGGAAAGTCCTTCGCTCGTCGCATCTGGCGCATGCGCACGACGGAGCTCCCTCCGTTGTGCGCATGCGCAGTGCACACCATCGACCCACTTGCGAGCGGACATCCGCTTGCGAGTGGGTCTGAATGAGGCCCTAAGTACGCAGATAGGAATCCATCACAGAGTGAGTGACGGGCTGTGAACCTTTTGGAGTGGGGATGGGGGAGTGGTTGCAGAAACGCAGGCATGTCTGTCCATTTGAACGCCATTGCAATGGCATTCATAAATTAGCTAAAACCCGGGTTATTGCAGGGTTAACCCGGGTAGCTCCTTGGTGTAAAAGGGGACAGGGTTGGATTCCCGGGTCGAGTGACCCGGCAATCCAACCCAAGTAACTTGCAGGGTTTAACACGGGAATGACCCGTGAAACCCTGCAGTGTGAACGGCGCGATCCGTGTCACGATTTCCTGGAGCGCGCCGCATGCTGGCCGATTGGTCCGGCTTCAGTGGCGCTTGGAGATGATGTCATCTCCAACTGTCCACTTCAACGCCAGAAAAGCTGGGTCTATGCAGACCCGACTCCGGTGTGAACGGCGCCGACTCGGGAATATCCTGGGTCTGCGCCGGCTAAATTCCGGGTCTGATCCGGATTGGAACCCTGTTCCAACCCCGGGTCAGCCCCGGAATTTAGGTGTAAAAGTGGTATTAGGGCCTGATTCAGACTTGGGAATAGAGTGAGATATCTCTCTCAACTGATCATCTTGGTGAAACCATGCTGCACTGCAGGTGGGGCAGATTTAAAATGTGCAGAGAGATTTAGATTTGGGAGGAGTGTTTCCAAACTGACATCTAAATTGTAGAGTAATAATAATGAAGCTGTGCAGAATTTGTAGGCTACATGCAAAAGCAGCCAGTATTTACCCCACATGTAAAAAAAAATATGTATTTACACTCCTTGCATTGCAATATGGTTTGTTCAAGTTCACAATTGAGAGAGATATCTCTTTCTATTCCCAAGTCTGAATCAGGCCCTTAGTCTGCCGACATCATTGAAGATGATCCGATATTGCATTCTAGAACGCAGCTCGGATCAGTAATGCATGCAGGGGGCATGACGCCTCCTGCTGCATTATCATATTAGTGCTATCACAGCTGCTACCATGTTAGCAGCTGCGATAGCTAATGCGTCCACAGCTGAATCAGACCCATAAATTGTAAGCTCTGCTGAGCAGGGGCTAATGTGAAAGACTAAATATTCTCTGTAAAGCAGATGCCAAGTGCCCTTTCTTAACAACTTCACATGAGATTATAAGAACTCCAACGCCGACTGTATTTGCCATACGTATCTTTTGATACTAATAGTTTCAGCAGAATATTTGCCATGAAATCAAATTCCTGGATGTGCCATCTGTAGCATTTCAAAAAATTATTAAGGCAAGACACAGTTATCATGTGAACAAGCTCAAACATAAATGAAACATTTATTCAACATCTAAAATCACATTCAGGCTTCAGGATAATGAAATGAAACTATGAAAACACCTGTTCTGAATAAATTTCTTTTAAAATACTTGTTATATAGGTGAGCTGAGAATAAAACAGAGCTGTTTCGACAATGGTACTTAATGTGCATCATAAAAGACTGGATATTGTGTGACAGAGAGAACACAGGTGAGCTTATTTGAACAATACAGCATCTTAATGTACTGTCAGATAAATAGTGAGTGCTTCAGTCTTACAGATCCCCAGAAACTATACTGAGACTGGAAAAAATGTGACCACTGTGATTGGTCTGCAATTAATTGCATACACTAGGCAATGATTACAGTTTTTAATTGAAGGCTTTAAATTTGGCACTGGAATGGAATTCATTATGTTCTTTATAAGTTTTACTTTCTTGTAAAAGAATAATCCTTCAGAATTTTTCCTTTGTGTAAAAATATTTTTGTTTTTAAAGTTTAAAGAATCAGGAGTAGGTTATAGCAAGCACATGTTAAACATAAAAGGTCATTAAAGATCATTTATTGATAAAATAAATAGCATGTAAACTGCAACGTAAAAATGCTATTTGTTTTACACCATTCCAAATTTTACCAACCATCCCGATTTCAGTGTGACAGTTCTGACTCCAGAGATCATTTTTACAGATTTGCATGGACTTTTGGAGGTGGCATTTTGCATTAAAAAATTGTGTTTTTCTGGTAAAAAACACCAACTTGGGATCATGAGCACGTCCCCTTTGGTGCAAACCATCAGAGATGTACGTTCATCGTCGGATGAACGTACATCTCTAAATTAAGCCCACAGTGCACCGATGTTCAGGACATTATTGACGATGTCTGCAACATTTACCATCTTCTGTTTGGTGTTCCTTGCTAAATATGGGCTAAATGCTGCTATATGTAACAACCTACTGTACTCACAGGCAAAAACAATACATTTGCAGGATGAGAAAATTAAATGATATTTAAGGGGTGCAGAAAGTAGATTTACAGAAGCTGCAAAAGGACTTGATTTGTATACATCCTGGGAGGTTAAAAAGATTGGAGCTTGGCCTGTGCAAGTGGTTCAGACACTTTCTCGGCTCAACGCGCCCATGAGTTTGAATATTTACTTTAAGAGCATTCTGATTTGTAATAAAAAAATACTCCCTGGAACAATTTATGGTCGTGTCATTTGTAATACAGACAAATCTGTTCACTTTATAGCAGGTTGAATACTTATGCAAGCCACTGTAACTGAACTTAATAATGGCAGATAAGCACAATTTTCGAATTTAAAATAATTTTGCTGAGTATCTCAGTAGGAACATTTTGTTCTAGGGGTTCTGTGAAAAAAATGTTGAGACACTGCAATATTTCATTATTTGTCTAATAATTAAAAAAAAACATGAAAAATTATTCAATAACTATATTGTGGATGCTTCAAGTTTACACAGAGGAAAGTTACTGCCCTAACAAATTGGCTTTTAATTAGCCTTACCTTTAAATCATTAAAATGTCAGATTTTCTAGATAAAAGACCCTCTAGTTTTAGCTGTGAAAATGAAGATCAACTAGCATTCTAAGTAACTTAAACATAAAATAATAAAGGGAATTCAATTAGGCGTGGGGTTCAACCCGTAGCTAATGGAATGTGCTGCCCGATTCAATTAGCTGCTGGAACCCCGTGAGCTAAAGTAAGTCTCAGGCAGTGGATTTTTCATCGCAGCCTCAGGAACTCTGCATTTTAACATGCGGGGAAACTTATTTATTATAGCACTTTGTGTGGAATCTATTGGTTAGCGTGCATTAATCAATTATTTACCATGCAGGAAAATGCCAATTAATTAAATAGTTCCGGACATTAAACCCAAAGTTTTTTCCCACGCTGCAAACCTTGCACCTACAGTAATTGTATTCCCCCCATAGACTTGCAAAAGATAGGAAGAGACTACAATATACTGTAATATCCAAGTACTTGGATCAGTGAACACTGATGAATCAATTATGAGGAAAAAGAAGCTGCATCATATCACCCAGGCACGGCCTAGAAAAAAATACCCCTTAAAACTCAGTATCAGAGCAAGGAAGATACTTGTGTCGGATGCCACAGAGAGGCCAACTATAACTTTGAAGGTGCTCAGTGGCAGATACTGTAGAGAACCAGTCAAACATATCAAAAGTCATACAACTGACCTGTATAGCATGGTGGCTAGTATGAAGCCATTACTGAAGAAAAGTCACATCAAAGCATACAGGAGGTACATCCATAATGGGGTTTATCCAGCTAAAAGGTGCAGAACTTTATACAACATGGAAGTTTGCTTTAGAAATGCAGTAAAAGCATGAAAGACTGATGAATCAGCTCTAAATGTAACAGATAACTGCAGAAGAGATTGTTGGTATATTGATTCATGTGCAACACAACATTTCAGCTGCGATGAGGACTGGTTTAGTATGTTAACCAAATGTGACCCTGTCACAATCAAAAGGATTGGCAATCAACAGCTACAAAAGTTGGAACAATTAAAGCATGCTTGAAAATTGGAACAAGAGCAAAGGTCACAATGGTCCAATGGAAATAAAGTCAGTAAGTGGATACAGATACTTTGTGACATTTATAGATGACTTTAAAAGAATGATACACATGTACTTCATCAAAGAGAAATCTGAAGTAGCAAAGAAGACTTGCAGATTACAAGAGACTTGTAGACAATCAAACCCATCAAGACTCAAGACCCTGAGATCTGATAATGATGTAGAATGCCTAAGCAGAGAGATAAAATTCTTTCAAAATATGGAATAGAGCATCAATTGACCATTGCCAATACTCCTGAGCAAAAGGGTGTCAGTGAATGAGCAAAACGTATACTAGTGAAGAAAGCAAGAAATACAGTATGCTTAAAGATGCAGGCCTAGAAAAGCAATTTTGGTCGGATGCTGTACCCACAGCAGTGTATCTCAAAAACTGTTCTCCTACAGCTGTCCTAAAGGATATAACACCTATTGAAGCGTGGTCAAAGAGAAAACCATGTGTAAAACATCTTAGAACTTTTGGAACAAAAGCCTACATATACATACCAAAAGAAAGAAGATGCAAGGTGGATTCAAAATCAGTAAAGTTCATCATGCTTGGATACTGACATGAAAGTAAAGGCTACAGATTATGGAATCGAAGTGTCACACCTGAGGTTTGGTTTGGACTGGAACAGGTGTGGGAGAGTTAAGAGGTGTGCACAAAAGCGGATGGTTTTATTCAGGACTTCCCTGTACAGGAATATGAGGATGCCGTGATGACTGAGATGCACAAAGGCGATGACTGGAAGGATAAAGTCTATAATATGAGGACTTGGTATTTGCATAAGCAGAAGATCAATGGTGATTGAAATATTTAATATAGATAAAAGTCCAATGTAATAGAACAACTTGATACGAGTTGATGAATGTCCGTAAATGCAGAATGATTTTTGATTTGTTGTTGACCCGATGTTTGAAGAATGATAATTGACTTGATGAGGATTCGCTGCTTGAAGAATGATAATGGACTTAATGAGGATCCGATGTTTGAAGAATTATAATTGATTTGATAAGGATTCGATGTTTGAAGAATGATAATTGACTTGGTGAGGATATGAGGTTTGAAGAATGATAATGTAGGTGGTGAGGATTCGATGTTTGATGATCGGTAGGAACCGATGGCGAGTTTATTAGAGATGATTGGTAGGAACCGATGATGATACTTTATTAGAGATAATCGGTAGAAACCGATGATGACACTTGGTAGGAACCGATGCTGATACTTTATTAGATATGATTGGTATTAACAGATGGTGATTCTTTATTAGAAATATGATTGGTAGGAACTGATGGTGATACTTTATTAGAGATGATCAGTAGGAACCGATGATGAAACTTTATTAAAGATGGTCGGTAGGAACCCAGAAGCTTTAATTGAATGTTTGTGCAACATGGAGAAGCTTGTAGCGAGAGGAGGGCTGAAAGTGGAGTGTGCTGCTACATAGAATTCATGTTCTCCCAGGGAGGCTTTATTCCCTGTTTCAAGATGACCATCGACCTAAGTACTGCACATGTGCATCTTGTCACTGTGTTAGAATGCTACAGTGGGAAACAATAGTCTTCCACTTATCTCCAAAGAGACCTTTGATTACCTGCATCCAAAGTGTTTCCAGCATCATGCACCACTACCCACAAGCTGCATACACTCACTGGTTGGTGAGCTTTGTGATGTCCCACTCTGCTCAAGCTCTACTCCATGACCAGAGTGTGTATAACAGTGAGTACAACTGTACACTGTGTAACACCAATAAACCACTCCACTAAGGGGCTCTACTGTGTGGGGTAATGTGTATAAGGGGTACTACTGTGTGGTATAACGTAAATAAGGGGTAAATATGAGACATGTCAAGAGGACAAATTTATACTTTGCAGGGGTGCCCTGGACCCAGGCACAGCTTATTATTATTTGATTAAAGGCGGAGCAGATTATTATTAAACACTGGGATGCTGTCTGTATTGTTTGGCGGCCACGTGGTGCACTACTGTGTGTCATATTATGAACTCAGCTTAGGGCATAAAAGGGAGAGGGCCCAAACCATATTTTTGCACCAGGGCCCAACACTTGCAAGTCCTGCCACAGGCCCTGCTGTCAAAATATAGAGAAGTAAAAAGTGGAGGAGTTGATGAAAGAAGATCTGTGATAATTGTGAGCGAAAAAAAAAATCACGGTGTAGAAGCTTTTTGAACAAGAGGCTAACCAGATAGCTGCTTGAATTTTAATAAACAGTATTGGAGAACTGTACAGAAAGAATATTGAATTTGTGGGACTTTTAGTGGCAAAAGGCCTGAGAAAGATTCAGTAACTTACTGAAATAGTGGTAAACAGACTGACTGTCCACACGATAGGGGTCAAGCAGTTAGGTTGTGCCCTTAGGAGGGTTAGGCTGTTTGTTATTTTTTTTACTTACACTGAATTTAAAACTATTTATGTTAAAACTCTAAGGGCTCTATTTATTAACATTATTTTTACTAAAATAAAGTAAAAAAGGGTGTTTTCACACCCTTTTTACTATATTTTAGTATCAATTAAAGTTACTAAAGGGCAATTGGAGTAGAATTCGTAAAATTCTACTCCAAGTCCTAATTATCACTTAGTTTTAGTAAGCAGATCGCATTTCCCATAATTGTAATGGGAAATGTTATCTGGCCAAAGTTACTAAAAATAAATTGTGAAAAAATACCGGGGAAAGCCATCTGATAATAACACCACCTGGAGGTGGCATTATCCAGGGTCTTCCCCGGTTACCAGCCTCCTACTCTGCTCTAACGGGGAGAGCAGAGCCCAGACCTGGCCCCAGTGATCAGCTGTATGGTCTAAATAGACCACACGCTGATACACTGTAAAAAAAAAGAAAGAAAATAGGAAAAAAACTTATCTTTGATCCATGGACCAGTGATCGGGGCTCCCGTGATGTCCTGCCTCCGGTCAGCTGTTCTCCCATGCTGCATTGGGGCCCGGTCGTCACCTGACCGAGTCCCAGTGCACGATGGGATGTCAGCTGACCGGAGCCACGGAGGACATCACCGGAGCACCGATCACTGCAGGTAAGTGTAATTAAGGGAGGGGGGGTTGTGGGAAGGGAAAGGGGGGCCGCGGGGGGGGCATGATCGCGGGGTGGGGCTTATAGGTGAGGCCAGGGCTTAGCGACAGCCTGTCGGTGCATGTGCAGGCACTTGTCATGGTAATTTTTGCAAAAATACCGAGATAAGGCTGCGGCGGGGATTCGCAGGGTCAGAGCTTTATCGCAAGCTCTATCCCTGCAAGGGATTTTTAGTAAACCCGTGTGATATTGCCTGAATTTGCAATGTGAATTCAGTCGGTAATATCACAATATAATATGCATCAGTGGTCGAAGTGGGGCGGTATATGGCAGTATGAGATACCGCCACTTCCCGGTCCCACTTCATTTTAGATGCAGAGGAGAATGTACCAGTGCTAGGATCCAGTATGGCATCCCAGCGCTGGAACAGTGTAGAGATGTGTCCCGCAGGGGACACATCTCGATCGGGACAGCAGAGGCGCTGGCATGTAGCCGGGACAAAGTACCGGGTCCTGGCTACACTAGAAGCACCACGCACTGGGCGGCTGCCAGCCAATCACAAGGCTCACGGCCACCAGCCAATCATGAGCCTCGTGGCCACCAGCCAATCACGAGGCTAGCGGCCGCCAGCCAATGAAAAGCTGCTAAATCGCAGCTTCTCATTGGCACGCATCGGTGCCAGCAGCAACAAAGAACCAAGGCTCCCGGTGCTCCATTCCAGCAGTCAGAGGGAATTAGAGAGAGGGGAGGGTGTGAGAGAGGGGCAGACAGAGGGAGGCAGGCAGTTAGTATTGTAGGAGGTGAAAGAGAGGGAATCAGTAAGTGAGAAGGGCAGGATGTGAGAGGGGGGAGCAGACAGGGAGAAGTGTGTATGGGGAAGGAGGGTGAGAAGTACAATGGGGTGATAGGGAAGCAGGGGCCCAAAGGGGGGGAAGATCAATCTCCATACCCCCACCTCTAAATTCCTTATTTTGGCATCCAAAGCACTGCGCCACCACTGACCACACTACCAGAAATAATTTAATAAACAAAAAACTCCTACAATAGCCCCAGCTTCATGATTGAGAAACTTTCTTTATCTATTAGCCATGCCCCCAAATTATTTGCATTCTGAAGAACTGCATTTAGGAACTCAAATATTTAACAATAAAGATATTTTGGAGAAGAAACAGATGGTCATAAGACTCATAACTGAAACATCTTTACTATCTGGGAAAAAAATACATTTACACAATTGCTCAACATTTATTTTTAGTTTTCTCTGTGTATTATGAGCAGAGATGAGATGACATTTTTCAGGAGGTTTTTTATTTTTATGAATATTAGTCATTCACTCTGAAAACTAGAGAAGTGCGCCGACCCCCGTGTTTTGGATCCGGATTTATCTTCGTGTTTTTGGTTTTGCAAAACCAGCCTCACGTGTTTTGGTTTTGGATCTGTATTTTTTTAATTTAAATAATAATAAAAAAAACATCTAAAATGACGTCATTTTGACCTGTTAGCATGCAATCCAAAACCCGAGTTTGTTTTATGAATCAAAGTTACGAACCACAGGAAGATCCGAACTGGAACTTGGTTTCACTCCAAAGTAATTCCAAACTCGACCTCGGTTTGACTCAGAACCCCTAAGTTCGGTTGTTGTCGGTTCTCTGAGAACCTAACCTGCACATCTCTGATGAAAACAAAGATCATCATTTGGAATTAATTTGTCTTTTAAAAATAATATAACGAAAATGATATAAAAAGAGTAAAAAAGAAAATTAAATAAAATAAAAAAAATTTGTAGGAGGTTGTCTTGTCATTATGCTCCATTGTGGCGATCTCATAATTTCCTCCTAACTGGACGGTGGGTTCCACGTTGAAGAGAATGTCCTCAGGGTTGGGGGTTAGTTTAACTATTTCTACATTATTTTATATATTGTAATTGTCCTTTTTATGCCTCATAGGCTTACACTGATTTGCTATTAGTATAATTAACTATTACAGTTGTCACTTTTACGTTACTTTTATTAGTTGAAATTGAAAAGCTCTTCTCAGTGTTACACAAAACTGGATTTTATTCACCCATTTAAATGCAAATCACCTCCAGTCATGAAGGAGTTAAGGAAAATAATAATAAAAAACATGATGAGAAAACATATTAACGTTAAATTCCGTATTATTTGGAATGCAGTGTTTCTGTACCCTTCTGCCCTCTAGGCGTATAAAAGGCTTCAAGGAAATCGGTACTCCAGTGGGATTGTCATCACTCGGTGGGTGCGTGTGTGACAGCCTGGCCTGCGCTCTGCTCACTTTGATGGCTGCAGGAAATAGAAAACAGATGAGGTATATTTCCCTAAATCCAGGACTGCAGCAGCCCGTGAGGTCCTCAGTCCCGAGGGGTTTCAGCACATGCAGCAACACTTAGATCAGTTTAAATTTACACAGTTTGACACTAAGAGAAATGACGGCTATTTACATTGGCGACCCTTTGGCTGATCTGCAGTTTATGTTGTGGAACAATTGCTGTTTGTTGGAGCATTTTTGGTTGCAGTTTTCTGTATGTAATATATTCATGGTAAACTGGGAATTTCATCTTGGAGAGAGAAAAACAGATTTCCTATTTATGCCACGCTGCCTTTTATTTACAACAGTCCAGTGTGCTGTAAACTTTTATTTTTATTAAATGATTTATACAGTTGGTTAACAACCATTGATAGCTATGTGAGATTAGAATCAGAATTTTCTCCAATGAAGGGGGAGTGGATACAAATATTTGTGATACATTTTTTTTGTGCCTACACATTGTGCTTTTATAAAATTGGGAGTACAAGCTTAATATTTAAGGACCCCTCTTGAAACACATGCAATTTAACCTTGCCAATGAAAAGAAATTCCACACCCTCTGCGTCGACATGAGAGGGATCCATTATGGATCACACTTCAATTCATTCAGCAGCCGGTTTCACCCGCTAACATTCGGACATACTGTATATATTTGGCTTGGGTGATAATATTACTTTTATTTACGCGGAAAATCATGCATGGCTTCTAACACGGAAGAGCTATGGAAATTTTGAACAGTAGGCCCATCATAACATCTAGTCCCAGGCCTGTCAGGTTCTTATAGTAGTGATGTGCGCTGACCCATGTGTTTTGGTTTTGGTTTTGCATCTGGATTCATCTTTCTTTTTTGGTTTTGCTTAGCAATACCACTGAAGTGTTTTGGTTTTGGATCTGGGTTTAAAAAAAAAAAAATCATAAAACGCTTTTAAAAACAGTTACAATCATGTAATTTTTGCAAACCAAAGCCCAAAATTAAAATTTTAAATCTGAATTCTGAACTGTAGGATCTGTCAAGATTCACAAAATTCAGGTGGATTTGGATTTCTGTAGAACCGAACCGCACATCTCAAATCTATAGTATTAATATTGTCGTTGATATGTACTGCCCAGAGTGCTTTCCTGCATCGGACAGTGGGGAAGTCAGGGAGCACAGTAAAACAGGGCCATATATAATAAATGCAGACATGAAAATAATGTAGGGATGTGCGCCGACCCCCGCTTTTTGGATTTGGTTTTGGATCTGCATCTCCTTATGTTTTGGATCTGGATTTGGTTTTACCAAAACCTCCACTTGCATGTTTTGTTTTTGGATCTATATATATATTTTTTTAAATTGATAAAATCTGCTAAAATCACATAATATGTTTTTATTTTTTTGTTCCTACATTATTATTAACCTCAATAACATTAATTTCCACTAGTTTCCAGTCAATTTTGACCACCCCACAGCTCACAATATTGTTTTACTGCGGTTTAGGCCAAAAATTTGCACCAAGCTAGCTGGCTGACTAAGCTAAGCGGCAAAAGTGGATGGCACAAACACGTGGCAGTTCAACTTCCAACATGGCACATCAGGAAACAAATATTTTTATTATTCAGGAGGCCTGAGGGAGTTGGAGTATGTATGTAGTTGAAGGCAGGGGCAGGAAGGGTTGATTGGTAGTAAATTTAATTACATTTTTTGATTCCAAAGCAAATTTATGAGGGAGGAGAGGAGGGGAGGCATTTACAAAAAATATTTTTCTCACTCAAATCAGTCCTTGCCCCAGAAGAATCCTTGAGCACTATGTCTGCTGCTGCTGGAAGTGGATTTTCATCCCAGAAAGGGACCAGGAAGACTACTAGTAGTGCTTTCAAAAACAATTGACTGTTAAGCAACAGCACCCCTGAATGAGGCAGCAGCAATGAACAACACAGACAGCACTCCTTTTTGATGGACAACAAAGCACCCCTGCTGATTGCGGACAGACCACCTGCAGAGTCACAAATACGTGGACGATACACTGCGGCACTGTCACCATACAATAATAGCGCAGCTAAGTTGCTATCGCACACACAAAAAAAAAAACACTTTTATTTTTTTTAAAACTGGGGAAGAGCACCCCTAATTGACAGAGCACCCTCCCCCCCATCCCCCCCAGACAACACAGCACCCTTTTATGGACTTCAGCCTTAGCCTGATGGGCAGGACAAAAACACAGCAGCAACCACAGTTAATTGACAGGACAAATGACACAGCAGCTGCAGCACCCACTGAAGGAAGCCCCCCTTTATATACTGCAGCCTAAGCCCCTTTATGGACAACACAGCAGGAGCCTTCAGGCCAAGACTCTGACTGGGCACACACACCGAGTGACTGACAGTGACTGACTACGTCTGCTAGCTTCTCTCTCTACAGCCGGAGTGAAAAAGGTGCCAACCGCGGGGACTTTTATATAATCCAAAACCCACGAGGATTCGTCAGTGTGAGGATGACGCATTTTTGTCTCGTTTTCGGAACCGAGTCAGGCGGGAAAACCCGAGCCTAGTTCCGTTTTCGCCTCCAATCTGTGCTCTCAGAGAACCGACCTTGCTCATCTCTAAAATAAAGGGTACAGAGCGTCTTGCTCAAAAGAGAATGTACTGTAGTAGGAAATGGGAAAACTTATATTGTGTATACAGGAATAAGAAATGTACTTTACCCAAACACTTTATCAGTTCTGCTGTCATAGGTTACAACATACTTAAATCCATAAAATTATTATTATTTATTAACAGTTTCTAATATAGCGCAGCAAATTCCGTTGCGCTTTACAATTTCAATCAACATTAACATTATACTGGGTTGTAAAAGACATACATACATGACCTACATAAGGGTAAGAGGGCCCTGCTCGCAAGCTTACAATCTGTAGGGAAATAGGTGTTGATACACAAGGAGAGGTGCTACATATTGCAAATTGGTCCAGCCCTATTGCAGATATTCTTGGTGAGTTGTATAATCCAATCAAACTGGAAAGTTGGCCTAGGGTTAGGAGGATGTTAAATTGAAGAAAGAGAAGATGTAATAGGTGTTTACTATAAGAAGAGAGTTAGATAGGGAGCTATTAAAGGTTAGTGGGCGGTCCTGGAATCTGATAAGCTTGTCTGAAGAGGTGAGTTTTCAGAGAACGCTTGAATGTTTGGAAACTACTGGAAAGTCGTATTGTGCATGGTAGGGCATTTCACAGGGTGGGTGCAGCCCGAAAAAAGTCCTATAACCGTGCATGGGAACAAGTAATGCGCGGGGATGAGAGACGCAGATCTTGTGCAGAACGGAGATGTCGGGTTGGAAGATATTTTGAGATAAGTGAAGAAATGTATGTTGGTGTGGATTGGTTAATAGCTTTATGTGTGAGTGTAAGTATTTAAAATTTGAATACGGTAGAAGACCAGCAGCCAATGGAGGGACTGACAGAGTGGGTCAGCAGACACTGAATGTTTGGTGAGAAAGATCAACCTCACAGCTGCATTCAAAATGGATTGTAGTGGGGAGAGCCTGTTTTTGGGAAGACCAATAAGGAGACTATTGCAATGGTCAATGCGGGGAATTATGAGTTTTTGCAGTGTCTTGCATAAGATATGGTCGAATTTTGGCTATGTTTTTTAGATGTATGTAACAGGATTTAGAGACAGATTGAATGTGGGGAACAAAAGACAGTTCAGAGTCAAGGATGACACCTAGGCAGCAAGCTTGTGAGGTGGGGTTGATTGTCGAGTTGTCAACAGTAATAGAGGTATCAGGTTGGTAACTGCTATTGGCCGGTGGAAATATAATTAATTCTGTTTTGGATATATTAAGTTTGAGGTAACGAGATGACATCCAAGATGAAATGGCAGATAGACATTCAGTGACACGGACCAGCACAGATGGCGACAAATCTGGGGAGGATAGGTAAATTTAAGTATTGTCTGCATACAGATGATACTGAAAACCAAAAGAGCTGATTAGTTTACCAAGAGAGGTGGTATATATTGAGAAAAGCAGAGGACCTAATACTGAACCTTGTGGTACTCCAACTGATAGAGGTAGCAAAGCGGAGGTAGAATCAGAAAAGCGAACAGTGAAAGAGCGATTAGATAGAGAACCAAGAACGGGCTGTGTCTTGAAGACCTATAGAATGTAGTGTTTGTATGAGAAGAGAGTGGTCAACAGTGTCAAAGGCAGCTGAGAGATCTAGAAAAATTAGAAGTGAATAACGGCCTTTAGCCTTGGCAGTGACCAGATCATTTACTACCTTAGTCAGTGCTGTCTCAGTGGAGTGTTGGGAACGAAAGCCTGACTGAAGTGGATCCAATAAGTTATGGGTGTTAAGAAGTGTGTGAGGTGAGTGTAGGCAAATCTCTCCAGTAGCTTGGAGGGGCAAGGTAGCTGGGAGATAGGATGGTAATTTGAGAGAGAGTTAGAGTCAGAATTTTGTTTTTTCAAAATGGGAGTGATCACTGCATGCTTGAACAGTGATGGAAAGATACCAGTAGAGAAAGAGAGATTACAGATTTTAGTTAAGTGTGGAATGAGCACTGGAGACAGAGCTTTACTGATTTGTGAGGGTATAGGATCAAGAAGAGAGGTAGTAGAGTAGGAGGATGAGAAGAGTGTAGCTACTTCATCTTCATTAGTGGGGTCAAGTGATGAGAACGTGCCACTGGGTTCAGGTAGAGAATTAAACAAGACCCTGGCTGAGGAAGTGCATACCATTTCATTTCGGATATTATCAATCTTGTTTTTGAAATAGGAAGCAAGATCTTGTGCACTGATAGTAGTAGGTGGGTTTGGTGACGGAGGGGTAAGAAGTGATTTCAATGTATTAAAAAGTCGCTTGGGGTTAGAGGCTTGGGCAGAGATAACAAATTGGAAATATGTCTGTTTGGCATTATCCAATGCATTATGATAAGGGTGGTAGATCGTCTTATATTTGAGGAAGTCACTTGGAGTATGAGACTTTTGCCACTGACGTTCTTCTTTACGTGAGAGTTTTTGTAGGTGTCTTGTGAATTTTGAATGCCATGGTTGACATCTAAGCCTACACAGAATGTGATGGGTAGCTGGAGCTACTTCATCAAGGGCTAGTTCTAGGGTCTGGTTCAGGTGTGATACAGTAGTCTCAGGAGAAGTGAAATTAGAAATAGGTAAGAGTGATTGTTGCAGAGAGGTGGATAGTTGTTCAAAATTAATAGCATTAATATCTCTGCGGGTTTTAAGGAGGTTTGGTTGATTTGCTTGGCATTGAGGTTGATGTAATGGAGGAGAGTGTGCAGGTGATAAGGTTATGATCTGAGAGAAGGAAAGGAGAATTAGTGAAATCAGAGACTGAGCATAGTCTGGTAAATACAAGATCAAGGCAGTGGCCATCTTGATGAGTAGAGGAGTCAGTCCATTGGGAGAGGCCAAGAGAGGATGTTAAGGAGAGAAGTTTGGAGGCATGAGGGGATTGTGGATTGGTGGAGATGTCAGAGGATAGGAAGTGAGGGAGCCAGGCAGAAAAATGTTCCAGAAATTGATTGGGTGGTCCAGGTGGACGATAGATAGTAGCAATGCGCAGAGAGAAAGGAGTGAAAGTCCTAATAGAATGTACTTCAAATGATGTAAATGTAAGGGATGGTACCTGTGGAATAACTGTATATGTAAAAGATTGGGACAGTAGTATTCCTACTGCACCTCCTTTACTATTACCAGGTCTGGAGGTGTGTGTGAAGTGTAAGCCACCATGTGAGAGTGCTGCAGGGGAGGCAGTGTCTGTTTGTGTGAGCCATGTTTCTGTTAATGCCAGAAGATTGAGGTTATTTGAAATAAAGAGGTCTTAAATCATTGTGTGTGGATTAGTATCTCTTTAGTTTCACAGAACAGCCTTGTCCATCCGTATTATATAGGATATCATGAACCATTCAGTCCACTCTGTATATTCAGCTGCTTCTAGAATAAAGCTAAGAATCTACTTTCATGAAGGTTCCATTGCAGCTGTTTCTTATGGACATGTCATATACTGTAAATGTAGCCCTTGCAGGCAGCAATAACAAAACTTCCATGAGGATATTTGAAGCCAGCCATATATCATAGTCAGGGGCGCTGAGAGGGGGGGGGGAGCGAGTACTGATTACCCGGGCCCGGCCATGCCAGGGGGTCCAGGCCGCAGCACAACGATAACTGTTTTGAGGTTTATTTAAAAAAAACAACAATCAGCTTTATTACACCTCCGCCGTGAGGGGCGGCAGCGGTAGTGGTGTCGGCAAGGGGGGAGTGGGTGTGGGGGGTTAGTGAGTCATCGGACTATCCCAGCGTGCATGACTCACTTGCTCCTTGCTCACAGCTGCCGCACCGCTGCGGAGCTAATGTTCTCGCGAGATGATGACATCATCATTTTGCAAGGCTCTCACTCTATACCAGGCTCCGGAAGATGGGCGGGGATTGGGAGGCACAACAGGAGGCAGGCATCAAGCTGGATGACCCTGAGGCTGGGCTCAGAGTGTGACTGAGGGGAAGGGAAGTGCCGAGGAGAGTGCCCAGCTGGACACTGTGAGTGACTTTGACACTGCTTATATTAATTTATAAATGCATCCTGCCTTTAGTGTATTAGTTATGCATTATATGTGTGTGTATATATATATATATATATATATATATGTGTGTATATAGATGTGTGTGTGTGTACATATATATATATAGAGATGCGTGTGTATGTACAGTATATATAGATGTGTGTGTGTGTGTGTATATAGATGTGTGTGTGTGTACATATATATATATAGAGATGCGTGTGTATGTACAGTATATATAGATGTGTGTGTGTGTATATATATATATATATATATATAAATATATATATATAGATGTGTGTGTATATATATATATATATAGATGTGTATGTATATATATATATATATATATGTGTGTGTGTCTGAGTATGTATGTGTTGTGACACAGTCAGATTAGGGGTCCCTCTCCTGGGTAGAGGACTCCTTCCTTACACACACAGCAGCTGTGAAACAGTATGCCAGTCTGGATTCGATTACAAGCTGGTCGGCGCCAGTCTTTATTGTGCAATGTCAGAAATAACATAAAGAAAACAAACATAAATCCTAGCCCTGTCGGGGCACTAACTTCGCAAGTGACTTCCCTCACTACAAGAACCTGGCAGGGCCTAATGCCCTCGCCAGCAACAAAGGCACAGCACAGCACTTACAAATAGGTTTTCAAGTGTCTCTGAGCAAACTCCCTGCCTGCTCTCCCAGGTGAGACACTCAGCCCTAAACACACTAGGCTTATATTGGCCACTCTCAGGTGGAAACCCTAACAAGCCTGTTACCAGGCTGCAAGGCCCAAAACCTGGAGCGGCCGTGGGTGGAGCCCTCCCTCTCCTCTCACCCACAACCCCCAGGTCCCAAACCGGCTTTTCAAAAAGCCGAGACTCAAGCCTGCTACACTGCAGACTTTCTCCTGGGGGTTTAGAACTCATAAGACAGGAATCTGGGACAAATGTACCTGCCACAGACCACTTTACCAGTGATCCTATCACATATCCCCCCCCTTTGTTTCGACCTGTGGGGCGGAACAACTGAAGCCCCCCAACAATGAACGCGTGACAACGCGTCTGCATTGGCCAGCTGGCTTCCTGGCCTGTGTTCCACTGCAAATGTAAAAGTTTGTAACGCCAAGAACCATCTCGTAATTCTCGCATTACTGTCCTTATTTCCGGACATCCACTTCAAAGGGGCATGGTCAGTGATCAATTTGAACTTTCTTCCAACCAAGTAGTACCTGAGAGCCTCTAACGCCCACTTTATGGCCAACGCCTCCTTCTCCACTGTGGCATAGTTTCTCTCATGTACATTCAACTTTCTGCTAAGATAGAAAATAGGGTGTTCCTCACCCTCCTTGTTCTGGGACAGGACCGCTCCTATGCCTACTTCTGATGCATCGGTTTGTTCTATGAATTCCCTTTCAAAATTAGGAGTCATCAGGACTGGTTGGGAACACAATGCTACTTTCAACTCCTGAAAAGCTTTCTCTGCCTCAGGACTCCATTCTACCATGACTTTTTGTTTGCCTTTGGTCAGGTCAGTCAGTGGGACTGCCATGGTGGCAAAGTTGGGTATAAACCTCCTGTAGTACCCCGTAATTCCCAAGAAGGCTCTCACCTGTTTCTTATTCAGAGGCCGTGGCCAGTTTTGTATGGCATCAACCTTATTGAGCTGAGGCTTTATCAGGCCTCTGCCAATGGTGTATCCCAGATATTTTACTTCCTCCATGCCTAGACAACACTTTTTTGGGTTGGCTGTCAAACCTGCCTTATAGATGGAGTCCAACACTGCTTGTACCCTGGGTAAGTGAGACTGCCAATCAGGACTATGAATGACCACATCTTCCAGATAAGCAGCCGCATACCGTCCATGGGGCCTTAGAATCCTGTCCATCATTCTTTGGAAGGTAGCAGGTGCCCCATGTAGCCCGAAGGGCAACATCTTGTACTGAAACAAGCCCTCTGGCGCTGAAAAAGCTGTCTTTTGTTTGGCGCTCTCGGTTAACGGCACTTGCCAATACCCTTTGGTTAGGTCAAGAGTGGTTAAATACCTTGCCTTCCCTAGTCTCTCAATCAGTTCATCCACTCTTGGCATCGGGTAGGCATCGAATTTTGAAACACTGTTCAATTTTCGGAAGTCATTGCAGAAACGCACACTCCCGTCGGGCTTTGGAATCAACACAATGGGACTTGACCATTCACTATGTGATTCTTCAATAACCCCTAACTCTAGCATATTTTCAATTTCTTTCGACACCGATTCTCTCTGTGCCTCTGGTAACCCATAGGGCTTTAGATTAACTTTAACCCCTGGGTCAGTGATTATGTCATGTTTAATGACCGAGGTTTTCCCAGGTACGTCAGAGAACAGCACCCTATTTCTGATCAGAAACTCCTTGACCTCTTGTTGTTGAATTGCCGACAGGGTTTTTGCCACTGTCACTTCGGGAACTAAGGGCCCTGGATTTACTGGAGGGGCTCGGACGGCCGACAGTACCATTCTATCTTTCCCCTTCTTAGTCACCTGATATAACAAATCCTTACACATTGCCATGTGGGGATAGGACAAAGGACTATCAGGGTCTACGGGTTTACCATCAACTACTTTTACATTCTCCCTGGCTTTTACCAAAGTAGGGTCATTCAACTGCTCCACGGCAAAGACCTCTCTTCTGACCTCTAAATCAGGCAGACGATCAACTGGCCCAACAACACTTCCCACCTCAATGGGAGGCACATCAGTTGGCGGGCCACCGTCACACTCCGCATTCTCTAGTTTGCCAATCATAGTAGAAAAAGGGAATACCTCTGACTCAGAAGAAACTCCCTCCTCCACTACATCGACAACCTTCTCAAATGGATCGGGGTTGTTCACTTCTGGAACAAAACGGCTTTCCCAAAACTTCCAGAAGTGAGCAAAGTCTCTCCCCAATATTGCATCGTACATCAGACCATGCACCAAACCCACAGAAACTATAGCAGAGCCACATGGTGTCTCGATGTTCACCTCGGCAGTAACATAATATCGAGTATCCCCATGTATGCAGGTCACACCAACAGTTTTCCCCTTATGCCTCAAGGGGTTCACCAGCTCAGCTTTCATAAGTGTCACCAAGCTACCAGAGTCAAACAGTGCCTCTACTCGGTTGCCATCTACAGTGAGTACACACATGTGCTTATCAGTCTCAGCCTGCCGGTCAGCCGTACAGGCTGTCTGTGCAAAGAAAGAAGCCCTGCGGTAGACATGAGCAGTATCACATTGCATAGGTTCAGTTGTAAGTGAACAATTAGCGGCAATATGGCCAAAGTCACCACATCGGAAACACTGAGTCATATTAATGTCTATTCGTTTACGGGGCAAGAACCTTCCTGGCCTGGCAGGCCTGTCTCCAGGTTCTACACCCTCAGTCTTAGGTACATTCCACCGCCCAGCACCCTTCTCCCCTGGAACAGTCTTACCAGTGTCTGTGGGAGTTCGCCGGTGCGCCATTGGGGCTCGGTGGGGCATACTCATCAGCTCCTCAGCCGCCATGTACAACTCCACCAGCTCAACCAACTGGTCCGCGGACTTAGGGTCTGCATGGCTCACCCACTTGCGCAGAGTCACAGGTAATGATCGCAGGTACCGGTCCATCACGACCCTTTCCACGATCTGTGGTCCCGTCAGCGTCTCGGGCTGTAGCCATTTTGAGGACAGATGGACGAGGTCATGCATCTGTGAACGTGGAGGCTTGTCCATATGGAACTCCCAGCGGTGGACCCGTTGGGCACGAACAAAGGTGGTGACTCCCAAGTGAGTTAGGATCTCCTGTTTTAGTTTTTTATAGTCCTTGGCATCAGCCAGGCATAAGTCGAAATAGGCCTTTTGTGGCTCCCCCGACAGAAAAGGTGCCACCAGACTTGCCCACTGCTCCTTGGGCCAACTCTCCCTTTCGGCCGTTCTTTCAAATGCGGTGAGGTAGGCCTCCACATCATCGCCCGAAGTCATCTTTTGGAGGAAGTGACTGGCTCGTATGGAGTGAGTGGTGGTGGGAGGACCAGTAGTAACATCTCTGGGCTGGGCGACCAGGTGCTGTACCACCTCTTTTATGGCCCGGCTGTTTTCCGCTAAGGCCTTGCTGTTTTCCGCTAAGGCCTGGCGGGTTTCATCGACGGTGACCTGTTGTTGCCTCTGGGCTGTCTCCAAGGCCAACAGTTGCACCCTGGTGGATTCCTGCTGAGCTCTGGTAGATTCCTGCTGAAACTTGTTTGTCTCCTGCTGAGCTGCTGTAGCTTGGAGCAAGGCCTTAATAATGTCCTCCATTTTGTCCTGGGGTGTAGGTTGGAAGCTGAACCTTGCCTCTCTGAGCATTGGCTGGCGCCTCCTCTATGGGACTCCAAGGACACAGTGTTATTTCCACACTCACCAATTGGGTGTCTGTCCCTTTAATTTTTAAACGGAAAGTTTTCCTCTCGCTGCAACTTCAGTGTGTGTGGGTGCCCGCATTCTCCACCATATTGTGACACAGTCAGATTAGGGGTCCCTCTCCTGGGTAGAGGACTCCTTCCTTACACACACAGCAGCTGGGAAACAGTACGCCAGTCTGGATTCGATTACAAGCTGGTCGGCGCCAGTCTTTATTGTGCAATGTCAGAAATAACATAAAGAAAACAATCATAAATCCTAGCCCTGTCGGGGCACTAACTTCACAAGGGACTTCCCTCACTACAAGAACCTGGCAGGGCCTAATGCCCTCGCCAGCAACAAAGGCACAGCACAGCACTTACAAATAGGTTTTCAAGTGTCTCTGAGCAAACTCCCTGCCTGCTCTCCCAGGTGAGACACTCAGCCCTAAACACACTAGGCTTATATTGGCCACTCTCAGGTGGAAACCCTAACAAGCCTGTTACCAGGCTGCAAGGCCCAAAACCTGGAGCGGCCGTGGGTGGAGCCCTCCCTCTCCTCTCACCCACAACCCCCAGGTCCCAAACCGGCTTTTCAAAAAGCCGAGACTCAAGCCTGCTACACTGCAGACTTTCTCCTGGGGGTTTAGAACACATAAGACAGGAATCTGGGACAAATGTACCTGCCACAGACCACTTTACCAGTGATCCTATCACAGTGTGTGTATATATAGATGTGTGTGTGTGTGTGTATATATATATATATATACATATATGTATCTATAGATGTGTGTGTGTATATATATAGATGTGTGTGTATGTACGTGTGTATGTATATATATATACATATATATATATATATGCGTGTGTGTATGTATGTATATGTGTGTATATATATACATATATATATAATATATATATATATGTATATGTATATATATATATATCATGTAGAGGGGCACTCTTGGATCCATGATATAAATGCCTCCATGATGTATATGCCTCCATGATGTAAATGCCGGGATGCCTTACTTAAGTAAAGTACAGCATGCAGGTGTCCATGACAAAGGACCAGGTGACACTCACACGCAGGGGTGCCGAGAGGGGAGGGAGTGGGTACAGATGCCCCGGGGGCCGGGCCTGGCAGGGGGGAGTGGTTGGACGGGTCTCTGTCTCCGCATGATCGCACGCTGGCTGTGTGTCAACTACACAGACAGTGTGTCACTACTTACAGGCTGCAGCCGCACAGCTGCGGAGCACTCGTGAGATGATGACATCATCATTTTGCGAGGCTCTCATCACCAGAAGGCAGCGCGGCTCCGTGTGGCAGCGGCGGGCGGGGCTTGAGGGATCGCAGATAGCAGGGATGCAAAAGGGACGTGCCGCTAGGCCACACTCCTTTACATATATGCCACGCCCATTTTTAGGAGCGTGCATGCCTTGGGCATGTGGATATCTCAAGTGCAGTCCATTCAATGTTGGAAGGTATGATATTAAAATATACAGTATATATATATATATATAATATATGTGCAGCCCTGCCCCTAACATGATGTGACCACACCCCATCCATGGTGGGGGGGTGGCCTGGGAAGTTACTGTACCAGGGCCCAGGATTTCTCTTGGCATCCCTGATCATAGTATGACATACTCCATAAGCTAACCTTCCTTTCTGCAACCCTGTATAAAAATGCAGTAAAGGCAGTCTACATTTTTATAATGGGTTGGGAGGTCATGCAGTGTTGAAAACTTGGCTTAATTTTATAAAAATGGACGATTGTCTCAATGGTCTCTCAATAGACGATTGTTAGGGGATATAGGTTGATATTTATGCAGAAAACATTTCATATTGAAATTCACCCTTTAGTAATGGGCAGAGGAATACGACGTGAACAAGGGATCAAGCAAGGTTAGTTTGGTATTCTGCTTTATCTGCCAACCTGTCTATCCGTGGAGTAAAATATTCATCTTTTGTCAATTGTTCTACAGCCTTTGGCCAATATGTGGAACAATGTGTTTTATCTGTGAATAAATGAATAAACCTGTGTTAAGTCTTCTTCTCATGGCATAAATCTATAAATATTACTCTGCATACGCTGACCACTGAGTTTCATATTGTTCCTGGAAGAGTCTGGCAGAGTCAGAGGTTCTGTAAAATATATTAATATGTATCAAACATACCATAGGCTACTTAGAGCACCAGCCAAAGACTGACAGATTTTCATATATTGATGGAAGTTTTGGCTTCCAAAACAACTCTGTGTACAACGCCGATAATTATCTGGATTATTGGGGGAAAAAAATGACTTAATTTCCCTAGGAAGGTCTTCAATTATTGTCTAAGCCATATACTGCATTTAGAGGAATGTGCCTTTGGCACACTAGATGTAGAGTGTTCTGCAATGCCATGTACCTTACTCCTTACCATGTAGATCATGTATCCTATGTAACATTATAGGGGGGAAGGCTACAATTGTAAGTTTTTTTAGTTTCTGTGAATTAGTAATACATTTCATGGACAGCTGGTAGGAATTAAGGTTACGCACTCATAATAAGAGACAAATTCCATCAACATTTTGTTTCTCCTGCTGGGAACTACCCTGGCAGTATAATAGAATTTAACCGTGAAATTAACCTTAATGAAAAAATTGTTTTTCCATTTGTGCAACTATTGTTAAATAGTAGTTATTGCATAAAAAAAATCAACCAAGAAAACTGTTTAAAGAAATTATACTGTGGCTTTTTGAAACTTCTTTTTATTTTTAAATTTTTGTTTCTTTTTCTGATGTCTGTTGAAGAAGGGAACATTTATAATATACACTGTTAACAAAGGTCACACCTGGATAGGTTTGGGGCCGGCACTCAGGCTCCCGGCGGTCAGAATCCCAGGTTTAGGATACCGACACCTGTCTAACCCTACCCCTTTCCCTCCCCGCACACTAAACCTAACCTGACCCCCTAGTGCCTAAACCTAAATCCACCAACCTAGTGTCTAACCCTACTCCTCCTTCCCCAGTGCCTAACCCTAACCTAGTACCTAACCCTAACCCTAACTTTAACCCTTCGCTTAACACCACTACTTATCATCAGGATGCCAGCGGTCGGGATGCTGGTGCCGGGATTCTGACTGGTGTCAGGATTCCGGCTTGGGCATTCTGAGCTTCGACATCCCAACAGCCAGGATTTCAACTACATCCCCCTGGATAAGCTGGTCTGATTACTGGTGGGGAGCAGCTATTTAAATATTATAATGTGCCTGATTAGCCAGACACATAAGTGATATTCTGAGCACTGCACAGCATATAAATAAATGATGATGATAATAATAATAATAATAATAATAATAATAATAATAATAAAAATAATAAATTACAATAATAATAATGTCTGTGATATTAATGTGAATATGATCTAGGTGTGGCAATAGGTGATGGAATAGGTGGAAGTGTTGGGTAATTGGAGTATATGGGGGGGTACATGGGGAATAAACCTTGATTAGTTGCGTGCAAAATTTTAAAAGTTATGCTATACAGGTGTTGTTGTGGAACTTTTCTGTTATTGATCAATTGTGTAGCAATTTATTATATACTGAATGTAATATCATTATCCAGCTGCTACATAATATCTATGAGATAGTTTGCTGATTTTTATATTTATATATGTTTTTTATTTCTATTTTTTAATAATTTGTTTATATGTTTATGCTTTATTGTTTTGTCTGAGGCATACCAGCGCAGTATACAGTTTCTCTGTTATTGCTCAAACTGCAAAAATAGCCACATAGATCTCATATGGGTAGTGGTATACTGTATGTGTTCACAACCAAAGAATATGGGTAGAATTTTAATCTTATTACGTGATAGCTGGTTACAATTAGAAACAGAGGTTACTGTGGCATCTCCTCCTAGACCCCAACAGTCCCTAGGCATGACCAGGTGGTGTATGGACTGGTACTTTGTGATTTGATGCGTAGCATATAGTGTCTATAAAATAGAAATGTTATTAGTTGTGTTTTCTGTAGTCTTCTCTGTTACAGACTGCCTTGTGACATCAGTGCGGCCAATTGAAGCAGGTGTCGTGAGAGGCCATACATCAACAAGTGCGATTTCCCGATTCCCTGATTCCCCGGTCCCCGATCACCAACTCTTAATCAATCAACAAAATCTAACATGTTAGAAATCCTCAACTCGCTGATTCTGACCATTGTTTGGGTCGGAATAGGTGAATCGAGGATTTTCAACATGTTAGATTTTTTTGTTTTACACAATCATCGGCACATAACAGAATTGTGCTGATTGTGGATTCATGAATAGGCTGCTTAAGGCAGAAAGTTTTGAGTGCAGCAAAGTGTAAGGAATTAATAAGTTCTCTTGCTGACAAAGTCTATATTAGAGAATTCTATAATATAGTAATAAAGTGTCAACATTTGAATTTATTGCTATAAAATGCAGAAATAAAAGTGCTTATGGTCATGTGAGATAAAGCGGTCACTTCTTCAGTGGGTATCCAGGTAGCAAAATTAACCCTGCGGCTGTGTGCATAGGATACTTCTGTTGATTTATAAAGGATAGAACTCAGTCTGTAGGATGAGGAAATATGCAGCTTTATCTGCAAATGAAACCCTTAGAGGATATCAGGTGACATATTACTACGGCACACATAATGCTAACCTGGCAGTATTTGCTGAATTCCAGACAATGACCATCAACTCTTGTTAGCTTCTTGTTGAATCAATGTAAATAAGATATATTTTATAACACGTAAAATATCAGTTACAAAGATAAATGTTGTATTGTTTCTTTTCAGAGTTGCAGACACATAATTGATGTGAAAGGGAAATGTGCTTGAGAAATTCAGTCTGACCTTTTAAGTCAATTACTCCACTGCTCGAGGGCTTTGCCAAATTTCCTCCCATAAGACAGCATGTCAAGGGCACGAAGGGTGACTTCCAGTCCCCTACACGCCAACACACACATAACTATCCGCGTCTGCAAATGATCATGAAAGGAAAAGCGTGATTCATCATATAGGCTTCAATTGTTCTTCCGATAGACTTTGATTGCTGCTCTGGATCATAACACTTGCTATAGCCCACAAAATAATGCCAAGGTTGGTTTATCCACTCTCATGGAAGCAATGTGTATATTGACTAATTCAAATTTTGTTAAGCTGTACTACTAACTTGAAATACTGTTCACCTACAATACAAATCAAAGGTATTCAACAATTATACAGTAGGTCACCCTATCAGGGAAGGGTTTTACAGGTTTGTCTTTGGGTTTTACTTAGTGTCAAGTATTACTTACCAGTCCTAATGATGCTACTTGGTCACCAGATACTCACTGACTTTATATTCCATTATAGGGGTTCATCATTAGGATCATTTGTGCTACTTCCCACTGTCTATTCTGTCAAAAGAATGTGATGGTCAAGATAACACCACCCCCCTATTTGGTTCTGGCATCAGGTACTCAAATAATATACCATATCCTGTGACACAGATTCACACAAACATGCTCTATGGCAGAAATGTCTGCACCTTAATACATACAGTAAGCTGCATATACGAGATATACACTTAGCTGTCAATATAAATAAACTATGTTAGTCCTTCATTGTTTATATTGGAGAAGGTGGATGTAGTCACAACTCCCATGTAGGAGTCTGAGAAATTAAACTGTCTCATCAAAATCAGGGCTATAGAGAGATATGCAATTCAGAATCTAATTACACTGTAGAGGCACAAGACTTGGGCTATATTAACATAAATGGCACAAAATGTTTACCTCCACAGTGTGTAGGTGGCTTGTGCATTTTGGGTAAACTTAACATGAATGTTGCTACTAGCCTGCCAAATGTTTTACTTCTGGGCAGGACCCCCATATATGATATAATATTACAAGATCTAAAACATGAAGGAGGATTGTAGTGATAAATGTATTAACAAACAGAACTTCCTTACTAGTGTTACGCTCCCAACTACTAAAACCACTTTCTTACCGCTCCGGTGCCTGTCCAGGATAGTACAGAGGTCCGCTCACTCTGCACATCACTCCCGGCATGTGCTGAGGTCTGTCTGTGCTGTTCCTGCCACGTCCGCTCAGTGGGCCTGACCCGGACGCTATGCTGCGCTCGCTCGCATTGAGTGATTTTTCGCAATCTGCGCATGCGTATGAGTCGCAATGCGCATGCGCGAACCAATCATTGCAATGGGAAAGTGCTCGCCCGTAGCCCGCAGTCGGATTCTATTTTGAGTGGCAGATAGTGCCATTTGTGGGTGGTAACAGGTGAAGGTGCTTGTAAACGGGGGTGTGGATGAGTGAACGCAGGCGTGCCTGACCGTCAGAATGGCGTTTAATGGGTGTGCATAATTAGCAAAGTAGCGTCATTACACATGTGACTAGGTTGTATTTTAGCCTGAACTGCTCGCAATGTTGTGGTGGGAAAATTCTACCACAAGTGCTGCGAGCAGCTCCGATGGCTCTTGATGTTCCCGATTAATCCTACAATTGCCAGAGATGACGTGTATTGCGAGTGGCATAGGGGCGTCTTTACACAGGTGCGAGCGCATAGTGCGGCCGCTCGCTATTACTTAGTGGGCGGCTTAACGCGACGTAGTGCGAGCACATGATTTAAATAGCCGGCCCCTTTTAGCCAGCGAGCGGACGCAAATAGCGTCCGGGTCTGAATCAGGCCCAGTGTCCTGTTACTGAGCATGGAGAGGGCTCTCTGCAGCCTCTTGCTCACAGCGTGTCTTCCCAACATGATGATGGCACACAGGCTGCACGCCAGAGTTCCGTCCTAAACAACAGTATGGGTGCAGCTATGTTGGGCTCTGTCACCTGACGCTCTTCCTCCACTCAGAGAGCAGCTTGCAGACCAGCTGATCACAGCATCCAATCCCTGGGGATCTTCCCCTATAAACTCCATTTCCAGACTGGCCTCTGGGCCTGATTCACAGCTGCTCGCAAAAAGCGAGCGCTCGCTCTGAAACAGGGTGTCCGCTTTGTTTTAAAAAACCCGGCCTCCTGGCCGCTCGCTAAGCTGTGGGTGACCACCCACAGCTTCAGTGAGCAGCCAGGTGATGGTCGCGATGATCACGACCATCGAGACCATCGGGCTTGCGACGAGACCCTTGTGGTAGGGTCTCATCTGCCGCAAGCCTCAGTGAGCATCCGGCTCTAATAGAGCCGGAAGCTCACTACTGACATCACTCGTGATGTCAGTAGGGCCGCCCACAAATGGCAGGTGTTGAACGCCTCCATTTGTCCAGCCACCCCCCCACCCTGCCTACAAAACAGGGCGAACTGTCGATCAACATCGATAGCTGCCCCGTTTGTAGCGAGCCCCTGAGCGAGAGAATTTCTCTCTCGCTCCGAGGCTTGCGCACGCCACGCTTGCGAAATGCCCCACCATCGACCCGCTTGCGAGCGCATAGCACTTGCGAGCAGGTCTGATTTAGGCCCTCTGTTACCAGAACAACATCGCTTCTTGCTGAAGTTACAGTTCAGTGCTAAGCTCCCAGGTACTCTGGACGGTCCCAGTCCGTTATGTCCAGTTCCTATACCTGGTAAACAAGTCTCCTATAACATTCTTCACACCACTCTGGTTTTATCACTGAGACTTGTTTTTACAGCCACCATCGGTTCCAGATGATACCTCCAACCATTGGTCTCATCCGATGCTTCCAACATTGGACTCATATTAATTAGTTCTTCAATTCATCAACATCGGTCCCAACCAGTCAAGTTCATCAATTCATCAACATCAGACTCATATTAATGAAGTTCCTCAATTCATCAACATCGGTCCCAGCCGATCAAGGTCATCAATTCATCAATATCAGACTTTTATCAATTAAGTTCTTCAGTTCATCAACATCAGTACCAACCGATCAAGTTCATCAATTCATAAATATCGGACTCTTATCAATTAAGTGCTTCAAATCATCAACATAAATTTCAAACTCATCCAGCTCTCAATCCAGCTTCATCGATCCAAATCTGACTCTGCTCATTCATTCAATATTATCATCTCCAGTTCTGATTCCAACCTGCTGTTTCATAAAGACATTCCATTCTTGATCTCGCCTTCAGGCCGATCATCCTCTGCAGCTCCTCTACCTCCTCACAGCAATACATGAGGAAGTCCTGGCTCAAGCCAGCAGGTTTATTCACATTTCCTAAATCTCCTCTTCAGCCTCCCAGGCCTGTTCCAGCCCAAACCAACCCTCAGATGTGACAACTAGATTTATATATCAAAATCGGTATTTTCCATAGTGCATCTGAGTAAAGGACCACACACCTGAAATACATTGCCTCTGTACCTTCCTATCTTAAACAGTAACTAGGAAGTACAGTACCTGCAAAACATGTTTCCATGTGTACAGCATGCTCCCGAATCAAGTGTACACAAGTATGGGGATGCAGAGTCATATGTATGTCATCACCACTTGGGACTGAAGGGGGGTAACTAGGCTGTAATGGGGTATGTTAAGGTAATTGCAGGCTAGGCAGAATTAGCCGGAAGCATAAATATGCCTATATTCAGATGGATCATTTGCACCAAGGATAAGGCTGGTATAAGTGTGGACTGATATTGATGACTTGTGTAAAACGAGTACAAAAGAGTGCTTCGGCTACAGAGATGCACACAAATCTGGATACGGAAGAACATACATAATTATGTCTATGCCTGCAATGCTAGTGCATTGATCCCATTGCATTTCACATTAGTCAGTTCCTCAATGGTGCCAAGCTAAAAAAAAGTTACATTTAGTAAAGGGGGTATATGTACTAAAGGTCGATTTTGATCAATTGTAAATCAATTTAAATCGATCTAAATCGATGTTGTGTTTCTAGGGCCGAATCGCATATTTACTAACAGCCACATTCTTTTTTAGCTTTTTAAGTTTTAGTAAATGTTTGATTTAGCACTAGAAACACAACATCAATATAGATTAATTTAGATCCATTTAAATAGTAAATATATACCCCAAGGTGTGCAAAGTGTCCCGTTTCTGCTGACATGAATGACACCCTACAAAATATATTTTTGTGTTTTCTTCAAGGAAAATAGAAGTATAAAAATATAAAATGTCACATAAAAATGAAATGTAGAAAAAGAAAAAGTCATGTTATTCTGTACAAAATAAAAGGCGTCTTGAGATGGAAAATAATAATGAGATGTCTAAGAATGCCAAGAAAGTGAGAGAGCGTTGCTTGTCAACTTCATAGAGAATGGTGTCACCAAACTGGCTCAGCAAGGCATGCTATGTATTTAAAGTGCCCATTGGCACACACATACTAACAGAAGATACAGCAGTTCCTTGTGTCACACAGATGTGTGGGAGTTAGGATTGAGCATGGCGTAGCTCCAGCAGTTAGAAGGAAACTCATTTGCTGACGGTGTCATGCTGAGTTACCAGTAAAAGGTTTCACATTCTGTCAACTCCGCTGTGTTACAAAAAAAATGACATATCAAGAAGCATGTACAGTATTTGCTATTTGAATATCCTAAAAATAGCAGACAAATTGTAATGCATGGAGTTCTACAGCACCAGTGCTTTTCCCCACACATACTCAATTCAACATAATTAAATGAGTCTTGATGGTTCAGATTCTGTACCACAGTCCTACAGTAGCTAAAGCTAGGGCCGGCGCAATGCAGTCCAGGGGTAAGCATTGCAGGGGGGCACAGGACTGGAGAGGAGCCCTCCCCGCTGCTTGCTCTCAGAATGCCTTTATAGCTGCACTTGCTGCGTCTGTGACAGGCAGGCTGAGGCAGCCAATGCAGCAGTGCCATGGGTGGGCCTGGCAGGGGGAAACTAAGGGGGGGGCTGGGGTGGACTGGGCGGCCGAAGACATAAATTACATTTAAATTTAGGCGAATTGGGGATCTGGTTGTTATTAGCAACTCCTCTGCCAGCAATAGCATGTACTGTATATGCATTGTATACAGTAGTGTGCAATGAAAAATTACTTTTATATGAATATTATTCTAAATAAAGAGACATCCCAATAAAAATATTTTATAAAATAATTTTGTGAGAATGTTGAGAGAAATATAAGTTTGTTTAAAAGAAAAGTTGTCTCTTCCAAAGCCAAACTTTTATATTTGATCAACCTTCCTTTTCGGTATTTTTTGAGCTCCCAAAATTGTATTTCTATATTATTTTATAGAGATAAACATGTTACTAAATAATACTAAATTCTAAACCAGTGACAGGCAACCTGATGCACTTCATTGCAAAGCTGTAACTAGAGCGGTGCGGCCTGTGCCACCGCACAGAGCGCAGGATGCCCTGGGGCGTGGAACTGGCTCCCGCCGCAATCTCCATTGGCACCTGCTATAATTATTATTATGTTATTAGCGGTGCACCAGACTCCTTCCTTTGTTCCCACCCCCCACTGGGCAGCGTCATAGCATGGGCGGAGTTACTGGAGCAGAGGTGCAGGGCCCCTCCCAGCTTCATATTTATTCAAAGGCAGAGGCAGTCTGGGCATTGGGGCTCACTGTGTCTGTGACCAGACCCGCCCTATTACTAGCTGGCCCCCTGACTGTGAGTGGCTTGTTTCCTTGGTTCGCCCCTCCTTAGAGACCAGTCTCCTGCTCCAGCTACAAATCCATCCCTCTCCTTTCTGTTACTCCCCACCCTCTTCTTTCCTTCCCTCTCCACCCTTGGTTCTCCTTTCCTGCTCCCCCCTCCCACAGCTCCAAACCCCTCTATCCATGCCACCCCCTACAGTTTCAAACTCCTCTCTTAGCTATCCACAGCACTACCTCCCCCCCCCCCTCTGCCCCAGGGATGTAGTTTGGAAGCCGACGGTCTGAATGCCATCCACTGGCTTCCAGACTTTCTAATCTCGGTGTGGTACTAATGACAGGCGTCGAAAACTCGACGCCTGTCATTAACCAAACACTGGAAGACCGACGCCCGGCATACCGAATGAAGGTAAGCCGGGCGCGGGCAGCCACGGGGGGGAGGGTTAGGTTTAGGGCTTCCGGGGGGACTTAGGTTTAGGCAGTGGGGAAGGAGGGGTTAGGTTTAGGCACTTAGAGGGGGGATTAAGGTTAGGCACTTGGGGGGGAGGTTAGGGTTAGGCACCACTAAGGGAGGGTTAGGGTTAGGGAGTAGAATTAGGTTATCAAAACTTACCTTAGGGACGATCTGGATTTTCACCCTTGCCGGGCTGCTGCTGTCGGGATTTGAACCGCCGGCCATGCGTCCGGCGGTAATACCTACTACACCCCTGCCCCACACCAGTTCTCCTTTCCTGCTCTCTCCCCTCACAGCTCCAAACTATACCCCCCTCCCTACACAGGTTCCTCTTTTCTGCTCTCTCCCCTCACACAGCTCCAACCCACCCCCCCATCTGTGGGACCCCCTTAATCACACAGGTTCCCCTTTCCTGGTCTCTCTCCCCTCAAAGCTACAAACTCCCATCCCTGTCCCATCCATGGCACCCCCGATGACCCCGCCCTTCCCCACACCAGTTCTTCTTTCCTGCTCTTTCTCCCCTCATAGCTCCAGACTCCCACCTCCTTCACACAGGTTCCCCTTTCCTGCTTTCTCTCTCCTCAAACCGCATTAACCCCCCACCATCTGCGGCACCCCCTCCACCTCCCCAGTTGCAAGTACATATACAGATAATTAAGACAATTACATGTTTTTAATTTTATATGAATGACCCCCATAGATCATACCCGATGTTAGGGGTGCCTCTGTTTGCGCTGCCAGTGCTGAATTCCCTATTGAGAGGTGCGTGTTGCAGCAAGATGATTAGGGGGGAGGGTTTAATGACTAGGGGTAAAAAGAAAATAAAGGTAATAAATAAAAATAATGACATGCACATTATTCAACAAAGGTCCAGAGAATTCATCAGTAACAGTATAAAAAGCTTCAAAATTATTGTGTTACTAAACACAGAGCTTCAAAGGAGCTAGAAAACTTACCATGTCCATAGCCTTGCATTAGTAAAGTGTCCATTAGGAAGATGTATAGGTGTATGCATGTGTGTCTCTATGGAAGTGTTTTGTGTACATACGTGTGTCTGCATAAGATGCTTTACCACTGGATTAAAATTTGTTTTATGTCTAATTTACTTTCATTTATTTTGTTTAAATTACCATATTGCATTAATACTAGAGATGTGTGCAGACCCCCATGGTTTGGTTTTGCCAAAAATACCCTAAAAGGTTTTGGTTTAGCCAAAGCGTAAACCACTGTCAAGTGTTTTGGTTTGGTTTTGGTGTTGGTTTTGGATTTCTTTAAATATTGATAAAAACAGCTAAAATCATGTAGCTTGGACCTGTTTTTGTTCCTATAGTATTTATAACATCAATAACATTTATTTCCAGTCATTTACAGTCAAGTTTGACTACCTCATAGCACTTGGAATCACAAGGGAGGGACTTAAATGCAATCCAAAATACACGAGAGCCTACCCCATTCTCCATCAAGGGCCCGATGCGTGCGCCATATTAATGTGTACCAGGAGCATAGCCACACCATCTCCAGCAGCCACGCCCCCTACCATCCAGGCCCATCTATACTCTTGGTGGCCCTGCATAAATCTCTGGACAACATACAGTTTGGGCCCCTTTCCACCTACATTTGTCAAACAAATCCAACATACTGTAACAAGGTTTTGTAATGGATTAACCGTCTATGAATGCAAGTTTCATGGAGGTGTGACTGTGTGCTAGATTATTTTATTATTGCACAACTATATTTTAATGTGTTGCTACACAGTCATCCATTTACAAACTTCTGTTTTTTGGCTCATCTCCTCTTTTTTGTTGCATGACAAATGTAAAAGCAACATTTCTTGTTGTTGCCATGAAATTGGATTCTGAATCACCATTCTCTTCCAAGTGCTGAAAATATCACTTTATGGCTCGCTGTACTATTTTGAGGGGAATAAAGCCGCCAGCACAGTCACAGCAAGCTGTTTCTTCAATGATGTAGGAGTCACGTTCAGACCTTTACCTATCACGAGTTACATAAAACAATGAATCACAAAGAAGTGTGATGACAGAACATATGTCCACATAAATATTACCATGATGAACTACAATACACCGTGTGCACAACTTTCAATTCATTTTATTTTTTATTTATTATCAGTTATTTATATAGCGCACACACATTCCACAGCGCTTTACAGAGAATAGTTGGCCATTCACATCAGTCCCTGCCCCAGTGGAGCTTACAATCTATATTCCCTATCACATGCGCACACAGATACACACTAGGATTAATTTTTGTTGGGAGCCAATTAACCTACCAGTATATTTTTGGAGTGTGGGAGGAAACCGGAGTATCCGGAGGAAACCCATGCAAGCACAGGGAGAATATACAAACTCCACACAGTTAGGGTTGTGGTGGGAATTGAACCCACGACCTCAGTGCTGTGAGGCAGTAATGCTAACCCAATTCATTCTACATGTTTGCTGCCATGAATAGTGAATTTTATTTAATAGACTTTAGAAGGTCTATTCATCATCACTTATTTTCTACAAAAGCAGGTGAAAATTAAAAATTTCACCTGCAATTGTAAAAATTAGGTTTTCAGGCCATTCATCAAAAAGATATCTCCTGCTTACCTTTCTCTCCCAGAATGGCCCACTATCCCCATATACTAGTATCACAGATATCTCCAGCTTACCTTTCTCTCCCGTAAAAATTACCCACTGTCCCCATATACTAGTATCACAGATATCTCCTGCTTACCTTTCTCTCCCAGAATGGCCTACTGTCCCCATACACTAGTATCACAGATATCTCCTGCTTACCTTCCACTCCCAGAATGGCCCACTGTCCCCATTTACTAGTATTACAGATATCTCCTGCTTACCTTCCTCTTCCGGAATGGCCCACTGTCCCCATACACTAGTATCACAGATATCTCCTGCTTACCTTTCTCTCCCAAAATGGCCCGCTGTCCCCATACACTAGTATCACAGATATCTCCTGCTTACCTTTCTCTCCTGGAATGGCCCGCTTTCTCCATACACTAGTATCACAGATATCTCCTGCTTACCTTCCTCTCATGGAATGGCCTACTGTCCCCATACACTAGTATCACAGATATCTCCTGCTTACCTTTCTCTCCCAGAATGGCCCACTGTCCCCATACACTAGTATCACAGATATCTCCTGCTTACCTTTCTCTCCTGGAATGGCCCATTGTCCCCATACACTAGTATCACAGATATCTCCTGCTTACATTCCTCTCCCGGAATGGCCTGCTGTCCCCATACACAAGCATCACAGATATCTCCTGCTTACCTTCCTCTCCCGGAATGGTCCGCTGTCCCCATACACTAGTATCACAGATATCTCCTGCTTACCTTTCTCTCCCGGAATGGTCCACTCTCCCCATACACTAGTATCACAGATATCTCCTGCTTACCTTCCTCTCCCGGAATGGCCCGCTGTCCCCATACACTAGTATCACAGATATCTGCTGCTCACCTTCCTTTCCCAGAATGGTCTGCTGTCCCCATACACATGATGAATAGAACCCCATATCTTCACACAACTTTTGCAATTATTACTGTAGATGATTTGAAAGACACCACAGTACACCAAAGCTAGGTCATACATAAAGTAGAAACATACAAGATACCCAGAAATGAGTGCAGATTTGAAAACAAAGGGTAGAGAGGACCCTGCCCATGAGAGTTTACAACTTAGTGGGAGTAGGGCAGAGGAGAGAATGTAATTTAGAGTGCAGATTGGGAAGTAAAGGTTTACCAGTATGGGTAGTATAAGTGGGTTAGGGTTGGCTCTAGTTGAGATGAGTTTTCAGAAAGTGTTTGAAGATTTGAAAGCTATGGAATAGCCTGACCTGGTAGGGAATTTCATGGGTGGGTAGCGACATTGGAGATTTCTCATATGTGACAATGATAGGTGGTTTTCAGAGAGGAGGCGAGGCACAGGTGAGTGCCAGATCTAAGCAAGTGTGAGAGCGAGTGCTTTGATATGTACAAAGGGATTGTGTTATTGATGGCTTTTAGGTGAGGGTGAGTAATTTGAATTGGATTCAGGAAGATATGGGAAACCAGTGTAGGGATTTGTAAAGTGGTGTGAAATATGTGGAGTAGCAAGAGAGAAGATTTGGTCCAGTTGCTGCATTTAGGATGGAATGAAGCAGTAACAGAGGGGTTAGAGAAATGGCCAATAGGAGGAGTTTGCAGGAGCTGAAGTTGGAGATGATGAAAGAATGCATGACATTTTTGTTGCATCTTGTGTAAGAACAGAAGTATTACAGCTATAGTAGAAATTAGAGGTAACAGTACTGTGAGAGAGATAAGATGTGAGTCATTGATCTGGTGAAATCAAGGTTGAAACCAAGACAGCAGACTTCAGAGACTCAGAAAATGTTGGATCCAATTAGATAGATGTTATGTGTAAAAAAATAAAAATACATACCCCTTAGAATGTTCATAATATGAACAAAGGGCCTGATTCAGACCCACTCGCGAGCGGCTGTCCGCTCGCAAGTGGGTCGATGGTGTGCACTGCGCATGCGCACGACGGAGAGAGCTCCGTCGTGCGCATGCGCGAGATGCGACGAGCGAAGGACTTTCCTTCGCTCGTTGTGTCTGATCAAAGGGGGCGTGCTGTCGATGTTGATTGACAGCACGCCCCCTTTGGTGGGCGTGCCGGGGGCGTGCCTGCCAGACGGAGGCGTTCCCAAGGGAACACCTACCGTCAGAAGCCGGCCCCACTGACATCACTAGTGATGTCAGTGGGAGTGATTTTGGCTCTGATAGAGCCAAAATCACTCCTGGCCTTGCGTTTGAGAAACTCAACCGCAGGCTTCTGCTCGCACTGGCGATGGTCGTGATAGTCAAGACCATCGCGACCATCATCCTGCACGCTCGTATAGGCTGTGGGTGGTGACCCACAGCTATACGAGCGTCCAGGAGGACGCTCCATATTTATGGAGGTGGGCCCTGATTCAGAGCGAGCGCTCTGGTCAGAGCGTCCGGCTCTGAATCAGGGCCAAAATTCCTAAATGTGCGATGAAGAATAACGCCAGTGGGCATGTAGCAAACGTGGAACCTTGTGATGTCCCAACACTAAGAGAAACTAGAATTGGCACACTCACATGAAGTAGCGTTTCTTTAAAATGTGTAATTAGAACCATAAACATAAAAAGAAAATTAGCAATAGTTGTTTTATACATAGGGGGAGGAACCCTAGATTGCACACCCTAAACACCCTAAACACAATGTGAGGTGCTACTTGCTGATACTTTTTTTTGCTTGCAATAGTTGTTTTATGCTTATTTCTGCTGAATCAGCAAATAAAATCTATCCAAAATGGGCAAAAAAGTAAACTAAAAGAAAACCTGTGTATTTTTTCACTAATCTACACCAAGGAATATTTTGTGATTGCGTCACTGTTTCTACTACACAATAGCAAAAAACAGAATTCTACACATACTGTAGGTTTTCATTATATAAAATGATGATGCATTATTTATTTTCTGCTCATTTTTGCCATCTTCAATTAAACTCATTCAATTGGTAGAAATAATATGGAAGCCCAAAAAGGCATACAGATGTGCCCAGCTAGTTTGTTGCTCCATACGCCATCTAGTGCACCATGCATCTCGCACCACACACTATTCCTTGAGTTACGCCACACAGAATGTTTCATAATGTTCTGTTAGCGTAGCACTGGAAAAAAGTCATAAAGTGTAATACAACTTCTTGTCCACCAGGTGTCACTTTTCCTAAACTACACAGCGCATGCGTCAGACTTCCAATGCATTTTCTGTATCATCGCCCGATGATTGACTGACAGAAGATGTGAATCGGTACACTATAGTACAGCGATTTCCGGATTCAGAGCTGTAGAAGAATGTCTAATAAAGTTTTAAAATCATTACATTAAGTGTGTGAGTCCTATACTTTTTATAAAAATATTTGACAAGCAGGCACAACTCACTTGCATCAATGTTGGTACTGTCAGTGCTGTCCCAGACTTAGTCATTATAGTGATTTCCTGACTTTAGAAACTAGCAGTGGGTTCTGTTTGTGGGTCTCTATAGTGGGCTCTGTGGGGTCTTTGTATCACAAACTGACTGTCAATGTCAACCCTGTCGGCGCTGTCCCAGACTTAGACACTATAGTGAATTTTTGGCTTTAGAAACTAGTAGTGGGCTCTGCTTGAAAGTGGAGTCTCTGTATCACAAACTGAGTGTGTGTTTTAAAACATACACTTTCGGCAATGTCGGCATGTCGGCGCTGTGGTGGCTGCCAGCTCCAGGGGGTTGCACATGGGATCTCTGGCGCATGCCCAGTGGAGCCACTCCATATGCCATGTAGCACCCTGCTGTGGCGTATGAGAGGCTCATAGTACTGCACATGCCCAGTGGTTCGGGAGTCACACTGCATCCCAGAATTAAACACTATAGTGATTTCATGACTTTAGAAACTAATAGTGGGTTCTGTTTGAAAGTGGGGTCTCTGTATTACAAACTGACTGTGCTTTTTAAAACGCACGCCTGCATCAATGTCGCCACTGTCGGCGCTGTCCCAGACGTAGACACTATAGTGATTTCCTGACTTTAGAAACTAGTAGTTGGCTCTGTTTGAAAGTCTAAAATTTAATATCTAGAAAACATCTTTTTATTGGACCAAAAGTGGCATGGATCTGTGTATTAGAACTAGAGATGTGTGGGTTCGGTTCCCAGAGAACCGACAACAACCAAAATTAGGGGTTCTGAGTCGAAACGAGTCTGAGTTCGGAATCACTTTGGGGTACCGAGTCGAACTGAGTCCCGGTTCGGATCTACCCGTGGTTCGGAACTTGGATTTTAAAACAAAACTCAGGTTTTTGATTGCATGTAAACATGTCCAAACTAGGGATGAGCGGGTTCGGATTTCTGAAAACCGAACCCCCCCCCGAGCCACCCCGATCCGAGCCGGGAACCGAGCCGGCTGGCTTGTCTGTTAAAGGGTGGTGTAACCCCCAAAGTGCGCTCCAAAAAAAAAATTCTTCTTTTCTGTGTTTGTGAATTGTGTGCGTTGTAGCCGCATGTGCATCAACAAAGTAGCTCCAAGCGTGCACCTGTGTCATAAATCAAGGGCCGGCTGGCTCATCTGTTAAAGGGTGGTGTAACCCCCAAAGTGAACTCCAAAAAAAACGAACATTTTTTTCTGTGTTTGTGAATCGTGTGTGCTGTAGCCGCACGTGCATCAACAAAGTAGTGCCAAGCGTGCGCCTGTGTCATAAGTAAAAGGCTGGCTGGCTCATCTGTTAAAGGGTGGTGTAACCCCCAAAGTCCACTCCAAAAAAAATAAAATATTCTTTTTTTCTGTGTTTGTAAATTGTGTGCGCTGTAGTGGCACGTGCATCAACAAAGTAGCGCCAAGCATGCGCCTGTGTCATAAATCAAGGGCCGGCTGGCTCGTCCATTAAAAGGTGGTGTAACCCCCAAAGTGCACTCCAAAAAAAATAAAAAACTATTTTTTTCTGTGTTTGTGAATTGTGTGCGCTGTAGCCGCATGTGCATCAACAAAGTAGCGCCAAGCGTGCACCTGTGTCATAAGTAAAGGGCTGGCTGGTTCAACTGTTGAAGGGTGCCGGAAAAAAAAAATATCTTTCTGTGTTTGTGTGCGCCTTAGCCGCACATGCATCAATATCACATAAATGGAGGACAAAAATTTGTCCGATAAAAATAAAATAGGGAAAGATCAAGAACCACTTCCTCCAAGTGCTGAAGCTGCTGCCACTAGTCATGACATAGATAATGAAATGCCATCAACGTTGTCTGCCAAGGCCAATGCCCAATGTCATAGTAGAGGGCATATAAAATCCCAAATGGCAAACTTCAGGAAAATTACATTAAAAAATAAATTTATATCGTCTGAGGAGTAACGTAAACTTGCCAATATGCCATTTATGACACGGAGTGGCAAGGAACGGCTAAGTTCCTCCCCTATGTTCATGACTAGTGGTTCAGCTTCACATGAAAATGGAAGCCCTCCTTCCGCTACAGAAATCAAACGAGTTAAGCTAGCAAAAGCACAGCAAAGAACTGTGCTTTCTAATTCTAAGAAGATATCACAAATCCCCATGGAGAGTCCAAGTGTGGCGACAGTTGCGATGCCTGCCCTTCCCAACACTGGACAGGAAGAGGTGGCACCTTCCACCATTTGCACGCCCTCTGCAAGTGCTGGAAGGAGCACCCACAGTCCACTTGTTGACGTTCAAATTGAAGATGTCACTGTTGAAGTAGAACAGGATGAGGATATTAGTGTAACTGGCGCTGAGGAGGAAGTTGACGAGGAGGATTCTGATGGTGTGGTGGTTTGTTTAAATCAGGCACCGGGGGAGACAGTTGTTGTCCGTGGGATGGAAAAGCCCATCACGGTCATGCCTGGGAAGAAGACCAAACATTCCACCTTTTTGGTCTGGCAATATTTCTATCCAAATCCAGACAACAACTGTCTTGCCATATGTACCATATGTACAGGTGGAAAAAGTAGGGGTAGGGATGTTAACCACCTAGGAACATCCTCCCTTATATGTCACCTGCAGCGCATTCATAAAAAGCTACTGTCAAGTTCAGAAACTGTGGCTAAGTCCGTAAGCAGTCCAGGGACACCTAGATCCCCTTTTCCTGTTGTATCCAAGCACCTGCAAACCACACCGCCAACTCCCTCCTCGTCAATTTCCTCCTTAGTCAGGATCGGAAGTAATCCTGCAGGCCATGTCACTGGCATGACTGACTCTCCTATCCGGGATTCCTCGGGAGGATCCTGCATTGCTACGCCAACTGCTGCCGCTGCTGCTGTTGCTCCTGGGAGTCGTTCCTCATCCCAGAGAGGAAGTAGGAACACCACTACTTCTTTTACTAAGCAATTGACCCTCCAACAGTCCTTAGCGAGGAGAAAGAAGTACAACAGCAGTCATCTGGAAGCAAAGCGGATAACTGAGGACTTGACAACTTTGTTGGTGTTAGACGTGCATCCGGTATCCGCCATTAGTGCAGTGGGATTTAGATAATTGATGGAGGTACTGTGTCCCTGGTACCAACTCCCATCTAGATTCCACTTCACTAGGCAGGCGATACCGAGAATGTACAGAGACATCAGAAAAAGTGTCCTCAGTGTCCTGAAAAATGCGGTTGTACCCAATGTCCACTTAACTAAGGACATGTGGACAAGTGTAACAGGGCAGACTAAGGACTATATGACCGTGACAGCCCACTGGGTAGATGTATCGCCTTATGCAGCAACATCAGCAGCGTCACCAGTAGCAGCATCTCAGAAACGCCAGCTCGTTCCAAGGCAGGCTACACTGTGTATCACCGGTTTCAGTAAGAGGCACACCGCCGACAACCTCTTAGAGAAACTGAGGGAAATCATCGCCCAGTGGCTTACCCCACTTAGACTCTCCTGGGGATTTGTGATATCTGACAACGCCACCAATATTGTGCGGGCATTACATCTGGGCAAATTCCAGCACGTCCCATGTTTTGCTCACACAATAAATTTGGTGGTGCAGAATTTTCTGAAAAATGACAGGGGCGTGCAGGAGATGCTTTGGGTGGCCTGAAAAATTTCTGCCACTTTCACCATTCAGCGACTGCATGCCGAAGACTGGAGCACCAGCAAACACTCTTGCACCTGCCCTGCCATCACCTGAAGCGAGAGTTTGTGACACGGTGGAACTCAACCCTCTATATGCTTCAGAGGATGGAGGAGCAGCAAAAGGCCATTCAAGCCTATACATCCACCTATGACATAGGCAAAGGAGGGGGTATGCACCTGACTCAAGTGCAGTGGAGAATGATTTCCGTGTTGTGCAAGGTTCTCCAGCCCTTCGAACTTGCCACATGTGAAGTCAGTTCAGACACTGCCAGCTTGAGTTAGGTCATTCCCCTCATCAGGCTTTTGCAGAAGCAGCTGGAGAAAGTGAAGGAGGAGCTAAGATGGAGGGTTTCCGCTCGGCATGTGGGACTTGTGGATGAAGCCCTTCATTCACTTTGCCAGGATTCCAGGGTGGTCAATCTGTTGAAATCAGACCACTACATTTTGGCCACCCTGCTGGTGAAAACACTGTCAGCTGAAGCGGAACGTGACATGTCAACAGCTCCTTCTTCATTTTCTCCCGCAACTGGGGCTGCAAGGAAACAACTTAGGTATCCTAAGCAACCCGCTGGTAGTGATGCAGGGCAGACATGACCAAGTTTGGACATCTGGTCCGGACTGAAGGACCAGGCAACAATTTCAGACATGTCTACTGTCACTGCATATGATACTGTCACCATTGACAGAATGGTGGAGGATTACATCGGTGACAGCATCCAAGTAGGCATGTCAGACAGTCCATACCTGTACTGGCAGGAAAAAGAGGCAATTTGGAGGCCCCTGTACAACTACAAACTGGTTCTATTTTACCTAGTTGCCCCCCCTCCAGTGTGTACTCCGAAAGAGTGTTTAGTGCAGCCGGGAACCTTGTCAGCAAAAGCCGTAGGAGGTTGCTTCCACAAAATGTGGAGATGATGTTCATCAAAATTAATTATCAATTCTTCCAGGGAGACCAGCCTCCATAAAGTACAGAGGGACCTGTGGTGGTGGATTCCAGCGGGGACGAATTAATACTCTGTGAGGATGAGGATGTACACAACACTGAAGAGGGTGAGGAATAGGTGGATGAGGAGGATGAGGATGACATCTTGCCTCCATAGAGCCAGTTTGTGCAGGGACAGATTAATTGCCAGCTTGTTTTGTGGGGGCCCAAACGAACCAATCATTTCAGCCACAGTGGTGTGGCAGACCCTGGCACTGAAATGATTGGTTTGTTAAAGTGTGCATGTCCTGTTTATACAACATAAGGGTGGGTGGGAGGGCCCAAAGACAATTCCATCTTACACCTCTTTTTTTTCTTGCATTATGTACTGTTTGGGACCTAGTTTTTCAAACTGCCATCCTGTCTGCCACTACAGTTTCACTCCTAGATGGGCCACGTGTTTGTGCCGCCCACTTGTGCCGCTTAGCATAGTCATCCAGCTACCTCGGTGTAACCTTTTGGCTTAAAAACAATATTGTGAGGTGTGAGGTGTTCAGAATAGACTGGAAAGGAGTGGAAATGAATGTTATTGACGTTAATAATAGCATAGGAACAGAAAAACCCACAAATTCTGTGATTTTAGCTGTTTTTATGCTTTTTTCCAAAAAATGCAGATCCAAAACACAAATCCCAGAACCCAAAACATGGAAGGGTGGTTTTGGCAAAACCAATCCAGATCCAAAACATGAAGACGCAAAACATGAAAAGTGGCCGGTGCAAACCCCTAGTCCAAACATGTATAAATCACATGATTTTAGCTGTTTTTTTATTTTGTTTTTAAAAAAAATACAGATCCAAAATCAAAACACGGGTGTCGGCGCACATCTCTAATTAGAAATACCCCAATGTAATGTTTTCTGTATTGTAGGGTGCATAATTGCCAACCCTCCCTGATTGTCTGGGAGACTCCCTAAAATAGTAGCAATTTCCCTGACTCCCTGAAGAGTCTAACAATCTCCCTGATTGCACCTTACCCCCGTTATAAAGCCATACTCTTCTGGAAGTTTTCAGGTAACCCCCCCTGTACCCCAGGTAGAGTAGGCACTTCTCCCGCATTCCTGCCCACTTATTGGAGATCCGGGGCCCCGAGAAGGAGGCAGGGCTTAATGATGCAATTCTACAAGAATTAATTACGCTTCTTGTCCCGTGGATGAAAAATTTAAAGTAGGCAAGCATGGTTATATATATATATATATATATATATATACAGTATATATATATATATATATATATACAGTCAGGTCAATAAATATTGGGACATTGACAGAATTTTCAGATTTTGGCCTCTATTCACCATCACAATGGTTTTGAAATGAAACAAAAAATTGTGCTTTAACTGCAGACTTTCACATTTAATTTGAGGGTAATTACATCCAAATCGGGTGAACGGTGTAGGAATTACAACAGTTTCAATATGTGCCTCCCACTTTTTAAGGGGCCAAAAGTAATGGGACTATCAACTCAAAAGCTATGTCATGGACAGGTGTGGGCTATTCCCTCATTATTTCATTATCAATTAAGCAGGTAAAAGGTCTGGAGTTGATTCTAGGTGTCACATTTGCATTTGGAATCAGTTGCTGTTGACTCTCAATATGAGATCCAAAGAGCTGTCACTATCAGTGAAGCAAGCCATCATTAGGCTGAAAAATCAAAACAAACCCATCAGAGAGATAGCAAAAACATTAGGTGTGGCCAAATCAATGCCCTTCACGACAGTTGGCCAAATCAAGAACACTCTCCAGGAGGTAGATGTATATGTGTCAAAGTCAACAATGAAGAGAAGAGTGAATATAGAGGGTTCACCACAGGATGCAAACCATTGGTGAGCCACAAAAACAGGAAGACCAGATTAGAGTTTGCCAAACAACATCTAAAAAAGCCATTACAGTTCTGGAACAACATCCTATGGACAGATGAGACAAAGATCAACTTGTACCAGAGTGATGGGAAGAGAAGAGAAGGAAAGGAACTGCTCATGATCCAAAACATACCACCTCATCAGTGAAGCATAGTGGTGGTAGTGTCATGGCGTGGGCATGTATGGCTGCCAATGGAACTGGTTCCCTTGTATTTGTTGATGATGTGACTGCTGACAAAAGCAGCAGAATCAATTCTGAAGTGTTTCGGGCAATATTATATGCTCATATTCAGTCAAATGCTTCAGAACTCATTGGACAGCGCTTAACAGTGCAGATGGACAATGACCCGAAGCATACTGCAAAAGCAACCAAAGAGTTTTTTAAGGCTAAAAAGTGGAATGTTATGCAATGGCCAAGTCAATCCCCTGACCTGAATCCGATTGAGCATGCATTTCACTTGATGAAGACAAAACTGAAGGGAAAATGCCCCAAGAACAAGCAGGAACTGAAGACATTTGCAGTAGAGGCCTGGCAGAGCATCACCAGGGATGAAACCCAGCGTCTGGTGATGTCTTTGCGTTCCAGACTTCAGGCTGTAATTGCCTGCAAAGGATTTGCAACAAAGTATTAAAAAGTGAATGTTAGATTTAGGATTGTTTAGTTTGTCCCATTACTTTTGACCCCTTAAAAAGTGGGAGGCACATATAGAAACCGTTGTAATTCCTACACCGTTCACCTGATGTGGATGTAATTATCCTCAAATTAAATCGGAAAATCTGCAGTTAAATCACATCTTGTTTGTTTCATTTCAAAGCCATTGTGGTGGTGAATAGAGGCCAAAATCTGAAAATTCTGTCAGTCCCAATATTTATGGACCTGACTGTATATATATATGTATATATATATATATATATATATATATATAATAACAGAGAGATATACAGTACATTCAAAATGCATAATTAGTACAATTTCCCTGCATTGGGTATAAGGCACATTTATCCCTATGGCTACATGCATTTTCTGAAAAGTATAGGTGTGTTTTCATTAGAGATGAGCGGGTCCAGTTCTTCGAGAACCGCGGACCCACCCGAACATTGCAATTCCAAGGCAGATCCAAGACCGGCTTGGGTTTTCCCGCGTGACTCAGACCTCAATATGAGGTAAAACGTCATCCTCCCGCTGTCGGAATCTCACAGGTTTTGAATTATAAAAAAGTCCCTGCAATCTGCTCCATTTTCACTCCGGCTGCCGAGAGAGAAGCTAGCAGACATATAGTCACTGTCAGTCATTCAGTGTGTCAGGGTCTTGGGCTGAAGGCTGCTGCTGTGTTGTCCATAAAGGCGCTTAGGCTGCAGTATATAAAGGGGGCTTCCTTCAGTGGGTGCTGCAGCTGCTGTGTCACTTGTCCTGTCAATTAACTGTGGCTGCTGCTGTGTTGTTCTCCTGTCCATCAGGCTAGAGCTTCAGTCCATAGATGGGTGCTGTGTTTCCAGGGGAGGGGGGTGTTCTGTCAATAAGGGGTGCTCTTCCCCAGTGTAAAAATAAATAAAAGTGTTTTTTTTGTGTCTGTGTGTGTTAGCAACTTAGCTGCACCATTATTGATTACGTTTAGTGACACTGCCAGCCAGACCGCAGTTTATCGTCCACCTATTTGTGACTCTGCACTGCAGGTGGTCTGTCCGCACTCGGCAGGGGTGCTTTGTTGTCCATAAAGAAGGGGTGCTGTCTGTGTTGTTCATCAAGGGGCTGCTGCCTCATTCAGGGGTGCTCTTCCCCAGTGTCAAAAAAATAAAAGTGCTTTTTTTGTGTGTGTGTGCATTAGCAACTTAGCTGCGCTATTATTGTTTGGTGACATTGATGGCCAGACCGCAGTTTATCGTCCATGTATTGTGACACTATAAGTCGTAGTGCAATGTGTTATTCTTATTCATAAAAAATATTGTGACACTGTAAGCGGTAGCCCAGTGTGCTATTCTTATTCATAAATAATGTTATTCTTTTCTCATTAATAAAAAATCTTGTGACACCGTAGGTCATTGATAATGCAGTGTAATATTTAAAATTGGTACAAATTGACGAGTGTGCTGTACTCCACTTCATTCGTGTTTGTTGATATGGAGAACGATCAGTTGAGAGGAGAGCAGGAGCCACATACTAGTGCTGGAGCTGCTGCCAGTGCCACCAGTCATGATGATACTAGTCCATATCATCTACTAAAGCCGATGCCCAAGGGCATACAGGGCATTGGTCAGGACATCTAAAATCAAGAACCAATCTTTTACAGTGGTAAAGAAAAAACATCAAAGGGAAAGTTACAATAGCTGCAAAAAGACATAAAATTGGCAATATGCCTTTCACCACATGAAGTGAGAAGGAAAGTTTATTTATGACTGGTGGTTCTGCCTCTTATGATGTTATGATGACGCTAATAAGGATGTTGTTGATGAGGATGTTGTTTGTGTAAATTAGGCATCAGTGGAAGAAAACAGTTATTGCCCATGATAAGGAAAAGCCCATTGTCATGCCTGGGCACAATACAAAAAAATCCACTTCTTATGTGTGGAATTATTTCTACCCAAATCCGGACAATTGTCAAGTCATCTGTACTCTTTTAGGAATCTCCTCCCTGTTATGTCATCTGCAGCACATCCATCCAAAAAGTTTTTGTGTTTTGTGTTTACTCATCTGCATCACCAGTGGGTCTTTTGGGAAAGTTTAGTTTTTCTCGGCAGATGCACTTGCTTGAGAAACTGAAGGAGAAGCCAGCGCTGCATCACGTGCCACTTGAGCTGACAATTTGCTTAACAACAGCTCTTTGCATCTCTTCAGATCTGTGTCCGTTGGGAAGAAAGACACAATGTATGACTTAAACCTTCTGTATTAAGGCCCTGATTCAGAGCCGGATGCTCTGACCAGAGCGCTCGCTCTGAATCAGGGCCCACCTCCATTAATATGGAGCGTCCTCCTGGACGCTCGTATAGCTGTGGGTCACCACCCACAGCATATATGAGCGTGCAGGATGATGGTCGCGATGGTCTTGACTATCACAACCATCGCCAGTGCGAGCAGAAGCCTGCGGTTGAGTTTCTCAAACCAAGGCCAGGAGTGATTTTGGCTGTATCAGAGCCAAAATCACTCCCACTGACGGGCCTCGCGCATGCGCACGACGGAGCTCCCTCCATCATGTGCATGCGCAGTGGGGACCATTGACCCACTTGCGAGCGGACAGCCGCTCACGAGTGGGTCTGAATGAGGGCCTAAATCTTGTGTTTGCTCTGTTTTTTTTAATGTCCCTGTACAGGTTGGGAATTGCTTTTCTAGTGAAGTGGAATCTTGATGGAATTTGGTAGTGGGGACACAGGACCTCAATAAACTGTCTAAAACCCACGGCATTATTGGCGGATATTAGACGCACATCTAATACCAGCATAGATATTATGGCATCAGTGATCCGCTATGCAACTGGGTGACTGCTGTCATACTTGCGCCCTCTTGCAAGGGTTGTTTAACAGTCAATTATTTTTTAAAGTACTATTAGTGTAGTCTTACTGGTCCCCTTCTGGGATGAAAATCCTCTCCCAGCAGCAGCAGCAGACATAGCGCTCAAGGATTCTTCTGGGGCAAGGACTGATGTGAATGATTTAAATATTTTTTTGTAAATGTCTCCTCCCCTCCCCTCCTCCCTCATAAATTTGCTTCTGAATCAAAAAATTAAATAACATTTATTACTAATCAAATCTTCCTTTCCCAGCCTTCAACTACATACATACTTCAACTCCCTCAGGCCTCTTGAATAATAAAAACATTTGTTTCCTGATGTGCCATGTTGGAAGTTGAACTGCCACGTGTTTGTGCAGCCCACTGCTGCTGCTTAGCTTAGTCAGCCAGCTAACTTGGTGTAAATGTTGGGCCTAAACCTTATGAAAACAATATTGTGAGCTGTGAAGTGGTCAAAATTGACTGGAAATTAGTGGAAATTAATGTTATTGAGGTTAATAATACTGTAGGAACAAAAAAAAACAAATGGTATGATTTTAGCAGTTTTTATAAATTTTTGAAAAAAAATACAGATCCAAAACCAAAACATGCAAGGGGTGGTTTTGGCAAAACCAAATCCAGATCCAAAACCAAATCAAGCGGGTCGGTGCACATTCCTAGTTTCTTCAACAAATAGATGTTCTTCTTAACTGGTTTGGGGCTCACTTATATTTGGATGTAAATCAGTTTTATGACTCACCTCTCAGATGTAGCAGTAGCAGTATACATCCACTCTACCACGGCGCTCATACAGTAGATTGTGCTTTCACAATCTACCTGAAAACCATTTTTAAAAGTAGGCAAGTATGGTAGGGTGTCAATGTGATTAACAGACAATAACTACAAATTGGAAATCCCCTCTTTCAAATGACTGTATCCCTGTATCTTCCCTATCCCTGGACTTCTTTATTTTATTGCAATGTAAGGGGTTGTCATTCAAACGAAGATGCCCTACAATTCTGTAGGTGCAGATTTGGACAACTGCAGAATAGACAATTCCTATTTGATTTTTAAATGGGAAAACATCATATGTTCATCAAATTTAGTGTAATCAGAATTTTATTATAATATAATATACATAATGTTTTATAAGAAAATTTGGCTTTCACATTTATTTATAACTGAAGATGAGATTTCGTTTTCTAAATAGGACACTTCACTACATTATTATTCTGTACAAATAGGATAATGCAAATTTTACATTTACTGCTAACACTGTCAAGCCGCATCTCTTTGTTACCTTTATTGGCAGATACTATGGTGGCAGAGCTGTACAAATGGAGGTTAGTCCACACGGTAGGTCAGCTTAATCAAGTGAAGGTTTATTAACCAGGTAGAAACAGGGACATCACAGGTACAGTGTAGCATGATTCTCCAGTTACAGCCAGGAGTGGTTGTAGGGCATACTTTTTGACTTTCTGGCTGCCCACTCGGGGAGGCAGCAGGGGGCATGGTGATCCAAATACATCATCTGGGCCCCGTCCCACTATGCAGTGCAGCGATCACAGGCATTGTAAATCAGAGGGTGAGCTACGTTGACGAAATTCACATCATCGAGATCTGGCTACCCCATGTTTCATTCAAGGAATGATGACTGTAAAAGAACATGAACACCTAAATGTCCTTTCAGAAACAGACAGTAGCCCTGTGACACCATAGCAATTCCTGTTGGAAGGAGTACGTCCCTGCGCTCCATCACTCCAGCACTGTACAGGTAGGAGTGAGCCGGCAGTCACTAGCACCCACAGGGAAGAGAGGTCTGACTTCTGACATGTGCTACTGCGCATGTGTGGCGTCTCCACGTGTCTTTAATCCCCAGCGTCCATGAGGACAGGTTGGACCAGGAGACTACTACCACTAGCAAAGAGCCCTAAAGTACACTATACCACCACTGTTGTACACTAGGTCATCAGTGCTACCATCCACCGTTGTGAGAAACACGATCACATCTGGCGCACTATAATTCCTAGCAATATTCTGAGCTCCAGGTTGCCACAAACAGTGTATTACATCTACCGCTGTTACACCCTGTAATTCCCTGTGTCACATGCTACCTGTTGTTCTACCTGTTATAAAATAAATCTCTGAACTGGTGCATACGTGTGGACTAAATGCCACCACCACCAAATAATCAACATTACTCACATTCTGGCCAGTTATACTACACTCTGGTGTATTAATTCATCTGGAGAACTACTGTCCCCAGCACATTCTGCTTCGTATTGCATATTAGCACCCCAGCATGCTATATACACATATTACTCTGCTAATGATTTTGGTGTCAACATGCGGCATACGGTGCTTTGGCTGTGACATCTCTATAGTGTGACATGGGACAGCGTTCCCTATTATTACCATGCTACTCTGACTGACCTATCTCTGTTGTATCCAGAATTGTGAGTTTTCCTAGTCCTACCAAGCTTTAAACTTGACAACTGAGATTAGCCTTATTTGTCATAGCAATACAATATATATTTGTAAGCCATCTGACTTCTTTTATAAAATGAAAACCAAATGCAAGAATTAAAATGCTTTATTGGTTATGATGAGCAAGTAAATAGGTTAGAAGGCGTCTCTCCATCTTATAAAATTGGTTTATTGTCTCATGTTCCATTCTCCCCAAGCTTTTAACTGAATTTCACTGTCTGGATATGGTGTTTTTCTTGCTGCTAAGAGATTTGTGGTGAGACTTGTGTGCAACTAAACAAATCAGGGTGAAGCAGAGAAGAATCTTCCTGTGTGGGCATTGAAGAGATCACAAATTGCTCAGATAATTATATAATAAGATGATGATTATCAAATTGTTGTTACATTTTTGATTTCCTGCAGTTGAAATAAAGCATTCTCTAAAACTGCTTTAGCATAATAACTATTAGTCTAAAATAGGGGTGAGCGGGTTCAGATTTCTGAAATCCAAACCCCCCCGAGCCACCCGATCCGAAGCCGACCCGAATCAGGCTCGACTTTTCCCGCCTGACTCGGATCTGAAATCGAGGCAAAACGTCATCATCCCGCCTTCCGGGTCTCGCGGGTTTTGGATTCAATATAAGGTACCCGCGTCGGCGCCATTTTCTCACTCAGTTGTGGACAGTGAACAGGGAGGGTGGGAATTAGGGCAGGCTGGGCTGTGTAGGGTAGTGTAGTGCAGTGTAGTGTTGTGCTGTGCTGCACTGTGCTGCTGTTGTCCATAGGGGCTGTGCCCACTGCTCCAAAGTCCATAGGGGCTGGCTGTGTTGTGCTGTGCTGCTGTTGTCCATAGGGGCTGTGTCCACTCCTCCAAAGTCCATAGGGGCTGGCTGTACTGTGTTGTGCAGTCAGTTGTCCATAGGGGCTGTGTCCACTCCAAAGTCCTGTGCAGTGTCCCAGTCCTAAAGGGGTTCTGTAGTGTTGTCCAGGGGTTGCTCTGTCCATCAGGGGTGCTCCCCCAGAGTGCAAAAAAAATAAATATTCTTTCTGTGTTTGTGAATTGTGTGCACAGTAGCCGCACGTGCATCAACAAAGCAGCGCCAAGCGTGCGCCTGTGTCATAAGTAAAGGGCCGGCTAGCTTGACCGTTAAAGGGTACTGTAACCCCCAAAGTGCACTCCAAACCAAGTAAAAAAATATTTTCTGTGTTTGTGAATTGTGTGCACTGTGGCTGCACGTGCATCAACAAAGGAGCAGCGCCAAGCGTGCGCCTGTGTCCCATAAGTAAAGGGCCGGCTGGCTTGACCGTTAAAGGGTGCTGTAACCCCCAAAGTACACTCCAAACCAAATAAAAAAATATTTTCTGTGTTTGTGAATTGTGTGCGCAATAGCTGCACGTGCATCAACAAAGTAGTGCCAAGCGTGCGCCTGTGTCATAGGTAAAGGGCTGGCTGGCTTGACTGTTAAAGGGTGCTGTAACCCCCAAAGTGCACTTCAAACCAAATAAAAAAATATTTTCTGTGTTTGTGAATTGTGTGCACTGTGGCTGCACGTGCATCAACAAAGGAGCAGCGCCAAGCGTGCGCCTGTGTCCCATAAGTAAAGGGCCGGCTGGCTTGTCCGTTAAAGGGTGGTGTAACCCTCAAAGTGCGCTCCACAAAAAATTTAAAATTCTCCTTTTTTTTCTGTCTTTGTGAATTGTGTGGGCTGTAGCTGCACCTGCATCCTCAAAGCAGCAGAGACAAGCATGCATCTGTCTGTTAAAGGGTGGTGTAACCCTCAAAGTGCACTCCAACAAAATAAAACATTTTCTTCTGTGTTTGTGAACTGTCTGCACTGTACATGCATCCTCAAAGCAGCATGCCAAGCGTGCGTCTGTCTGTTAAAGGGTGGTGTAACCCTCAAAGTGCGCTCCACAAATAATAAAAAATTCTTTTTTTTTCTCTTTGTGAATTGTGTGCACTGTAGCTGCACGTGCATCAACAAAGGAGCAGCGCCAAGCGTGCGCCTGTGTCCCATAAGCAAAGAGCCGGCTGGCTCATTTCTTAAAGGGTGGTGTAACCCACAAAGTGCACTACTCTCCAACAAAAATAAAAAATTATTTTCTTTGTTTGTGTGCACCTTAGCCACACGTATATATCAATATAACATAAATGGAGGACCAAACTTTCTCCGATAAACATAAAATAGGGAAAGATCAAGAACCACTTCCTCCTAGTGCTGAAGCTGCTGCCACTAGTCATGACATAAACGATAACATGCCATCAACGTCGTCTGCCAAGGCCGATGCCCAATGTCATAGTAGAGGGCACATACAATCCCAAATGACAAAGTTCAGGAAAATGACCATAAAAAAACCATTTAAATCATCTGAGGAGAAACGTAAACTTGCTAATATGCCATTTACGACAAGTGGCAAGGAACGGCTAAGGTCTTTCCCTATGTTCATGACTAGTGGTTCAGCTTCACATGATGATGGAAGCCCTCTTCCAGCTAAAAAAATCAAACGAGTTAAGCTGGCAAAAGCACAGCAAAGAACTGTGCGTTCTAAGAAGATATCACAAATCCCCAAGGAGAGTCAGAGACCATCGCAACCATCGGGGCTTACGACGAGACCCTAGGGTAGGGTCTCACTTGTCGTAAGCCCCGGAGAGCTTCTGGCTCTGTCTGAGCTGGAAGCTCTCCACTGACATCACTAGTGATGTCAGTGGGGCCTCCCCCAAACGGCAGGCGTTCCCATAGGAACGCCTCCGTTTGGACTGCCACCCCCCGGCCCGCCTTCCAAACGGGGCGAGCTGTCAATCAACATCGACAGCTCGCCCCCTTTGGAAAGAGACCTGCTACTACCAGCGCTGTCGGTCGTAGCGGGTCTCACGCATGCGCACGTGGGAGCCGGCTCCCTCGTGCGCATGCGCACTGGCAAAACATCGAGGCATCCGTGCGGTCGTAGACCGTATGGCCGCCTCTGAATAAGCTCCCAAGTGTGGTGGTGGTTGCAATGCCTGACCTTCCCAGCACTGGACGGGAAGAGGTGGCTCTTTCCACCATTTGCACGCCCCCTGCAAGTGCTGAAAGGACCACCCACAGTCCAGTTGCTGATATGCAAATTGAAGATGTCACTGTTGAAGTACAACAGGATGAGGATACTGGTGTAGCTGGCGCTGAGGAGGAAGTTGGCGAGGAGGATTCTGATGGTGATGTGGTTTGTTTAAATCAGGCTCCGGGGAAGACAGTTGTTGTCCGTGGGATGAAAAAGCCCATGACGGTCATGCCTGGGCAGAAGACCAAACATTTACCTCTTTGGTCTGGCAATATTTCTATCCAAATCTGGACAACTGTCTTGTCATATGTACCATATGTAAAGGTGAAATAAGTAGGGGTAGGGACGTTAACCACCTAGGAACATCCTCCCTTATACGGCACCTGCAGCGCATTCATAAAAAGTTACTGTCAAGTTCAGAAACTTTGGCTAAGACCGTAAGCAGTCCAGGGACACCTAAATCCCGTTGTCCTGTTGTATCCAAGCACCTGCAAACCACATCGTCAACTCCCTTCTCGTCAATTTCCTCCTTAGTCAGGATCGGAAGTAGTCCTGCAGGCCATGTCACTGGCATGACTGACTCTCCTATCCGGGATTCCACCGGAGGATCCTGCATTGCTACGCCTACTGCTGCCACTGCTGCTGTTTGTTGCTGCTGCTGGGAGTCATTCATCATCCCAGAGAGGAAGTAGGAACACCACTACTTTTACTAAACAATTGACCCTCCAACAGTCCTTAGCGAGGAGGATGAAGTACGACAGCAATCATCCTGAAGCAAAACGTATAACTGAGGCCTTGACTGCTATGTTGGTGTTAGACATGCGTCCGGTATCCGCCATTAGTGCAGTGGGATTTAGACAATTGATGGAGGTAGTGTGTCCCCGGTTCCAAATCCCGTCTAGATTCCACTTCACTAGGCAGGCGATACCGAGACTGTACAGAAACGTCAGAAAAAGTGTCCTTAGTGTCCTGAAAAATGCGGTTGAACCCAATGTCCACTTAACCACGGACATGTGGACAAGTGCAACAGGGCAGACTAAGGACTGTATGACTGTGACAGCCCACTGGGTAGATGTATCATCTTATGCAGCAACAACAGCAGCGTCACCAGTAGCAGCATCGTAGCCAGCTCGTTCCAAGGCAGGCTATGCTGTGTATCACCGGTTTCAGTAAGAGGCACACCGCCGACAACCTCTTAGGATAACTGAGGGAAATCATCGCCCAGTGGCTTACCCCACTTAGACTCTCCTGGGGATTTGTGATATCTGACAACGCCACCAATATTGTGCGGGCATTACATCTGGGCAAATTCCAGCACATCCCATGTTTTGCTCACACAATAAACTTGGTGGTGCAGAATTTTCTGAAAAGCGACAGGGGCATGCAGGAGATGCTTTGGGTGGCCCAAAAAATTTCTGGCCACTTTCGCCATTCAGCGACAGCGTGCCGAAGACTGGAGCGCCAGCAAACACTCTTGAACCTGCCCCGCCATCACCAAGAGGTTGTGACGCGGTGGAATTCAGCCCTCTATATGCTTCAGAGGATGGAGGAGCAGCAAAAGGCCATTCAAGCCTATACATCCACCTATGACAGTGCAGTGGAGAATGATTTCCGTGTTGTGCAAGGTTCTCCAGCCCTTCGAACTTGCCACACGTGAAGTCAGTTCAGACACTGCCAGCTTGAATCAGGTCATTCCCTTCATCAGGCTTTTGCAGAAGCAGCTGGAGAAAGTGAAGGAGGAGCTAAGACGGAGGGATTCCGCTCGGCATGTGGGACTTGTGGATGAAGCCCTTCATTTGCTTTGCCAGGATTACAGGGTGGTCAATCTGTTGAAATCAGACCACTACATTTTGACCACCGTGCTCGATCCTAGGTTTAAAGCCTATGTGGTGTCTCTCTTTCCAGCCGACACAAGCCTACAGAGGTGCAAAGATCTGCTGGTGAAAACACTGTCAGCTGAAGCGGAACATGACACGTCAACAGCTCCTTCTTCATTTTCTCCCGCAACTGGGGCTGCCAGGAAAAAACTTCAGTATCCTAAGCAACCCGCTGGCATTGATGCAGGGCAGGCAGGACCAAGTTTGGACATCTGGTCCGGACTGAAGGACCTGGCAACAATTTCTGACATGTCTACTGTCACTGCATATGATTCTGTCACCATTGACAGAATGGTGAAGGATTACATCGGTGACACCATCCAAGTAGGCATGTCAGACAGACCTGTACTGGCAGGAAAAAGAGGCAATTTGGAGGCCCCTGTACAAACTGGCTCTATTTTACCTAGTTGTCCACCCTCCAGTGTGTACTCCGAAAGAGTGTTTAGTGCAGCCGGGAACCTTGTCAGCGAAAGGCGTAGGAGGTTGCTTCCACAAAATGTGGATAATATGATGTTCATAAAAATGAATTATCAACTCTTGGTGGTGGATTCCAGTGGGGACGAATTAATACCCTGTGAGGATGAGGATGTACACAACACTGAAGAGGTTGAGGAATCGGTGGATGAGGAGGATGAGGACGACATCTTGCCTCCGTAGAGCCAGTTTGTGCAGGGACAGCTTAATTGCCAGCTTGTTTTGTGGGGGCCCAAACAAACCAATCATTTCAGCCACAGTGGTGTGGCAGACCCTGGCGCTGAAATGATTGGTTTGCTAAAGTGTGCATGTCCTGTTTATACAACATAAGGGTGGGTGGGAAGGCCCAAGGACAATTCCATCTTGCACCTCTTTTTTTTCTTTGCATTATGTACTGTTTGGGGCCTAGTTTTTCAAACTGCCATCCTGTCTGCCACTACAGTGTCACTCCTAGATGTGCCACGTGTTTGTGCTGCCCACTCGTGTTGCTTAGCATAGTTATCCAGCTACCTCGGTGCAACCTTTTGGACATAAAAACACTATTGTGAGGTGTTCAGAATAGACTGAAAATGAGTGGAAATTAAGGTTATTGAGGTTAATAATAGCATAGGAGCAGAAAAACCCACAAATTATGTGATTTTAGCTGTTTTTATGCTTTTTAAAAAAAAATACAGATCCAAAACACAAAACCCAGAACCCAAAACACGGCAGGGTGGTTTTGGCAAAACCAATCCCGATCCAAAACACGGAGAAAGATCCAAAACCAAAACCAAAACACAAAACACGAAAAGTTGCCGGTGCACACCCCCAGTCTAAAATAACCCCAAGGTGCTGTTGTTTTAATAGTAGCTTGGTAGTGTAGGCCCTTGCTATAGCTCTGCCTACTGCTTGTCAAAGTGCACACTCACTTCTGTATAATTAATCTACACCTTGCTTTGTGGGTTGCGAGTAACCTGAAAATGCAAAGGGTGTAGCAATATATATACTTCCACTATATAAAAAGGACCAATATACTTCATACTCCACCCAAGGGGCGTGTGTAGCTCCACCTATAGGCGTATAAACTGCCACTCGGGTGTGTCCTGTACCAAATTAAATTATTTATGGCCAATGTTATAGGCAAAATCAGTGCTGGTGACTGCCAGTCATAAAATATGCAGACAAACAAAAGTATAGTATAGATCCCCTCCCCGCTTTCACAAGAATAGATCCCCTCCCCACTTTCACAAGAATAGATCCCCACCCCACATTCACAAGAATAGATCCCCACCCCACTTCACAAGAATAGATCCCCTCCCCACTTCACAAGAATAGATCCCCTCCCCACTTTCACAAGAATAGATCCCACACACACATTCACACAAAAAGATCCTCCCCTCCTCTCCTGCGGCATTGCAATCAATACATTTAGCAGGAGCTACTAGAGTGAGCTCTGAACAACACTCACAGTATCATGCAGCTCCGGCATCGGCTCCTCCGTTAGTCCTGTGTAATCACTCTCCCAGCAGTCTGCAACTGGCCGGTGCGTGACCTGGGTGCAGGAGGAGGCGTTCCCGAGAGGCGTCTCCGGGCACTAGCACTGCACTTCTGACTCCCTGGCCTGCACTCGTGACCCATGGTCGCTGTCCCCGCCGCCGATGCCGCCAACATATGTGTGTCCGTGTGAATTGCAACTAGGCTGGCCACTCACCGCTACCTACATCCCCGCGGTGACCGTCTTTTACGTTACATGACGTCACGTGCATGCTCCGCTCCTAGCATTTCCAATTTCAGAAAACAGGAGATGAGTTATAATTTGCAGGGCTGCGGGAGGCTATATTAAAAATTGGGAGGCTCCCGCTAAAAGCGGGAGGGTTGGCAAGCCTGATATACTTCCACTGTATAAAAAAGTCCAGTATAATTCCACACTCTTCATTCATTTAATCTTTACAGAGATGTATATATAGAGTTGAGATGTTCAGTTCTGCTGAAAACTGAACACACTGAACTTTGGGGTTTAATTTAAATTTAAACTGAGTCCCGGTTTGGCTAACTTTGGGGGTTTCAAGGAGAACTGAGGGCCTGATTCAGAGCCGGACGCTATTTGCGCTCGCTCTTTGCGGTCTGTTGACGCCTCTATGTCTGAGCGAGCGAACGAAACATGCGCTCGCTATTTTGTAAAGACTCCCCCTGGCCGCTCGCATCCTACATCATCTCCGCTATTTATTAGATTAATTGAGTACATCGAAAGGCGTCTGAACTGCTCGCAGTGCTTGTGGTTGGATTTTCCTACCGCAATCATGTGAACAGTTCAGGCTAAGAGACAACCAAGTGACGTGACCGATGACGCTGCATTGTTAATTATGCACACCCTTAAAACGCCAGTTTTGACCGTTTGGCATGCCTGCGTTCGGATCTCCACTCCCCGTTTTCATGCACCTTCCCCTGTTACCACCCACAAACGCCTCATCCTGTCACTCAAATTAGCAGGCACTCGCTATTTTGCTAGCGCTCGATTTCCGACTGCACTGACTGGTTGGCGCATGCACATTACGACCCATATGCATGCACAGTTGTGCGAACATCGCTCGGAGCGAACGAGCGTCCGCTTACGAGCGGCTCTGAATCAGGCCCTGAATCCCAGCTCGGATCTTCCCGCAACTCATATCCTGGATCTAAAAAATGCATGTTGCATATTTTTGATAGCATGTAAGTCCCTCCCTCGTAATTTTAGGTGCCAGAATTAGTCAAAATTGACTGGAAATTACTTGAAATTAATGTTATTGATGTTAATAATAGGAACAAAGACAGGTCCAAGTTACATGATTTTAGCTGTTGTTATACATTTTTTAAAGAAATCCAAAACCAAAATCGAACCAAAGCACTTGAGGGCGATTCTGCCAAAACCAAAACATGAAGATGATTTAGAACCAAAACACGGGGATCTGCGCACATCTTTACTAAAATACTGCTTGGTTTAGACTCTTAGGGGTCAACCCTATTAGGTGCACATTGCAAGTTGCTATTTTCACTTCAAATTCATTTTGCATTCCAATTAGCAACTCGCACTGAATCAGTCAGACTGAGGGCCTGATTCAGCAAGGATCGCTATTCTGCTAATACGTACGCACCACAATTGCTAATATCAGCGGTGAAATGCAAATGTTTGAAATTGCATTGCGATCACAGCCTAACACAAGGACACCCACTTCCTCTTACACACATCCGTATACTTGTGCAACATAGCGAAATAATCGTTAACATCGAGTAACATAGGACCCATATGCACAGGTAAGGCAGGTCAGACCTCACTCAGGAATTGCTTACTTCAGCACATGCTATGAGGCCTCAGGCTGTGTATGGTATTGCAGTGGATAATTTATGCACGCCCCTGTGACGGCATGGCAAGCAACTGGCACGCCTGCATTCGCCCGACCACCCCCCCCGCAGTCACCACCCACAAACGGCACTTCCTGTCAATCACTGTGCTCTGGGTATGCGTATTCTCTGCAGACGAAGTTCCGACCGCAATTGCTAGTTTGCGCAAGTGCACTGCGATGCATGCGCAATACAAATGAATCGACCGATTGCGTGCATCTTTGCAACTGCGATCCTTGCTGAATCAGGCCCTGAATTCGCAACTTTCCACTCGCACCTCCCTGAGGTAAAGGAAAATCTTTATTTTAAGGTTAAAATGTCGGGATACTGTACTGAACACCTTGGACATCCCCCCTAATGACTAATTAGGCATTTGGAAGTTTCCAATTAGCTTAATTAGTATAAAATCACCCCAAATTACCCCAAAAATCAACTTTTTTCATTAGTTTAGGCACCCCAAATGTAATTACAATATTTTTTTAGTTGAAAAACAATTGTTTTTATAATTTTTAAAACAAAATTCAAGGTGCCCTCAAAGTACCCCAAAATCACCCTTTCCTACTTTTTTTTGCATTTTCGTCTAATTCGTTTCAGTTTAAAAGAAAAAAAGTTTGTTTTTTATAATTTTCTTTCATTTAAAAAAAAAAACACAAATCAGCCATTTGACACCATTTAAAAACCTACAGTACCTTCCTAATGCCCACAAACAGTCTTCTATACGGTCCTGCTAACAAAATTATCCATTTTGGGGGGTCCAGGATGGTCTCCCCACATTTTCATGCATTTCTCTCAAATCTCATTTGGCAGTCAATTCGCATCCCTCCACTGCAAGTAGTGCGAATAGGCATTTTTAATTGGATTGGAGAATTATCGGGAGCGCAAGTTTCAAGTGTACATGTAAAGCAGCCGCTGATTGACTAGTGGTCCTTGGGAAATACAGATGACAGCGATCATCTGTCATTTTGCGTAGTGTAAGTATATGTGACAACATATACTTACACCTGTCCGGCATGTATCGGGTCAGTCGTTTTGTTATTTTGCAAAGTATGGGGATGCTACAGAGAGTGGCGCGAGGATGGAGGTGAGTATATGATCTTTATTCCAGGTACTCCCATTGGATTCTACATGGAGAAGAGGACAGATCAACTGGCAGCAGGTAAGTATGTGTGAGTGAGGTAGGTGAATGTAATAAAGTTGTACTTTAGATGGTGTGTGGGTATTGTGTTTTTTAACTATTCATATTACAGTGGGGGTACGGGTGCCGGATGCCTGCTGGCACTTGTATATCCACTGTAAAATACAATAGTTTCAAACTACCCCTGTACCCACAGTCCAGGGGTCTGGGGAAGAGCCCCGGGCTTCAGACTAAGCCTGGGGTGGGGAGAGAGGGGACCCCTTCTTGGGGGGTCCCCACCTCCCCTGAGATCCCCGGCTTGGCCTGGCTGGCTTTGGGTGTGAATGCTTTGGCTGGGGAGACCCGGTGATAGGGTCCCCTGGCTGTGGCATTACACACTGGTCGGTTTGGGTCCGGTGCTGGTTTTAAATATAGGGGGACCCCTATGCATTTCCCCCCCTATATTTAAAACCAGGACTGGCCCTGCAGCCAGGTGCTGGTTCCTAAATTACGGGGGAACCCTGCACATTTTTTTCCCAGTAATTTTAGAAACCAGGACTGGCTGTGCAGCCCCGGAACTGGTTATGCTTTTGGAGGGGGGACGCTACGTCATTTAAAAAAAAAATTAACACTTTAGAGAAGGTTATCAAGCAGAAACATAAACAAATCACAATGATCTGTGTATGTTTCAGGGAAAATTGCAGCTCAGGAGGTGGTCTATTTGTAACTTCTATTTATTCCCCGAATTGCATGCAACAACGGCCAAATAGAACAAAACTAATAATGGTAAATTCCTGTGTTATGCTGAAGTGAATGAAAAGTACTTCCGATTTGAGTCAATGGTGTATTCATTTCTAGTTTAAAAAATCTCAGATTTTGCAAGAATAACATGGCCGAATTCAACCACCCTAAATGAAAAAAACACCAGAGGTAAACAATAATAATTTTCCGTGTTGTTAAAAACCGATATTTTCTCCTGAGATTGCAATCTCGGACCAACACAATTCTTAGTAAATTTACCCCTTATATTAAACATGACAGTGAGGACATTGGGTTAAATTTATTACTGGTTTAACTTTTGTGTATTTAAAACATCTTATTACCCCACTTCATTCGTGTTTGTTGATATGGTGAACAATCAGAGGAGAGCAGGAACCACATACTAGTGCTGGAGCTGCTGCCAGCGCCACCAGTCATGACGATACTAGTCCATATCATATACTAAAGACGATGCCCAAGGGCATACAGGGCATAAGTCAGGGCATCTAAAATCAAGAACCAATCTTTTGCAGTGGTAAAGAAAAAACATCACAGGGAAAGTTACAGTAGCTTCATTGGTTGAAGGGCACTTAGATATGCGCTTTCCTGCAGAAGTGCACCCAGAAGGGGAAAATGCATCCCACTATAAGTACAGGTATGACACCTGGGGCCTGATTCAGAGGTGGATGCTAATTCAGCGGCAACTGCAACTTTTTACGCAGCGTGACTGCGCCTTTATACTAATGCAACAGCTGATATGGTTCATGGCTATGGTGCTAATTCGCCACTTTGCATATTAGTACACAACAGTGAACAGTGCACCAGACCTATGGAGGCACAGAATGTCTGAACATGGCCATGAAAATCAGTGCAACTGCGTCAAAAGTTGCAGTCACTGACAGCAACACACCCGTGTCTGACTAGCCACCTCCCTGTTACCAAATTTCATGGAAGTAGAATTTTTATTGTTATATGAATAACAGTGCCATTGTAAGGCAAACGGTCAGTACTAAGATCTGGAGCAGACACATACTGTATCTGCAGAATGAAGTAAATCAAGCTGACATTTCTGCAGACTTTGACCCTGCTAAGTTGTTGTGGCTCTTATAACCATTGCCATGAGCCATCACATTGTCCCATCTATATAAAAAAAAATAAACGTATCCTACAGGTAATAAAAAATATTATTTTTTATTTTATTTTATGCTTGAAGGTATGTGAACGTTTTACCCCCAGCAGAAGTAACGCTATGTAAAAGAATGTGAAATAGAAACAGCTGGCCAGCTGGTCTGCCAGCTCCATGTGCTTACACAACTGCAGTTTCTGGAGAATAATGATTCCAGGTAATAATGCTTTCCCATTTTATTCAGTGTCCCAGAAAGCAGACTGACCTTGGGCAAGGGACATATGTTGAAAAGAAAAAAACATACTGTACATGCCTAAAATTCATCTTTAATTATATACTACTTAAAGATAAATTAATGCCACTTTAATGTAACATATTACATACCGGCCATAAATAATGTACCCTCTACAGTTCCCAAGAACTAGCTCTCCATGTTCTATTTTTGTTGACCTAAAAAATCAAAAACCAGTTAGTTAGTTCTGATACTGTAATCTACTATTTTACAGTTTATGGGGTAAATGTAATAGCCTGCGACTTGCAGGCATCAGCGAGTTCTGCCCTATGTTATAAAGGAGCAATCATTTAAAAGATAAAACTAACTAGTTTTGATTTTTTAAATGTTTGCCCCTTTAAAACATTTAGCAGACTCGCTGGGAACTCGCTGATGCCTAAAAGGCGCTTTTACCCCTATTAAATTGATGGTACCATATAAGTGTGCACAACCAAACCGTATTTCTTTTCCATCTGGATTTTGAACCAAGGCTTTCTGTTGTACATTTGGGACCAGTTATCCGGTTTCTGATGAGATGTGAGAGAGCAGGCACACTGGATGCATGTTACATGATCCAAACTGTTTTACCACTATTGTCTACTTGTAAACAGCCTTGGTCTATGTGTTGTTATCTTTTCTTCTCTGGTGCTTGCCCATTAAACCATTATTGACCTCAACGCTGTGACAGTGTCTACCTGGGAACTGCCTAATTTCCTAGAAGGGTCAGCTGCACGGAATCGGTATGAATTACCGCCGGACGCAAGTATTTGCTAACCTAACCTCCCACCCTAACCCTAACCCTCCTTAGGGGTGCCTAACCCTAACCTTCCCCCCAGTGCCTAACCCTAATCCCCCCGTCCCCGCCGCCTAAACCTAAGTCCCCCGGGGAGGTGCCTAACCCTAAGTCCCCCTGGGGGATGTCTAACCCTAACCCTCCCTTCCCCTAGCCTAACCCCAACCTCCCAGGGGGGTGCCTAACCTTAAGTCTCCCCCAGAAGCCCTAAACCTAACCCTCCCCCCATGGCTGTCGCAGCGGCGCCCGGGCATCACTTCGATCGAGATGCCGGGCGCCGGTCTCCCGGCGTTGGTAAAATGACAGGCGTCTAGATTTAGATGCCTGTCATTTAACCGTCGCTGGGATAAAGCAGTCGGGAAGCCGATCATCGGGATTACGTCTGCCGGCTTCCCGACTGCATACCCTGCTGTACATATGTCTCCAGCAAATGCAACCATATACCTTGACCTTCTGTAATTACCCTGGTGAGTCATTGAAAATGGTGATGTTAGTACAAATCATTAGAGGCATTAATGAGGCACCTAGCAAAACACTTGAACCATGGACAAATCTTGCCCAGAAATTGTCAAGTTCCCTAGGGGGATAAAACTGTCTGTGGCTAGCCTTATTAACTTAATTAAGGATGAGGTCAATGCCTCAAATCCAGCATCTTCTGCTCCGGATACATTAATGTGCATCCCTACAAACAGGAGACTTGAGGGATCAGCAAAAAGAACCTTTTTGTATTATCTCCTAGTCATAATCAAATTACAGTGGAATGCACAGCTCAGGAACAGGCGGGGGCAACAATATGTTGCCCCTCCAACTCACAGCACAGCACACGAAGGCAGGACTTGTATATGGGGAGCAATGCAAAATTGAACTCTATATCTCATCATAGAACCTGAGTACCATAGACATGGCATTGGCAAAGGCAGTGTAAATTATCCAACATAAATCAGGTCTATGTTTGGTGATCAAACTTGCCAATAGGAGAGACAATAGGAGAGACAATGAATCACCCTAAAAGCCCCAGGTCCTTTTTATGGGAGCTACGCCTAGACTCGCAAGCCTGGAACAGGAGCAGAAGGGAACCATGTAGTCTAAATAAACTTCCTTATACAACATTTACATAACATTCTCCCAATACCCTATACTAAAAGTAGATATTTCCTCCTCCTAGCCGGTCTTAATTTGCTCATAGAGGTAACAAAACCTTTGGAAAACATCATGTTCCAACTTCCATAGCATATTGTGTGAGACATTGAGTCATCTTTTGCTTCTTCACCAGTTCATTGCTTTTAATCCTTAGTATCTCCAGTTTGACTTCTCCCTTCTTTTTCTAAAGCATCTGTTGGCTGAATGGGTACATTTACATTATACGACTTCCATTGACCTTCACTAAAGGATAAATAGGTACTCCTGACATGGACAAATTGTCTGGTGCCCAGAGAGATGCTGGCCATTGTATGACTTTGCCTTCTGAGGAAACCGGGAGTGTGTTTGTACCCGGAGAAACGCATCAAGGATCTACCTTTAGGCCGCACTGACACTGCCTCTTATGGAGCATACACCGGCCACAGACAGCCAATCTTTCATACATCTGTGAGCTGCTCTCTGTCACTGAAACAGCATACAGCTGAGTATCGAAATACTGTGGGATAGAGAGTGCTCGAATACAGTGGAGCACACACCGGAGCACAGGTGTCAAAGCCATCAGACGGATTCTCTCCAAACAGCAGAGAGACAGTTTGCCGTTAAAGCGCTGGCTGACATTTATTGGTGAATAAATCCAACAACCTCTGGAAAGGCATCTATCGGACCTCCCACCAGGTGAACTAATTCTTCCATCTGCATACTACCCCCGTAAATATTATCATCCAGCAATTAATATTTGCAACGTATAAATACATTTTGATACAAATCTACTTTCTGATTAATCAGTATCACTTTGGGAACATTGAAATTGGAAACATATTTTATGATAACATACCTACTCAGTGACATTGCCACAGTGAACTGCGGACTGTTACATACTTACTAGTGTGGCTAATTACCGACTCTCATTCTACATAGCCTCAAAGGATTAAACTGTTTTGATACATAATACTCTTAATATATTTTACATGTCTATGTAGACTTTTTAGAGATTGAAATATATTGTATATTGCTACGTCTTGTTAGGATTTTTTAAGCTGTTTAACTGTCCAATCACAGTCTTTAGCTGTTAATAGTATTATGTTATTTTAGGAATACAATGCACTAAGGGCCTGATTCAGACCCTCTCGTGAGCGTTGAGCGCTCGCAAGCGGGTCGATGGTGCCCTAGTGCGCATGCGCACGACGGAGGGAGCGCAGGCGTGAGACCCGCATAGCGACAGCCAAGCTGTAGCTATGGGTCTCGCACCAAAGGGGGCGTGCTGTCGATGGTGAGTGACAGCACGCCCCCTTTGGTGGGCGTGCCGGGGGCATTGCTGCCCAGACAGAGGTGTTCCCATGGGAACGCCTACCGTCTGGGTCCGGCCCCACTGACATCACTAGTGGTGTCAGTGGGAGTGCTTTTGGCTCTGATAGAGCCAAAAGCACTCCTGGGCTTGCGGCAGCGAGACCCTACCGCAGGGTCTCGTCGCAAGCCCGATGGTCACGATGGTCTTGACCATCGTGACCATCTTTTTGGCCGCTCGCATAAGCTGTGGGTGGCCAGGAGGCTGCTCCATTTTTAGGTAGGAGGGCCCTGATTCAGAGCGAGTATAATAAATTGTTTCTATTGAATTCCATACGGCGCTTCACAATTTTTTCTTTTTCTTTGTTACCTATTTGTGGGATACAGAGCCCACTGTGATAGCTGCTGGATAGAATTCAGGGTATTTATTGATAGAACACCACCGCACCCTTTCTTTCCAGCCATTGTATAGAAGCTGACATACAAGAAAACCATAAACCTTTTAATTTTTATGATTCTATGGCATAACCTCACTTTGCCGAAATACCTCATCATACAGTAATACCAGAGTGCTAAGCCTTCAGGATATTTGTGTGCAGACAAACTCTGTAACTAGGGTATGGACATGTTTAAAAAGATGGAACAATTACTAGGAAGCCATTTCAAGTTGTATTGCTGAGGGGGTGATGTGAAATGCATGTCCCTATTTAACGATGAGTGGTCGGCATTTCCACAAAATTAGTTCAAAATTTCTACCCTGCATGAAAGAAAAAAAAGGAAACATTTTGAATTTGCGCTCCCTGCAGTATAAAATGTTTCCTAAGTAACATTTGCATATAACTCTTAATCAGTCAAAAAGTCTTTAAGCACTGGGAACAATGGCCATATTCTTTGCTCCAAATTTGTTCTTTTGCCAGGTGTAAGACTAATGGTGGGCCATACACAAGTATGTTTCTCTTTAGTTGCCATGTCATGTCAGTGCTCCAGGCTTACAGCAAAACCCTAAAGTCAAATCTCTCCCCAACAATGGCGTCACTAGGCTAGAGTTTGGAGGGACAAGTACAGATTGAGTTGACAGTAAAGCAGTAGAATACAGTACCTGCAATAATAGTAATGGTGCCCGTTGAGAGTGAACCCACAACTAACAGTGAAGACTAAGGTGTATGCTTACTAAGATGCGGGTTTATAGAAGTGGAGGTGTTGCCCATAGCAACTAATCAGATTTTAGCTATTATTTTCTAGACGGTTCTAGATAAATGATAAGTAAAATCTGATTGGTTGCTATGGGCAACACCTCCAGTTCTATAAACCCATACTTTAGTACAGTAAATATAGTAAACTTAAGTAAATATACCCTGAAGTGTCCACCTCTATACTCTCTGGTCAACCTGGGAACTGTACCAACATAGGATGTAACATAGGATGTCTTGATTGAGAAAATGTTAATGACTAGAAGCAGGACTGACATTGTAAACTAAAACCTGAATAGCCTTGTATGTGAAATGCTAGGTAAGTGAAGTGGAGGTCAGTACCTCCACTAATCATGTCAGGTTACTAGTAAGAGATACGTTTTCTGATCGTTCTGCCTGGAACAGGCAAAGGCATTGTGCCTGCAGAAGATGGTGCAAGTATTTTTTGACCACCTTTTCAGATTCAAACTTGGCATCCTATTAGCGATGGTGGCTGAAATGTCACAGATGTCCCAGGTAGAGGTTGCAATAACTCATTGGCACTGAGATCCACAAGTGTCAGAGCCAGTCCTAGGCATTGGCATTCTAAGCAAATGCCTAGGGCACTTGGAATGCCATGGGGCATTCCACAGCTCTGCAGTGCAGCTCAGCTCCGATCGGGCAGTGCATCAGTCAGGTGGCTGTGGTGACAGCCTGCCAGTTCAGAATGAGCTTCTGCACAGAAGCTTATTCTGACCTGGCTGGCTGTCAGGTGAAACTACAGGGTGTTCTGGTTGTGCACCAAACCACCCAGAATCACGGTCATTATAAAAGTCGAGCTCGGAAGCTGCACAGAGCAGCTCTGGCTCCTGACTTCTTTCAGGCTCCCCAGCACACATTTTAAGGCATGCAGTGACATGATGTCACATGATCGCGCCTGCCGGGAGCTGAGGAACGGCACACGCAGCAGCCACTACCGCGAGGATGCCGACAGTCACAGTCAGGAACTTAGCAGGATGGTGTAAGTTGCTGCTGCTGGAGGATACAAGCGGGGAGCCAGGAGGAGGACCTGGCATGTGATTCTGCAAGGCTAAATGCCTTCATAGGTGGGTTGACCGGCTCAAACTACTGTGCGTGTGTATATGTGTGTATGTATATATATATATATATATATATATATATAGATATATGAAGAAAAAGGGGGACAAGGACAAGCGCCTGATAGTGTAGTAGTTAGTGTTAACTTAAATTAGATGCAAATATATTCATATGCGCTTACCATGAATATGCTTGTATATTAAGCATATAAGGAACCAATCCTCAGATTATACATGATTGGTTTCCACAGTAGTCTTAACCTTCAGCCAGATTTCACCCAGGGAATAGCTGACCAGATAGCTACAACCTTTTTGGAGCAGAAAAATTTGTTTCCATAGTGTGGTATGGGAAAGCTACACCAACTCTACAAACCATCCAGACCTACCCTAAAGGGACTTATATGGACTTTTATTAGATGTACCTGGAGGTACTACTACTGGAACTGACCACTGCGACCTATAAGATAAGCTACGTTCTTATGTTTGTTTTTGTGTGTGACATGCATATTTGTGTATATTAAAAACCATATACTTATAAAACATACCACACTAGGGAAGCAAATTTTTCTGCTCCAAAAAGGTTGTAGCTATCTGGTCAGCTATTCCCTGGGTGAAATCTGGCTGAAGGTTAAGACTGCTGTGGAAACCGGTTGTGTATAATCTGAGGATTGGTTCCTTATATGCTTAATATACAAGCATATTCATGGTACACGCATATGAATATATTTGTATCTAATTTAAGTTAACACTAACTACTACAATATCAGGCGCTTGTCCTTGTCCCCCTTTTTCTTTCTAGATTACCTGATTTACCAGTCGGTATTTTCAATGACTAAAGCGGCAACCTGATTTATATCTATAAAAGGAGCATAGTGGGAGTAACCATTTAAAGAAGATAAAGATTGTCTTACCAGTACCAACCACCATTAAGACTGAACTAATCTGAGGAGCAGCACCATTGATTTACTATATATATATATATATATATATATATATATATATATATAAACACAGCAGAATGGACGGCACTCATGAGACTAATAATGAAAATATAAATGAGACCATGACACCGGTCGGCGTGCAGTCAACGTTTCAGGGACCTCTCCCTTTTATCAAGACTAACATATAACATATAAAACAGACAATAAATACCTTAGTGTGACACCCCAGTGAATCGATCAGCCGTGCGGATTCCGAATGGAGGACTTGATGACGTCACTGGCGCGACCATGCGCCCACGTTCCAGGCGTCTCCAGGGGGCGTGGCTATGCTCCGTGCACCATCACCATAGTGATGCATAAACAAATGACACTGCAATAAACAAGAAATCTGTTGTAAACTACCAAGATATTACGATGAATACATGATGTCAAGTCTAACTAAAGTAGATGACATACCAGTGGCACTGAAACTACCTAGATCTAGGATAAAATAGAAAAATCAAAGTAATCAAAAGGGAGAATAACTAACTGCATCAGAGACTGAACTCCATACGACAAATGCAGGGCAAAGTAGACCTAATAAACACAAAAAAACTACAAAAACAGGACAAAAGACCTAAAAAAGCTTATAAACATGTTACAAAAAACAAGTAAGGCATGTTCCCTCATTGAGTCCCAATGGATAAACCGTTTGTAAAATGTGTATCCATTTCGCCTCTGTCTGGAGAAGGGCACGTCCTCTGTCAACAAGAGGACATAGTTTTCAATTTATCCTCATGTATTCTCACTAAAGAAGAGCATAAAGTACTTAATAAAGGCTTGTCATTTGTCCCCACATACCGTCCAAATGCCTTTCAAAACAAAGTTGATTTGTTTAAATTTGAAAGAAGAGTGAAGCTGGCTGAGTACTTTGGCCCTACATCAGTTCAAAAAGATCCTTTGCCTTTTTACAAAAAATCTATGTTTACACCACTCTCCTCCAACGCAAATATTAAATCCTTTTCGGAATTTATGGATGTCACCATTAATGAATCCATTGCTAATGACACCGTCAGCAAACCTAATCTCACCCAGAGAAAAAGTAGCCCTAAAAAACCTGGGTGAGTATAAAATCATCGTTATTCGCTCAGCGGATAAAGGGGGCGGTATTGTTATTCAAGATGTATCCAAATATAAGCAGGAAATATATCAAAAGTTGAATGATTCCACAGTATATGAGAGACTACCCAATGACCCCTATTATTAGCAGAGCAGCAATCTATCATCACACATCAAAACAGATTAGCCCTGGTACAGGAATGGCCGAAGACCCCTGTTCTATATACGATTCCTAAATTACACAAGAACGCGTCTAGTCCACCCGGCAGACCCATAATTGCTGCAAGAGATTCCCTATTTTATGTGATCTCTCAATATTTAGATAATTTTTTACAGCCGCTAGTACAGAAACATCATTTATTCTTGAAAGACACCACGGATTTTTTAAATAAGCTGGAGGTTCTTTCTCCATTACCTTCTCAACAGCCATTGTGTACCATTGACGTGGCTAGTTTATATACCAGTATTCCACACCATTTGGGCATTGCGGCAGTGGGGAGATTCATTGGAGAAAATGAAGATTATGTGGGACCGGATAAACAGTTCTTTATACAGCTATTAGAACTGACATTAACTCGCAACTGACATTAACTCGCAATTATTTTTTGCGTCTTGCGTAGCTCCTAGTTATGCGAACATTTTCATGTTTGAAATTGAAAAACAATTCTTCTTTAACAACTGTAATATTTCCAACCAAATTACTGGCTACTGTAAATACATAGATGACATCTTCCTTTGTTGGAAGGGGACTCAAGAGGACTCTGACTGTCTGATGGAATCTATTAATGCAACAGAGTCATCCATTAAATTTACTTACTCCTGTAGCTTTGATTCAATACATTATTTGGACGTCCAGGTTTCGGTGACCAGCTCGCTACATCTATGTACTTCCATGTTTTATAAACCTACCGACAGAAACACCATTTTGCAATGTGGGAGTCATCATCCACCATTTCTTAAAAATGCCCTTCCTTATTCACAATTTCTCAGGATAAGGCGGATCTGCAGTGAGACAGCAGATGCCATTCAACAAATTGATGAGATGTTGCTAAAATTCCTCAAGCGAGGATATCATTACAAAACCTTGCGCAGGGCTAAAGCTAAAGTATTAGCATTATCTAGATCGGAGGTATTAGAACATAAAGTTCAAAACAAAGAATCCGACAGAATAGTGTGGAAACAAGAATATTCTTCGATCAGCAATAAATTGATTAAGTCAGCCAAAGCTATTTGGCCAATTATTTCCAAAGATGTTTCTTTACCTGCTTTACATAATTCAAGTATCCTTCCTTCATACCATCGGGGCAGGAACATCAAAGACATTGTTGTTCATAACGATGTGACTAAACATACAGACATTAAACCTATCCATTTTCTTACTCAGAAAGCAGGCAACTATCGTTGCACAGGATGTATTACCTGTAGTTTTCTTGAAGTGGGTAGTCATTTTTATCATCCCAGGTCAGGTAAACAGTATAACATCAACTATCCCCTTTCCTGCTCTAGCAGATACGTGGTGTACTACATTAGATGCCCGTGTGGGTTACTATATGTAGGTAAGACCACAAGACAAATGAAGGAACGGATGGCGCTCCACAGATCCAGTATACGAGCAGCCCTTGAAGGTAAGGGCACGGACTTACCAGTTGCTCGACATTTTCGGGAACATCAACATGGTTTGTCAACTATTCGTTATAAAATGATCGATTGGATCCCTCCAGATCCTAGGGGTGGTGACAGAGGACGTGCCCTTCTCCAGAGAGAGGCGAAATGGATACACATTTTACAAACGGTTTATCCATTGGGACTCAATGAAGGAACATCCCTTACTTGTTTTTTGTAACATGTTTATAAGCTTTTTTAGGTCTTTTGTCCTCTTTTTGTAGGTTTTTTGTGTTTATTAGGTCTACTTTGCCCTGTATTTGTCGTATGGAGTTCGGTCTCTGATGCAGTTAGTTATTCTCCATTTTGATTACTTTGATTTTTCTATTTTATCCTAGATCTAGGTAGTTTCAGTGCCACTGGTATGTCATCTACTTTAGTTAGACTTGACATCATGTATTCATTGTAATATCTTGGCAGTTTACAACAGATTTCTTGTTTATTGCAGTGTCATTTGCTTATGCATCACTATGGTGATGGTGCACGGAGCATAGCCACGCCCCCTGGAGACGCCTGAAACGTGGGCGCATGGTCGCGCCAGTGACGTCATCAGGTCTCCATTCGAGTGCCGTGCGGCTGATCGATTCACTGGGGTGTCACACTAAGGTATTTATTGTCTGTTTTATATGTTATATGTTAGTCTTGATAAAAGGGAGAGGTCCCTGAAATGTTGACTGCACGCCGACCGGTGTCATGGTCTCATTTATATTTTCATTATTAGTCTCATGAGTGCCGTCCATTCTGCTGTGTTTATGGATTTATATAGGACAGGCACCAGGGCAGTTGTTTGGGCAAAGGAGTGCCGGTAACTTTGGACTAATATATATGTATATATATATATATATATGTGTGTGTGTGTGTATATATATATATATATATATAATCATACAGAGTGTCCGCACTTGCAGCACCAGAATCAACTTGGGGGTGCTCAATTAAGGACAAAACAGCCCATGAAATATAAAAAATGAGAAGAATTGGCACTCACCAGGTAGCTGACAAGAAAATTGGTTTTTAATTACCCATCTTGAGGGAGAAAGTGCATAGAGCCATAAAGTGCAATAGTCATAGTCTACGTTTCGGTCCTATGTAGGACCTTCTTCAGGACATCACAGCAGACATGTTTCAGCTTGAAAACTGTCTGTCTTTGGTTTTCAAGCTGAAACATGTCTGCTGTGATGTCCTGAAGAAGGTCCTACATAGGACCGAAACGTAGACTATGACTATTGCACTTTATGGCTCTATGCACTTTCTCCCTCAAGATGGGTAATTAAAAACCAATTTTCTTGTCAGCTACCTGGTGAGTGCCAATTCTTCTCATTTTTTATATATATATATATATATATATATATATATATGTGTATTAGGGGTGAGCGGGTTCGGATTTCTGAAATCCGAACCCCCCCGAGCCCCCCCGATCCGAGTCCGATCCGAATCAGGCTCGACTTTTCCCGCCTGACTCGGATCTGAAATCGAGGCAAAACGTCATCATCCCGCCTTCTGAGTCTCGCGGGTTTTGGATCCTATATAAGGTACCCACGTCGGCGCCATTTTCTCACTCGGCTGTGGACAGTGAAGAGGGAGGGTGGGAGTTAGGGCTGTGTAGTGTAGTGTAGTGTAGTGCTGCTGTTGTCCACTACTTCAAAGTCCATAGGGGCTGGCTGTGTTGTGCTGTGCTGCTGTTGTTAATAGGGGCTGTGTCCACTACTTCAAAGTCCATAGGGGCTGGCTGGACTGTGTTGTGCAGTCAGTTCTCCATAGGGGCTGTGTCCACTCCAAAGTCCTGTGCAGTGTCCCAGTCCTAAAGGAGTGCTGCAGTGTTGTCCAGGGGGTGCTCTGTCCATCAGGGGTGCTCCCCCCAAGTGCTAAAAAAATAATATATTTTCTGTGTTTGTGAATTGTGTGCGCAGTAGCCGCACGTGCATCAACAAAGTAGTGCCAAGCGTGCGCCTGTGTCATAAGTAAAGGGCCGGCTGGCTTGACCGTTAAGGGTGCTGTAACCCCCGAAAGTACACTCCAGTCCAAACCAAAAAAAAAATTATTTTCTGTGTTTGTGAATTGTGTGCGCAGTAGCCGCACGTGCATCAACAAAGTAGTGCCAAGCGTGCGCCTGTGTCATAAGTAAAGGGCCGGCTGGCTTGACCGTTAAGGGTGCTGTAACCCCCGAAAGTACACTCCAGTCCAAACCAAAAAAAAAATTATTTTCTGTGTTTGTGAATTGTGTGCGCAGTAGCCGCACGTGCATCAACAAAGTAGTGCCAAGCGTGCGCCTGTGTCATAAGTAAAGGGCCGGCTGGCTTGACCGCTAAGGGTGCTGTAACCCCCGAAAGTACACTCCAGTCCAAACCAAAAAAAAAATTATTTTCTGTGTTTGTGAATTGTGTGCGCAGTAGCCGCACGTGCATCAACAAAGTAGTGCCAAGCATGCGCCTGTGTCATAAGTAAAGGGCCGGCTGGCTTGACCGTTAAGGGTGCTGTAACCCCCGAAAGTACACTCCAGTCCAAACCAAAAAAAAAATTATTTTCTGTGTTTGTGAATTGTGTGCGCAGTAGCCGCACGTGCATCAACAAAGTAGTGCCAAGCGTGCGCCTGTGTCATAAGTAAAGGGCCGGCTGGCTTGACCGTTAAGGGTGCTGTAACCCCCGAAAGTACACTCCAGTCCAAACCCAAAAAAAAATTATTTTCTGTGTTTGTGAATTGTGTGCGCAGTAGCCGCACGTGCATCAACAAAGTAGTGCCAAGCGTGCGCCTGTGTCATAAGTAAAGGGCCGGCTGGCTTGACCGTTAAGGGTGCTGTAACCCCCGAAAGTACACTCCAGTCCAAACCAAAAAAAAAATTATTTTCTGTGTTTGTGAATTGTGTGCGCAGTAGCCGCACGTGCATCAACAAAGTAGTGCCAAGCGTGCGCCTGTGTCATAAGTAAAGGGCCGGCTGGCTTGACCGTTAAGGGTGCTGTAACCCCCGAAAGTACACTCCAGTCCAAACCAAAAAAAAAATTATTTTCTGTGTTTGTGAATTGTGTGCGCAGTAGCCGCACGTGCATCAACAAAGTAGTGCCAAGCGTGCGCCTGTGTCATAAGTAAAGGGCCGGCTGGCTTGACCGTTAAAGGGTGCTGTAACCCCCGAAAGTACACTCCAGTCCAAACCAAAAAAAAAATTATTTTCTGTGTTTGTGAATTGTGTGCGCAGTAGCCGCACGTGCATCAACAAAGTAGTGCCAAGCGTGTGCCTGTGTCATAAGTAAAGGGCCGGCTGGCTTGACCGTTAAGGGTGCTGTAACCCCCGAAAGTACACTCCAGTCCAAACCAAAAAAAAAATTATTTTCTGTGTTTGTGAATTGTGTGCGCAGTAGCCGCACGTGCATCAACAAAGTAGTGCCAAGCGTGCGCCTGTGTCATAAGTAAAGGGCCGGCTGGCTTGACCGTTAAAGGGTGCTGTAACCCCCGAAAGAACACTCCAGTCCAAACCAAAAAAAAATTATTTTCTGTGTTTGTGAATTGTGTGCGCAGTAGCCGCACGTGCATCAACAAAGTAGTGCCAAGCGTGCGCCTGTGTCATAAGTAAAGGGCCGGCTGGCTTGACCGTTAAGGGTGCTGTAACCCCCGAAAGTACACTCCAGTCCAAACCAAAAAAAAAATTATTTTCTGTGTTTGTGAATTGTGTGCGCAGTAGCCGCACGTGCATCAACAAAGTAGTGTCAAGCATGCGCCTGTGTCATAAGTAAAGGGCCGGCTGGCTTGACCATTAAGGGTGCTGTAACCCCCGAAAGTACACTCCAGTCCAAACCAAAAAAAAAATTATTTTCTGTGTTTGTGAATTGTGTGCGCAGTAGCCGCACGTGCATCAACAAAGTAGTGCCAAGCGTGCGCCTGTGTCATAAGTAAAGGGCCGGCTGGCTTGACCGTTAAAGGGTGCTGTAACGCCCGAAAGTACACTCCAGTCCAAACCAAAAAAAAATTATTTTCTGTGTTTGTGAATTGTGTGCGCAGTAGCCGCACGTGCATCAACAAAGTAGTGCCAAGCGTGCGCCTGTGTCATAAGTAAAGGGCCGGCTGGCTTGACCGTTAAGGGTGCTGTAACCCCCGAAAGTACACTCCAGTCCAAACCAAAAAAAAAATTATTTTCTGTGTTTGTGAATTGTGTGCGCAGTAGCCGCACATGCATCAACAAAGTAGTGCCAAGCGTGCACCTGTGTCATAAGTAAAGGGCCGGCTGGCTTGACCGTTAAGGGTGCTGTAACCCCCGAAAGTACACTCCAGTCCAAACCAAAAAAAAAATAATTTTCTGTGTTTGTGAATTGTGTGCGCAGTAGCCGCACGTGCATCAACAAAGTAGTGGCAAGCGTGCGCCTGTGTCATAAGTAAAGGGCCGGCTGGCTTGACCGTTAAGGGTGCTGTAACCCCTGAAAGTACACTCCAGTCCAAACCAAAAAAAAATTATTTTCTGTGTTTGTGAATTGTGTGCGCAGTAGCCGCACGTGCATCAACAAAGTAGTGCCAAGCGTGCGCCTGTGTCATAAGTAAAGGGCCGGCTGGCTTGACCGTTAAGGGTGCTGTAACCCCCGAAAGTACACTCCAGTCCAAACCAAAAAAAAAATTATTTTCTGTGTTTGTGAATTGTGTGCGCAGTAGCCGCACGTGCATCAACAAAGTAGTGCCAAGCGTGCGCCTGTGTCATAAGTAAAGGGCCGGCTGGCTTGACCGTTAAGGGTGCTGTAACCCCCGAAAGTACACTCCAGTCCAAACCAAAAAAAAAATTATTTTCTGTGTTTGTGAATTGTGTGCGCAGTAGCCGCACGTGCATCAACAAAGTAGTGCCAAGCGTGCGCCTGTGTCATAAGTAAAGGGCCGGCTGGCTTGACCGTTAAGGGTACTGTAACCCCCGAAAGTACACTCCAGTCCAAACCAAAAAAAAAATTATTTTCTGTGTTTGTGAATTGTGTGCGCAGTAGCCGCACGTGCATCAACAAAGTAGTGCCAAGCGTGCGCCTGTGTCATAAGTAAAGGGCCGGCTGGCTTGACCGTTAAGGGTGCTGTAACCCCCGAAAGTACACTCCAGTCCAAACCAAAAAAAAATTATTTTCTGTGTTTGTGAATTGTGTGCGCAGTAGCCGCACGTGCATCAACAAAGTAGTGCCAAGCGTGCGCCTGTGTCATAAGTAAAGGGCCGGCTGGCTTGACCGTTAAAGGGTGCTGTAACCCCCGAAAGTACACTCCAGTCCAAACCAAAAAAAAAATTATTTTCTGTGTTTGTGAATTGTGTGCGCAGTAGCCGCACGTGCATCAACAAAGTAGTGCCAAGCGTGTGCCTGTGTCATAAGTAAAGGGCCGGCTGGCTTGACCGTTAAGGGTGCTGTAACCCCCGAAAGTACACTCCAGTCCAAACCAAAAAAAAAATTATTTTCTGTGTTTGTGAATTGTGTGCGCAGTAGCCGCACGTGCATCAACAAAGTAGTGCCAAGCGTGCGCCTGTGTCATAAGTAAAGGGCCGGCTGGCTTGACCGTTAAAGGGTGCTGTAACCCCCGAAAGTACACTCCAGTCCAAACCAAAAAAAAATTATTTTCTGTGTTTGTGAATTGTGTGCGCAGTAGCCGCACGTGCATCAACAAAGTAGTGCCAAGCGTGCGCCTGTGTCATAAGTAAAGGGCCGGCTGGCTTGACCGTTAAGGGTGCTGTAACCCCAGAAAGTACACTCCAGTCCAAACCAAAAAAAAAATTATTTTCTGTGTTTGTGAATTGTGTGCGCAGTAGCCGCACGTGCATCAACAAAGTAGTGCCAAGCATGCGCCTGTGTCATAAGTAAAGGGCCGGCTGGCTTGACCAGTAAGGGTGCTGTAACCCCCGAAAGTACACTCCAGTCCAAACCAAAAAAAAAATTATTTTCTGTGTTTGTGAATTGTGTGCGCAGTAGCCGCACGTGCATCAACAAAGTAGTGCCAAGCGTGCGCCTGTGTCATAAGTAAAGGGCCGGCTGGCTTGACCGTTAAAGGGTGCTGTAACCCCCGAAAGTACACTCCAGTCCAAACCAAAAAAAAATTATTTTCTGTGTTTGTGAATTGTGTGCGCAGTAGCCGCACGTGCATCAACAAAGTAGTGCCAAGCGTGCGCCTGTGTCATAAGTAAAGGGCCGGCTGGCTTGACCGTTAAGGGTGCTGTAACCCCCGAAAGTACACTCCAGTCCAAACCAAAAAAAAAATTATTTTCTGTGTTTGTGAATTGTGTGCGCAGTAGCCGCACGTGCATCAACAAAGTAGTGCCAAGCGTGCGCCTGTGTCATAAGTAAAGGGCCGGCTGGCTTGACCGTTAAAGGGTGCTGTAACCCCCGAAAGTACACTCCAGTCCAAACCAAAAAAAAATTATTTTCTGTGTTTGTGAATTGTGTGCGCAGTAGCCGCACGTGCATCAACAAAGTAGTGCCAAGCGTGCGCCTGTGTCATAAGTAAAGGGCCGGCTGGCTTGACCGTTAAGGGTGCTGTAACCCCCGAAAGTACACTCCAGTCCAAACCAAAAAAAAAATTATTTTCTGTGTTTGTGAATTGTGTGCGCAGTAGCCGCACGTGCATCAACAAAGTAGTGCCAAGCGTGCGCCTGTGTCATAAGTAAAGGGCCGGCTGGCTTGACCGTTAAGGGTGCTGTAACCCCCGAAAGTACACTCCAGTCCAAACCAAAAAAAAAATAATTTTCTGTGTTTGTGAATTGTGTGCGCAGTAGCCGCACGTGCATCAACAAAGTAGTGCCAAGCGTGCGCCTGTGTCATAAGTAAAGGGGCGGCTGGCTTGACCGTTAAGGGTGCTGTAACCCCTGAAAGTACACTCCAGTCCAAACCAAAAAAAAATTATTTTCTGTGTTTGTGAATTGTGTGCGCAGTAGCCGCACGTGCATCAACAAAGTAGTGCCAAGCGTGCGCCTGTGTCATAAGTAAAGGGCCGGCTGGCTTGACCGTTAAGGGTGCTGTAACCCCCGAAAGTACACTCCAGTCCAAACCAAAAAAAAAATTATTTTCTGTGTTTGTGAATTGTGTGCGCAGTAGCCGCACGTGCATCAACAAAGTAGTGCCAAGCATGCGCCTGTGTCATAAGTAAAGGGCCGGCTGGCTTGACCATTAAGGGTGCTGTAACCCCCGAAAGTACACTCCAGTCCAAACCAAAAAAAAATTATTTTCTGTGTTTGTGAATTGTGTGCGCAGTAGCCGCACGTGCATCAACAAAGTAGTGCCAAGCGTGCGCCTGTGTCATAAGTAAAGGGCCGGCTGGCTTGACCGTTAAGGGTGCTGTAACCCCCGAAAGTACACTCCAGTCCAAACCAAAAAAAAAATTATTTTCTGTGTTTAGCCGCACGTATATATCAAATCGATATAACATAAATGGAGGACCAAACTTTCTCCGATAAAAATAAAATAGAGAAAGATCAAGAACCACTTCCTCCTAGTGCTGAAGCTGCTGCCACTAGTCATGACATAGACGATAACATGCCATCAACGTCGTCTGCCAAGGCCGATGCCCAATGTCATAGTAGAGGGCACATACAATCCCAAATGGCAAAGTTCAGGAAAATGACCTTGAAAAAGGCATTTAAATCAGCTGAAGAGAAACGTAAACTTGCCAATATGCCATTTACGACACGGAGTGGCAAGGAACGGCTAAGGTCGATCCCTAGTATGTTCATGACTAGTGGTTCAGCTTCACATGACGATGGAAGCCCTCCTCCCACTAAAAAAATCAAAAGAGTTAAGCTGGCAAAAGCACAGCAAAGAACTGTGCTTTCTAAGAAGATATCACAAATCCCCAAGGAGAGTCCAAGTGTGGTGGTGGTTGCGATGTCTGACCTTCCCAGCACTGTACGGGAAGAGGTGGCTCTTTCCACCATTTGCACGCCCCCTGCAAGTGCTGAAAGGAGCACCCACAGTCCACTTGCTGATATGCAAATTGAAGATGTCACTGTTGATGTACAACAGGATGAGGATACTGGTGTAGCTGGCGCTGAGGAGGAAGTTGGCGAGGAGGATTCTGATGGTGATGTGGTTTGTTTAAATCAGGCTCCGGGGGAGACAGTTGTTGTCCGTGGGATGAAAAAAGCCCATCACGGTCATGCCTGGGCAGAAGACCAAACATTCCACCTCTTTGGTCTGGCAATATTTCTATCCAAATCCGGACAACAACTGTCTTGCCATATGTACCATATGTAAAGGTGAAATAAGTAGGGGTAGGGACGTTAACCACCTAGGAACATCCTCCCTTATACGGCACCTGCAGCGCGTTCATAAAAAGTTTCTGTCAAGTTCAGAAACTTTGGCTAAGACCGTAAGCAGTCCAGGGACACCTAAATCCCGTTGTCCTGTTGTATCCAAGCGCCTGCAAACCACACCATCAACTCCCTCCTCATCAATTTCCTCCTTAGTCAGGATCGGAAGTAGTCCTGCAGGCCATGTCACTGGCATGACTGACTCTCCTATCCGGGATTCCTCCGGAGGATCCTGCATTGCTACGCCTCCTGCTGCCGCTGCTGCTGTTGCTGCTGCTGGGAGTCGTTCATCATCCCAGAGAGGAAGTAGGAACACCACTACTTTTACTAAACAATTGACCCTCCAACAGTCCATAGCGAGGAGGATGAAGTACGACAGCAGTCATCCTGAAGCAAAACGTATAACTGAGGCCTTGACTGCTATGTTGGTGTTAGACGTGCGTCCGGTATCCGCCATTAGTGCAGTGGGATTTAGACAATTGATGGAGGTAGTGTGTCCCCGGTTCCAAATCCCATCTAGGTTCCACTTCACTAGGCAGGCGATACCGAGACTGTACAGAAGTGTCAGAAAAAATGTCCTCAGTATCCTGAAAAATGCCGTTGTACCCAATGTCCACTTAACCACGGACATGTGGACAAGTGGAACAGGGCAGACTAAGGACTATATGACTGTGACAGCCCACTGGGTAGATGTATCACCTTACGCAGCAACAGCAGCAGCGTCACCAGTAGCAGCATCTCAGAAACGCCAGCTCGTTCCAAGGCAGGCTACGCTGTGTATCACCGGTTTCAGTAAGAGGCACACCGCCGACAACCTCTTAGAGAAACTGAGGGAAATCATCGCCCAGTGGCTTACCCCACTTAGACTCTCCTGGGGATTTGTGATATCTGACAACGCCACCAATATTGTGCGGGCATTACATCTGGGCAAATTCCAGCACGTCCCATGTTTTGCTCACACAATAAACAGAATTTTCTGAAAAGCGACAGGGGTGTGCAGGAGACGCTTTGGGTGGCCCGAAAAATTTCTGGCCACTTTCGCCATTCAGTGATTGCGTGCCGAAGACTGGAGTGCCAGCAAACACTCTAGAACCTGCCCCGCCATCACCTGAAGCAAGAGGTTGTGATGCGGTGGAACTCAACCCTTCAGAGGATGGAGAAGCAGCAAAAGGCCATTCAAGCCTATACATCCACCTATGACATAGGCAAAGGAGGGGGTATGCACCTCACTCAAGCGCAGTGGAGAATGATTTCCGTGTTGTGCAAGGTTCTCCAGCCCTTCGAACTTGCCACACGTGAAGTCAGTTCAGACACTGCCAGCTTGAGTCAGGTCATTCCCCTCATCAGGCTTTTGCAGAAGCAGCTGGAGAAAGTGAAGGAGGAGCTAAAACGGAGCGATTCCGCTCGGCATGTGGGACTTGTGGATGACGCCCTTCATTCGCTTTGCCAGGATTCCAGGGTGGTCAATCTGTTGAAATCAGACCACTACATTTTGGCCACCGTGCTCGATCCTAGGTTTAAAGCCTATGTGGTTTCTCTCTTTCCGGCCGACACAAGCCTGCAGAGGTGCAAAGACCTGCTGGTGAACACACTGTCAGCTGAAGCGGAACGTGACACGTCAACAGCTCCTTCTTAATTTTCTCCCGCAACTGGGGCTGCCAGGAAAAAACTTAGGTATCCTAAGCAACCTGCTGGCAGTGATGCAGGGCAGGCAGGACCAAGTTTGGACATCTGGTCCGGACTGAAGGACCTGGCAACAATTTCTGACATGTCTACTGTCACTGCATATGATACTGTCACCATTGACAGAATGGTGGAGGATTACATCGGTGACAGCATCCAAGTAGGCATGTCAGACAGTCCATACCTGTACTGGCAGGAAAAAGAGGCAATTTGGAGGCCCCTGTACAAGCTGGCTCTATTTTACCTGAGTTGCCCCCCCTCCAGTGTGTACTCCGAAAGAGTGTTTAGTGCAGCCGGGAACCTTGTCAGCGAAAGGCGTAGGAGGTTGCTTCCACAGAATGTGGAGAAGATGATGTTCATCAAAATGAATTATCAGCTCTTCCAGGGAGACCAGCCTCCAGAAGGTACAGAGGGACCTGTGGTGGTGGATTCAAGTGGGGACGAGTTAATACTTTGTGAGGATGAGGATGTACACACTGAAGAGGGTGAGGAATCGGTGGATGAGGAGGATGAGGATGACATCTTGCCTCCGTAGAGCCAGTTTGTGCAGGGACACATTAATTGCCAGCTTGTTTTGTGGGGGCCCAAACGAACCAATCATTTCAGCCACAGTTGTGTGGCAGACCCTGGCGCTGAAATGATTGATTTGTTAAAGTGTGCATGTCCTGTTTATACAACATAAGGGTGGGTGGGAGGGCCCAAGGACAATTCCATCTTGCACCTCTTTTTTTTCTTTGCATTATGTACAGTTTGGGGCCTAGTTTTTCAAACTGCCATCCTGTCTGCCACTGCAGTATCACTCCTAGATGGGTCACGTGTTTGTGCCGCCCACTCGTGTCGCTTAGCATAGTCATCCAGCTACCTCGGTGCAACCTTTTGGACATAAAAACACTATTGTGAGGTGTGAAGTGTTCAGAATAGACTGGAAATTAGTGGAAATTAAGGTTATTGAGGTTAATAATAGCATAGGAGCAGAAAAACCAACACATTCTGTGATTTTAGCTGTTTTTATGCTTTTTTTAAAAAAAATACAGATCCAAAACACAAAACCCAGAACCCAAAACACGGAAGGGTGGTTTTGGCAAAACCAATCCAGATCCAAAACACGAAGAAAGATCCTGATCCAAAACCAAAACACAAAACACGAAAAGTGGCCGGTGCACACCCCTAACATATATATATATATATATATATATATATATATATATATCTTCTGGAGTCCACGTATAAGCAAGAATATTGGTGGTGGGATTATATGCTAAGGGGCACCATCCAATATCTTGCCTAGGGCACCAAAATGGCTAGGCCGGCCCTGACAAGTGTTGAAGGGTGTTAAAGGGTGATTATCTATCTGTGGGCTCCATCTAGCTGGAAGCCTAGTCTGCCTGGGCTGTCCTCTTGCTCTGATATAATGTCTTTGGGTAAAGCTTATTTAGACTAACGCTTACAATTATTTACATACACATGGGACGATCTGCATAGCTTTCTAAGGTGCATCTGGAATAACAGAGCACATTCTCCCTATGGATGACATGTGAGTGTACATCAGTTGTTTCTGCTCCAAGACTATGAGTCTGCCCATTTGGCAATATAGGATTACTCCTGCCACCACTACTACTAGAGAAATAGGGATAATATCATAATATCAACTCTCCCTGCCAACATGATTCATCTGGGGTCACAGAACTGAACCTGTTTTGCCTGCCTAGCAGAAATGCCAACAGAAGGTAGAAGCCTGGACAGAAGCTTTGTTGAATACCAGAGCTCATACATTTCAACATTTAGTACCCATCGAATCCTGTCTCCACAACCCCAATTCTGGCCGACCGCATGCAACTCTGCATAAGCACTACAAAGCTTATATATCTTTAGCAGCACACATGACTCCCCTCCCCTCTCTATCTCACAGTAATTTATTATGACAATAACCGAGAGTTATGTGGGTCCACGCTCCCCCCCAGACTCACATTACTTCCCATCCCAAGGAGAGAGCTGCAACAAGCTCTGGGGGAGATTTCCCAATGTAGTCACCTTATTCTCTGTAACATAAATAATCCATGTACAATAGAAAATATCACATCTGGACAGTGTATGTAGAAAATACAGATGACTGTGGGTGCATAAAATCCTAGGAGAATGGGATGATAAATCTCCAGAGGTGAGGTCACTCACAAATAGAGGATACTGGAGATGACAAACTAGAGAACTGGGAATTTAAAGGCTGTGCAAATTGTTTGGACAGGTGCAATAAATACAGGTCATATAACTGTGATAAAAGAATATACAGTTATTTTAATAGCAGAACCTCATTACTAAGTATCATAAATGTCAAACGCCGTTGAGGGCAATCATTCAGTGCTCATACAGGCATTTTTGCTTTATTTCCTCATCTGTAAATGATGTCGTTTATAAGAACATGCAAAGAGTCCCAGAATTTTACTGCAAGTAATAATTTAGAGCTCAGCAGAGCAGGAATGTTGGAGAGAAGTGCCAATAAAATTGTTTTACCTCTTGCTGTGAAGAATTGGATGCAGAGGGGGCAGGTCTACTATTACAGCATTTCAAATGATAAAATCAATGCACATCTGCAGTGGCCTCACCTGTTATATGTTCTATGTGTTAACTTAGAGAAAAGCTTTGTTCTGTAGCTGGAATAAAAAAGATTGGTATTTTTCTGCCAAAGTAAAAACATGGAATGTTAGCATTTATGGCTGTTAAGAAATAAGTACACCTAAATGGGACATTTTCTATATGTTTGCAATAGATAATCCTGTACAATCCACTTTAGTAGCATCTCAGTGATGGAACTTCTTATTTCTGTTTACAGAGTATACACATTACAATTTAAGATGTAGGCATTAATTAAATGAGGTATCTACTCATAAATAAAACAAAATCCCCCCAATTTATAACATGATGGTTTGCAAATCATTATTATATTTTTTTCTAACACTTGTGCACTTGGCATATTTACAAGATCACTGCTTTGCAGCCAGAAAACAAACGCTTCCTCTTAATACATACACACAGGTGGACTCACGTAGCCTCTTGACCTAAAGGACATCAGCGACACATAGTCGTAACTCCCCGATACCCAGACACCGGGGTCGGGGCTTCGGTGAAATCCAACATGTTGGATTTGCCTAATTTGACAATACCGACCAAAATATGATCGTAATCAGCAAATCGGGGCTTTTTAACATGAAGAATTTCACTGATTTCCCGATCGGCGCTGATTGGCGTTCCCGGTCGTATCAGGGAATCGGCGAAATGGCAGGCAGATATATGGGACCCTTGAGCTGCATTCTGTTTAAGCTGATTGGTGAGAACACGGTTTGGCCAGATTTTTAAAAAGGGATCAATCTTAGAACTCTGGGGGTCATTCAGACCCGCTCGCGAGCAAAGGACGCTCGCAAGCGGGTCGATGTTGCCCCACTGCGCATGCGCACAATGGAGGGAGCTCCGTCGTGCGCATGCACGAGACCTGGCGAGCGACGAGGAATGGTGACGGACAGCATGCCCCCTTTGGTGGGCGTGCCGGGGGCGTGGCTGCCAGATGGAGGCGTTCCCATGGGAACGCCTACCGTCTGAAGCCGGCCCCACTGACATCAGTAATGATGTCAGTGGGAGTGATTTTGGCTCTGATAGAGCCAAAATCACTCCTTGGCTTGCGGCAGCGAGACCCTACCGCAGGGTCTCGTCGCAAGCCCGATGGTCGCAATGGTCTTGACCATCGCGACCATCTTTTTGGCCGCTCGCATATGCTGTGGGTGGTCACCCACAGCTATGCGAGCGGCCAAGTGGCCGCTCCATTTTCAGGTAGGAGGGCACTGATTCAGAGCGAGCGCTCTGGTCAGAGCGTTCGGCTCTGAATCAGGCCCTCTGCATTTGGGGCAACACAGGAAGAATGCTCGATGGAGGAAAAAAAACGTTGTGTCTATTCTGCAACGAAAATTGTTCCCTGTTTTGCCCCAAGAGGCATTGAATGGCTCACTTAAACCTCATAGAAACTAATGATCCCTTTTTGAAAACTATCAATTTTGCAATCTATTTTAGACTTGCACCAAATAACCCTAATTTTCAAGGAAGTGTTAGTTGTTTTGTTTTTTTAAATTGACTAACTTAAAAAAATACATGTCTAACAAGTTTCATGATAGATGCCATTCTTACCATTTATTTGTATTAGTTATTATTTTTTTAGAAGTTTTTAAAATACAATTAAGGGTGCTCAAAAGAGCAATGTCATCTTGGTGTATTGCTGGCACTCTGGAGAGTCTAAATAAACAATTCTGTGCTTCAGTTAACCATTACAAACCACCCCTGCCCCCCAAGACTTCTGGCAGATGCCAGTGATGTTTTCGTGGGGAATGTATTGGAGATGGAAGGAGTGGTGTGTTTCAATAAACAGCGCCAACTTGACCCCTTCCACCAGGTACACAATGCTCTGCTCCACGACTTCCCACTTACTGCACAATTGCAATCACCTGTGTTGAATAAGTTAATTGAAGAGAACAGTGTTTTTAACGCAGGTGGCTGAAATTATAAATGATGTGGGAAGTCCAGGAGTATAGAATTTTGTATCTGGTGGAAGGGGTCATGTTGGAGTGTCTGCACCAGCTCCCCACTCCCTAGATTGACAAGTCATAGGCAAACGCAGGGGTTTTTCGTCTGCTAGGAAACCCCCCTCCCCAGCCCACACTATGACCACAATAGAAATAATAATATAATAGATTGCTACTAGTGCTGCATGTTCTTCTCAGTATCACAAATGAAATAATTAGCACCACCTGTGGATCTTTTAACATGTATCAGCTATAATAAATAACCTGTGCACCAACTAGAAGATCTGGAAAACATGCACTGTTAGAGATGCACTGCTATAGAGCCCAATATGTACATATACAGTATGTCCAGGGCAGTTCTTCTGCTGCTCCTCCAGGCTCCCGGACTTGCTCCAATAGTCTGGAATGGTGTCCAAATCTAAAATAAATACGTTCAGCTCAGGCAGGACGGCCTACTGGCGCATCTAATGGCTTACTGTGATCGCTGGTCCTGTATACGCTGGAATTAATACACACAATACACTTTGTATGACGCTTATTAAAGCTGGTTAAGTACTAATTCTGCCCTCTTCATTTGCAGGCCACACTCGCTCCTAAATTAAGCATTTGGAAACCCCCCTCTGGAAATGCTGCGTTTGCCACTACAGATGGGTCAATTCATTTTTAAAGTGATATGTGTCTAATACCCCTTTCAGACATATGACCTGGGAAATTTCGTGCTCAGACTCAGGAATTTCTCCTGTGCAAATTCCCGGGTATTTGGTCGAGACCCCCCTTTCACGCTACAGCGTCTACCCGGGAAATTCCCAGGTAGACCCCTTTCAGACATAAGCCGGGTTTTTTAGTTTCTAATATTACCTGCCTCTCCTCTGTCCTTCCTAGCCTGTACGGTTGGCTGTATTTCCCCTTCGTGGTAGGGACCTGGAAGTAACGTGAGTGAGGGCGGAAGTGCAGTTCCTGCCCATGACAGCCAGCTACAGAAGTACTTTGTCCCCACTTACACAAGTTTGTTGTCCCCTCGCGGGCTCGCTGCGCTCGCCGCGCTTGCCACATGGTTAATTCCCCCTCTGTGCCCACTTGGATGGCAGGGAATGATGCTGGACACTGGCTGATGACGTCAGGGTCCTCTCGGTGAAGGGAATTTAGACATTACCTAGCCTGTACCCTCTCCGGCTGCTGCTGATGATGTCATCATCATGCAGCAGGCAGCCGAACAATCATTACTAGCATTTTATTTTATTATTATTGAATTATTTAAATCTGCCCTGGTGGTCCAGCAGGAGTGCGGGTGGCCCGCTGTGACAGAGACCCTGCGACGGGTGTCCTCAGCATCCGGCAAGGGGGGTGGTGAGCAGCAGCGCTGAGCATCCTATAGGACACTTGTGCTGCCAACTCATAGCAGCAGTGCTGAACGTCCGCGCTGCCAACTCAAAACAGCAGCGCTGAGCGTCCTATAGGACGCTCTGCGCTGCCAACTCTATGTAAAAGCTGTTTGGTGCAGCCCGGGAGTAGTAAATTCCCGAGTAGCACCATTCGGACATAAGCAGGGTAATTTCCCGTGACTTAAGTCCCCGGAAATTTCCTGGTCAATTGAAGGTTCGGCTACCCGGGAACGTGGTCCTGGGTAGGTACCTTTCAGACATACGCGGCAACTTATACCCCTTTCAGACATACCGAGAATCCCGGGAATTTGGCCTGCCTCAGCGAAATTCCCGGGATTCTCCGTATGTCTGAAAGGGGTGTAAGTAAAGTACACAATATAAAGTATATTATAATGAAATCCAGTAAATATGAGATGATAGGATCATAATGCAACAAGGTCCGCCATGTCAGTATTATGCTTGATGGACTTAAATGCATCTCTGCAGAATATCCTTGAAGTCTGTATTACAATTTTGCAAACTATTATTCACTAAAAATTTCATGAGCTGAATTAATTAAATAATCAAAATTAGTAATCAATTTATTGCAGTAAACTACAGAGGAATATTAGGGGGAATTCAATTAGCCACGATAACCTGTTTTCGTGTGTAAAAGTGAAATTTGGGTGTTCATTTTTTTTTTTTGCACTATTCAATTAGCCGCTCAGTTAACCTGAACATTTTGGGAACTTGAGCAGGTGAAAAGTTGAGGAAAACAATATTTAATGTAAAAATGTCGAGATTTGGGGGCTGATTCAGCAAGGAACGCAGATGAGAATTTTCATGCACCTGGCCAATGTTTTTGCACTGCGCATGCGTACACAATGCAGTTCGTGTGCATGAACTAGCCAGTGCGTTTGGGTAAGGGTACGCAGGCTGCACGCAGTGTGTACGCAGACCCTTCCGATATTGATTGACAGGAAGTGCCGTTTGTAGGTGGTGTTGGAGGGTGGTCGGGCGAATGCAGGTGCGCCTGTACATTGGGACGCCGTTATAGGGGCGTGCATTATTAAGGCAGTGCGGTGGCATATGCAGCCAGACGACTCGATGCAGGCAAGAAGTGGCCAAAATCCTGCACTAGATCATATGGTTGTGCATATGGTTCCGATGGTACTCAATATTACCGATGTTTCCGTTGTCTGGTGGGCTACACAGGCTTTGAGTAAAGGGATTAGGGCGGCATTGTGTAGTGCTGGGCGTCTGCATCTTATGCTGCGGTTGCCGTGCATATTGTATTGATTAACATATATTCGCAGCGGCCGAGTGCATGCATGCGCACACTTGCATTCCTTGCGAATCAGGCCCTTGGTTCAGAACCACTGGGACACCCTCCCTAATGATTCATTAGGCACTTAGAAATTGTTAAGGATAGAGGTACCTCATTAACTCAGTCCAGTAACAGCCTTTAGGGCTGGATAACTTGTCTTGCTGCGGCCGTGTAGCAGCCTTGAGGGCTGATTATTCTTGGCAGGTAGTGGCCTGTGGGCCTTGGAATAAGTTGCGGCCTTTGGGCCGTGTAGCAGCCTTGTGGGCTGGTAATTCTTGGCTAGTAGCGGCCAATGGGCCATGAGCAAGTTGCAGTCTTTGGGCCGTGTGACAGCCTTGAGGGCTGGTGTGTCTTGGCTGGTAGTGGCCTGTGGGCTGTGAGCAAGATGCAGCTTTTGGGCTGTGTGGCATCTTTGTGGGCTGGTATGTCTTGGCTGGTAGCGGCCTGTGGGCCATGGGCAAGATGCAGCTTTTGGGCTGTGTGGCAGCCTTGAGGGCTGGTAGGCCTTGGCTGGTAGACGCTGGCATTGGTGCACTAGATTATGCACTTAGGATGCTGAGGTGTGGCCTATTTCGTCGGGATGACACAGGCGTTGGTACACAGGATTACGCACTAAGGACGCTGAGGTGCAGCCTATGTCACCGGGTTGACACAGGCGTTGGTGCACTAGATTGCGCACTCAGGACGCTGAGGTGAGACCAGTGCCGCTAAGTTGGCACAAGCCACTGGACGCTGGATTGCGCACTCCGGACTGCGAGTGCACTCTGTGCCACCAAGATGACACAAGTGGCTGGGAGTAGAAATGCACACCGTGCCACCTAGATGATACAAGCGGCAAACAGCAGATGTTATGCAGACCGTGCTGTCTGGATGGTACAAACGGCAGACAAGAAATAAAACAAACAGGAGAACTGGAACTCGACTGAAACAAACAGGAGACTGGTCACAACCGAAAACACGTGAAAACTCTATCACCGGCAAGGAATGAAGGGCTGGCTGCAATTTAACAGATACAGGGTCCAATCAGAGCAAGCTCTGCAAGCTTCCCTAATGACAGACTAGTGTGCACCTGGCCTGTGCAGACAGAGAAGACAATTAACTAGTGTGAAGCTAAAACTGCACACAGACAGACAGGAATGACAGGCTAGGCTAAACACAGACAAGACAGGATTTAATGCAGTGTCCCAATAGCAACTAAGACTGGGAACTGCAACCAAGATGATCTGCTAACCGCAGATCCTAACAGTACCCCCCTTCCTTGATGAGGGGTTAAGGAACCCCTAGACCCTGGTTTGTCTGGAAAGTTGTCAAAGAATCTTCTCTGCAATGTAAGAGCATGTAAAGATCATTCCAGAATCCAGGAGTGCTCCTCTGGTCCATACCCTTTCCAGTAGACCAGGAATTGAAGACCACCTCTTGAAATTCTTGAGTCAAGGATTTTTTCCACAAGGAATTCCTGGTGACCTTGAACAAGCACTGGTGGAGGCCTGACTGACTGCCTCAAAGAAAACCTGGAGGAAAAGAAAACCGGTTTCAGAAGAGAAAAATGGAAAGTGTTATTGATCCTGAGAGACCGGGGTTGCTTCAGTCGAAATGCCGCAGGATTAACTTGATAAATATTTCTAAATGGACCGATGAACCTGGGACCCAACTTCTGTGATCTCTGGCGCAGATTTATGTTTTTGGAGGATAGCCAGACTAAGTCTCCCACTTTGAAATTACAGGGCCTGCGATGTTTGTCATCCCAGACCAGACCTTAAAACGACCTGATGTATGGAGAAGAGAATGGTGCACTTTCTTCCAGACTGATCGTAACTTGGAAACATATGAGGATGGAGGAATTGTGGTTCATGTAGTTTCAAATTAATTACTCCTAGGATGAGCCCCAGAATTGCAGAAGAGGAGATACGGAAGAATCTGAATGGCAGAATAAGTAAATTCAGCAAACGGTAAAAGAATAACCCAGTTATTTTGACACTTGAAAATAAAGCAACAAAGGTACTGCTCCAGGGACAATTGGCCTCCTCCATCTGTCCATTGGATGGTGGATGGTATCCAGATGACAGACTGAGATTGATACCTAAATATGCACAAAAGAATCTCCAAAACCGATCAACAAATTGGGTACCTCAATCTGAGACAATGTCTGACGGAAGTCCATGGAGTCTAAACACATGTTGGATAAAGAGCACTGACAACTCCTTAGCTGAAGGCAATTTGCTTAGAGGAACATAATGTACCATCTTCGAAAATTGATCCACAATGGTCCAGATGACCGAACAGCGGGAAGATGAGGGAAGATCCACCACAAAGTCCATGGCTACTGTATATGAGTCTAAGGTTTCGAAGGAGTAGGTAGTGGACACAAGAGACCAGATGGAGTAGTTAAGAGAGTCTTGTTCTTGGAACAGATGTCACAGGCCGCTACAAATTCTCGAACATCCCAAGACATGGACTGCCACCAAACAGAACAGGACAGAAGCACAAGACTCCTGGCAATGCCTGGATAACCAACAGCTTTGGATGAGTGGAAATCATTCAGGACTGCCTTGCGAGACTTCTCCAGAACAAACAACAATCCTGGAGGCTTGTCAGGAGGAGCTTCAGAATGATGGTTTCTTCCGTAACACTAGGAGACTGAGCGAAGGGAAAGCTACAAGACAGGGCATCCACTTTCAAATTCTTGGAATCAGGTCGGAAGGAAATAACAATAATTGAAGCGGGTAAAGAACAGGGCCCATCATGCTTGCCTAGCATTCAGCCTCTTGGCAGACTCAATATAGGCCATATTCTTGTGGTTGGTCAGAACGGAAATCACATGGTTAGCACCCTCCAACCAGTGTCCAATCCTCAAATGCCCATTTAATGGCCAAAAACTCTCAGTTGCCCACGTAATAATTTCACTGCACAGAATCAAACTTCCGAGAAAAGAAAGCACATGGATGCAGCTTGCCATCCTTACTATCCCTCTGGGAAAGGATAGTACCAACTCCGGTCTCAGAAGCATCCACCTCAACCACGAATGGGAAGTCCAGATTGGGATGTTGAAGAACAGGAGCAGATCTGAAGGAAGTCTTAAGACACTTGAAGGCTTGAATGGCTCTGGAGGACCAATTAGCTACAGCTGCCCTCTTCTTCGTCAGTTCCACGATTGGCGAGACAATGGCAGAGAAAGATTTAACAAAGCGGCAATAATAATTTTTCAGGAACAGACAGTGCATACAACCTGCCTTTAGGAAGTCTGGTGCCCGGTAGAAGGTCAATAGTGCAGTCAAAGGGGCGGCAAGATTGTCCGCTTTTTCTTAGAGAAAACTACCGCCAAATTGCTATATGGAGTAGGACTGGATACAGGAGCAAGTGGACAATGAAGTAGAAGAAACGATAATTCTTCGAGGTGCAACGCTCCGATAGTCACTTGTAGAGGAGGAGTCCGGAAAGCTATGGGAACCCTGGAGAGGTTTCTGCCATCCAAACCCATGACTGAGACAGGACTAGATAAAGGTTCAGGGATGAGTCCCAAGGTTTCAAAAAATGTCTGGTCCATGAAGTTGTCCGCTGCTCCACTATCCACAAAGGCAGAAATGGATACTTGAGCACCTGATGATTTAATGACTGTGGGAACAAGGACAGAATTCTGCAGAGAGATGGAGGCAAGGCCTAGATGTAAGTCTCCACTTACACATACACCCTGGCTTTTCCCCACTTCACAGGACAGAGTCGGGCAATATGTCCATTACCACCGCAGTAAAGACAAAGGCCCAGTGCATGCTTCCTGCGCTTCTCCTCAGTCAGAAGGCGGAAAGCCCCCAATAGCATAGTCTCCTCTGGTTCAGTAGATGGCATCCAAATGGGCGAATGCAGAGCCTGCGACAGCAGGTTCTTCTCCATCCTGCGTTCCCGAAGCCAATGGTGGATATGAATGGTCAGACTCATTAAATCATCCAGACTCACAGCAGAAGGATGTTGAACCAGGATGTTCTTTATCTGGTCAGATAGACCCCATCTGAAGTGACTCCGGAGAGCTGAGTCTTTCCACCCCTGAATCTGTGGCCTATTTACGGAACTCCATACAATAATCTTCGGCAAGCCTGTTTTCTTGCTTAAGAGACTAAAGACTAGTCTCAGCCAGAGCTGCTTTGCCCGGGCATCATAAAGCAGACATAGTGCTATGAAAAATGAATCCACAGTCTGTAGCGCAGCTGAGGTGGAGTAAAGGCCGAAACCCCAAGTTTGGGGGTCTCCCTGTAAGAGGGAAATCACTATCCCAACTCGTTGGATTTCCGAACCAGAGGATGTGGGTCTGAGCTTAAAATAGAGCTTACATCTCTCTCTTAAGTTAAGGAAGTTCTTCTGGTTCCCGGGACACCGGTCAGGCATATTTAACTTGGGTTCAAGTGCAACAAAAGGTGCAGATCGAGTCCCCTCGATTCGGAGAGACAATTCTTGCACCCTTTGGGTGAGCACCTGAATCCTGGCTGCCAGACTCTGTGCAGGATTTTGCGTGGCCTCCATGATGAAAGGAAGAGGATTGTCTCTATCACAACAAGAAAAAAGTTCTCTATATATATGTTCTTGGCCGGTGACAATGTTAAGGATAGCGTACCTCATTAACACAGTCCAGCAACAGCCTCTGGGGCTGGATAACTTGGCTTGCTATGGCCGTGTAGCAGCTTTGAGGGCTGATTATTCTTGGCAGGTAGTGGCCTGTGGGCCGTGGAATAAGATGCGGCCTTTGGGCTGTGTAGCAGCCTTGTGGCTGGTAATTCTTGGCTAGTAGCGACCAATGGGCCATGAGCAAGATGCAGCCTTTGGGCCGTGTGACAGCCTTGAGGGCTGGTGTGTCTTGGCTGGTAGCAGCCTGTGGGTGGTGAGCAAGATGAAGCTTTTGGGCTGTGTGGCAGCCTTGAGGGCTGGTAAGCTTCGGCTGGTAGACGCTGGCATTGGTGAGCTAGATTGTGCACTTAGGACGCTGAGGTGCGGCCTATGTCGCCGGGTTGACACAGGCGTTGGTGCACAGGATTGCGCACTAAGGACGCTGAGGTGCAGCCTATGTCGCCGTGTTGACACAGGCGTTGGTGCACTAAATTGCGCACTAAGGACGCTGAGGTGCGACCAGTGCCGCCAAGTTGGCACAAGCCGCTGGACACTGGATTGTGCACTCAGGACTGCGAGTGCACTTTGTGCCGCCAAGATAACACAAGTAGCTGGGAGTAGAAATGCACACCGTGCCGCCTAGATGACACAAGTGGCAAACAGCAGATGTTATGCGGACTGAGCCGCCTGGATGGTACAAATGGCAGACAAGAAATAAAGCAAACAGGAGACCTGGAACTCAACTGAAACAAACAGGAAACTGGTCACAACCGGAAACACGTGAAAACTCTATCACCGGCAAGGAATGAAGGGCTGGCTGCAATTTAACAGATACAGGGTCCAATCAGAGCAAGCCCTGCAAGCCTCCCTAATGACAGACTAGTGTGCACCTGGCCTGTGCAGACAGAGAAGACAATTAACTAGTGTGAAGCTGATACTACACACAGATAGACAGGAATGACAGGCTAGGCTAAACACAGACAAGACAGGATTTAATGCAGTGTCCCAGTAGCAACTAAGGCCCATATTCAATTTGAGCCGAGCCGCGTTAACTTAACGCGGCCCGGACTTAACGCCGACATCGCGTATTTGGTAGGCGTTAAAGCATCGCGCGCATGCACGCTTTACCCCGTATTCAATTTGAAAGTACGCGTTAACGGGACCCGGCAATACTTTTGCAAGCGGTAAGTCCTGTCATTTTTTGGGAAATCAGCCTGACACCCCCCAAAAGATGCTCTGACATAGGGGTTCACTATGGGACCCCCCGATTTGGCTTGCTGAAGGTATTTGGTGTGTTTAAATGGGCACAATTGTTGCTAAATACCGTTTTTCAATACCTGATGCAGAAAAGTTTTTTGGAGTATTTTTTCCTGAAAATAAGTTAGCCCAGCAAATTTGGGGTACTTGAAAATGGGGGTCAGCATATTTTGAAGTTGCTAAAGTGAAGTTTGAAATTCTTTCAAAATCCACCTGACACAAGCACCGGCAATCCAAAAAACACTTGGGGCACACTTGGGGAACCCCCCAGAGTCAAGTTCGCTAGTTTTTAAGTTTGTACCCCAACTTTTTTTTTTTTTGCCCCCTTTTTCAAAGTCAATTTTTGGGTTGTCCTTAAGTGTTTTTTGAATTTTTTTTGACACAGATTACCTTTGGGGGGCTGTCTGAAGGCTGCAGGGGGGTTCCCGAAATGTTGCACCCCAAAATCCCAATTCTGCACTTTTTACCGCCTGCCATTCATTGGCGATACTTCACCGGCTATTACACTGCATTGACTTTCCACATACGCGGTAAGTCTTTCAAATTGAATACGGAGGTAAACCAAAACAGGCGATAATGACGTCATCCGCGTTAACTTAACGCAGATCCGAACTCAACGCTTCAAATTGAATACGGCCCTAAGTCTGGAAACTGCACCCAAGATGATCTGCTAACCGTAGATCCTAACAGAAGTGTTTTATTAGCATAATTTGGACAATAAGGACATGTCATTTTTGGGATGAAATTCTGCAAGGTGCATAAATATTTGTTAAAAGATGTGGGACAGGTATATGAGGGTGCTGTATGGATGGGGAGGTGCTTTAAACATTGCAGGTGGCAGTTGTAGGCGTTTTTTAAAAACTTTTTTAACAGTAAAAAAAAACGCAATCCCTCTTTTGCTGTTAGATTATATTAAATATAAATAGGCCTATTCATCATCACTTAATTTTTACAAAAGCAGGTGAAAACGAACGTTTTCACCTTCAATTGTAAAAATGTTAAAAGTTAAGTTTTTAGGCCATTCATCAAATAGGATAAAGCAGGAGATATCACAGTAAGTGACGTCATCACCAGCCGCTGTGGCATGCTCCAGTCGGATCCCCGCAGAGTCTTCTGGACAGCAAAGGAGAAGATCGCATGCTGCAAGAGTCCCAGAGTAACCCATAGGTAGGGGCAGTCAGGGAAAGTAGCGAAAATATTTCGATCCCTCCTAATGATCTGGACATTGAATATCACTTCACCTCCTGATCTAACATTGTTATTAACAGAGTTTTAAACTTTGGAGTCTCTCTTTTTACCTATCCTAATACCGTCTTCCCCTCCCTGCTTGTCTTGCTGGCGCATACTGTTTTTGTTAATTTATTTATGTATTTTTTTATAAAAAAAAATTTTTAATTATTTAAAAAGTGTTTTTTTTTTTTTAAAGCTTTTTTTTATTATTATTTTTTTTTTTATTTTACTTATTTTATTTATTATTTTTAACATAGATCAATAGGAATTAACTAACAATAGTACTTAGCACTCAGTCATCCTAATACCTTGTCTAAATTGAACTACACAGAGCTGCTTACATATACACAGCGCAACATACTATTATCTGCCTCACTTTGCCACTGCGCCACAGCAATGATGAATTGCTCTGGATTTCATTGCGAGCTAGAATATTAATTATCGTGGTCCATTAGAACCCCAATAATTAACATCATGAATAGGCCCCATATACTGTTATTAAGTTGTAATTGGAGCAGCTCCACTCAAATATAACCCATTAGCATAGGTTTCACCAAATACAATATACAAACTATTTTATTCAAGAGGGCGCCTTGATAAACAAAAAGGAAAGTCTAAACTAAAAACCTGTGATGATGTATTTTGATTATTTAGTTTTTTCTTAATATGAGTATATCAATTTTAAAGAGTGTGATGATCAGTCAAACCTGAGTTAACCTATAGATGGGCATTCATTTGTATGTTAATTCTCATGGTAAAACATGTACCCGATACAAAATCATTAATTGATAGTTTTATCATTTAGATTTATTAAAGCATTTTTTCTTAAAATATTTTCAATAAATTAATCACCATCATTGCTTACATACACCATTGACAAAAAAAACTGTTACCACTGAACTATAGATGGAAATTGCCACGCCTTGTGCTGCCCTAATGCTAGGACACAAGCTCATGACAGAGGCGGCTTGCAGTGTTGTGGACACAGATTATAAACACTCAACGCGTTTCGTCATTATTGACCTCATCAGTGGTGAAGCAATAGTGGTCAGTGTGAACCAACTTTGATTTCTTATAAAAACACCATATGATAATGGTCCGATCACTGATGTCAAAATTCAATAAAACTTTAAGCAGCTTCCAGCTCTTTGTAACAGTTTATTAACCCATACACCATGTGGTATAATGGATTTTAAACCAGTGTAGGTGATAAGTAATCCCAAGTGTAACCATATCCCATGTGTTCAGTTCAGCAACCAGCATGTAATAAGCGTAAGAGTTAATGTTTCTTTTTTTTTTCGGGAACACCTTGAGCAGGTGAAAAGTTGGGGAAAATACCTATTTTACGGTAAAAATGTCAGGATTTGGGCCCTCATTCAGAGCCGTTCGCTATTTGCGTTCGTTCAAAAACAAGGGGTGGCTATTCAAATGATCCGTTCGCACATTGCAGTCTGTTCACACCTCTAAGTCTAAACGAGCGAGCAAAACATACGCTCGTTTATTTGTTAAAAACGCCCCCTGGCCGCTCGCACCATACGTCATGTCCGCTATTTATTAGATTAATCGAGTACATCGAACAGGATATGAACTGCTCGCTATTCTTGGGGTTGGTTTTTTCAACCGCTATTTTGCGAGCAGTTCTGAGTTAAAAAAAAACAAGTGACGTGGTCAATGACGCTGCTGTTTTAATTATGCACACCCATAAAACGCCCGTTTTGACCTTTAAGCACGCCTGCGTTCTGATCTCCACTCCCCGTTTTCAAGCACCTTCCCCTGTTACCACCCACATACGCCTCATTCTGTCACTCAAAATAGCAGGCACTCGCTATATTGCGTACAAACGATTTTCGCCCGCACTGACTGGTCCGCGCATGCGTACTAAAAACCGTACGCATGCGCGGATGTGCGAACATCGCTCGGAACGAGCGTACTGCCGCTAGCGAGTGGCTCTGAATGAGGGCCTTGGTTCAGAACCACTGGACCACCCTCCCTGATGAGTATGTAGGCACTTAGAAGGATTTTATTAGCTTACTTTGGCCAATAATGATATGTCATTTACATTGCAACCAGCCAGATTAGACAGATCTGACAGATAATTGTATAGTGTATGCCCAGCATTAAGCCACATACACACTAGACGATTTGCTGTATGAACGATATTGGTGAAAGATTACCCTTTGAACTTTCTGCAGTGCAGAACAAACGATATTGGGTATACACTTTAAAGTAGGGATGTGCAGGCTCGGATAGGTTCGAGTTTGCACGTTGAGTTCAGATTTTTCCCTCCAAAAAAAATGGAACTCAGAAAGAGGCAAAACGTCATCTTACATGGACGAACATCATCATTCCTGGACAAAACTCAAACCTATCCGAGCCTGCACATCCCTACTTTAAAGATATCTTACAGTGAAGCCATCCTTCCACATCTCTGAATAGGCAATTCTTGACGATATCGTCAGATTGGCCTGCATGTACGGACGACAAAAGATATTGTTGACGACCCGCGGGAGTGCGCATCGTTGGTCATTCACTTCATACACACTGAATGATATGAACAATATATCACTGAACAATATTGTTATCGTCCATAAAGATCATCTAGTGTGTATGCGGCTTTACTCTGGAAATAACCATGGTTACATGCACGTGTTTTAACTTTAATAACATATTCATCTGTACTCAATATTTTACATTATAGGTTAAATTAATTTGTAGTTCAGACTACTGAATAAAATAGGAATGAAGCACCTGCTTTGAAGTGGGATTAAAACACTAATATTAGCACAGGAATCAATGTTTCTTCTGTGCTGTCTCTGATTCCAATTTATATGGAACATAATGGTATAATACTGAAAAAAAAGAAAAGAAAAGGATACAAATCACTCATCTGATTCAAGCGATTTATGCCAAACAGTTTGTATCAGTAACTTCCATTATCAGGACCTAGAATGAGCAGAAACAGGTGTGCAATTTGTATTAAGGGAAAGCAAGTCACAGACATTAATCATTTGATATAACGCAGTTGCAGTTTAAAACCACCACGCAGTAAATGTCAAATTGCTGCATAGATACCCCAAAGGTCAGCTTTAATGATGAATAAGCAATGAAACACATGTTATTGCCCTCGGTGGCATATGAGAGTTACAAGCAGTGAAGTACCAAGTCTGTGTTTATTTCTTAATGATAAAAGGACACCAGGATAGTTGCTATGACTACACCTCTCAATCAATATCCTTTGATTTTCAGCTTTCTACGGTCATGCAAGTCAGTATTTGACATTATTTTACTGGCTAGATTTCTGTTTATGCTGCAGAGGCGAATCAAAGATAGGGAGCAGGTCACTGGAATTACAGTATGCTGAGGTTTTCTGTCACAGTAATTACTGCTATACAGCTGCAATTCCTATCTCTTATCCAAACTACCAACTGAAGTACAGGTAAAAGTGGCTGAGTTAATTGGTGGAGACTGAATGGATTTGTGCACGCTTATATATCTCCTCTACCACTGCAGTCACTGTTCAGTTACTTATTTCAATTTATTATGGGCCTGATTCACTATGGAAAGCAATATACTGTAGTGTAGGCACGCCGCATAACTGCGATAGTATGCTAATCCATAGTGATCGCAATGCAAACTCAGCACTAAATAAGGACCCCCACTTTACCTTACACACTTCCGTAATACTTAGCAGAATAGCAAAACCATCGGTACAATAGATTACCATCGCAGCCTCACGCACACTTACACAAGGTCAGACCTTACTCAGAAATTGCTAACTTCCACGCACGCTAGGGGACCTCAGACTGCATATGGCATCACAGTTGATAATTTATGCACGTCCCTGCAACGGCGTGCGAACGCACTGGCACGCATGCGTTCGGCCACCCACTCCCACGTCACCACCAACAAACGGCACTTCCTATCAATCACACTGTGATGGATCTACGTAGTGTCAAAGACTAATTTACATAATTCCATATTTACTGTGATCGCAGTCCCCATCGCATCGGGCGGTTCGCGCACGTGCCCTATGATGCATAAGCATGCGCAGTGCGAAACAACCGGCAGATATTGTGCGTAATTGCAGTTGCGTATGATAGTGAATCAGGCCCTATATACAATTCAGCATTAGTGGCATTGTTGTCCCTATACGGTAGGGAACCAGGCCCTATATACAATTCAGCATTAGTGGCATTGTTGTCCCTATACGGTAGTGAACCAGGCCCTATATACAATTCAGCATTAGTGGCATTGTTGTCCCTATACGGTAGTGAATCAGGCCCTTTATACTATTCAGAATTAGTGGCATTGTTGTCCCTATATGATAGTGAATCAGGCCCTATATACTATTCAACATTAGTGGCATTGTTGTCCCTATATGGTAGTGAATCAGGTCCTATATACTATACAGCATTAGTTACATTGTTGTCCCTATATGGTAGGGAATTAGGCCCTATATACTATACAGCATTAGTGGCATTGTTGTCCCTATACGGTAGGGAATCAGGCCCTATATACAATTCAGCATTAGTGGCAATGTTGTCCCTATACGGTAGGGAATCAGGTCCTTTATACTATTCAGCATTAGTGGCATTGTTGTCCCTATATAAAACCCTCGTGTTTTGATTATATACTATTCAGCATTAGTGGCATTGTTGTCCCTATACAGTAGTGAATCAGGTCCTATATACTATAAAGCATTAGTGGCATTGTTGTCCCTATACGGTAGGGAATCAGGCCCTATATACTATTCAGCATTAGTGGCATTGTTGTCCCTATACGGTAGTGAATCAGGCCCTATATACTATTCAGCATTTGTGGCATTGTTGTCCCTATACGGTAGTGAAGTAGGCCCTATATACTATTCAGCATTAGTGGCATTGTTGTCCCTATATGGTAGTGAATCAGGCCCTATATACTATTCAGCATTTGTGGCATTGTTGTCCCTATGCGGTAGTGAATCAGACCCTATATACTATTTAGCATTAGTGGCATTGTTGTCCCTATACGGTAGGGAATCAGGCCCTATATACTATACAGCATTAGTGGCATTGTTGTCCCTATATGGTAGTGAATCAGGCCCTATATACTATTCAGCATTTGTGGCATTGTTGTCCCTATACGGTAGTGAACTAGGCCCTATATACTATTCAGCATTAGTGGCATTGTTGTCCCTATACGGTAGTGAATCAGGCCCTATATACTATTCAGCATTTGTGGCATTGTTGTCCCTATACGGTAGTGAACTAGGCCCTATATACTATTCAGCATTAGTGGCATCGTTGTCCCTATACGGTAGTGAATCAGGCCCTATATACAATTCAGCATTTGTGGCATTGTTGTCCCTATACGGTAGTGAACTAGGCCCTATATACTATTCAGCATTAGTGGCATTGTTGTCCCTATACGGTAGTGAATCAGGCCCTATATACTATTCAGCATTTGTAGCATTGTTGTCCCTATGCGGTAGTGAATCAGACCCTATATACTATTTAGCATTTGTGGCATTGTTGTCCCTATATGGTAGTGAATCAGGCCCTATATACTATTCAGCATTAGTGGCATTGTTGTCTCTATACGGTAGTGCACAGGTTCTCAAACTCGGTCCTCGGGACCCCAAACAGTGCATGTTTTTCAGATCTCCTCACACAGAATCGCAAGTTAAATAATCAGCTCTACCTGTGGATCTTTTAAAATGTGTCAGTGACTAATGAATACACCTGTGCACCTGCTGGGTGACCTGCAAAACGTAACCGGTGTGGGGTCCTGAGGACCGAGTTTGAGAACCTCTGTGGTAGTGAATCAGGCCCTATATACTTTTCAAAGGAAAAAAGGAAAAACAAATAACCGCGCTCTTGTATATTACAAAACAGCACCGTGTGTCAATCAATTTAAAAATATTTAATACACATATAACGAGCAAATTATTGCATATATTATCTCTAAATGCTTACTTTAAAAACATATAAACAATGTATAAACCTAAAGATCGAAAAATTATCTAAAAATAAATTAGATGTTCACACATTAATTCATTGTATCAGCTGATAGCTAAAGACCCTTTTAATAGGGTTCACAATAAACTTCTCTTGGTATGGTTTTTTGTTGTTATAACTGAAAAGTTAAGTGTAATAAAATCCACAGATCCTTTAGCCAGATAGCCGCGACCGGCTAAATTGGTTATTTGATAATGTTAACCCATTACTGATAGAGATGTGCGCCGACCCTCGTGTTTTGATTTTGGATCTGTATCTCCTTGTGTTTTGGATCTGGATTTGGTTTTGCCAAAACCACCCCTTGTGTGTTTTGTGTTTGGATCTGTATTTTTTCTAAAAAAAATCATAAAAACAGCTAAAATCACATGATTTGGGCCTGTTTTTGTCCTATAGTCAATTTTGACCACCTCACAGCTCACAATATTGATTTTTCTCATTTAGTTTAGACCCAAAAGGTTGCATCCAGCTAGCTGGTTGACTAAATTAAGCGACAGCAGTGGACGGCACTAACATGTGGCAGTTCAGCTTCCAACATGGCACAGAGTGGCATTGCAGTGGTAGACAGGATGGCAGTTTAATAAAGTCTAGGACCCCTAGGAATTTTAAAAACCAAGAATGTTTTCCTTAACTAGGTCAGAAGCCCAATGGAATTGGAATATGTTTATGGACTGAAGATAGGGAAAGGATGGAAAGATTGATTCGTTTTTCATTTATTTATTTTAAAGTTTTGATTCTTAAAAACATTTATGAGGGAAGATCAATCTAGGATCAAGTTCTTCAGTTCCTAAATGATATATTTTATGTGGAGGAGGTTTTTTAATTTTTTATAAATCTAATAAAAATGAGGTGGCCTTGCTTGTGGAGGTGCTGCTAGAACATACTGTAAACAGAAGTTTACTAGTTTGTAGTTGTACTCAGGGAGGTTGTTAGGGATAATCGGACCAAGACTTGTTGTTTACATCAGAGGAAAGCAGCCTGTAGATCACCGGCTGAACTAGAACTCCCAGCATCTGTGATGTTTTCTGGGAAGTTACTTGTCAACAACAGGTGGCGTGCTTCAGGTTACCTCAGCCTTCTTTATGCACTGTATGTACCATGTAAATATGTATGTATGTGACCAATATACTCAACTAATTTTTGTATTAAACGTATTTGCACTTTATTGCACACATCCTGGCAGAAAGATGCTCTGTGCTGCTGCTCATATTCACCCACCCCATCAACTTGGTGGTTCAGGATTTTCTTTAATTAAATGAAAGAGGCATACAGGAAATGCTGTCTGTGGCCATCCATTTCAATTTCTGGACATTCATAAACCATAAAATTAAAATGTCAGGCAGCAATGCCCCAAACAGCACATAATGCAAAGAGGTGCAAACTGGAATTGTCCTTGTGTCCTCCCACCCACCCTTATGTTGTATATATGAAACAGGACATTCACAGTTTAACAAACCATTCACTTCAGCGACAGGGACTGTCACTTGTGGCTGAAATGATTGGTTTGTTTGGGCCCCCACAAAACAAGCTGCCAATACGCAGTGGACATTGGTGGCAGTGATCCCATACACAAACTGGCTTTACATTTACAACATAGGTAAGATCAGATGTCATCATCATCATCATCATCATCATCATCATCATCCCCATCATTGTTTACATCCTCTTCTTCACACAATATTAATTCGTCCCCGATGGAATCCACCATTGCAGGCGCCTCTTTTTTTTTCTACTTAATTGCTGGTAAAGAAATTCCTTGTGGAATTTGTAATTCATTTTGATGAACATCATCTTTTCCACATTTTGGGGAAGTAACCTCCTACAACGATCACTGACAAGGCTCTGGGTTGCGCTAAAAACTCTCTCAGAGTACACACTGGAGGGTGGGCAACTTAAGTAAAGCAAAGCCAGTTTGTGTAAGGGACTCCAAATTGCCTTTTTTTCCTGCCAGTAGTGAAACAGACTGTCTGACATGCCTATTTGGATGCTATCCCTAAAATAATCAGCCACCATTCTCTGAATGGTGACTGGGTCAGATAAAGTCACAGTAGACATGTCACTAATTGTAGGCAGTTCAGACCAAACCAGATGTCATTAGGATTTGCTGACTGATCTACATCACCACCAGCAGTGGGTCTCAGTAAAATGTAGTTTTTTCCTGGCAGCCATAGAAACTGAAGGAGGAAATGCTGTCGTGTCATGTGTTGCTTGAGCTTAAAAAATTTTCACCAACAGCTCTTTGCATCTAGTCAGATTAATGTCACAAGGTATGACTTAAACCTAGGATCAACTATGGTCGCCAAAATATAGTGATCTGATTTCAAGACATTGACGACCCTTGGATTCTGGCAAAGTGAATGAAGGGCTTGATCTACAAGTCCAACATACTTAGCAGAATCACTCCATTTCAGCTCCCCCTTCAGTTTCTCCAGCTGCTTTTGCAAAAGTCTGAACTAACTTCACAAGTGCCAAGTTCAAAGGGTTTGAGAACCTTGCACAACATGGAAATTATTCTCCATTGCGTTTGACTAAGGTGCATTCCTGCTCCTTTCCCTATGTTGGGTAGCCTTGGATGTCCTTTTGCTGCTCCGCCATCCGTTAAAGTATACAGAGGGTAGAATTCCACCTAGTTACTACCTCTTGATTTAGCTGATGGCAGGGCAAATTCAACAGTACTTGCTGGTGCTGCAATCTTTGACATGCAGTTTCTGAATGTCGAAAATGTCCCAAAATCTTTCGGACTACCGAGAGCATCTCTTGCATGTCCCTGTAATTTTGAAAAAAATTTTGCACCACCAAATTAATTGTGTGAGCAAATCATGGGACATCGAATTCGCCCAGATGTAATGCTCGCACAATATTGGTGGCATTGTCAGAAATCCCAAATCCTGAGGAGAGTCCAAGTGGGGTAAGCCATTTTGCAATGATTTCCCTGAGTTTTTCTAAAAGGTTCTCAGCGGTATGCCTCTTAGTGAAACCGGTGATACACAGAGTAGCCTGCCTCTGAATGAGCTGGCATTTGTTAGATGCTGCTGCTGCTGTTGCTGTTTGCACTGTTGTAGGCAATACACCTACCCAGTGGGCTGTCACAGTCATGTAATCTTTAGTTTTCCCTATCCCACTTGTCCACATATCTGTGATTAATTGGATCGTGGGCACAATGGCATTTCAGAGGACACTAATAAGGTTTTTTGTTAATGTCCTTGTACAGACTGGCAATTGCTATTCTAGTGAAATGGAATCTAGAAGGGACATGGTATCGGGGACACATCACCTCAATTAACTGTCTAAAACCCACTGCATTAATGACATAGCTGTTATGGCGTCAGTAATCCGCTGTGCAACTGGGTGTCTGCTTTAATACTTCTTCCCCATTGCAAAGGATTGTTTGACAGTCAGTTGTCAAAGGGAGAAAGGGACCACTCCAGGTAATGTAGGTGAGTATGTGTGTGTATGTATGTATTAAAACTTTACTAGCACTTTGTGTGTGTATTGTGTTTATTTAAATATTTCTTTACAGGTGAACTACAGGTACCAGTGGGCCCAAAATGCCCCGCATGCTGATACTTGTGGTTCTTCAAGTACCAGCATGTGGTGGAGGCTTGCTGGGACCAGCAGTTCTACTGTAAAGAGAATGTTTATATTTTTTTACACTACACCTACATCATGAACCCCTGGGTTGGCCCCGGGCTAACAGCCTAGGCCAGGGGTGCCCTGGAGATGGGAACCCCTTTATTGGGGGGGTCCCTCACTCCCAAGGGATCCCTGGCCTGGGCTGATGCTTCAGCTGAGGGTCCCAGTGAAAGGACTCCTCTGGCTGTGGCATTAGCCCCTGCTAGAAACTGTCCGATGCCGGTTCTGTAAATTACATGGGAACCCTACACACTTTTTCCCCTGTAATTCCAGATCCAGGGCAGGATCAGAGCCCAGTGCTGGTTGTGTTAAGTACAGGGGGAACCCTACGCAATTTTTCCCCTGTACTTACACAACCAGGACTGGCTATGAAAAGTCCGGGGCTGGTTCTGTTTTTTTTTTAAATGTAACTCTTTCTAAGTTTTTTACAGTATGTATGCATGTATCTGTGTCAATCCGACCTGCTCATGCTAAAATGAAAAGCATGAAGCAGGTCTATTCATTTGGGAATTTGAAGTCCGGACTTGTGTTCGATTTCAAATTGAATCATAGTAAATAAGGGATTTGTGTGTTGGTCTATGTAATACTACCAATGTTTTTCCGATGTTCGATTTTGAGTTGGATATAAGAGAAATTCGATTTTCTGTTTGATTTTACATTCGATTTTGCCTTTAGTAAATCTCCAAATGCCAAATCGAATGAATATTGAATGCAAATCGAATGTCAAATCACACAAAAAAACAAAACGAACATTAGTAAATTTACCACTTGGACTCTCCTTGGGTGACTTTTCTGAGCACACAGTTGGTTCATGTGCTTTAGCCATTTTATTTTTTTTGACACTTCTACAGGGAGAAGGGCTTATATCATCATAAGAAGCAGAACCACCAGTCATAAATAAAGGCCAAGGCCTTATCCTTTCCTTGCCAATTTGTGTAGTAAATGGCATATTGCCAATTTTTTGTTTCTCTGCAGCTAACAGCTTTTATTTTTTTTTCTTTAACACTGTAAAATATTGCTTGTTTGATTTTGATCGGCCTTCGTAGCTGACGTTAACGGCCTTGCATCTTCATCATGACTGCTGGCAGAAGCTGCAGACTGGTACTGTATGTGGTTATTGCTCGCCTCTCATTTGATCGTCCTCCATATCAACAAACTTACATTGCGGTGTGACCAGCAGTGTCACCGAACAATACTTTTTTTTTACACCGGGGAAGAGCACCCCTTAATGAGGCAGCAGCCCCTTGATGAACAACACAGACAGCACCCCTTCTTTATGGACAACAAAGCACCCCTGCAGAGTGCGAACAGACTACCTGCAGTGCAGAGAGTCACAAATACATGGACAAAAAAACTGCACTCTGGCCAGCAGTGTCATCGTACAATAATAGCGCAGCTAAGTTGCTAACGCACACACACACCAAAAAAGCACTTTTATTTTTTTTTACACCCCTGATTGACAGAGCACTTCCCCTGGAAAACAATACAGCACCCCTTTTTGGACCGCAGCCCTAGCCCCTTGATCAGGCCCGCCAAGAGCCGCGGCGGGCCCGGGTAACAGGGGGCGTGGCCTAATCACGGGAGGTGTGGCCACGCCCCCTTCCCCAAAGGAAAAAAGGCTTTGTGGCGCTGCGCGCTGGGGAGGGGGGGTGCTCTGAGCTCCCTCAGTCCTGCTCAAAGGCAGGGGGGACACGATCAGTGTGACCGCACTCCCCCACAGGCATAGGAGACTGCTGTGGCTGCTGCTCAGCAGCCATGAGCACTCTCCCACTGCAGCTCAGCACATGCTGTGTGCTGGGCTGCTGTGAGGGATGGGGGGGTGGTGCTGGGCCCCTCAGGAAGCCCAGGCCCGGGTAATCTGTACCCGCTCCCCCCCTCTCTGCGCCCCTGCCCTTGATGGACAGGACAACAACAGCAGCCATTATGTATAATAACACAGCAGCAGCCCCTTGATTGACAGGACAAGTGACACAGCAGCTGCAGCAGCTGCTGAAGCCCCCCTTTATATACTGCCACCCCAGCCCCTTTATGGACAACACAGCAGCAGCCTTCAGCCCCAGACCCCGACAGGACAAGTTGGTCAACACACTGACACAGACAGTGACAGCAACACATTTGTACAGTTCACCATCCAGACCTGGAGTGAAAATGGCGCCGATCACTGGAACCTTTCTAGAATCCAAAACCTATGAGAATCCGACAGCAGGAGGATGACGTTTTGCCTCGTTTTGAGATTTGAATTAGGCGGGAAAACCCAAGCCTAGCTTGGTTCTCGCCTTGGATCTGGAAGTTCTGGTGGGTCCGGTTCTCTTAGAACTGGACCCGCTCATCTCTAATTACTGAATATTGAAAAACCGCAAAAAAAATGTGCAAATTATCGCTTCTGCATTTGTTAAGTAAATAATTAATTGCTGAATGCAGCCCTTAACCACTTGCCTGGCATGGTCGCATCAGATGCGACCACACCAGATTGGGCTTTCCCTGACATGGTCGCATCTGATGCGACCAGTCAGAAATGCCCACAGCCGCCTATATCAGAGGGACCTGCTGGTCCCACTATACCCGCAGCACCCCCTCCTGTATGTCCCGATCACTGCTGGCCACAGTGATCGGGCACCTGGCAGTAACGCCACCCGGCAGCTGCAGTGAAAAGCAGCTGCAGGGGAAGCCAGCACTGCCTCCATCTCCCCATGTGTATACCCCAGCAGCCAAAGAGAGGAATTCCCACCTGCCCTCCCCCTGTATATACCCGACGGCTACCGGGAGCAGCAGCCACCGGTGAAGGTAGCACCGACCCCCTCCCTGTTTATTCTCTGGCACCTCCAGAGAGTCGAGCCCCCGGGGAAGCCAGCCTGCCCTCCCCCTGCATATACCCGGCAGCTACAGGGGGCAGCAGCCGTCGGTGAAGGTAGCGTCACCCTCCCCTGTTTATACTCCAGCAGATTCCGAGAGCTGAGCCACCGATGAAACCAGAACTGGCCTTCCCCTGCATATACCCACAAGCCTGCTTCATTCAGTAGGGGGGACTGATCATCAGTCTTCCCTGACAAAGTAGTGATGGCCATCGATGTGTGAAACTATAGATGGTTTAATGATAATTGTTTCACACCATCGATTGTTAACCAACCGATGGCCATCCCTATGACAGAATCTCAGCTGGGCTCTGCATGTGGGTGCGGGGCAGGAGGAGTGGGGGGTGTATATGGTTCTGGGGAGTTAGGGAGTGGGAGGGGTGTATGTAGGTGTTAAGGAGGGGTAAAATATGGAGGGGAGGGCGAGGTTAAAATAATAATTAAAAAAAATTACACTAGTGATCGGGGGTGGAAAGTCATTTTGATATATGGTGTGAGACATCCCCTAGGCATTTTTTTATGAAATATTTAAAAACATATTTACAAATACTTTTGAAACTATATTAAATTTAAATTAAAAAAAGACAATTTCTGACCAGTTTTGCTAGTAAAAAATCATCAGTTAAGTGGTTAAGGAGATACAGTACCTCAGTGGTTTCCTGCAATGAATTGATCAATGTTTCCTTTGAATATGCCTTCAGGACAACCAGGTCTACTACTGAAAGTCAAGGAGTGTGCAGCATGATGGGAAAGGCAACCAAATCAGGGCCAACTAGGCCATGACAAAGTGGCATAGGAGAACATTTAGGCTGCTTGGCCAAATCTCTGGTAAATAGAGGCCACCAATGTATAATCAGATCAATGAATAATCAGCTGTCCCAGGAACACATAGGGGGCAATTTCATCAAGCCTAATGGCCATAAAGTGTCAAGTGAAGGCACTCCACAACCAGTAATGTTGCTAATTTTCTCAATCCTCCATAGAGGTGAGCATGACAATTAACAAAGTTTAGCTACTGTAATAGCTTAATAATATAATAATGTCATGAAGTAATATGTTTAACATAAAATGGCATACATAATTTAAATATAAACATCTGTTGTTTTATGCTTTAAAGATCAAATGGGAATCTGCTTTCCTGCCAAAGTCCAAATAAAAATGTCAACTGTGTAATGCACTTAGATGGCCACAACTTCCCATAATATAAGCCCTAATGCTAATGATTTAATGACTATCACCTGGATATACAGTATCATTATGCAAGTAACCAATCAGAAGAGGCTAGATAGTGTTAAGGTGCATACACACTAGACCATATGCTCCCTGAGCGATGTCGTCTAGTGTGTCCCCGGCAGGCTGTGCTCAATGTCGTTCATGACATTGAGCACAGCCGCTGAACGATATCATTAGCGATATCGTTCAGCGCCGGGCTCTCTCACCCATTCCCTGACATGCAGCAACCTAACGAAGTCGTCAGGTTGGCCTGCATGTCAGCGCGATGAACGATGACGACGAACGACCCGCGGGAACGCGCGTCGTCATCATCGTTCATCTTTTTTGTGTTAAAAATGGACGATAAAGTGGACGACTGAACGATAATGATATCGTTATCGTTCAGTCGTCCACTTTAATCGCCCAGTGTGTACGCACCATTAGTCATCATCAACATAGCGTATTGTTGCATCAGCCCTAATGCAACTGCGAGAGATGTACTTCCTGACTGGTCCATTTGCATTTGCTTTCCAGCCTGTTTTTGTCGCAGTTACATGAACACGCCCCTTACTGTCCCATCAGAGCCCTGGCTGAAAGATAGGGCAGAAGGGGAAAGGTGTGAGCAGGTTGACCAATTTCGTTGTAGTGACAATCTTAGGATAGTATTTTGTCTATACTAATTTAAATTGGAGATATAACTTAGGGGCTTGCTACACTACTCAATTTAATCAGTAAACAATGAAAGAATTAGTATGGTGAAGTGCTTGTTCTGAAAAATCTATGTGTCGCGGTTTTGATATTCTGTAGATCAGGCCCAGGGCTCTCAGGTATGACGGATGTGCATAGCAAATGTGGAGGCTTAATGATACTTTGGCTCATAGGTATAAACAGGAGTGGATGCACACTAGTGATGATGTAGGAACCACAGACGTGATATGCATGGATAATGAACTGGGAGCGGAGTGGACAGACCAGGACCACTGGGTGACCCCTCGCCTAGTGATCTGTGAATGCCAGCAAGACCACGGATACACTCTGGAGATAAAGGTGATCTCCGGGACTCAGAATAATATCTTATTGGTAGATTGGAACTCAGAACTCAGGAATTGAAGTCTAATGTAGTCAGAGCACTGCTTGAGGAAGCTGCAACTCTGGTACTGTCCTGATGCAAGACCTGAAACTGGTACCCAGTGAATAACTCAGAAACTGAGAGTCAGGATAAGTAATACAGGTTACTGAACACCTTAGTGTACAGACTGTATACTGCACACTGAACCCTAGCCCTGGAACCATTACCCTTCTCTGAACCAGCCCAAGACAATAGTACACAGCACAGGAAAACCAATACAGGTCAGCACAATAGTATAACCAAATAACCTGAATAACCACAGAGCATAGAGTAATACAGTATAGGTAACTTCCATGCACTGTCCCAGCTGCACTGATGTGAGCAGAATACACAAAGATGTACTAGCGGCAGATAGAATGAAAACCACGGCTGCACATGCCGACTCAGTATTGAGGAGAAGCAAGTCTGTGGTGCTGACAGTGATGATACACAGTGGCAGATGGAAAGCAGGTAACGGTATTCACTATGGCTGAGTGAAGTGGCTGGAACAGGGTTGTATGCTGTGTAGAAGCTTCAGTGACAGTGGTGTAACTAGGGTATTTGGAGCCCAGGGCAAGTTAAAAAATGGAGCCCCCCACACAAGGTATGTGCGTGTGCTGAAGGCGCGCACCAATAAAGTGGTTGTAGTCACATGTCACAAGGGGCATGTCAACATGAGGCACCACCATTTCTCGTCACTCTGGGAACATTCCTTTCCATTCTATATGCACCTTAATGCCCCCAGTAGTAGTGCCCCTCTTGCAATGCCCACTGTATTAGTGCCCCTTATGCAATGTCCCCAGTAGCAGTGCCCCTTATACAGTGCCCCCTGTAGTAGTAGCCCTAATACAGTGCCCCAGTAATGCCCCTTTTACAGTGCCCCCAGTAGTGCCACTTATACAGTGCCCCCAGTAATGCCCCTTATACGGTTCCCCCAGTAGTGGTCCCCCTTATGCAGTTCCCCCAGTAGTGGTCCACCCTCCTGTGCAGTGCTCCCAGTAGTGCCCCTTATACTGTGCCCCCAGTAGTGGTCCCCCCTATGTAGTGCCCCTTATACAGTGCCCCCAGTAGTGGTTGCCCTTATACAGTGCCCCAGTAGTGGTTCCCCCCTATGCAGTGCCCACAGTAGTGCCCCTTACACAGTGCCCCCTCTAGTGGTCCCCCCATATGCAATGCCCCTTATACAGTGCCCCCAGTAGTGGTCCCCCTTATACAGTTCCCCCAGTAGTGGCCCCCTTATGCAGTACCCAGAGTAGTGGTCCCCCCTATACAGTGCCCCCAGTAGTAGTCCTCCTTATACAGTGCCCCCAGTAGTGGTCCCCCTATGCAGTGCCCCCAGTAGTACCCCTTATATAGTGCCCTCAGTAGTAGTCTCCCTATGCAGTACCCTCAGTAGTAGTCCCCTCTATGCAGTGCCCCTAGTAGTGCCCCTTATCTAGTACCCCCAGTAGTAGTGTACCCTATGCAGTGCCCTCAGTAGTAGTCCCCCCTATGCAGTGCCCTCAGAAGTGCCCCTTATATAGTGAACCCAGTAGTAGTCTTCCCTATGCAGTGCCCCCAGTAGTACCCCTTATATAAAAACACACACACAAAAAACCCACAACACTTACCTGAATCCCCACTCCTGCCGTGCCAACGACTGTTCTCTCCTCCTCCCGGCCCGCTCTGCACTATGGGAGAGACATCATGACGTCTCTCCAATCACTTACTGCAGGAGCCGGAAGGCGGAGCTCATGAGTGAGCTCCAGTCCAGCTCCTGCAGTGGGCTTAGCAGCAAATGAGAGTTTGTCTAACCCTCATTGACTGCCAAAACAAAAACCACCTGAGGGCATTAAGAGTGTACTACCCGGTGCCAGCGGTGGTGTTTGTTACTGTGTAGCTGCATGTGTGTGTGCTAGTTAATAAATTGTTAATTAAAAAAAAAAGACATGCCCCGCCAAAGCATAACCAGCCCCGGGCTCCTGAGCCAACCCTGGTTCTAAATATACGGGGAGAAAAACGTGTAGGGTTCCCCCTGATTTTTAAGACCAACATCATTCTCAATACAGACTGTGTAATGCCACAGCCAGGAGACCCTTTCACCAGGTCTCCCCAGTCAAAGCATTAACACTCCAAGCTAGGCATCCAAAGTCGGGGATCTCAAGGGAGGTGGGGACCCTCATAAATAAAGAGGTCCCCCCTCTCCTGAGCACCTCAGGCTTTTGCTGAAGTCCGGAGCTCTTCCCTGCACTCCTGGCCAATGGGTGCAGGGGTAATAGTGTGAAATATAGATTGGTACTATTGCTTTTTATAGTGGAACTACAGATGCCAGCGTGCTGGCACCTGTAACCCCCACTGTAAAAAAAACTATAACTTTATTACATATCTAACACACTCACACACCTGCCAGATGTTCGATCCCCTTCTCCAAGTAGAAATCCCATGGTTTGTTTGTGAATAAAAAATCCAATACTCACTTACCTTCTGGCATCGCTCTGTCCTCTTCTCCAGTAGTCTCCATGGGTCTTGCAAAAACAAAAAAGGCTTCTCCCGAGCCATTGGACATGTACAGTAGAGAGCAATGTTTTAACACATGTACATCTACTGACAGATACTGCACGGTTCATGCAATTAGCCGGGACCGCCAGCCAATCAAGGGCAGCTCTAAAGTTAGCTGCTGCTGATTGGCTGTGACCCTCATGGCTGTCAATCGACAGGGCAGGCATGCTGGCACCTGTAGTTCCACTATAAAAAAACAGTACCAATCTCTATTTCACACTATTATACCTGCACCTACTGGCAAGGGGCACAGGGAAGAGCACCAGGCTTCAGCATAATCCTGGGGTACTCAGGTGAGGGGGGACCCCTTAATTGGGGTCCCTCCACCTCCCCCAAGATTCCTAGCTTGGGCTGATTAGCTTGGAGTGTTAATACTTTGGCCAGGGAGACCCAGTAAAAGGTCCCCCTGGCTGTGGCATTACACCCAGGCTAGATTTGAGTCTGGTGCTGGTTTTAAAATTAGGGGGAACCCCACGCCATTTTTTCCCCTATTTTTAAAACAAGGACTGGCTCTGGGAGCCCAGTGCTGGTTCCTAAAATACGGGGGAACCCTACACATTTATTTTCCTGTATTTTAGAACCAGGACTGGCTCAGGAGCCTGGGGCTAGTTATGCTTTGGGGAGGACCACATTATTAAAAAAAAATAACTATCTATTTTAACAATAAAAGGCAGAAACATACACAGATCATACTGATCTGTATAAGTTTCTGCTAGACACACTGCTCAGGAGGGGGTCTATTTGTAAGTTCTATTTTTATACCATATTTGGTTTTATTATACCGTGATTATAATCATGATTTTTGGTTAATTCTCATGTTATATTCCTGTCTATGGAAAATACTGCTCTGTTCAGACAATGGGTGTTAATTTCTAGTTGTATTTTTGGGTGTATTCTAACTTCAAATTTGTCCATGATCACCTCTAAAGATACAGAAAATATCCCCGTTTTTTTTCATAGTAAATTCCCATGTTTGGAAAAATGGCAATTTACCCCCATGATTGCAATCTCAAACCATCACGATTCTTAGTAAATTTACCTCCATGTTAGTACAAAGGTGCATCAGTTAATCACAGGGAGGTGTCCCTGAGATGTCTTGAAGGCTGAAATAAATGAATGTCTGAGTTTTTATGGGATACTAAGAACCTGATTCAATGGACTAAAACTTTCTGTGGCCTAAAAAAATAAATAAACCCATGGTGTTCCCTAATCTGTACTTTTCTGGCCCTCTGCTTTAAGCAGCTTTTATTTTACTTATTTCTGTCTGTCTCTGAGGGATTGACATTAGAGCTGTTATGTAAAAGCATGTGATCCAACATCAACTCTTTCGACATAAGGACATCTAGACATGGGCCTAATGCTGAGTTAGATGCAATTTGTCCATAATTGCTTCCGCACTAAGGGCCCTTCCTTGCTGTACTTCTGTGCATATGAATGTGTAAGAACTGTGATGCCCACTTTGAGCATCCATAGATGCTGTAATACTACCTGGTACATCTTTAGACACCACCAATGGTAAAACCATCGAAACTTCCACCAGCCTTATGGCAGGTGCAAAATTTCCATTGAAGTATAGCTTCCAGTGTGAGCGATTAAGCAGAGCCTTTGTTCGTGTAACACATGGGCAATTTAGGGATTTTCTCACATGTGCAGTAGAAAAAAATATGCTTGTTAGATGTGTCATTTTGATATTGCAGCCATTGTTCTCTACTGTGTTTACATGCAAATATCATCAGTGTTCAGCTAGATAAAAAAAAGAAGGTTTGCTAGGGGGTGTTCATCCAGACTCTCCTTGTTAAAAGCAGCACGTTAAGATTGTTGCATGTATTATTAAAATATTGCAGACTTTATTATTAAAAGCATTACTCCAAGACCAGAAACACGTGAATGTTTTGTGTGAAAGAAACCTGGTCAGTTAAAGGGTGACTGCAGTCTGGATAGCCAGAATGAATTAGCTCAAGATGAAAGGTGCAAAGCAAAAAGCAAAAAGTGCTATAAAAGAGCTGGAAAATATTTGTAATGCTGAATGTGCTTTCAATACAGATACAAGGACAGTGATAAATGCTTCTTGTATTGATTCAGGAGCAATAAGTCATTTGATAAGAATATCTTTACTCCATTAGACCAAAATAATTCAGAAAGAGTGGACACAGCTAATGGTTTCAAAAGGAAGATGAGAAGGTTATATTTACTGTCCAGTTTTTCCAACATTTACCAGAAGATATTTATGAAGATTGTCTTATATGTGCCTAGTCTTGATACCAATCTTTTGTCTGTGAAAAAGCTTATCAAGCAAGGACATGTTGTGACAGGATATGTTTAGTATCCCAGCACAGGGGATGCCAGCACTTAGATTACCAGCGCTGGAATCCTGACACCTGTCAGAATCCTGGCACTGGCATCCCGAAGGTAAGTAGCTGGGTTGGGGGGAGGTTTAGGGGTAGGGTTAGGCATGAGGGGGAGGGTTAGGGTTAGACACTAGGAAGGGTTAGGTTTAGGATGTGGGGAGGGGGAGGTTAGGTTTAGGCACTAGGGGGAGGTTAGGTTCAGGCACTGGGAAAGGAGGGTTGGGTAGGGAGAGGGGGAGGGTTAGGATACCTACCAACAGGTGTCAGTATCCTAACCCTGTTGGGATGCCAGTGTAAGAATTTTGACCACCGGCTTTCCTGAGCGCCAGCATCCCATTGTGACATTTAGAGGCGATAAATGCATTATTACTAATAGTATACAAATGCTTGCAGAAGGGAAAATCACAAATCCAGTGTATCAATTAAATTGTAATGTAGTTGTTAATATATCTAAGCAGTAGCATATTAACTGTATTCATGTATGGCACCATCGTCTAGGGCAGGGAAATCCAGAAGCCATACAAATACTAACCCAAGAACAGTATGCAAATGGTATAAATATTGATCCTTGCACCCAAGTAGTGAAATGTGTAAGCTGTTTAAAAGGGAAAATGATAAAAAAATGTTTTCCAAAAAAACAATAACAGCAGAGCTAATATTTAAGTGTCTGGACCTAATTCACACAGATGTATGTGGACCAGTAAAAAATAATTAGGAAGTAAAAGCATTTGTACACATTCCAAAGGAGAAACGTTCAAAGTGCGATGCTCGTGCAAAGGAATGAGTGCTTGTAAGCTACAGTGAATAGCAAAAGTGTTACAGAATCCTGAAAATATGGTGAAGATTACAATGCCACTTTTGCGCCAGTTGCTAAACAGAGTATTTTCAGAACCTTGATTGCTATAGCTGCCTAAAGAAATACGCAAGTGAGACATTCTGAAATCAAAACTGCTTTTCTTATTGGTGATATAGAAGATGAATTGTACATGATATAACCTGATGTTTATGTCAATAAAGGCCAAGATTACCTTGTTTGTAAATTTCAAAATTGCTCTATGGTCTTAAGCAATCGGCAAGAGCATGGAATTGTAAGAAATAAAAAAAGTTCACAAGAAGTAAAGCTGCCTATAATCAAAGTTTGAAAATGGGAAATGGATGTATCTCCTCTTATATGTGGATAATTTAATTATTATCCATAAAGTGTAAAAGAGATCACAAAACTAAAATCTACCAAAACTGGGAGAGGTGACATACTACCTAGGAATCCACATACAGCGAGAAGAAAATGGAAGTTTTCTACTCAATTAGGGGCCTATTCATCAAACGATAAATGGCCTGGTAACCTTGCGGAAAAGCTAGTTTCCACATATTTAGGTTACCAGGCCATTTATCATCAGGGGTCCAAATAGGACCACCTGATATTCAGGAGTTTGCTTGCGAGAACAACCGCCATCTTCAGATGGTGCTTGTTCTCGGATCCCTGCTCCTTCCTACGGGAAGGAGTTCCAGGGATGCAAAGAGGGATCCCTCCGCCACATCTTCACTTCCTCCCTGGCGGCTTTGCACATGCGTGACCTCAGGTCACATATGCTTAGATGCGCCGGCGGAGGAGTGGTAAGCAATGCAGCTACTTCTGTAGCTATGCTACTAACTACAAGGACAGCTTCTTTTTGGAGCAGATGTACACGTCCCAGACAAATGATGAATTGCTCCAGTGTAAAGTATCCCACACTGCGAGTTGGATACTTATATACCATACGGCTCCTGACGATGAATAGGCCCTGGAGTCTGCTAAAATTTATACAATTCTCAATCAATTTGGAAAAGCAAAAGGTGTGACAACACCAATGGACATATCATATCTGAAATTAGAAGGAGAAGATGATCTCTTGCCAAATAATGAACAGTACAAACCTAGAAACAACCTGAAGTGTGTAGATATAGTTACACACTATAAATTAACAAACAAATTGTGCGTCTATCACAACAACACAACTCCTGGCAACTACTGGCAACCTATCTATCCCATTTAATTAATTTATAGTGTGTAACTATATCTACACACTTCAGGTTGTTTCTAGGTTACTATGGTGATGGGTCACATGATCGGGTGGTGTCCCCGGTGGTTGCTGGGACGTCGGCGGCCGAGGTGCGGCTTGATGACGTCACTAGTCCCACGGGGTGCTGCGCTGATGGAGACAAGCACATTGGGTGAGTGTTTTATAAATGTTTCTTGTTATCTGTATTTGTTATGTCTTGATAAAAGAGATTAAAATCTCTGAAACGTTGACTGTGACACTGGAGTGGGAGTCTCTGTCCTTTTACCAAGTTGGATTAACGAGAGCCGTCCATACACTGCATTTTAGATTTACATTAGGAAGTGCACCTTTTCAAGTTGGACTGTGTTTTGTTTGGGAGGGCCGAGCAAGTGGAGTATATGCATTAACATTCTGAGATCCCTGGCACAAGTCTTACTGGAGGATCACAGTCTGTCAGATAAGGCACCCAGAGTATTTCTTCACTTAAAAGCTCATGACCATTCATTCATCACACACTAATTGAGATATATTTTTTTGGGTGTAAATTGTTTTTTTGTCCCTGCAATGTCAAATCCAGCAGAAGATGCTGCAACAGGAGGTTTCCTGAATACAGTTTTACCATTGGGTGAAACATTGACTTTTTCGGATATCGAAGCAGAATCTATTTTATTTGAATCCAAACTCCAAGACACAGTGGGAGAGGAAGGTACAGAGCAGTTATATTTACAACTTCTCAAGTTAAAAAAAACGGGAAATTGACTTCTAATTACATGGAGTAACTTTGTCGGACTATTACAGAGACAAAAAGATCTCTAGAGGATTTAGGATTAAAAACATTCCCACCATAGGAAGATACAATCCGGATTTTTGCCGCAAGTGGGCTGCGGTGCTAAACAAATGTTCGTTTGATTTACTACTCCTAGTAGTTGCAGAATCTGCAAGAGAATTTTCATTAGTTAAGGAGAAGATTGAATCTTTTGAACAAACCCATTTTAACAAGTTACAGACTGACACCAACCTAGACTGGATGCACAAACTTTCTGCCCAAGTTAATAAATATTGAGCTGATTTAATTAAGTTTAAGCAAGTGAAACTTGCTACGGTTAACAGGGATTATACAGAGTTTAAAGTATATAGCTGGGTCAACAACAGGGGCCCTAACATCAATAGACGCTCGTGATTTAGGGCAAATAAAAGATTCCCTTTGGAAACAGACACATCGAGTGGAGGCAGTGGCGGATTTACCGCTATGCAACACAAGCAGTTGCCTAGGGCCCGGCGGGTCTTAGGGGGCACGCCAACAGGGCTGTATAATGGAGGGCCCCGGCAGGCTGTCAGTGCATTGATTCGACAGCTGCCGGGTGCTGGCTCCAGCTCACGCTGCTCTGTGGAAGGGAATTCCCCGCTGCTCAGTCACCACTGCCTTCAGACGTGGGGCGTGATGTGGGCGGAGTTGGGGGTGGGTGCAGTGATGATTTGTGCCCATCACCTATAGCCCCGCCCCCAGCATGGAGTTACAGTGGAAGATGGCAAGGTCCGAGGATGGCCCCTCCATTCAAGAATCACATCTCTGGCCACACTACAGTAAGTAACCTGTGCTCCTCCTCCCCTCTGTGCTTCCTGTCTCAGCATCTCTGTCCTTGTTCTGCTCTCTGTACTTGTTTTATTATATGCCTGTCTGTCTCTCCCAGTTTGTGTGTATGTCTCCATGTCCCCCTCCCCCCACCAGCAGTGTGTATGTCTCCATGTCCCCCTCCCCCCACCAGTAGTGTGTCTCCATGTCCCCCCTCCCTCCACCAGCAGTGTGTGTGTCTCCATGTCCCCCTTCCCCCACCAGCAGTGTGTCCCCATCCCCCACCAGCAGTGTGTGTCTCCATGTCCCCCTTCCCCCACCAGCAGTGTGTGTCTCCATGTCCCCATCCCCCACCAGCAGTGTGTGCCTCCATGTCCCCATCCCCCACCAGCAGTGTGTGTCTCCATGTCCCCATCCCTCACCAGCAGTGTGTGTCTCCATGTCCCTCTCCCCCCCCCCACCAGCAGTGTATGTCTCCATGTCCCCATCCCCCACCAGCAGTGTGTGTCTCCATGTCCCCATCCCCCACCAGCAGTGTGTGTCTCCATGTCCCTCTCCCCCCCAGCAGTGTGTGTGTCTCCATGTCCCTCTCCCCCCGCCAGCAGTGTGTGTGTCTCCATGTCCCTCTCCCCCCCCCAGCAGTGTGTGTGTCTCCATGTCCCTCTCCCCCCACCAGCAGTGTGTGTGTCTCCAGGTCCCCCCACACCCCACCAGCAGTGTGTATGTCTCCATGTCCCCTACCCCCACCAGCAGTGTGTGTGTTTCCATGTGCTTCTCCATCCTAGTCACCAATGTGTATAGCTACATGTTCCCCTTTCCCTAGTCACTGGTGTGTATGTCCAGGGCCGGTTCTCCCATTACGCATGGTATGCAGCTGAGTAGGGCGCCACATAGTGCCGGGCGCCTCAGCTGCGTACCATGCGGGCCGCGGGCAGACTATGTCTCTGTGACACAGGCTGCACCGCGTGTGTAGCGCTGACCAGATGGAGTTCGGTTAGCGCTACACAGCACAAACACACAGCCGCCGGCACCGGCAGCTGTGTGTTGGCTTTAGCAGCTGATGAGAGTCAGACAGACTCTCATTGGCTGCTGCTCCCACTGTCAGAGTCGGACATCTTACGGCTCCCACAGTGGGTAATGGGAGTGACACGTCACTCCCATAATGCAAAGCGGCGGACGGAGGAGCTGATATCGGTGGCGGGGCCAGGAGCAGTAGCGGGTTTCAGGTAAGTGGGGTTTTTTTGTATTTTTTTTTATTACGTCTCTACTGCGGTCGGGTGGGGGGAGGTTGATTACTGTTGGGGGCACTACAAGGGGGGGGATTACTACTGGGGGCACTACAAGGGGGCGGGGGACTAGTACTGGGGGCACTACAAGGGGGGGCTACTACTGGGAGCACTACAGGGGGGCTACTACTGGGGGCACTACAAGGAGGGGGAATTCTACTGGGGCACTACAAGGGGGGGAATACTACTGGGGGCACTACAAGTTGGGGGAAATACTACTGGGGGCACTACAAGGAGGGGGAATACTACTGGGGGCACTACAAGGGGGGATACTACTGGGGGCACTACAAGTTGGGGCGAATACTACTGGGGGGCACTACAAGGGGGGCTGCTACTACTGTGGGCACTGCATAGGGGGTACTACTACTGGGGGCACTGCATCGGGGGGAGTACTACTGGGGCACTATATAAGGGGATTACTACTGGGGGCACAAGGGGCACTGCACATGGGGACTACTACTGGGGGCACTATATAAGAGGAATAGTACTGGGGGTACAAGGGGCACTGAACAGGGGGATCACTACTGGGGGCACTGCAGAGGGGGGCTACTACTGGGGGCACTATATAAGGGGAATATTACTAGGGGCACTGCACATGGGGGGACCACTACTGGTGGCACTGTAAAAGGGGCACTGCATAGGGGGGCGCCAAAAAAATACTCGCTTACCAAAAAATTTGGGCTAGGGCTGGCCCTGTGTATGTCTACATATCCAACCCCCCTCCCCCAGTCACCAGTGTGTATTTTTTCTAGGGGTGAGCGAATTCGGTTCTACTCGGTTCCGTTCGGATTTAAAAACCGAATCTTATTGGCTATCAGCTGTCACGAGTTTTGGATAGCCAATAAGATTCGGTTTTTAAATCCGAACGGAACCGAGTAGAACCGAATCATCATGTCCCACCCCCCAGTCACGTGTGTATGTCTCCATGTCCCGCCCCCCCCCCAGTCATGATGCGTATGTATCCATGTCTCCCCAGGCCCCAGCGTGTCTCTGTAACATCTTTGTGTCTGTGTATCTGGCCTTTGTTTTTCTCTCATTCCTTTACCTGTGTCTTCCATTACTCCTTTTAAGTCTGTACCCCCACCTAATTCTATTATTTATCACCAATCTTTTCCTGTAGCCCCACGAACCACCTTTCCATTTTGCCCTACCACTGTTCCTCTTACCCTGCATCTCATTCCGCCACCCCCTTTCTATTGTCCCTCCTTCACCTCTTACCTCCTCCTCCTTTTCTACTGAAGGTGATGGAGTCCTGCTGGGCAATGATCAGAAGTGGCGAGGAGAAACAGGAGGATGCCAGGTGAGCACCATCTTCTGTTTTTAAATTATTTTTCTTCTTTATAATGCTGCTGTCACTGGTGAAAACCCGGACGGCAGTCAATTATGCCAATTTTCACCAGTAAAGCTTCCCCATATGAACAGCACAGGTATTTTGGCGGTACTTTTATCGCCACAATACCTGTTCTTTCAGCAGATTAAAATTCTTTAAAAAATGCTTTATTCCTTGCAAAATATTTTTATTTTATGTAGAATTCTTATTTATTTATTTTTTTCTTGAAATGGATGGATGGGGGGCCCCAGAAAAGAAACTTGCTTAGGGCCCCATGAAGTGCAAATCCGCCTCTGAGTGGAGGTGTCACATCCAGTGATACAGAATGTGCAGGGGAAACGGCAGCTTCCACTTTGTGGAAACCCCCTTTAGGGGTAATAACCAGAAACAGAGCAGATGGAACAAAAGGGGGAGCACCAGCAGAGGCGGCCAATGGACGAGGTCGTGGAAAACAGGTATACAAAAAGAAGACCTAGTGTTCAATTTGTGAAAAAGGACACTCACTCAGACAGAAGTGAGAGTGTTAAACAAAGGATTATCCTTTGTACCAACAAGTAGTCCCAATAAATTAAATAACAAAATTGACCTGCATAGATTCAATAGAAGGGTTAAACTCAAGGAACACTTTGCAATACAAAACAACCAAACGGAAGTTATACCATCATTCTATAAACCCTCCAATTTTGACCCTCCGTCTAATAATATGGGCCCTCATTCAGAGCCGTACGCTCTGAGCAGAGCGCACGCTCTGAATGAGGGCCGGGCTCCATTTTCATGGAGCGTCCTCCTGGACGCTCGTATAGCTGTGGGTCACCACCCACAGGCTATACGAGCGTGCATTGTGATGGCCGCGATGGTCGAGACCATCGCGACCATCGAATTTGCGAGCCGGAGCCTGCGGTTGAGGTTTTCAACCGCAAGCTCCGGAGTGATTTTGGCTCTATCAGAGCCAAAATCACTCCCACTGACATCACTAGTGATGTCAGTGGGCCGGCTTCTGACGGGAGGCGTTCCCATGGGAACGCCCCCCTCAGGGAGGCACGCCCCCGGCACGCCCACCAAAGGGCGCGTGCTGTCAATCAACATTGACAGCACGCCCCCTTTGATCGGACACAACGAGCGAAGGACTTTCCTTCGCTCGTCGCATCTGGCGCATGCGCACGACGGAGCTCCCTCCGTGGTGCGCATGCTCAGTCCATAACATCGACCCACTTGCGAGCGGACAGCCGCTCGCGAGTGGGTCTGAATCAGGCCCATGGTTCTTAAATATTTTACACATTGCATCAATGAGACAATTGAGCAATTAGATTATTCCACGACATCTACTATTCCGAATCTATCCGCAGAGGAAAAACAAGCCCTCCAGAACCTCAGTCATTATACCGACATAATTATACGCCCCGCTGACAAAGGCGGGGGTATAGTGGTGTAGGATTTGGAAGTTTACCGTACAGAGATGCTGCGACAATTATCTGACTTAGAGGTATATGAACCAGTACAATGCGACCCTACAGCCAGATTTAAAAAGGAATTAGATGATATCCTGGCAAAAGCTGTTACGGAGTCCATTATTTCAAGTAAATTATCAAGCATGCTTCGCTGTGATTTTCTAAAAATCCCAGTCATTTACACCATCCCAAAATTGCACAAGGATGCAACAAATCCAGCAGACCGTCCGATTATAGCGGCCAGGGATTCCTTGTATTATGCAGTGTCACAATTCCTTGATCATCTACTTCAACCTGTAGTACTATATCAGCCAACGATATTAAAGGTAGGGGCGTGCACTTTTCGTGTTCTGGATCTTTCTTTGTGTTTTGGATCTGGATTGGTTTTGCCAAAACCACCCTTCCGTGTTTTGGGTTCTGGGTTTTGTGTTTTGGATCTGTATTTTTTTTTTTTTTTAAAAAGCATAAAAACAGCTAAAATCACAGAATTTGTGTGTTTTTCTGCTCCTATGCTATTATTAACCTCAATAACCTTAATTTCCACTCATTTCCAGTCTATTCTGAACACCTCACACCTCACAATAGTGTTTTTATGTCCAAAAGGTTGCACCGAGGTAGCTGGATGACTATGCTAAGAGATACGAGTGGGCGGCACAAACACGTGGTCCATCTAGGAGTGACACTGCAGTGGCAGACAGGATGGCAGTTTGAAAAACTAGGCCCCAAACTGTACATAATTCTAAGAAAAAAAAGAGGTGCAAGATGGAATTGTCCTTGGGCCCTCTTACCCACCCTTATGTTGTATAAACAGGACATGCACACTTTAACAAACCAAACATTTCAGCGCCAGGGTCTGCCACACGACTGTGGCTGAAAGGATTGGTTCGTTTGGGCCCCCACAATGCAAGCTGGCAATTAATCTGTCCCTGCACAAACTGGCTCTACGGAGGCAAGATGTCATCCTCATCCTCCTCATCCACCGATTCCTCACCCTCTTCAGTGTTGTGTACATCCTCATCCTCACAGAGTATTAATTTTTCCCCGCTGGAATCCACAACCACAGGTCCCTCTGTACGTTCTGGAGGCTGGTCTCCCTGGAAGAGTTGATAATTCATTTTATGAACATCATCTTCTCCACATTTTGTGGAAGCAACCTCCTACGCCTTTCGCTGACAAGATTCCCGGCTGCACTAAACACTCTTTCGGAGTACACACTGGAGGGGGGCAACTCAGGTAAAAGAGAGCCAGTTTGTACAGGGACCTCCAAATTGCCACTTTTTCCTGCCAGTATAGGTACGGACTGTCTGACATGCCTACTTGGATGCTGTCACCGATGTAATCCTCTAACAGACAGACGCATGCTTGTCGCTGCTACTTTGAGGATGCAGGTGCGGCTACAGCCCACACAATTCACAAAGACAGAAAAAAAAGAAGAATTTTTAATTTTTTGTGGAGCGCACTTTGAGGGTTACACCCCCCTTTAACAGACAGACGCACGCTTGTCGCTGCTGCTTTGAGGATGCAGGTGCGGCTACTGCGCATACATTTCACACACAAACACAGAAAAAAAGAAGATTATTTTATTTTGTTGGAGCGCACTTTGGGGGTAACACCACCCTTTAACAGACAGACGCATGCTTGTCGCTGCTGCTTTGAGGATGCTAGTGCGGCTACTGCCCACACAATTCACAAAGACAGAAAAAAAAAAGAAGAATTTTTTTTTTTTGTGGAGCGCACTTTGAGGGTTACACCACCCTTTAACAGACAGACGCATGCTTGTCGCTGCTGCTTTAAGGATGCAGGTGCAGCTAAAGCCCACACATTTCACAAAGACAGAAAAAAAAGATGAATTTTTTTATTGTTTGTGGAGCGCACTTTGAGGGTTACACCACCCTTTAACAGACAGACGCACGCTTGTCACTGCTGCTTTAAGGATGCAGGTGCGGCTACAGCCCACACATTTCACAAAGACAGAAAAAAAAGAATAATTTTTTTATTTATTTGTGGAGCGCACTTTGAGGGTTACACCACCCTTTAACAGACAGACGCACGCTTGTCGCTGCTGCTTTGAGGATGCAGGTGCGGCTACTGCGCATACATTTCACACACAAACACAGAAAAAAAGAAGATTATTTTATTTTGTTGGAGCGCATTTTGGGGGTAACACCACCCTTTAACAGACAGACGCATGCTTGTCGCTGCTGCTTTAAGGATGCAGGTGCGGCTACAGCCCACACATTTCACAAAGACAGAAAAAAAAGAATAATTTTTTTATTGTTTGTGGAGCGCACTTTAAGGGTTACACCACCCTTTAACAGACAGACGCAAGCTTGTCGCTGCTGCTTTGAGGATGCAGGTGCGGCTACTGCGCATACATTTCACACACAAACACAGAAAAAAAGAAGATTATTTTATTTTGTTGGAGCGCATTTTGGGGGTAACACCACCCTTTAACAGACAGACGCATGCTTGTCGCTGCTGCTTTAAGGATGCAGGTGCGGCTACAGCCCACACATTTCACAAAGACAGAAAAAAAAGAATAATTTTTTTATTGTTTGTGGAGCGCACTTTAAGGGTTACACCACCCTTTAACAGACAGACGCACGCTTGTTGCTGCTGCTTTAAGGATGCAGGTGCGGCTACAGCCCACACATTTCACAAAGACAGAAAAAAAAAGAAGAATTTTTTTGTTTGTGGAGTGCACTTTGAGGGTTACACCACCCTTTAACAGACAGACGCACGCTTGTCGCTGCTGCTTTGAGGATGCAGGTGGAATCTAGACGGGATTTGGAACCGGGGACACAATACCTCCATCAATTGTCTAAATCCCACTGCACTAATGGCGGATACCGGACGCACGTCTAACACCAACATAGCAGTCAAGGCCTCAGTTATACGTTTTGCTTCAGGATGACTGCTGTCGTACTTCATCCTCCTCGCTAGGGACTGTTCGAGGGTCAATTGTTTAGTAAAAGTAGTGGTGTTCCTACTTCCTCTCTGGGATGATGAACAACTCCCATAAGCAGCAACAGAACTAGGAGGAAGTGGTTCTTGATCTTTCTCTATTTTATTTTTATCGGTGAAAGTTTGGTCCTCCATTTATGTTATATTGATATATACGTGCGGCTAAGGCACACACAAACGTAGAAAATATTTTTTTATTTTTGCTGGAGAGTAGTGCACTTTGTGGGTTACACCACCCTTTAAGAAATGAGCCAGCCGGCCCTTTACTTATGGGACACAGGCGCACGCTTGGCGCTACTCCTTTGTTGATGCACGTGCAGCCACAGTGCACACAATTCACAAACACAGAAAAAATGTTTTATTTTGTTTGGAGTCGCCTTTTGGGGGTTACAGCACCCTTTAGCGGTCAATCCAGCTGGCCCCTTATTTATGGGACACAGGTGCACGCTTGGCACTACTTTGTTGATGCACATGCGGCTACTGCGCACACAATTCACAAACACAGAAAATATTTTTTTATTTTGTTTGGAGTGTACTTCGGGGGTTACAGCACCCTTTAACGGTCAAGCCAGCCGGCCGTTTACTTATGACACAGGCGCACGCTTGGCACTACTTTGTTGATGCACGTGCGGCTACTGCGCACACAATTCACAAACACAGAAAATATTTTTTTATTTTGTTTGGAGTGTACTTTGGGGGTTACAGCACCCTTTAACGGTCAAGCCAGCCGGCCCTTTACTTATGACACAGGCGCACGCTTGGCACTACTTTGTTGATGCACGTGCAGCTACTGCGCACACAATTCACAAACACAGAAAATATTTTTTTATTTTGTTTGGAGTGTACTTTGGCGGTTACAGCACCCTTTAACGGTCAAGCCAGCCGGCCCTTTACTTATGACACAGGCGCACGCTTGGCACTACTTTGTTGATGCACGTGCGGCTACTGCGCACACAATTCACAAAAATAGAAAATATTTTTTTATTTTGTTTGGAGTGTACTTTGGGGGTTACAGCACCCTTTAACGGTCAAGCCATCCCTTATGGACAACAGCAGCGCAGCGCAGCACAGCACAGCACAACACTACACTGCACTACACTACACTACACAGCCCAGCCAGTCCTAACTCCCACCCTCCCTCTTCACTGTCCACAGCCGAGTGAGAAAATGGCGCCGACGCGGGTACCTTATATAGGATCCAAAATCTGCGAGACCCGGAAGGCGGAATGATGACGTTTTGCCTCGATTTCAGATCCGAGTCAGGCGGGAAAAGTCGAGCCTGACTCGGATCTGCCTCGGATCGGGGGGGCTCGGAGGGGTTCGGATTTCAGAAATCCGAACCCGCTCACCCCTAATTAAAGGACACAACTTCATTTATCTTGAAACTCCAAGGCTTAACGCCATTGTTAGATAACAATTGCGTGTTATGTACAGTCGATGTAGTAAACCTATATACAAGCATTCCCCATAATAGGGGCCTGAATGCCATCCTTAGGATCCTTGTGAATAACCAGTTTTTTACTGGCCTGGACATTAATCTAATTTTAACATTGCTTGAATTAACTTTAACAAGGAATTTCTTCCTGTTTGACAATAATTTCTTCATCCTGAAATCGGGATGTGCAATGGGGTCTTGCATGGCAGCATGTTTTGCCAACCTATTTATGGTGAAAATTGAGAAGGATTTATTTTTTCAGGACAATAACATCGCCAAACACATTATCGGTTATGGACGCTACATCAATGATATTTTTTTCTTGTGGTCTGGTAGTGAACAAAGCTTCCAAGAAACAATGGAGTCCATCAATTTGAAAGATCCAGCAATTAAATTTACCTATCAATACAGCCGTAAGATGGTTCACTTCTTTGATGTAGCAGTATTATTGACTGACACTAACCTATTACAAACTTCCATCTACACTAAAAAAACTGACAGAAATACACTACTGTTGGCAAATAGAAAACATCCACCAACCCTGAAACGAGGCATGCCGTTTTCACAATTTCTTTGTATCTTCCGCATTTGTAGTGATATTCAAGATGCCAGCAATCAAATGGACTTAATGTCCTTGAAATTCCTTGCACGGGGATACCATCCTCGGTTACTAAAATCAGCTAAAGATAAAGTTTTGACACTGTCAAGAGCAGATTGCTTGAAATCCAGTCTGAAGAAAAAACAAGATGTTCAGATCGTTTGGGTCCAGGATTTTTCTAAATTGAACGTTAACATCATTACGAAGGCCAGACAATTATGGCCAATGGTTTCTAATGACCCTCAAGTACCAGCATTAAGAAATCTGTCAATCATGCCAGCATATAGAAGGGGTAAAAATATTAAGGACCTATTGGTACACAATGATATTTCATCATTAAAAAGTCAAACTTCATCTCATTTTGTCACCCGCAGACCGGGTAACTACATATTCTTGGGGTGCATCACCTGTAGCTCCCTGGAAATTGGGGATTCTTTTGCCCATCCACACTTCGGGCAAAAGATTTTCAATCAAATACCCATTAACTTGCTCCAGCAAATTCATTGTTTATATTATGAGATGCCCCTGTGGTTTTTTATATGTCGGGAAGACGACCCATCAATTCAAGGAACGGATGGCACTTCACAGATCGGCCATCTGTGCGGCTATAGATGGGAAGGACTGTGACCAACCGGTCGTTTGGCATTTCCGTGACTTGAAACACGGACTGTCAACAATCAAATATAAAATGATTGATCATGTGCCTATACTACACAGAGGTGGTAACCGTGGCCAACTTCTTTTACAGGGGAGAATCAAAGTGGATCCATACTTTAAACACAGTCCGACCCTCTGGCCTTAATGAAACACTTCCATTAGCTTGTTTTTTATAAACTTGAGATAGAACAAATTGACATTGTAATTATTGGTGATTCATTCATATTTACAAGCAGGTGTCGTTTAACTATCAGGTTTGGAGTTTTCCGATGTTAGCTACTATATAACTAGTGTTTTTTATCACCAGTCTCCTACATATACATTTAACATTGCCCGATATCTTCAGTTGTTTCCCCTATTAGCTATTATTGTAGTGCAGTTTTATTTGACACTATATGTTTCCTTTGTAGGGACTTATGTTATTTACATCATCCCGTTTGGGATAGATATGTTGCCAGTAGTTGTGTTGTTGTGATAGATGCACAATTTGTTTGTTAATTTATAGTGTGTAACTATATCTACACACTTCAGGTTGTTTCTAGGTTACTATGGTGATGGGTCACATGATCGGGTGGTATCCCCGGTGGTTGCTGGGACATCGGCGGCTGGGGTGCGGCTTGATGACGTCACTAGTCCCACGGGGTGCCGCGCTGATGGAGACAAGCACATTGGGTGAGTGTTTCATAAATGTTTCTTGTTATCTGTATTTGTTATGTCTTGATAAAAGAGATTAAAATCTCTGAAACGTTGACTGTGACACTGGAGTGAGAGTCTCCGTCCTTTTACCAAGTTGGATTAACAAGTGCCGTCCATACACTGCATAATATATATATATATATATATATTAATCCATGACACATACAATGATGCACATTTGCACACACATATATACATGCATACACATAGACGTTTACATGCATACTCACATACATATACATAGTTGCTATTTCAATATACAGACACTCAACGCATACTGATGAATTCCTGTAAATATCTCACATTCACTTATGCAAACACATACTGTATATAAAAGGTTCCCTAGCATTGAGCATAATATTAGAGGTTTTGTTAGCTAATCTTTATGGTGTAAAATGTACATATATGATATTTAAGGTATAGAACTTAGTAGACATGTCGTGTTTGGTATCATACTGACACCCTGTTTAATTCCAGATATCCAAATTTATTGGTTGAAGGAGTCGCATCTTGCGTTCGGTGGTTATGGATTATGGGGAATTATTGGTTGGAATGTGTACTCTGTATGTAGTGTCCTAACCAGTTTTAACTCATTTGGAGGGATGGACCATATCCCTGTTGTCCACATATGAACTGTCCTATGACCTGCATCGTACCAGAATGACAAGAATCAAGAACCAATGAAATCACGTATGCTTGTCTCTATTTTTGGTGTAACACTCTGGAGGGTATATAGGCTTGTGCTTTGGGGGCTAGATCTCAGTCATACCCATTTGATGACCACAGACATCAAGATAGATGACTGGGACCTGGATCCAGGGCGCTAGCGTACGTATTGGCTGTACTTTTTGTATTTAATTGTCTTTGCACTAATTGTGATAGATCAAAGCGTGTACCTTACTTTTTGTTGCAATAAGAGCTTTTTGTGCTTTGGAACCACAATCAAAGTCTGGAAAGCAATTATTTAATGTTTAGCGATATTGGGGTATTCATAGTTGGGGGCTCATAAATTTAGAGATCACGCTACCAAGGGATCGCACGATAGCGGCCGGATCTCGATTTTCTCAACAAAGGGTGGACAGGCGCCATAAACAGGAAAGAATGCACTGTATTCAAAATCTGCACCATCCAATGTTGCAAAGCCGATATCCATTATTGTGCGATTTCAAGGAGCGCTGTCTAGAACCTGGGGCAGGAAAGAAAAGTTTGTTTCTTTCATTGTCTGTCTCGACGCTAAAGTGCGATTCGCACAATAGCATCTACGTGTTTCCTGTATTGCTGCCACGTGTTTAAAACAATTGTTCTGATAGTATTGTTGTATTGATAGCGATTACATTTTTTAAAACCTCTAAATCATACTGCCATACTAGCGAAAAAGTTAATTTTCTGTGCAGAAATCTAAGAGTATATGAAAACAGACGTGTGCGTGTAATGTAGATAGGGACTGTGTGTCAGACCTATAGGCGAGGTACCATGTGTCGGGCCTGAAAGACTCAGTAGATGTTTGACGAGGCAGAAAGCTACTGAGCATGTACACATAGCAGGTGTATTGCAGCAAGGACAGGGATTTTGTACCTTGAAGAAAACAAGGGGTTTTCGAAATTCGGCTCCCAATAGTGGTCGCAGAGCCGATTGATCAGTTAGGTTCTCTGGACACTACGACTAGACCGCACGGTTGGGCAGACCATGATTGTGACTTGGGTTGTAGTGGAGGAAATCACTGGAAAAGGTAAGTGTTATGGGAACACTTAAATTCTAACAGGGGAGAGTACTCAAAAAGGGTGAGCTACCAGACAAGGGCTGAAAGGTGTCCGGAAAGACAGTATAATCGTATAAGACGTTATTCTGTACCTTGTTGTGCGCGCCGTCCATAACGGTTAGCGGGCCGGTTGTGCACAACGGGATAGGAGTGTGTGAACATAGCTCTATTGGAATCGTTCACCGGTCCACATTCACTAGCAAAACCTGCTTAGCGTTTTCCCAGATGGGTGCCAAGCTGACGCTGGGAATGGTCGACAATGTGCTGCGTTTGGAAGGGCCGACAGGATCAGCAGGGCATATAATGTATACAAAGTATGGTGCGTATGCGACTGCGTACTGTAATGTATGGGTTAAGATGACCGAGAGATGTGTGAAACCTTTTCCTAAAATTGGCAGTTTTGATGTGGAGGTGTTAAATAATGTTAGGGATGGCATCTGTATGGTGAAATCTCTAAAGAAACGAGTAAAGTATAATGACTGTTTAAAACTGTGGCAGCACAAGGGGAACACGTGGTTGAGTGGCGTGCTTGCGCCGCTAAGTAGCGTCATGAGCATTATGCAAAAGAGCGTGCACACAATGCAAAACAGCATTGCGCAGGCACCACCAGGGAACGTACACGCGACGCCAGTTAGCGTCGGGTGCGCGCAACAAGGGAGCGTGCACGCACCGCAAGGTAGAGTTACCCAAGCTATAGCTATTAGCGCATGCTCGCCTCCGCCACCCTATGCAGCTGCAGGCGATGGTACAGCCAATGCCAAAAATTATAAAAAAGTAACTATAAAGAAAAATGTAACTGAAAAAAAAAATGTGTTTTAAATCACCTCTAAGCCTTAGTCATTGCACCTCTAGGAAAAGATCAGGTGTCTTTGTTTACAGTTAATATTGAGATTGAGAACTGAGGACAGAATAGCTACTATACAGTATGTGTTAATTTTTCCTTGATCTCCTTGGAAGTCTAGGCAATCTGCAGTGAAACTTATGCATTCATAATTAATCACATCAACCCCAAATATGAAGGTTCTCTATGTATAAGTTTGTACATGCTGTATATGAGAATTTTCTGTCTGGAGTTTTGTATGTGCGCATGTGTATGTACTTCTGAAAAAAATCCTTGCAATACAGCAGTTAAGGAATTCAGGGCCTGATTTAGAGCCGCTCGTAAGCGGCCGCTCGTTCGCTCCGAGCGATGTTCGCACATCTGCGCATGCATATGGGTCGTAATGCACATGTGCCAACCAGTCAGTGCGGTCGGAAATCGAGCGCTCGTAAAATAGCGTCTGCCTGCTAATTTGAGTGACAGGATGAGGCGTTTGTGGGTGGTAACAGGGGAAGGTGCTTGAAAACGGGGAGTGGAGATCCGAATGCAGGTGTGCCAAACGGTCAAAACGGGCGTTTTAAGGGTGTGCATAATTAACAAAGCAGCTAGTCATCGACTACGTCACTTGGTTGTCTCTTAGCCTGAACTGTTCTCATGATTGTAGGATGCGAGCGGCCAGGGGGCGTCTTTACAAAATAGCGAGCGCATGTTTCGTTCACTCGCTCACACATAGAGGCGTCAACATACCGCAAAGAGCGAGCGCTCAATTTAAATTGCCGGCCCCTTTTTCTGAACGAGCGAGCGCAAATAGCGTCCGGCTCTGAATCAAGCCCTCACTTCTTAGTAAGGTAACATGTGGTGTTATACTGTATTATCTGTGTATTAGATCGCATTTAAACCACATATAATATTGCAGTTTATGATTTGAGGGTTTGCTGAATATGTGTTGTACTTTAATTTGTTTATGTCATGTGTGAATGATACTAAACTATTGTTGCGTCATCTCTCACAAACAGAACACAAAGTTGCAAAGGACAAATTACAGCTTGTCAGACTAAGGTTAAATACTTGGGACACTGGGCCTAATTCAGACCCGCTCGTGAGCAAGCGGGTCGATGTTGGCCCAGTGCACATGCTCCGTCGGCGCATGCGCGAGGCCCGAATAGTGGCGGGCAAGCCGTCACTATGGGTCTCGCTACAAAGGGGGCGTGCTGTTGATGGTGAGTGACAGCACGCCCCCTTTGGTGGGCATTCCAGGGGCGTGGCTGGCCAGACGGAGGCGTTCCTATGGGGCCGGCCCCGCTGGCATCACAAGTGATGTCAGTGGGAGTGCTGATAGAGCCACAAGCACTCCAGGGCTTGCGGCAATGAGACCCTACCACAAGGGTCTCGTCGCAAGCCCGATGGTCACGATGGTCTTGAAAATCACGACCATCTTCCTTGCCGCTCGCTATAGCTGTGGGTGGTCACCCACAGCTATACGAGCAGCCAGGAGGCCGCTCTAAAAGTTCAGAAGGAAGGCCCTGATTCAGAGCGAGCGCTCTGTCAGAGCGTCCAGCTCTGAATCAGGGCCACTGTCTAACCCACTAGCTACGACACTTGACCACTGACATAATACAGGCCATACAGACCATGACACTGCTGCAAAACCAGCAGCAAATCTGTACGTTCTTGGGCATGTGTGGATAGTGCAGATAATTTTTCAGGCAATTGAAATGCAGAAGTTAATTGAGATGCAAAATTTGTGTTCCATTCAGGAAAAGGCAGTCTGGAGATCAAAGGGATGTGGACAGGAGTCCTTTGGACTCTGGAGAGATGGACAAGGTAAGCCAGTGGCACCCAAGGTATACTACCCAAGTTTGGCTGAGGCAGCGCATGGTCTGACTCACCTGGGAAAGCAAGGTACTGTATGTGCAAGTTGGTCAGAGCTTATTGGTGTGCACCGGGCTCCTCTTCCTAAGCTGAAAAGAGGGCAATGACCTGCTTGACTTGCTTGAGGAAAAACATTGGAAAACAATACCAACTGAGCCATCCCACATCCCTCCGACAGATGGACCTTTTCAGGTAATACAAATTGATTTCATCCAATTACCACCCTGCAGGAATCTCAAGTATGTATTGGTTTGTACAGATGTGTTTTCTAACTGGGTTGAGGCATATCCTGCTGCCACTAATACTGCTGTGTTTACTGCTAAAAAGATTGTTGAGGAGTTTGTATGCAGGTACGGTATCCCTAGAATCATAGAAGTGATAGGTGTACATTTCACAGGTGATGTCTTCCAGAACATGTGTAAGTTAATGGGTATTAATAATAGACTTCACACCCCATATCGACCACAGGCCAGTGTGAAGGTGGAGAGAGTGAATGGTACTATTAAGAATAAACTGAGTAAGATCATGGCAGAAACTGGACTAGGTTGGCCAGAAGCCTTACAGCTAGTCCTTTATAGCATCAGGACAACTCCTAGACCCCCTCTTAATCTGTCCCCCTTTGAGATACTGTTTGGGAGACAACCTCATCTGATTGTAAGTCCACAGGAAGATTTGAATAGTAACAATGAGGTTACTGTGAAGTATTTTATAGCAATGAGTAAACAGTTGAAACAGCAGCAGCAGAAACTGAAATTGTTGTCACCTGATATGCCAGAAACAAACTGTCATGATATTGAACCTGGAGAATTTGTTATGATCAGAAATTTCTTACATTCAGGTTGTCTGACAGATTGGTGGGAAGGTCCGTATCAAGTGTTGCTGACAAGTAAGACATCCTTGATAGTGGCAGAGAGAGATACTTGGGTCCATTCCACTCACTGCAGAAAGGTCAACCAACCGGTGGAGATATAAGGCGGAGTCAAGGCAGATAACGTAGACCTGTCAATTGCGAGCTTGTTCCGGGAGAGTTAAAGACTGCAGTGAGATACCTGAGTTAGGGAAATTTGCAGTCCACTATTCCAGCAATGGAGTGGTGGGCTGGGGTTGTGTTTCTGTTTCCTTCCAGATTTCTCATCATTCTTGTTTGTTTCGGGATGTCCTGTTTCTGTAATGGAGGAAAGATGATGGAGGGAGAGGTTGGTGGTGATATCGATGGAGTGGAGTCGGGAGAAGGAGCAATACATTCACCAGGGCGGTATCTGACCAAACTCAGTACAGTAATTGCTAAGAGATCTGTTATCTTAGAAACTCGGAGACAGTGTGAGGGGTTATTGTCTGAGGAATACTGTATTTGTGAGTATTGTGGGTCCCTAATCGATGAGAGATGCCTCCAACGATGCCAGCCTAAGTATAACCAATATTGGGGTGGGCATCCTTTAGAGGATTATCATGCCTTGGTGGGCAAAGTCTTAAATCAGACTGAATGTTTGGTGTGCTCTCACATGCCGCAGGGACAGCATAATGTAGGACTAGTGCCATTCCCGTTAAACATCTCTGAGGTCCTTGGATTACATAAAGGGGAAATTTATTATGTCCAAGCCTCCAAATTTCAAGCTCCATCAGTACCAGGTGGATAGATCCCTGCTATGTTTAAACATCACCAATTCCAATAAACCAGGAAATTGGGAGGTGTCCGAGAACAATCAGACAATGACCTTTTCACACAGAGCTGATAATGAACCAGTAGATGGTGAACTTATATGCAACATCACTGCCAGTGGGAGATACTTCCGGCATAGGTATACACTTAGTTACACAAAGGTAATGGTTGGCAGAGTACCAGTAGGGTACTGTGCAGTTATTGTACAACCTAAAACATGTATCGTTCAGGTGGGAAAGTCTGGGGTAGGATTCTGTGTCAGAGAAATGTGTCTGATGATAATGATGCATTCTATTCCTTATGTACTCCCAGACGATGTGTATTTTATTTGTGGAAGGAAAGCATATAAGTGACTCTCTCCGAGTTCTGAAGGTTTGTTACCTGGGAAGGGTACTCCCTGAGGTTATGACCCTAACACATGGTGAAATACTTGGTATCCATAAAGACACACCATCCCCATATCTCCATACGCATTATGAAAACCGTGACAAAAGAAACATGATACCTGGTGAAATACATACAACTACACAGTTGATTAGCGAAACAACAGGTTTCCAAATTTTGGTAGCACTAGATCCCACCAGGATCACTCGGGGTACTTTAAATTTTAGATACATCCAAGATCTACAGTTACAAGTTTATAAGAAAGAACTTGTGCAACATAGGTTAGTGTTAAATGATTTAACGGCTGTTACTGGTGGGTACTGTGTGACTTTAGCCACCCAATTTGGTGTCAAGTGTTGCACGTACATCACCAATAACACTAGTGACCCCAAGGAGGTGATAGACCGGGAGATGGATGAAATTCTGCAGCTGAAATGGGAATTTCGAAAGAACCATAATGCTTCACTGGCTGAAGTAGAAGAAAAGGTAGAAGAGTGGTTCTCTTGGTTGAACCCTGTGAAATGGTTCTCCGGTCTAGGAGAGTGGGTCCAGGAAATGGTTGCTATTGTGGGTAAGCTCCTTATCCTCATACTTTTCATCCTAGTAATTAGCTTATGTGTCAGGTGTCTTCCTAATGTCTTGAAGTGTGGAAAATGTATAAGGCCAAACAGAGAAACAGAGATTATGATGGTGGTAAGCAATGATAGTATGGATACCAAGGTCAAGGAAGAACTGCATTACAACCCTGAATTTGAGTGTAACATCAGATGATTGAATATGGAACCATGTGGTCATGCATGAATGTATTGTTAAAGTTATTTTCAAACATCCTAGATAATGTAGTCTCAAGTCCCCAAACTTCCTTTAGAGGTTCGATGAGATCCCACATTCCAACAATGATCCCTATAGATCCGCAGATGGCGTATAAGGGTTGTTCTACCCTCTTGAAACGCATTATTAACAGTTTAGTGACCTCCTTGTGTCACACCGTTTATAACCTTGAATAATACATTATTATGCATAACTACAAAAGGTTAAGATCAGAGTGTGATAGCGTATTGTTTGCTATCAAAGGGTGGACTGTCGAAGTCAAATAATTGGTTATGATCATTTGTAATTATTATCTGATGATCTAGTCGTCTGTGGGCTGATAAAGAGTAGATCGGACGCCAGTGTGCATCGGCAAAATCCGATTCGCACAAATGCGTATATGTATATTTATACCTATGCAAGGTTTAGTCAGTAATGAGAAACAGGTTCTGTATACATTTCTGTGACTAGTAATTAAAATACACAAAGATACTGTGAAGTGTCTGGGAATATTTTAATTGCAAAGTTAGAAACAATTGTCAGAAGTTTGACTATCGTTATCAATTGTATGCCTTGTGTTCAATGCTAATGTGGTTAAGAAGAACTGAAATTATATTCTAAATAAGCATAGGGAAGCCTTTGTTGAGTTATCAGACTTCTTGACTCCTGCAAAAGCTTGCAATGTCACCTGTGAGCAGAACAACTTTATTGTATATGACTCCTTGGAATTAGATTCAGACAGATATAATATCAAAAATGTGCAGCCGGTGCCATTGCACAGGGCACCACAGGTCAGGGGGGTGCTGTTTGGGCTTGTCAAATTTCTGTTTATTATCATTCTCACTTGTAGCTTCCTCTTATTTCATCCCCAGCATCTCCTGGCCTCTCCTATCTCTTCCCTGGCCCTTCCCCATGAGGCCATTCCCTTTTTTTGGGTGCATTAAGTCCCTTTGAAAAATGAGGGGGGTGCCAATGCTCTTTCTGGCACAGGGCACTAAAAAGACAAGTTACGGCTCTGGATAAACCTATATATATATATATATTAATATATATATATATATATTGCCAAACGTCCCGCACTCTCAACTTAGACTTGACATCTTCAGGGTTTCTTCCAAGGACAACTAGGTCCCAAAATAGAGCTGGATTTCCTGAACGGAAGGACGCACTCACTGTTTTTTTAAAACAATTTTTAAAGTTTATTCATCTTTAGACATCTCGGTGAAGCGAATAAATTTCTGTATTCATGGTCGACGTTTCGGTACAATCATGCACCTTTCTCAAGACCTCAATTCAACAAGATCATATATGATAGATACTGGAAACCGGATATAACAATATCTGTGCTCCACTGAAACCAAGGCATAGACAATCGGGGATAATCTCTATATGAGCTCGCAGAGTATGGCCAGACTAATGAAATTCATAGAAGGACATCAAAACCTGAAATAGTGTGCCTGAAAGCAAACAAAACACCCACGTGCCTCTGGCGTTCCGAGGCTCCCATTTGCAGTGAGTGCATCCTTCCGTTCAAGAAATCCAGCTATATATATATATATATATATATATATATATATATATATATACATATATATTTATTAATCCATGACACATGCAATGATGCACATTTTCACACACATAGACGTTTACATGCATGCTCACATACACATAGTTGCTATTTCAATATACAGACGCTCAACGCATACTGATGAATTCCTGTAAATATCTCACATTCGCTTATGCAAGCACATATATAAAAGGTTCCCTAGCATTGAGCATAATATTAGAGGTTTTGTTAGCTAATCTTTATGGTGTAAAATGTACATATATGATATTTAAGGTGTAGAACTTAGTAGACATGTCGTGTTTGGTATCATACTGACACCCTGTTTAATTCCAGATATCCGAATCTATCGGTGAAGGAGTCGCATTTTGCGTTCGGTGGTTATGGATTATGGGGAATTATTGGTTAGAATGTGTACTCTGTATGTAGTGTCTTAACCAGTTTTAACTCATTTGGAGGGATAGACCATATCCCTGTTGTCACCATATGAACTGTCCTATGACCTGCATCGTACCAGAATGACAAGAATCAAGAACCAATGAAATCACGTATGCTTGTCTCTATTGTTGATGTAACACTCTGGAGGGTATATAGGTTTGTGCTTTTGGGGCTAGATCTGAGTCAGACCCATTTGATGACCGCAGATGTCAGGATTGATGACTGGGACCTGGATCCGGGGCGCATGCGTATGTATTGGCTGTACCTTTTGTATTTAATTGTCTTTGCGCTAATTGTGATAGATCAAGCGTGTACCTTACTTTTTGTTGCAATAAGAGCTTTTTGTGCTTTGGAACCACAATCAAAGTCTGGAAAGCAATTATTTCATGTTTAGCGATATTGGGGTATTCATTATACCCAATAAAACTCTATTAAGCAGATGTAAACAAAGGAGTTCCTATCATTACTGAACCATAAATAGTTAATTTTTACCTACAATAAGGGCTCTTTCAATCCTACCTCCCATACTTTGAGGAAGAGACCAACATAGGTCTCAAAACGCGTTGGCTACATTGGAGGTAAAGCAGGCGTCTCATTTTATTTCCCATTATTTAGGTCACCTTGGCTGGCAAAGTCCTGAACTCTCCTGATTACATCTGCCTATTGGACTTTTTGTGGTATCAACATATCCTGCCTAGACTGCTAATATTGTTTTAGTTAATTTTATTGTATCCATTTTATCCATGTTTTTACTGTAATATAGGTTAAACTGTGTATTATCTACACATCTATTGTTTGTGCATTACCCAGATGTAGTAACCCACTCCATACCTTTTATGCAGAGTGTATTTATCTGGTATAGAGGAGGCATATAAGTGTAGATCACACAACTGTTTCTTATTCATACCACAGCCTATATCTATGTAGTTCATCAGCTTCACCATCAACACACAGTTTTTTCTTTTTGAGCACATTGCTTTGTGTCCTAAGGCTGTTTAAGAGTAGCGCCAGAATGTAGTGCTAGAGTCATGGTTGTCTTCTGCAGTGTGGTGCCATGCCAATAGAAAGAAATATGGCACAGTGGCAGCCATGTAACCTAAGAAGGGAGTGCATAAAACAATAGCACATGGGAACCTGTATTTGTTAAATTGCTCAATATTGTGTTCAGATAATAATTATAAAAACTATAAGTGTAGTTTTAATAAATGTAGGATATTTTGGCCGAGAGAAGTCTATTCAGACTGAAAAGGGTTAAACACTGTCGCAGTGCCTAGGCTGTAGGCTGTGACTATTATGGCGAGCCAATCAGTCAGCTAGGGGGAGGTGGAGCTTTTCCATAGGAGTCTTTTGGGCCTGATTCAGAGGTGCACGCAAATCACATACAATTCCGATGTTCATGTAGCGCTTATTTGCTACTGCGCATGAGCAAAAAGTGCTGAAAACCCCTACGGCGCATGCATTACACAAGGAATATGCACAATGCTTCGTAAGGTTCAGTGTAGTGCTGCGCGGTTGTCAGGTTCAGTGTAGTGCTGCACAGTTGTCAGGTTCAGTGTAGTGCTGCACAGTTGGCAGGTTCATTGTAGTCCTGCGCAGTTGTGAGGTTCAGTATAGTGCTGCGCGGTTGTCAGGTTCAGTGTAGTGCTGCACAGTTGTCAGGTTCATTGTAGTCCTGCGCAGTTGGCAGGTTCATTGTAGTCCTGCGCAGTTGTGAGGTTCAGTATAGTGCTGCGCGGTTGTCAGGTTCAGTGTAGTGCTGCACGGTTGTCAGGTTCAATGTAGTGCTGCGCGGTTGTCAGGTTCAGTGTAGTGCTGCACAGTTGTCAGGTTCATTGTAGTCCTGCGCAGTTGGCAGGTTCATTGTAGTCCTGCGCAGTTGTGAGGTTCAGTATAGTGCTGCGCGGTTGTCAGGTTCAGTGTAGTGCTGCGCGGTTGTCAGGTTCAGTGTAGTGCTGCACAGTTGCCAGGTTCAGTGTAGTGCTACGCGGTTGTCAGGTTCAGTGTAGTGCTGCACAGTTGCCAGGTTCAGTGTAGTGCTACGCGGTTGTCAGGTTCAGTGTAGTGCTGCACAGTTGTCAGGTTGAGTGTATGCTGCACAGTTGCCAGGTTCAGTGTAGTGCTGCACAGTTGTCAGGTTGAGTGTATGCTGCACAGTTGTCAGGTTCAGTGTATGCTGCACAGTTGTCAGGTTCAGTGTATGCTGCACAGTTGTCAGGTTCAGTGTAGTGCTGCACAGTTGTCAGGTTGAGTGTATGCTGCACAGTTGCCAGGTTCAGTGTATGCTGCACAGTTGTCAGGTTCAGTGTATGCTGCACAGTTGTCAGGTTCAGTGTAGTGCTGCACAGTTGTCAGGTTGAGTGTATGCTGCACAGTTGTCAGGTTCAGTGTATGCTGCACAGTTGTCAGGTTCAGTGTAGTGCTGCGCGGTTGTCAGGTTCAGTGTAGTGCTGCACAGTTGCCAGGTCCAGTGTAGTGCTACGCGGTTGTCAGGTTCAGTGTAGTGCTGCACAGTTGCCAGGTTCAGTGTAGTGCTACGCGGTTGTCAGGTTCAGTGTAGTGCTGCACAGTTGTCAGGTTGAGTGTATGCTGCACAGTTGCCAGGTTCAGTCTAGTGCTGCACAGTTGTCAGGTTGAGTGTATGCTGCACAGCTGCCAGGTTCAGTCTAGTGCTGCACAGTTGTCAGGTTGAGTGTAGTGCTGCACAGCTGCCAGGTTCAGTGTAGTGCTGCACAGTTGTCAGGTTGAGTGTATGCTGCACAGTTGTCAGGTTCAGTGTATGCTGCACAGTTGTCAGGTTCAGTGTAGTGCTGCACAGTTGTCATGTTGAGTGTATGCTGCACAGTTGTCAGGTTCAGTGTAGTGCTGCGCAGTTGTCAGGTTCAGTGTAGTGCTGCACAGTTGTCAGGTTCAGTGTATGCTGCACAGTTGTCAGGTTCAGTGTATGCTGCACAGTTGTCAGGTTCAGTGTAGTGCTGCACAGTTGTCAGGTTGAGTGTATGCTGCACAGTTGTCAGGTTCAGTGTAGTGCTGCGCGGTTGTCAGGTTCAGTGTAGTGCTGCGCGGTTGTCAGGTTCAGTGTATGCTGCACAGTTGTCGGGTTCAGTGTAGTGCTGCGCGGTTGTCAGGTTCAGTGTATGCTGCAGAGTTGTCAGGTTCAGTGTAGTGCTGCACAGTTGTCATGTTGAGTGTATGCTGCACAGTTGTCAGGTTCAGTGTAGTGCTGCGCGGTTGTCAGGTTCAGTGTAGTGCTGCACAGTTGTCAGGTTCAGTGTATGCTGCACAGTTGTCAGGTTCAGTGTATGCTGCACAGTTGTCAGGTTCAGTGTAGTGCTGCACAGTTGTCAGGTTGAGTGTATGCTGCACAGTTGTCAGGTTCAGTGTAGTGCTGCGCGGTTGTCAGGTTCAGTGTAGTGCTGCACAGTTGTCAGGTTCAGTGTATGCTGCACAGTTGTCGGGTTCAGTGTAGTGCTGCGCGGTTGTCAGGTTCAGTGTATGCTGCAGAGTTGTCAGGTTCAGTGTAGTGCTGCGCGGTTGTCAGGTTCAGTGTATGCTGCAGAGTTGTCAGGTTCAGTGTAGTGCTGCGCGGTTGTCAGGTTCAGTGTATGCTGCAGAGTTGTCAGGTTCAGTGTAGTGCTGCGCGGTTGTCAGGTTCAGTGTATGCTGCACAGTTGTCGGGTTCAGTGTAGTGCTGCGCGGTTGTCAGGTTCAGTGTATGCTGCAGAGTTGTCAGGTTCAGTGTAGTGCTGCGCGGTTGTCAGGTTCAGTGTATGCTGCAGAGTTGTCAGGTTCAGTGTAGTGCTGCGTAGGTGCCATTGCTACTTTCTGGGTCATGTGGGTGGAAATCCTTTTGGTTCTGTGTTTCTATTTCTCACCTCTGTTATGTTACTGTATGTTGTTCATGTTTGCTTTGGCTGAACTGGTATTTATATTTCACTGTATATTTAAACCTGGCTTTTTAGAAATTTGATTACCACCTGCATGACTTAAGGTACCTACGGGATTTCATTGCACCTGTTAGTGTCACCGCACATCCCCATGCCCCTAATGTGGCTACAATCCTGTGATTTTGGGTGGCAACAGTGCTATTTTGGTATGTGGGCTCAATTTTGCTGCTGTACTCAGCAGTGGGCTTCGCAGCTTCATTTATTTCCACTTCCCTTTAGTCTGTCACCTGCCAGGATATATTCATTATTTGGATTCCGCAGCCTGTAATGGGGGCTCCAAGGTTCACATACTGATATGTAGTCCACTCTAATATGCTTATCCCTTTAATTGTTCTGGTGCTTGGCCTCCTACTCGGTTGTACTAAGTGCTTGGATTTCCCCCTACCTTTATATATTTTCCCTGTTCTAGCACTATTGGTCCCTGGCTCAGCTGTGTAGCTTGATGGATGGTTTTGTTGTAATTCTACCTTCTCCATCCTGCTCTATATATGTGTACCTTGCATACTGTATGCGGCATTCAGTGGTGGCGGGTTTGGATTTTATGCTTCTACTTTGCTCTTGCATTACCCTGCATTCGTTATTATACTGCCATCATCCTTGGTGGGTTTGTTGCAAGTGAATTTGTCGATTACTGGCCTGCCACTTGGCATGATTCTCTGTGGTATATTGGAGATAGATTTGATTCAATTCCCCTGGTCTGGTTGGATCTTACTTCTTGTGCGATGCTTCTGTACGACTTGTGTTTTCTCCTACTCTTAGATTTCGCTTGCATTGAGTGCTGATTGGCTACGCTCTACGTCCTCTGTTATGTGCTTGACTGGCTTATATTGTTTGCATTTTAAGTATGTATATTTGCATACAGATCTGCCCTGTGTTGTCACCTTCGCCTCTTGGATAATGGGCCATGGGGGGAGAGGTTATATGCTGGAGCAACCCCGCATTAGGATCCTGAAACTGCTGTCACCCATCGCCAGTTAGTATGTGCTTGTGGTAGGGTTATTGAGGGATATTTTTTTGACCTATGTTGGCCCACAATTCTGCCACCGTGGTACCCTGTTACGTTTTTAAGGAGTTTTTCATCTCAGATCGGGTCCATACCCCCATCCCATTTCTTTGTTCTGTCCCTGTTTATTTTTCCCCTCTTCATGAACTTTTCTTTTTGTTGTTTTCATGTTAGCTTCCTCTTTGTTGCTTTTCTCTGCTTTTTTTTTCTGCCGCATTCAATTTGAGTTATATTTGCTGAGGTTTATATGGCTTTAATTCTTTGGTTGTTTATGTACTTTTTTGTGTTTTAGTCGGCTGGATCCCTGATTGCCTCAGCCACTGCCCTATTCTCTGTTGCTGCTCTGGTTCTCTGGTTAGATTACAGTGGGTTGTGTTTGTTATTTTTCTGTGGGGAGTTACATGAGGCGACTGAGAAGTCTGCGGTCCTTAATATCCATCTGGGGGTAGTGATTTGAGGAAGTGTACTTTTGAGGGAAGGGGGGTTCCTAGGGTAGATTCAGGTATTGGTTACAGTGTTGTGGTTGTGGCTTGTAGAGCAAGCATTGCTGTTGGCTATAGGGTCTGACAGATCAAATAATTTGTGGTGCACAGCAGGTACACTTTACTTTACAGTGATGTATCGGTTGGGTCTCTCCTTATTGGCATGTATATGGAGGTGTTGTTACCTTCTAGCTGTGCATTTTGGGGCTGGATGATTACACACCTTTTTTTATCTTAAAGCTACTGTGGTTGCAGAGCCTTTAACCTGATTATGTGGGGCTGTATGATAACGCCTAGTTTTGACATATTAGGGCTACTGTGCTTGCAAAGCCTGTAATATTAAGTAATTATATATTGTTCTGCCTGCACCATTTTCCTTTCCACCATTTACTTCTTTTAATGTTATCAATACATTGATGACCAATTTTAACACCATATACAGCTGTCCTGTCTTTATTTATTAGAGTTAAGTTGTTGTTATAATAAATGTGTGTTTGATAAAAGGTACAAGCTGACTTCTGCAGTAAGTAGTTTATGCCTATTAATGTTTAATAACCATCTTTTGTAAATGTGTAGTTACTCCTTTCTTTGTCTACAGCATTTTATGCTATGGATGTCTAGTCTAGGACTCTTATGTGTCCCAGTTTTCCAGAACAGTTCCTGTTTTTACTTTTGACAACCTTTAACTCACATATTTTCCTATAACATAAACTCTTGATGAACCCAAATTAGTAGGACAATTTGTAATAGCTTCATATAACTGGTTTACCTTATTTTGGACCTACTGGTGGATGTTATGGCCTTATTCAGATTACATAGGTCTGACTAATTTTCAATAAAAAATTATGGAAGAGCTACCTTCATCCCACTCACATATTGCAAACCCCATTTGCACTTCAAAATATATATCGCTCCACTGGTATTACAGGGAATAAATTGTCCTGAATCATATTATATAATAAGGGCTTGCAAAGAAGGGGAGAAGCTATGCATAAAATGAAATCACATCATAGAAAATGTAGCTTAAGAACACATAAAATGAGATGAAAAATAACTAGGCAGAGAAATATTGAAACATTATTTAAAAGAAATTGTGCATACCATAGTGATTCAGCCATCAGTACATAGAGAGGCATTCTTGTATGATATTGACCTGAATACAATTGTTGCAGGTTACTCTTTAACTCATCTCCAGTGAATACGAAGCATCTCCCAATGGCATTAATTATAATCTATTTTTATGGTATCTTTCTTTCTAAAGCCCATATTAGCAGGAGTGCTTACAGGCATGTGTGCAGACTCAATATTGTGTTGAAAATAAATTTGTCATCTGTATTTACTGTTAAGGGCAACCAACTAGTCAGACGCGTGGTGCAGTACTGATTATAGGACTGCAAAATGGTAATTTTACTCTTTTTCCTTTTATCATTTCAACTTAGTCTTTGTCAACCACTTACTGTTGGCAGTTAAAATAAGGAGGAGTGGTGTTGAATAGGGGAAACATAAAGGGCTTAATGTATAGTCAGCAATAATTGCTCCCGCATTGCTGCATGGAACTAAATTGGTACATAAGCTTATATGCAGAGCTCTATGCATCATTATGAGTGGCCTGTATGCTTGGTTAGATAGCCATCATCATTATCAGTGCACACTTGCACCATACTTACCTACTTTCTGGCTGAATGTATAATAGCCTGGGAACATTTTAATATGAATCTGTAGTATTTTACTTAAAAGATTCATAAAATGGATTTCAATTCTTCCCAGTGGCCTCTAAGTGCTTCCGAAAAAGGTAGGACAAAGTCATTTCACGACCATTATCAAATTTTTCCTGGTTTCCTATGGAGGTTTGAGGGAAAATTAGTGGATTGTCTACTATAATAAATGGTAATGTGTGCAGCCAGACAAAGAGCTGATGTGCACTGGAACATTGGGCCTGATTCAGACCTCGCTGCTGCCTATGGTATGCAGTGTGTATGCTTTGTGCGTATGTGCAGGGGAAGCTGTTTGTAGGTGGTAACGGGAGCTGGCCATTAAAAACGGGGGAGTGGAGGTGCAAATGCAGGCGTGCCTGAGCATCTCAACGGCGTTTTAGAGGTGTGCATAATTATAAGACAGCATCATAGTACACGTCACCTGGCTTGTATTTACACTGAAGTGCTCGCAGTGCTTGCGGCATGGTATGATCAACCTCAAGCTCTGCGATAGTATCCGATGTTACCCGATATACCGATGGTTGCATACACTTCCTGGACATGACGTGCACAAGTGGGCACCTTAAAACAGGCTGGTGGGTGTCTGCATACACTATGTGATCGCTCTCTAAGAAATACTGTGCGTGCTAATGCATTGCTGTGCGGTAGCACTGCCTACGCAATTTGCATACACATCGTGCGAGCGATTGCATCTAGCAAGCAGCTCTGAATCAGGCCTATTACTCCAAACCAAATTACCTCCATACTGCAAAATTGAATGTTCTTTGTTCAGTCACTTTAGATTAGTTACTCATTAACAGGGGCGGGCTGGGCCGGGGGCCAGGGTGCCATCTGCCCCCCGGGCCGGTACAATTTTAGTATACTAGGGCTGTCAGGCTGCGGAGGGCAGAGGGTGCTCCTGCTCCCTGGCCACTGCCAGCTAGAGAGAAATCCGAGTAGCTGTAGCAGGGGCTTAAAGAAAATGGCTGTCCCCATAGCATGCTACAAAAAGATGGCCGCTGTCAACCAATGGGGAGCCAGGTTTCCCTACCCAGAAAACCCAAGAGGCTGGAGAAGGGGAAAAAGGGGTGTGGCTTATTGGGGGAGATGGAAGAGGAGCTGAAAAAATAAATGTTATGGAACCGCACCCATGGAGGAGAGAGTCAGGGCAGAGATGTACAACAGAATGAACGAGATCCTGCTTCCTGTCTTCTCCACCCATACCAGGTAAGTGGAGGGTAGAGTGGGGCTTATGTATATGTCACAGTTGCATAAACTTTGCAGAGGGACATTGTTTTGTTATTTAAATATGTGCTGACTAAGTGTGTCTGCATGTTGTGTGTGTGTACTGTCGAAGCTTGATTAGTGGCTCAGACGGAATCAGCGTAAATATTAGCATGCGCTACGCCATCTTGCGAATGGCAGCTAGACTCCATTTTGGAAACAAGAATCTGTAAGATGCCATTTTGCGACCAGTGCCATTTTAAGTTACAACTCACGAGCTAAGTACAGATGGCAAAGTTTTTGATAATCTTTTTAGAAGCCATGACAGGCCCATTCTGGGGACAACCTTGCATAGAGAAATACCAAAACAACTAGAAAAACAGCCTCCTGAGAAAAGTAAATAGAATAGACAATACACCAGAATACTGTGAGTGTTTTACATACAAATTGGGAATCCCTGTATATAGACAAGTATAGTTGTGGCAATTGTAATATAACCCAGACATTGATCTACACAATTGAATTTGTCTGAATCCTAAACAGGTTTTAGGCTCACTCCCAGACAGAATGGCCCCAGCTTCACAGCTGGGGGTCTCCACCTTGTTTGAGAAGTGAGACTCACACATTTGCATTGCAGTTTGAAACTGTTAGTAAGGAATGAGATATGTGTGTGTGTATATATATATATATAATGTTAAATCCATCGTAAATAGAATCTCATGCATAAACACCGCACATTACGCACAGTAGCGAATGCACAATATCCTGCATGCGAATGCTGTTTATTAGCTGCATGCGTGCACATCTGCCCCAAATCAGATAAACCTAACTAGCGTCTTTTCCCATATCCCTAATACTTACATAATGCACACTTACACAAAAGGTTCTATAACTATAAAGTAAAAGATCCAAGTTTTATTCATTTATTACAAATGCTGTGAAATAAAGACTATTTTGGTATCTAAGGTTTAATACGTGATAAGTAAGCCATGTTTGATATTATACTGATCCGCACTTTATCCACAGCTTTCCGGTATCATCGGTGTGAAGATCGGAACATGCATTCGCAACTTATGGACCGTAAAGACATAAAGAACCAAAATGTACTTTGTAAAACCAACAGTCTAGATTTGCATGAGGTGGGAAAACGAAAGCAACCAGCTGTTGGAGGCTGGACTGTGGCCATTTGAATCAACCTGTTAAATGCCCTGTAACAAATGCACCCGCACTGGGAGCCAATGGGATCAGCAACAAACTCCTGTATTGTGTTGTCTATTTCTGGGGGAGGTATAAATATGTGCTCTGACCCTGGGTTTCTAGTCTTCTTCCTGATTGCTGATTGACGGAGGTTTCTTGCTGATGCCGGTATCTGGTCCAGAGTGCGTGTGTATGTATGACTCTATCTTGGGTCTGTATAATTCTTTGCGCTAAATTGTACTTAGATCACAGCGTGTAACTGACTGTACTTTACTTGAATAATACTTTGTGCTTTGGAACACATGTTCAAGGTCTAAAGTCTTTATTTTACTGTATGACTGCGTACGCAAATAGCGTCAATTTTAGAGGTTTATAGGCAGGGTTTAGAAGGTATAGGTAGATGCGTATAGAGGTTGAAATCCAGTATCCTTAGTTGGGGGCTCATAGTGAAATCACGTACCTAATCACACGCTATATACATGGATATCTATGTCTCAGCAAAGGGTGGATAGTGGCCACAAGCAGTCTTACCTGCAACCATTTGATGCTGAGAGATCGCTACCCGTTATCGTGTGACCAAGAGACGCTGACTAGAATCCAGGGACAAGAAAGGAAAAAGTTTGTTTTCCTTTGTTGATAGTATTTTACGCTAAAAAGGGTACCGTAGTGCGCACACGGGGGAGTCGCATTTTTGCGCGTGTAATAGCAACGCAGTTTTGTGTATGCAGTTAACTTTGAGTCATACGGTTGTGTACTAGTCGCATTATTGTGTATGCGACTAGTTGCACAATAGCGTATATGTATTTCCGGTAGTGCTGCCACGTGTTTAAACAAAGCCATTGAGTTTACAGTATCAATTGTTGCTAATATCTGGGTTAATGTGTATTTTTCTGTGCAGGAAAAAAGTGTGTATCAGTGAGTATTTGTTTAGGGTGTAACACGGGACCTAATTGTTAAGGGTATCATAGGACCCTTAAGTGCTAGGTGCAGGAGTTGGCCTAGTGACTCGGTAGCAGCTTACCATTTACACAAAGCAGGTGTATGGGTTGTTATTTTTGTTAGGGTTTGGCCCCCAGCGTGATTATAGCGTTCAGTAATCAATGTGTGTGATCTGTTAGGCTTATTTGTACACTATAATTGAACCGCATAATTTTGTTAGATTATGATTGTGAGCTGGTGGGAGGGTGGACGAAATCAACTGGAACACAAAGAGTACTTTGCTGCCCCCTAGCAGTTGAAAGGTAGTCAAAAAGGGATTGCTGAGCGGAAGCGGCCTTTACTTCCGTAGGTGAGTGGAAGCGTCTAGAAGTCCTCCATAGGGTTTGCGGATACACCCTTTTTCAAAGGCGTCCGCAGGTAAGTGAAAGTATCTTAATTGTCTTTCACCAGTTTAAATTTTTATTGAAAACGTAGGAGTTGTCCCAAGATGGGAGCCACGCAAACAATAGAAATGTTAGACAATGATGTGCTGCTAATGGAAGCGCCGCTTGGATCGGCCCATCGTATTGAGCATACTAAGTATTGTACTTATGGAATAAGGTATTGTGACGTATGGTTTAAAATAACGATGAAGAGTGTTAGACCGTTTCCCAGGATTGGTAGTTTTGATAAAGTTGTATTGGATAATGTCTGGGATCATATCAGTCTGATGCGTTCTCGAGAGAAAAAAGTAAAATATTATGAATGTTTAAAATTGTGGCAGCATGAAGGGGATGCGTGGCTTAAAAATGTGCAAGCGACACAAACTAGCGTTGCGAGCACATTGCCAGCAAATACACCCGCGGCGCTGGATCGCAATGCGTGCAAGCTGCAAAATGGCGCGCATGTGCGGCAAGGTAATGTTGCGGAAGGTATTGCCAGTAGTTCACACGCACCACTGCCACCTTATGTGGATGGAGGTGCAGATACAGTCATGAAAAAAAAACTCATAAAAATGTAACAAGCAACCTGTACCCTCTCTTAAGTAACCATAAAGAAAATGTTTATGATGTGGATGATGAGCCTATTGTTATGTCTGCCATTTCCCGTGCTGTGCACATGTTATATGCGACACCACGACAAGCTCAAGCGGTGCCACCATCTCCATCTGTAACAGCACGGGAAGTGTTAAACTCCTCTGCGCCCGTGGAGGAAGTTGTTAATACTATACGTTGCAGCAACAGACTAAACCCCCAGCCAGGTAATAAGGTCAAAGGTAGCACTGCGGCCGGTCTGCATCCCATTCGAACAATCACTGTTCCAAATGGGAATGCGGACGTGAACGGAGTTTTACCCACAAGGGATGTGGTAATGCACTGTCCTTGGACAAGAGCAGAGCTAAATTCCATCATAAATGATTTTCCCGATCCCAAAAAGGAATTAGCCAAATGTCAAAGATTTTTGAGAAATTCGGGTAGTTCTCATGAGCACACCATTAAAGATTGGCGGGTGGTGTTTACTGCCTGTCTACCACGCAATATCGACGTGACAAAATGTATCACGGATTGTGTATTGGATGGTGACGTTTCCTTATCAGACCAAGTAAACCAAGGTAACATTACCCATATTATAACTCAATTGGGTGTATATTTTCCAGTAGTAGTTAACTGTAACAAAATTTTCACCATAATGCAAAAGGAGAGTGAATCTGCAGAAGATTATTGCGACCGGGCTCTGCAGGCTATCACCCAGTACACTGGGTTAGAGGATATTAAAGATAGCATTCACCATACTCATGGATGGCCTTAAAGAGAACCTAAAAACCCGGGTTCAGACCTCACAGCCTGGCTGGAGGGGAGTCACAATAGATACCCTCATAGAATCCGCCATAGAACATCATAAAAACATCTCAAAGAAGAGAGAGACACAGAGCGAGAAACTAATGGTTGTCAGTATTCAAGCTCAGGAAGGAATGACGGTAACATCACAGCCAGCAGAAACATTTGCACCCACACCCACACCTGCACCTGAACAGTTATACGCCCTCACTAATCCTACACCACAGCAAACACAGCCTTATCCCACTTATCCTACACAACCACAAGTCCCATATTACCCACAAGCTCCATACCTCCCACAATATCCTTTTCCTCAATATCCTTACCCATACCCACCACCTTTCTCTCCTGCTCAACCCACACAACAATCCTTCCCACGGAAGTGTTTTAATTGCAACCAGCCAGGATACATAAGTAAGAGCTGCACGGCAAAGAGGGTAGGACCCCCAAACCAGGGAGTACCTGGATATCCTCAAAAGGGATATGCACAGAGACCAGCATATGTCCAACAGGCACCAGCTCCAATTGTGGCCGTTAATGCTTTATTGGAGAGTGGGAGCCAATGCTAGAAGTTGGGTCATACTTGTGGTCTGCAGATAGACAGGTTGATGGGAAGTACTAGGGAAAAATTGGTAATGGTAATTGATGTAACTGATACCCAATCTCTGTTCTGCTTTCTTCCCTGTGCCCTAACACTCTGACTGTCAGTATTTTTCTTTTCCCACCTAGGGGGAGGTGTACACTACACATGAACACGAGTGTCCCATGGGTTCATAGACAACCCCAGTACCTTCTCGCAGGCCTTATATGACTGTTTACAATCTTTTCAACCTGCCAATGGATCTGTTCTAATGTAAAATGTGGACAATTTATTGTTGTATTTAGGTCATGTTTAAATGATATTAAACTGTTGTGCTTTATCTCTCACACATAGGACACAAGGTCGCTAAGGACAAATGGCAGCCATGCCAGGCTAAGGTCAAATACTTGGAATACTGTCCAACCCAGGGGCCCAGGCAATATTTAGAGCAGTAGATATTGATAACAGAATTAAAATTGCAGGAATTTGTGTACAAATACAGTATCCCTAGAATAATTGAATATAGGAGGGATACTCATTTCACAAGTAATGTCTCTTATAACCTGTGTAAGGTGATGGGTATTAATATCAAGATCATCCCAGACCATCTGTCTACCTGTCCCCCTTTGAGATACTGTTTAACAGGCAGCCTCATGTGAAAATATGATAATGAGGTTACTGTGCAGTGTCTCATGAAGATGAGTAAGAACAACTGAAATTGAAAATGTTATTTTCCAACATGTCTGATGCAAACTGTCATGATGTCAAACCTGGGGAATTTGTTATGATCCGAATTTTTTTAGCTCAGGTTGTTTGACTGATCGTTGGGAAGGTCCGAATCAGGTGTTGCTGAAGGTGGCCGAGAGAGATACCTGGGTCCATTCCACTCACTGTAGAAAGGTCAACCAACCGGTGGAGATATGGGGCGGAGTCGAGGCAGATAACGTGAACCTGTCGATTGCGAGCCTGTTCTGGGAGGGTTAAAAGGTGCGGTGAGATACCTGAGCTAAAGAAATGTGTAGATCAGTGCTTCCAGCAATGGAGTGGTCATCCTAGTTCTTTCTTCCAGAGTTTCTGTCGTGATGATCTGTTTGGGGATACCCAGTTTCTGTGATGGAGGACCAATAGAGGAGATGGGAGCTGATGGAGTGGAGTCAGGAGGAGGAGTGCTATGCCAAATCAGGGGAGTGTCTGACCAATCTTAGTACCATAATTGTTATGTTATTTGGGAAGACTGCTTCCAGAAATTATGACCCTTACACATGGTGAAATGCTTGTTATTCATAAAAACACACCATCACCATATCTTCACACACAGTATGAACACAGAGACCAAAGAAATATGATACCTGGTGACGTGCATAAAGACACTCAGTTAATTAGTGAGACAACTGGCTTTCAAGTTTTAGTTGCATTGGATCCCACCAGGATTGCTCGGGGTATGCGCAATTTTAGATATATCCAAGATCTTGCTAAATTAATAGATAATATCACTGAGATGTATGATGACACATTCAGGTATACAGGTAGGGAATTGCAAGCGTACAAGAAAGAACTGGTGCAACACAGACTAGTGCTAAATTATTTAACAGCTGTCACTGGAGGGTATTGCGTAACTTTGGCCACCCAGTTTGGAGTAAAGTGCTGCACATATATTACTAATAACACCAGTGACCCCAAGGAGGTGATAGACCGGAAGATGGATGAAATTCTGCAGCTAAAATGGGAATTTCGGAAGAACCATAACGCTTCAGTGGCTGAAGTAGAGGAAAAGGTAGAGGAATGGGTGTCATGGTTGAACCCCGTGAAGTGGTTCTCAGGTCTAGGGGAGTGGGTCCAGGAAATTATCGCAAGCATAGGTAAACTCCTGATCCTTATATTGGTTGTCATCATAGTAATTGGCATATGTGTCAAGTGTATTCCTAATGTGTTGAAGTGTGGAAAATGTAAAAATAAGGTAAATCCGAATAGCGAAATTATGATGGTGGTTAGTAGTACCCATATGAATACTGAGGTAAATGTAGAACTGCATTACAACCCTGAACTAGAAATACCATCATATAATGTATCATATTTAGATGTGCATAAAAAGTATTATCAAAATGTTATTTTAGAAACACCTCAAATAATGTAAGTCCCTAATTCGCCATCAAAACTTCCTTTATAGGACTGGTGCATCCCCACATCTTTTACATGATCTCCCAAGGTCCGCGGTGTGTGTATAATGGTAGTTTATGTCCCCTCCTAGAGACACATTATTGATGGATTAAGAACCACCTTGTGCCATCCCCTAATAACATTAAGTAATATATAAATGTATGCCTAAATTAATTTGAAATCAGAGTGTGATAGCATGTGGTTCGCTATCAAAGGGAGGACTGTCGAATCTGGATTAGTGGCTGAGACGGAATCAGCGTAAAAATTAGCATGCGTGACGCCATCTTGCGAATGGCAGCTAGACTCCATTTTAGAAACAAGAATCTGCAAGACACCATTTTGCGACCAGCGCCATTTTAAGTTACAACTGACAAGCTAAGTACAGATGGCAATGTTTTTGATAATCTTTTTAGAAGCCATGACAGGCCCATTCTGGGGACAACCATGCATAGAGCAATACCAAAACAACTAGAAAAACAGCATCCTGAGAAAAGTAAATAGAATAGACAACACACCAGAGTACTGTGAGTGTTTTACATACAAAATGGGAAGCCGTGTATAGAGACAAGTATAGTTGTGGCAATAGTAATATAACCCAGACATTGATCTACACAATTGAATTTGTCTGAATCCTAAACAGGTTTTAGTCTCACTCCCAGACAGAATGGCCCCAGCTTCACAGCTGGGGGTCTCCACCTTGTTTGAGAAGTGAAACTCACTGCCCATAACACATTTACATTGCAGTTTGAAACTGTCAGTAAGGAATGAGATATCTGTGTGTATATATATATATATATATATATATATATGTTAAATCCATCATAAATAGAATCTCATGCATAAACACTGCACATTATGCACAGTAGCAAATGCACAATATCCTGCATGCGAATGCTGTTTATTAGCTGCATGCATGCACATCTGCCCCAAATCAGATAAACCTAACTAGCATCTTTTCCCATATCCCTAATACTTACATAATGCACACTTACACAAAAGGTTCCATAGCTTTAAAGTAAAAGATCCAAGTTTTATTAATTTATTACCAATGCTGTGAAATAAAGACTATTTTGGTATCTAAGGTTTAATACGTGATAAGTAAGCCGTGTTTGATATTATACTGATCTGCACTTTATCCACAGCTTTCCGGTATCATCGGTGTGAAGATCGGAACATGCGTTCGCAACTTATGGACCGTAAAGACATAAAGAACCAAAATGTACTTTGTAAAACCAACAGTCTAGATTTGCATGAGGTGGGAAAACGAAGGCAACCAGCTGTTGGAGACTGGACTGTGGCCATTTGAATCAACCTGTTAAATGCCCTGTTACAAATGCACCCGCACTGGGAACCAATGGGATTAGCAACAAACTCCTCTATTGTGTTGTCTATTTCTGGGGGGGGTATAAATATGTGCTCTGACCCTGGGTTTCTAGTCTTCTTGCTGATTGACGGAGGTTTCTTGCTGATGCCGGTATCTGGTCCAGAGTGCGTGTGTATGTATGACTGTATCTTGGGTCTGTATAATTCTTTGCGCTAAATTGTACTTAGATCACAGAGTGTAACTAACTGTACTTTACTTGAATAATACTTTGTGCTTTGGAACACATGTTCAAGGTCTAAAGTCTTTATTTTACTGTGTGACTGCGTACGCAAATAGCGTCAATTTTTGAGGTTTATAGGCAGGGTTTAGAAGGTATAGGTAGATGCGTATAGAGGTTGAAATCCAGTATCCTTAGTTGGGGGCTCATAGTGAAGTCACGTACCTAATCACACGATATATACATGGATATCTATGTCTCAGCAAAGGGTGGATAGTGGCCACAAGCAGTCTTACCTGCAACCATTTGATGCTGAGAGATCGCTACCCGTTATCGTGTGACCAAGAGACGCTGACTAGAATCCAGGGACAAGAAAGGAAAAAGTTTGTTTTCCTTTGTTGATAGTATTTTACGCTAAAAAGGGTACCGTTGTGCGAACACGGGTGAGTCGCATTTTTGCGCGTGTAATAGCAACGCAGTTTTGTGTATGCAGTTAACTTTGAGTCATACGGTTGTGTACTAGTCGCATTATTGTGTATGCGACTAGTTGCACAATAGCGTATACGTATTTCCGGTAGTGCTGCCACGTGTTTAAACAAAGCCATTGAGTTTACATTATCAATTGTTGCTAATATCTGGGTTAATGTGTATTTTTCTGCGCAGGAAAAAAGTGTGTATCAGTGAGTATTTGTTTAGGGTGTAACACGGGACCTAAATGTTAAGGGTATCGTAGGACCCTTAAATGCTAGGCGCAGGAGTTGGCCTAGTGACTCGGTAGCAGCTTACCGTTTACTTTACACAAAGCAGGTGTATGGGTTGTTATTTTTGTTAGGGTTTGGCCCCCAGCGTGATTATAGCGTTCAGTAATCAATGTGTGTGATCTGTTAGGCTTATTTGTACACTATAATTGAACCGCATAATTTTGTTAGATTATGATTGTGAGATGGTGGAAGGGTGGACGAAATCAACTGGAACACAAAGGGTACTTTGCTGCCCCCTAGCAGTTGAAAGGTAGTCAAAAAGGGATTGCTGAGCGGAAGCGGCCTTTACTTCCGTAGGTGAGTGGAAGTGTCTAGAAGTCCTCCATAGGGTTTGCGCATACACCCTTTTTCAAAGGCGTCCGCAGGTAAGTGAAAGTATCTTAATTGTCTTTCACCAGTTTAAATTTTTATTGAAAACGTAGGAGTTGTCCCAAGATGGGAGCCACGCAAACAATAGAAATGTTAGACAATGATGTGCTGCTAATGGAAGCGCCGCTTGGATCGGCCCGTCGTATTGAGCATACTAAGTACGGTACTTATGCAGTAAGGTATTGTGACGTATGGTTTAAAATACGATGAAGAGTGTTAGACCGTTTCCCAGATTTGGTAGTTTTTATAAAAATGTATTGGATAATGTCCGGGATCACATCAGTCTGATGCATTCTCGAGAGAAAAAAGTAAAATATTATGAATGTTTAAAATTGTGACAGCATGAAGGGGATGCGTGGCTTAAAAATGTGCAAGCGACACAAACTAGCGTTGCGAGCGCATTGCCAGCAAATACACCCGCGTCACTGGATTGCAATGCGTACAAGCCACAAAATGGCACAAGGTAGCGTTGCGGAAGGTATTGCCAGTAGTTCACGCGCACCACTGCCACCTTATGTGGATGGAGGTGCAGATACAGTCATGAAAAAAAAAACTCATAAAAATGTAAAAGTAACCTGTACCCTCTCTTAAGTAACCATAAAGAAAATGTTTATGATGTGGATGATGAGCCTATTGTTATGTCTGCCGTGCTGTGCACATGTTAGATGCGACACCACTACAAGCTCAAGTGGTGCCACCATCTCCATCTGTAACAGCACGGGAAGTGTTAAACTCCTCTGCGCCCGTGGAGGAAGTTGTTAATACTATACGTTGCAGCAACAGGCTAAACCCCCAGCCAGGTAATAAGATCAAAGGTAGCACTGCGGCTGGTCTGCATCCCATTCGAACAATCACTGTTCCGAATGGGAATGCGTACGCGAACGGAGTTGTACCTACAAGGGATGTGGTAATGCATTGTCCTTGGACAAGAGCAGAGCTAAATTCCATCATAAATGATTTTCCCGATCCCAAAAAGGAATTAGCCAAATGTCAAAGATTTTTGAGAACTTTGGGTAGTTCTCATGAGCACACCAATAAAGATTGGCGGGTGGTGTTTACTGCCTGTCTACCACGCAATATCGACGTGACAAAATGTATCACGGATTGTGTATTGGATGGTGACGTTCCCTTGTCAGACCAAGTAAACCAAGGTAACATTACCCATATTATAACTCTATTGGGTGTATATTTTCCAGTAGTAGTTAACTGTAACAAAATTTTCACCATAAAGCAAAAGGAGAGTGAATCTGCAGAAGATTATTGCGACCGGGCTCTGCACTGGGTTAGAGGATATTAGAGATAGCATTCACCACAGGGGAATGATTGTCACCATACTCATGGATGGCCTTAAAGAGAACCTAAAAATCCGGGTTCAGACCTCACAGCCTGGCTGGAGGGGAGTCACAATAGATACCCTCATAGAATCCGCCATAGAACATCATAAAAACATCTCAAAGAAGAGAGAGACACAGAGCGAGAAACTAATGGCTGTCAGTATTCAAGCTCTGGAAGGAATGACGGTAACATCACAGCCAGCAGAAACATTTGCACCCACACCTGCACCTGAACAGTTATATGCCCTCACTAATCCTACACCACAGCATACACAGCTTTATCCCACTTATTCTACACAACCACAAGTCCCATATTACCCTCAAGCTCCATACCTCCCACAATATCCTTTTCCTCAATATTCTCACCGATACCCACCACCTTTCTCTCCTGCTCAACCCACACAACAATCCTTCCCACGGAAGTGTTTTAATTGCAACCAGCCAGGATACATAAGTTAGAGCTGCACGGCAAAGAGGGTAGGACCCCCAAACCTGGTAGTACCTGGATATCCTCATAAGAGATATGCACAGAGACCAGCATATGTCCAACAGGCACCAGCTCCAATTGTGGCCGTTAATGCTTTATTGGAGAGTGGGAGCCAATGCTAGTAGTCGGGTCATACTTGTGGTCTGCAGATAGACAGGTTGATGGGAAGTACTAGGGAAAATCTGGTAATGGTAATTGATGTAACTAATACCCAATCTCTGTTCTGATTTCTTCCCTGTGCCCTAATACCCTGGCTGTCAGCATTTTTCTTTTCCCACCTAGGGGGAGGTGTACACTACACATGGACACGAGTGTCCCATGGGTTCATAGACAACCCCAGTATCTTCTCCCAGGCCTTATATGACTGTTTACAATCTTTTCAACCTGCCAATGGATCTGTTTTAATGTAAAATCTGGACGATTTATTGTTATATTTAGGTCATGTTTAAATGGTATTAAACTGTTGTGCTTTATCTCTCACACATAGGACACAAGGTCGCTAAGGACAAACGGCAGCCATGCCAGGCTAAGGTCAAATACTCGGAATACTGTCCAACCCAGGGGCCCTGGCAATATTTAGAGCAGTAGATATTGATAACAGAGTTTAAATTGCAGGAATTTGTGTACAAATACAGTATCCCTAGAATAATTGAATATAGGAGGGATACTCATTTCACAAGTAATGTCTTTTATAACCTGTGTAAGGTGATGGGTATTAATATCAAGATCATCCCAGACCATCTGTCTACCTGTCCCCCTTTGAGATACTGTTTAACAGGCAGCCTCATGTGAAAATATGATAATGAGGTTACTGTGCAGTGTCTCACGAAGATGAGTAAGAACAACTGAAATTGAAAATGTTATTTTCCAACATTTCTGATGCAAGCTGTCATGATGTCAAACCTGGGGAATTTGTTATGATCCGAATTTTTTTTTAGCTCAGGTTGTTTGACTGATCGTTGGGAAGGTCTGAATCAGGTGTTGCTGAAGGTGGCCGAGAGAGATACCTGGGTAGATTACACTCACTGTAGAAAGGTCAACCAACCGGTGGAGATACGGGGCAGAGTCGAGGCAGATAACGTGAACCTGTCGATTGCGAGCCTGTTCCGGGAGGAGGGAAGAAATGTGTAGATCAGTGCTTCCAGCAATGGAGTGGTCTGCTGTGGTCATCCTAGTTCTTTCTTCCAGAGTTTCTGTCGTGATGATCTGTTTGGGGATACCCAGTTTCTGTGATGGAGGACCAATAGAGGAGATGGGAGCTGATGGCAGTGCTGATGGAGTGGAGTCAGGAGGAGGAGTGCTATGCCAAATCAGGGGAGTGTCTGACCAATCTTAGTACCATAATTGTTATGTTATTTGGGAAGACTGCTTCCAGAAATTATGACCCTTACACATGGTGAAATGCTTGTTATTCATAAAAACACACCATCACCATATCTTCACACACAGTATGAACACAGAGACCAAAGAAATATGATACCTGGTGACGTGCATAAAGCCACTCAGTTAATTAGTGAGACAACTGGCTTTCAAGTTTAAGTTGCATTGGATCCCACCAGGATTGCTAGGGGTATTCTAAATTTTAGATATATCCAAGATCTTGCTAAATTGATAGATAATATCACCGAGAGGTATGATGACACCTTCAGGTATACAGGTAGGGAATTTAACAGCTGTCACTGGAGGGTATTGCATAACTTTGGTCACCCAGTTTGGAGTAAAGTGCTGCACATATATTACTAATAACACCAGTGACCCCAAGGAGGTGATAGACCTGAAGATGGATGAAATTCTGCAGCTAATATGGGAATTTCGGAAGAACCATAACGCTTCAGTGGCTGAAGTAGAGGAATGGGTGTCATGGTTGAATCCTGTGAAGTGGTTCTCAGGTCTAGGGGAGTGGGTCCAGGAAATGATCGCAAGCATAGGTAAACTCCTGATCCTTATATTGGTTGTCATCATAGTAATTGGCATATGTGTCAAGTGTATTCCTAATGTGTTGAAGTGTGGAAAATAAAAATAAGGTAAATCGGAATAGCGAAATTATGATGGTGGTTAGTAGTACCCATATGAATACTGAGGTAAATGTAGAACTGCATTACAACCCTGAACTAGAAATACCATCATATAATGTATCATATTCAGATGTGCATAAAAAGTATTATCAAAATGTTATTTTAAAAACACCTCAAATAATGTAAGTCCCTAATTCCCCATCAAAACTTCCTTTATAGGACTGGTGCATCCCCACATCTTTCACATGATCTCCCAAGGTCCGCGGTGTGTGTATAATGGTAGTTTTATGTCCCCTCCTAGAGACACATTATTGATGGATTAAGAACCACCTTGTGCCATCCCCTAATAACATTAAGTAATATATAAATGTATGCCTAAATTAATTTGAAATCAGAGTGTGATAGCATGTTGTTCGCTATCAAAGGGTGGACTGTTGAAGCTGGATTAATGGCTGAGGCGGAATCAGCAAAAAAATTAGCGTGCGCGATGCCATCTTGCGAATGGCAGCTAGACTCCATTTTAGAAAAAAGAATCTGCAAGACACCATTTTGCGACCAGCGCCATTTTAAGTTACAACTCACGAGCTAAGTACAGATGGCAATGTTTTTGATAATCTTTTTAGAAGCCATGACAGGCCCATTCTGAGGACAATCTTGCATAGGGAAATACCAAAACAACTAGAAAAACAGCCTCCTGAGAAAAGTAAATAGAATAGACAATACACCAGAATACTGTGAGTGTTTTACATACAAATTGGGAATCCCTGTATATAGACAAGTATAGTTGTGGCAATTGTAATATAACCCAGACATTGATCTACACAATTGAATTTGTCTGAATCCTAAACAGGTTTTAGTCTCACTCCCAGACAGAATGGCCCCAGGTTCACAGCTGGGGGTCTCCACCTTGTTTGAGAAGTGAAACTCACTGCCCATAACACATTTGCATTGCAGTTTGAAACTGTTAGTAAGGAATGAGATATGTGTGTAATATATATATATATATATATATATATATATATATATATAATGTTAAATCCATCATAAATAGAATCTCATGCATAAACACCGCACATTACGCACAGTAGCAAATGCACAATATCCTGCATGCGAACGCTGTTTAATAGCTGCATGCGTGCACATCTGCCCCAAATCAGATAAACCTAACTAGCGTCTTTTCCCATATCCCTAATACTTACATAATGCACACTTACACAAAAGGTTCCATAACTATAAAGTAAAAGATCCCAGTTTTATTCATTTATTACAAATGCTGTGAAATAAAGACTATTTTGGTATCTAAGGTTTAATACGTGATAAGTAAGCCGTGTTTGATATTATACTGATCCGCACTTTATCCACAGCTTTCTGGTATCATCAGTGTGAAGATCGGAACATGCGTTCGCAACTTATGGACCGTAAAGACATAAAGAACCAAAATGTACTTTGTAAAACCAACAGTCTAGATTTGCATGAAGTGGGAAAACGAAGGCAACCAGCTGTTGGAGGCTGGACTGTAGCCATTTGAATCAACCTGTTGAATGCCCTGTAACAAATGCACCCGCACTGGGAACCAATGGGATCAGCGACAAACTCCTCTATTGTGTTGTCTATTTCTGGGGGTTTAAATATGTGTGCTCTGACCCTGGGTTTCTAGTCTTCTTGCTGATTGCTGATTGACGGAGGTTTCTTGCTGATGCCGGTATCTGGTCCAGAGTGCGTGTGTATGTATGACTGTATCTTGGGTCTGTATAATTCTTTGCGCTAAATTGTACTTAGATCACAGTGTGTGACTGACTGTACTTTACTTGAATAATACTTTGTGCTTTGGAACACATGTTCAAGGTCTAAAGTCTTTATTTTACTGTATGACTGCGTACACAAATATCGTAAATTTTAGAGGTTTATAGGCAGGGTTTAGAAGCTATAGGTAGGTGCATATAGAGGTTGAAATCCAGTATCCTTAGTGTGTGTATGCATGTATGTACATCCAACACACTGAAGGGGGGGTCTCTCAAAACTTAGGCAGCATTGCCCCTCCCTTCCTAATGCCCTCCACTGGCATCATAAGAGGAGTGGATCTCATTTGTTTAGCCACTTTATTGTAAATGTGTGTGTTGTGTGGTTAGGACTGATGTGTCCCTTATGGTCCCAGGGCCAGCAGCAAATTGCCCATTAGTCACAAGCAGATGTCTTAAGTAACAGTTGGCTGCAGGGTCCATTAGCGCTGGTTCCGTGACTCTCCTCCTTCATTCTTCTCTTATACCTACTTACACAGTAATAGAGGCACACAGTACCTTCCCATGTGTACCCATACCCACATTACGCAAACCACACAGCCAATGTTGTCACACCCATTTTTAAAATAGCATTTGCTGGTAGAAAAGCTGGGCCACTTGCTCTTGTTTGCCCCCCTGGCTGAAAGTTGCCAGCCAGCCCCTGCTAATTAACTCCTCAAATATGCAACGTTTTATTCACATTTCCTGTCCTAGTAAAACATAGTACATAGAAAACTTTATGCTGAAGAGTTCTACTTTTTCTTGCACATAACTGAGTTATTTTACCAGACTATCTGAAATTTAACAGAAACTTAAATTTCCTGAATGCTTGCAGCTCACCCTTGGGATCTTCTTATTGCTGAAATATGGGACTAACTACAGTATAACATCTGGGTTATATAATCATGTCAAACTCCCACCCCAGCTGGCGGGTTAGAGTCCAGTCTTAACACAACACACTTCCTGTAAAATACTCATGTTAAAGCCAAGTGGACCAGTCCTAAATTAGAAACACATTTACCAATTCTTTTATACTTTTATATACAATATATAAACATTTTAGACTAACCATTGAAATGAAAGAAAGTGAAATATAAAATACACAAAAAAACATGTTGCAAGATAAATTGTGTTTGTTATACTGTAATAAAATATATACAAGAGAAAAAAACCTTTGTTAAGAGATGATTACATTGTTTACTGGGGGTATTGGACTCAGGAAGTTGAGATATTCCATAAAATAAACATTGCTGCTTCCTGTTTGATAAGACTGGTCACCATGAAGCTGATCTTTTAAGCTAGCACAATAAAGAGTATAAAGGCATTACATATTACTTATGTTGAAATGGTAAAAATGTTATTAGTTGGCATAAAGCACCTACAAATGATGTTTTAGTAGTTAAAACATAATTGCCAATGTGGTACCCCTGACTTCAATGGAAGCCAATTGACGCTGTGATATCAGAGGCTATCCCCAGGTGGAGCCACAGAGTGCAAAAGAGAGATAAACTGGTAAGAGAAAGAGGATTTGCTGGTTGCACATGTATAGTGAAACGGTGCCGAGTGCCAGGGCCACTGATTACCTACTGAGAGAGTGCGGTGGACCATACCAGAAGTGCCAGCATTGTGTGTGAGAGATCCGGAGAGCCAGCCTGGCAGCACTGAGATCTACAGCAGGATCTTTGGAGGCTGTGTGAGTTAAGATGATTAAGGGGTCTATTTACTAAGCAGTGTTAGGAGACAGAGTGAAAAGTGATAAGAAAGTGATAAGGTGCCTGCCAATCAGCTCCCAACTGTCATTTTTTAAACACAGCCTGTGAGATGACAGTTGGGAGCTGAATGGCTGGCATCTTATCACTTTCTTATCACTTATCACTCTGTCTCCTAACACTGCTTAGTAAATAGACCCCTAAGTGAAATGTCCCTAATGTGAGTGAACTGCAGTATTAAGTAGTTTCTATACCTGCGAGAGACTGAGGGCCTGATTCAGACCCGCTGAAGCTCTGTCGTGAGCATGCGCGAGACCCGCATAGCCAGCCGTTGCCATGGGTCACACACCAAAGGGGGCATGCTGTCGATGGTGAGTGACAGCATGCCCCTTTGGTGGGCGTGCCAGGGGCATTGCTGCCCAGACAGAGGCGTTTCCATGGGAACGCCTACCATCTGGGTTCGGCCCCACTGACATCACTAGTGATGTCAGTGGGAGTGCTTTTGGCTCTGATAGAGCCAAAAGCACTCCTGGGCTTGCGGCAGCGAGACCCTACCGCAGGGGCTCGTCGCAAGCCCGATGGTCGTGATGGTCTTGACCATCGCGACCATCTATGCGAGCGGCCAGGAGGCCGCTCCAATTTTAGGTAGGAGGGCCCTGATTCAGAGCGAGCGCTCTTGTCAGAGCGTCCGGCTCTGAATCAGGCCCTGAGTTACAAGTATATCTGTGCTCACAGTACTAATTGAGTTATCATTGAACCAAGGGACTGAGGGCCTTATTCAGAAGTGCATGCAAGTGCACTGCTGAATGCAGATTCTCGATTATCGGGAATCTGTGTGTGTGCAAGACTCATTCTGCGAGTGTGCAGAATGGATCCTACTAAGACGCATGCAAGCCCTTGAATACCCTGCCTGATTGACAGGGAGAGGCATTTAAGGGGTGGTGCGGGGGGGGCGGCGTTCCCTGAAACATGGCGTTTCTACCCCATTTTCCGGGAGTAGCCAGCCCAGGGACTGCGTGGACATACACAATCTGCTGGGCTCGCAACCCGGCTTACTCAGCTGGCCGGCTGCCCAGTGCCATCCACCATTGCGACCATCGACCACCGATGGTCGTGATGGTGATCCCAGTCTGCAACCTTCATCGCAGTGCTGGGATTGCAAATGCAGCAGGGGATGTCATATACCTCCTGCTGCATTTGCATTATTGCAAGGATCTCAATTGCAAAGCTGCCTGCATGCAGCTTTGCAATTGTGGTCTTTGCTGATTCAGGCCGAGACTCTTTAGGTTGCAAAGAGAGACGAAGCCATTTTGAGAGAAAGATTAATATAAGCATACCTCCCAACATGATCCTCTCCAGGAGGGACACAATGCTCTGGTCCTGGACTTCCCTGGTAAGAGGCGGGGCTCCAGCGCAGTTCAAAATTCAAATAGGGGAGCCACACCAACTTTCATTTCACACACTGCCAAACATCACTGGCTGGTACTCACTGGCAGTTGGTGTGACTCCCCTATTTGAATATTGGACTGTGCTGCAGCATCAACTCTGGAGCCACCACCAATCATAAATTACCAGGGAAGTCCAGGACCAGAGCATTGTGTCCCTCCTGGAGAGGGTCATGTTGGGAGGTATGATATAAGAGCTGACTAAAAGTGCACTTGGGACTGAAATACAAATACTATGGGGTAAATTTACTAAAGTGAGAGTTTTTAGAAGTGAGTTTTAGAAGAGATGTTGCCCATAGCAACCAGTCAGATTCTACTTAACATTTAACTAGCACCTTCTAGAAGATAATAGCTAGAATCTGATTGGTTGCTATGGGCAACATCTCTTCTAAAACTAACTTCTAAAAACTCTCACTTTAGTAAATTTACCCCTATGTGTGCTGAAGAAAATAGTTGTGCTGAATAAAGTTGAACTGTTTTCATTGTGCCTTCACATTAGGAAGTTGAAGCTATTTTTCTCTGGAATCAAGAAAGATCAGCATTAGATGCTAAAAGGGTAAACTGTATTTACTAAAGGTCAATTTTTTTCGATTTTCAATCAATAAAAAATAATAAAAAAATTCAATCAGCATCGATGTTGTATTTCTGGGGTTAAATCACACATTTACCAACAGACTATTTTTTATTTAATTTTTAAGTGCTAGTACTGTAAATATGTGATCTAGCCCCAAAAACACAACATCGATGATGAGTGTTTTATAATGATTTTAAATTGATCAAAATTTATTTAAATTGATGAAATTGAAGTAAATATACCCCTAAGGGCCTGATTCAGCAAGGATCTCAATTGCAAAGCTGCACACAGACAGCTTTGCAATTGCGATCCTTGCAATAATGCAAATGGAGCAGGAGGTGTATGACACTCCCTGCTGCAATTGCGATCTCAGCACTGCGACAGAGGTTGCAGGCTGGGATCACCATCGTGACCATTGGTGGTCGATGGATGTGATAGTGGATGATACCAGGCAGTCAGCCAGCTGTTTAAGCCTCAGCTTACTCAGACTGGCTGGTTTGTGAACCCAGCAGACTGCGTACATCCACGCAACCCCTGGGCTGGCCATCCCCCATTTCCAGGAATGCCAGCTGCCCCAGCGCTGCACCTTAAATGCCTCTGCTTGTCAATCAGGTACAGGCATTCAAGGGCTTGCGTGCGTCTTAGCAGGACCTATTCTGCACATTTGCAAAATGGGTCCTGCGCACGCGCTGATTCCCAAAAATATCAGGAAACTGCATTCAGCAGTGCACTTGCATGTACTGCTAATCAGGCCCTAAGTCTACTAACTTTGCCTATTGTGAACTACAAGTGATGCATGTAGTAGGATAGTAACCACCTAGCAAGAGAGTACTCCAAGTAAAAGAACTCTGTGTTTACTTTACAGTAAATGACTGATCATTCTGGAGTTTTGCAAGTTTGCTGAGTAATAATCAATTTAGCTTTTTCATTATACTGTATGTGCTATTGAGAAGGATAGAGTATGTAAAACAAGTGTATTGAAATAATTGAGAAACTGTATTTTCTGTTAGTCATAGCCAAATAGGTGCTGCACCAATTAGGATAAAGAAGTAAATTAATTTGCAAAGAGAACTTTTTCCTATTGCTTGCCCATTATTGTATTGCTAACCATTGTAATATATCCGTATTGTTCTATTTGTGTCAAATTGCATGTTATTTGTATACTGATCATTATTTTCTGCATACCCCTGTTTCATGGACTTGTGTCCTCTTACTCCCATTAAATAAATGTACTAGATTCTCCTATTTATCTAGGCTGTCACATTAAGTCATTTTATAATGTGCCTAGCCTCTCTGCTGCAGCCTGAGAAGGACAAGCTTGTGTAGTTGTTGCTAGAGAGAGAAGGGAAGATCTATTGGAGCTGCCATCTCTACTTCAAGGTAAGCATCTAGACTTAACTTATCTGTGCCCACCACACCACCTTAACTTTTTACTTGGGCCCCAGTGAGATGCCAGAGAGGAAGATTTAGGTTGGAGGTGCTGGGGGCGCATATAGGCAAACACAAGAGTTTCTAGTTTCCAAGAGACCCCCCCCTTCACAGCCAGCAGATTGAAACTTGACCACAATAGCAGTAGTATAATACTGTAGCAGATTGATCATGACGACAACAGCTGTGCCCACAGCATGCAGTATAAGGGATGGAACGAGACTGTTGCACTGCACTTTCAATAAGGCAGACTATAACTTGTTAAGTGCTAATCATGGGTTGGCCAAACTCGCTCTAAAATTAAACATTTGGAAACCCCCCTCTAGAAATCCTGCATTTGCCCCTGGGGCGTGTTGTCCTTATTCATGTCACTGTGGCTCAGCCCACCACTGTAAAATTTATGGCATTGTGCAGAGGAGGGAAGCTGGACCACCATAACGTGATTCCCAGCAAATAGCATCCTTGAACCAATGGACTGTCCACTTCCCCGGGGAAGTAAATGCATTCAGGAGGATGGTTTACTCTGCTAGGAGTCCCCGAATTTTGGGAGAGTAGGCAGTGGCGTAACTAGGGCAGAGCGAGTGGGGTGCGTGCCCTGGGCGCAGTGGGACCAGCAGCGCGGGGGGGCGCCGCTGGCCATGGTACCGGCCTGCCCTAGTTAGCCAGTGAGTGCGGTCAGCGCTACACATTTACACAGGACCGGCGCTTGGCTTCCAGCACCGGTCCTGTGCTGCACAGCTGAGCCCCTTCCCCCCCTGAGCGCTTGCCCAATAGCTCCAGGAGGAGAGTGGCAGGCGGGCTCAGATTGTGCATAACACACACATCGCCGCCAGCACACATCGCCGCCAGCAGACTGTGCATAACACACACATCGTCAGACAGACTCTCATTGGCTGCTGCTGCACACACATCACTGCTGAGTGACAGCAATGTGTGTGCGAATCAGCAGCCAATGAGAGTCAGATAGACTCTCATTGACTGTCGCGCGCCCACTGCAAGAGCCGGGCTTCCGTCCGGCTCCTGCAGTGGTAATGGGAGAAACGTCATGATGTCATGATGCCTCTCCAATAATGCAGAGCGGCCCGGCCCAGGAGGATGGACGTGTGGACGGCGGCGGGAGCAGGAGCGTGGATACAGGTAAGTATTTTTCTTTTGTTTCATTTTAGTGTGTATTTCGGGGTGGGCGCGCTCTATTACAAAGGGGACTACTACTGGGGGCACTACTGGGGGGGATACTACTGTGGGCACTGGTTCAGGTGGGGGGACCACTACTGGGGACTACTACTGGGTGGGGGATACTACTGGGGGCACTGCTTCGGGGGGGAACACTACTGGGGACAACTACTGGGGGGATACTACTGGGACACTGCCTTGGGGGGGAGGACCACTACTGGGGGGATACTACTGGAGGGGGATACTACTGAGGGCACTGCTTCAGGGGGGGACCACTACTGGGGGGGATACTGTGGGCACTGCATCGTGGGGGACCACTACTGGGGACTACCACGGGGGGGATACTACTGTGGGCACTGCATCATGGGGGACCACTACTGGGGACTACCACTGGGGGGGATACTACTGTGGGCACTGCATTGTGGGAGACCACTACTGGGGACTACTACAGGGGGCACTGCATCAAGGGGGACTCCTACTGGGGGAACTATATAAAGAGCACTGTGCTATACTGATAATTGACAGTGGACAACAGCACCGAGTGCTGCAATTTAGGGGATGCCAACGGAGGGATCACCAACCTCCAAATCAATGACAATAGACAAAAAAATATAGACAAACCCAACCTCTGCGCACTCCACTAAAAATCTAACTGAGAAGGAAGTCCTCAATCCAAATGAAGAAGGTAAATAGTTGAGTATTCTTAATAATCTTCTTCCATTGATTCTTATCGGAAAGAGAGAGAAAAAAGAAGAAAACAAAAATAGTGTAGTATATCCAGACTAGTCTTTCATGTAAGTTGTTCACAATAGACTGCTTTCCATCACATCAAGATAGATATATAGGGTATCCGTACCGTACTCACAGTATAGTGCTACGGTCACCTCCCATAAAGGTATCTTTACCAAAGGAACCGGATCACCAATGTGCCTATTGCCGTATAATTCATTTTCACCATCATGCAGTGCCGAAAAGGTATGACGTAAAAGGATGGGCGTACCCCAACTCACATTCCAAAATCGATGTACATGCGTATAAAGGTTTCTTTTAGCCCCAATAGTCCCGCACTTCAATATAATATTCAATTATATTCTCCCTGGTGCCGGTCGTTCCTCTCTCTATGCACACCAGTGTGCAGTTAACAAGCCGACATGTCCAGTGTGCTCTGGTGGGAGTGGAGTGGAGTGCGCAGAGGTTGGGTTTGTCTATATTTTTTTGTCTATATAAAGGGCACTGTATAGGAGGGACTACTACTGGGGGCACTATATAAGTGGCTCACTACTGGGGGCACTGCACAGGGGGTCCACTACACGGGGCACTGAAAAGGGAGGCCCACTACAGGGGGCACTGCATAATGGGGACAACTACTGGGGGCACTGTATAAGGGGCACTGTATATGGGGGATCACTACTGGGGGCCTGCATATGAGGGATCACTACTGGGGGCACTGTATAAGGGAACTAATGGGGGGCTGCATAAGGGGGACCACTACAGGGGGCACTGCATATGGGGGACCACTACTGGGGGCACTGTATAAGGGAACTAATGGGGGGCTGCATAAGGGGGACCACTACAGGGGGCACTGCATATGGGGGACCACTACTGGGGGCCTGTATAAGGGGAACTAATCGGGGCCTGCATAAGGGGGACCTCTACTAGGGGCACTGCATAGGGAGGGGGACTGTATAAGGGGCACTGCATTAAGGTGCAAATGGAAAGAAATGTTCCCAGTGACATAGGGGGGGGGCCTCCATTTTCAAATTTTCCCTGGGCTCCAAATTTAATACTTTTGGTAAAAATATACATGCTTTAATAAATCTCCTTAACAGTTGTTCCTAAGTTTATGTATTTATTTTCTTATAAGAAAATTGTCCCCAAAATAGTATGATTTAGCTAAACATTACAGTTCAAACTTATAAAATGCATTTCAGATTAAAACAAGGAATATGTTTATACATAGGATAATGCACTCCCTTTTGTAAATTATATAGATACAGTATTAGAAGTTGCAGAGGAGTTATATAACCAGAACAAGACAGAAAATCAAGTCACAGAATTCTGTGGTAATTTATTACTTACCTGACAGGGGAGATACCATGATCACAAAGGTGGTTCTCCCAGGGTGAGGCTCATCCATTGCACTCCGGGTGTGCTGACCCCTGCGATTTCCCCAAATTTGGTGAACTCGAGTTAAAGGGCAGACTAGATGGACCAAGTGGTTCTTATCTACAGTCAAAGTCTATGTTTCTATTATTCATTATAGTACACTTTTTCTTAATGATGACATCAGAACTAGCTGATTATAACTTAGTGATGACTTATTCACTGTTTATCCAGGTATGAACATAGGTTTGTTTTGTACAATATATAATAACTTCATTTTGTTGGCATATTTCTGTATACACTAAGTGGCCACTTTATTAGACACGCCTGTACAATGAAAATATCTAATCAGTCAATAATGTGGCAGCAACTCAATGCAATAAAGCAATACACCAGAATATGGAAGATATGTGATAGTAAGGTCAGAATTTGGAGTAAACAACATGATTCCATGGATCCTAACAGGCTTATGTCAACTGCTCAGATTGGTAGTGTAAATGTGTCGGGAATGTTTCCTTGGCACATATTATTGCCCTTAATACCAAGAGATATAATTTAATGTCACAGTCTCCCTGAGTATTGTTACCAGGGCAGTAACTACAGGTTACCAGGAGCACAAGTGAAGATGGATGTTGCCCTTCTCAGTCACCCACAAATGTTAACCTCATTTTAATTAGAGATGAGCGGGTCCAGCTCCCTGAGAACTGGACCCACCCAAGCTTCACGATCCGGGATCCGAGTCCGGCTCGGGTATTCCTGCCTGATTCAGATCCCAAAACAAGGCAACATGTCATCCTCCTGCTGTCGGATTCTCACGGGTTTTGGATTGTATTGTATATAAATCCCTCCTGTGGTGATCAGCGCCATTTGCTTGCTGAGTTCCGGGCTGTCAAGCCATGCTTCATCCAAGGGAGGCCGTGTTGTCCAATACAGGGGTGTGCTGTGCTGGGCTATGTTATCCAATACAGGGATGTGCAGGGGTGTGCTGTGTTGTCCAATCCAGGCAGGGTGTGATGTGTTCTGTCCAGGGAGCTGTGTTATTTATAATTGCTTTGCTAATTCAGGGGTGTGCTGAGCGGTCCATCAAGGGGTGTGCTGTCCAGGGTTGTGCTGTCCATCCAGTATGCTGTTTGTCCAAGGGCTGTAAAAATAATTTTTTTGTGCTGTATCCCACACTGTGACGCTGTATGCCATACCCTCCCCCAGTGTATCCAAAACACTGTGATGCTGCTGGCCATATTGTGAGTGATGCTGTAGGTTCATACTGCAGTGTATAATTCATAAGGTATTGTGAATTATGCTGTTGGTCAGTAATACTGCAGTGTAATATTATTCATACAAGTATTGTGACACTGTTGGTCAGTAATACTGCCGTGTAATATATTTATAAAAAATATATGTGCTGACAGTGCATTCATAAAAAATATTGTGACACTGTAAGTGGAAACACAGTGTAATATTCAACACGTATTGTGACACTGTAAGTGGTAGCGCAGTGTATTCATAAAAAAAATTGTGATACTGTAAGCGGTAGCACAGTGTATTCATAAAAAATATTGTGACACTGTAAGTGGAAACGCAGTGTAATATTCAACACGTATTGTGACACTGTAAGTGGTAGCGCAGTGTATTCATAAAAAATATTGTGACACTGTAAGTGGAAACACAGTGTAATATTCAACACGTATTGTGACACTGTAAGTGGTAGCGCAGTGTATTCATAAAAAAAATTGTGACACTAAGTGGAAACGCAGTGTAATATTCAAAACATATTATGACACTGTAAGTGGCAGCATAGTGTATTCATAAAAAATATTGTGACACTGTAAGTGGTAGCGCAGTGTATTCAGAAAAAATATGACACTGTAAGAGGTAGCACAATGTTTTATTCATAAAAATATTGTGACACTGTAAGTGGTACCGCAGTGTATTATTCATAAAAAATATTGTGACACTGTAGGTCATTGATACCGCAGTGTAATATTTAAAATTGGTGTGTGCTGTACCCCAATTTGTTTGTGTTTGTTGATATGGAGAATGATCAGTTGAGAGGAGAGCAGGAATCACATACTAGTGCTGGAGCAGCTGCCAGTGCCACCAGTCATGATGATACTAGTCCGTCTATGTCATCTACTAAAGCGGATGCCCAAGGGCATACAGGGCTAAAGTCAGGGCATCTAAAATCAAAGAACCAATCTTTTACAGTGGAAAAGAAAAAAACTTCAAAGGAAAAGTAAGCTGGAGAAAGACATAAAATTTGACAATATGCCTTTCACCACATGAAGTGGCAAGGAAAGGCTATAGCTTTGGCCTTTATTTATGACTATTGCTTCTGCCTCTTATGATGATGTAAGCCCTTCTCCCTGTGAAAATTGTTAAGGCACAGGAACCAACTGTGCACCAACTGTGAAATGTCACAAATCCCTAGGAGAATCTAAGTGTGTTGGTGGGTGCCATATGTGAGACTGACCTTTCCAAACTGTACCTGAAGAGAAGCCTCCTGCCACCACTTGTGCGTCCTCTGCAAATGTGGGGATGAGCAACACAAGTCAACATGCTGACATAGAATTCGAGGATGCTTCTGTAGAAATGAGGCTGAGGAGGATATTTGTGTAACTGACGCTAATAAGGATGTTGATGATGAGGATGTTGATGAGGATATTGTTTGTGTAAATTAGGCCCCAGTGGAAACGGTTGTTGCCCATGATAAGGAAAAGCCCATTGTCATGCCTGGGCATAAAACAAAAAAATAAACTTCTTATGTGTGGAATCATTTCTACCCGAATCTGGACAACAATTGTTAAGCCATCTGTACCAATTTGACATGGCAGAGTAAGTAGAGGTAGGGACCTTAACCATCTAAGAACCTCGCCCCTGTTCCGTCATCTACAGCACATCTATCAAAAGTGTTTGCAAAATTCAGAAACTTTGGCTAAAAAAGTAAAAACAAGCAGTCCAGCATCAGCAAGCTCCCTTCTCTCTGCCAGATCTAGGCACCTGGCATCTTCACCACCAACACCTTCATCAACAATATCCTTAATCATGATCAGAACTAGTCCTGCATTCCAATTTGATAAGGCTAACTCAGTCCTCCCCTATCCTGGATTCCTCAGACAAATTCTTGAGCACTATGCCTGCTGCTGCTGCTAGGAGTGGATCTTCATCCCAGAAGGGTACCAGGAAGACTACTAGTAATAGTTCAAAACAACAATTGACTGTTAAACAATTCCTTGCATGGGTGAGCAAGTATGACAGCAGTCACCCAGTTGCACAGTGGATCACTGACACCATAACATCTATGCTGGTATAAGATGTGCATCCGATATCCACCATTAGTGCAGTGGGTTTTAGACAGTTAATTGAGGAGCTGTGTCCCTGCTACCAAATCCCATGTAGTTTCAACTTTACTAGAAAAGCAATTCTCAGCCTGTACAGGCTTTATTAGTGTACTCCAAAATGCAGATATGTGGACAAGTGAAACAGGGCAAATGATTACATGACTGTAACAGCCCACTGGTTGGGTGTATTGCCTTCAGCAGAAGCATATAAGAAATAGCAGCTCATTCAGAGCAGGCTACTCTGTGTATCACCAGTTTCACTAAGAGGCATACTGCTGACAACCTCTTAGAAAAACTCAAGGAAGTCATTGCAAAATGGCTTACTACGCTTGGACTCTCCTCAGGATTTGTGATTTCTGACAACACCACCAATATTGTGAGATCATTACAGCAGGGTGAATTCCAACACATCCCATGTTTTGCTCACACAATCAACTTGGTGGTGCAACTTTTTTTAAAAAATGACAGTGCAGGAGATGATCTCTGTGGCCCGCAGAAGATTGCAGCACCTGCAAGAAATATTGAATTTGCCCTATCACCAGCTGAAGCAAGAGGTAGTTAAAAGGTGGAACTCCACCCTTTATATGCTTCAGCAGATGGAGGAACAACAAAAAGCCATCCAAAGCTACACCACGAACTATGACATAGGAAGAGGAGAAGGAATGTACCTTACTCAAGCTCAGTGGAAATTTCTTTCTGTTATGCAAAGTGCTGAAACCCTTTGAAGTAGTTACCTGTGAAGTGAGTTGAAACACTGCCAGCTTGAGTCAAGTAATTCCCCTAATTAGACTGTTGTAAAACCAGCTTGAGAAACTGAAGGAGGAGCTGAAATGAAGTGATTCCGCTACGTATGTCGAACTTGTAGATCAAGTCCTTTATTCGCTTCACCAGGATCCAAGGGTTGTCAGGATTTTACAATTGGATCAATACATTTTGGCGACCGTGCTGGATCCTAGGTTTTAGTCATACGTTGTGTCTTTCTTCCCAGCTGACACAGATCTGAAGAGGTGTAAAGAGCTATTGGTAAGAAAGTTGTCAGCTCAAGCGGCACGTGATACAGTGATGGCTCCTCCTTCAGTTTCTCCAGCAAGTGTGGCTGCCAGGAAAAAATTAAACTTTTCCAAAAAAAAGCCCAACTGGTGATCCAGAGGAGTCAACACAGCCAAATTTTGACATCTGGTCAGGTCTACAAGAATTGCCTACAATTAGTGAGACCTCTACCGTGACTCCATCTGATATGGTCACCATTCAAAGAATGGTTCAGAACTATTTTGATGAGAGTGTCCAAATTGGCATGTCAGACAGTCTATTTCACTACTGGCAGGAATAAAAGGCAATTTGGAGGCCCTTGCACAACTGGCTTTGCTTTACTTGAGCTGCCCACCCTCCAATATGTACTACAAAAGAGTTTTCAGCACAGCCGGGAACCTTGATGATGTACACACTGATGAGGGTGAGGAATCGGATGATGATGCGACAACATATTGCTTCTGTAAAGCCAGTTTGTGTACAGAGAGATCATTGGCAGCAATGTCAGCTACCCACTGGTAACTTGTTTTGTGGGGGCCCAAACAAATCAATCGCTTCAGCCACAATTGACAGTCCCTGTCGCTGAAGTGATTGGTTTGTTAAACTGTGCATGTCCTATGTACAACATAAGGGTGGGTGGAAGGGCCCAAGGACAATTCCAGCTGCACCTCTTTTCTTTGCATTATGTGCTGTTTGGGGGATTGCTGCCTGACATTTTTAATTTTATAGTTGATTAAACTGCCATCCTGTCTGCCACTGCAGTGCGACTCTGTGCCATGTTGGAAGCTGAACTGCCACATGTTAGTGCCGCCCACTGCTGTCGCTTAGCTTTGTCAGCCAGGTAGCTCGGTGCAACCTTTTGGCCTAAACTGGATGAATTCAATATTATGAGCTTTGAGGTGGTCAAAATTGACTGGAAATGATTGGGAATAAATGTTATTGAGGTTAATAATACTGTAGGAATAAAAACAGGTCCAAATTATATTATTTCAGCTGTTTTTATGATTTTTTTAGTAAAAATACAAATCCAAAACTAAAACATGCAAGGGTGGTTTTGTAAAACCAAGTCCAGATCTAAAACCTTGAAGGAGATACAGATCCAAAATCAAAACACGGAGGTCGGCGGACGTCCCTAATTTTAATATCTAGATAAAAAGTGAGTTGTGACATAATTGCCCAGTGTGTATCATAAGGATTATTGTTGTCTGTGTAAATGCACCCACAGACTTGTTCTTCTATATTACACTCCTTGGGAATTTATAGTATAACTAATACATTGCCAGGTCACCTCAGTCCACTCCCTCCCCACCTTTCCCTGTCCCTCCTTGTTGTATTACTTACCCCATCCCCAGTGCAGGCAGTGGTCCTTCTCTTCGGCTGGTCTGTTCGGGCTATATCGTTGCTGCAGGTAGAGTGGTTGGATGTGTGCCCTGGCTTCCAATGCTCATGACACAAATGGGACAGCTTAGGGCATTATATAATAGATTTGCAGTAGGGAGTTCCTTTATCCCTTATATATTTCGTGACAAATCATTTTTTATTAATAAATGCATCAAGTATTTCAGACATTTGAGGCCATGTTCTCTTTTTAAGAAATATATAATTTAAATGAAAAACTTCCGATTTACACCAATGCATTAGCAATTGCAATCTCTTATGGACCAAAATTGTGAAAATATGCTAATGTCTTCCAAAGCATAGTAAAGCGTAGGGACGCCCACTGTTGCCTTCTCATATCCATTTGACGACGTACAACAGCGTAAATGTCGGGAACATCAAAGCAGATTGCACAGTCATGCAGCTTCTAAGTGAAGTCTGACCTGTCTCAAACACTAAGTAGAAAAAGGAGGGGGGTTTAACCCCTTATTGTTCCTCAGCACATTGAATAATACTTGCACCAATATATGAAGACTATATGGTCATAGAAATTCAGAGATATTGGTTGCATGCATTTGCAAATACATGGGAAGCTGCTAGGCCACGTCACGGCTTCTCTGTCACTAGCAGTCCCTAACACTAAGGGGTTCACATCCAGGGCGCAGTGCACCCCGAAAAACGTCCAGCCTAGGACCCCCCCCAGTGCCTAACACGAAAAATTGAAAAAGAGTGACAGTGCAGTGTAAAGTATAGATGTGTAAGACTAAGGCTATATGTGAAATATTACATGAATAAAATACAAACATAACAGGTGATGTGAAAAGCAACTATGTGTATTAAGTGGTGATGCCCTGAGGAGGCCCAGCACAGGGCCGAAACTAGGATTTTTGTCCTAGTTTAAAGGAGTATGATATGCATCTGGTTGCATGAGAAATTGATAATGGAACGACTTATTGCAATTTACAGGACTAAACTATAGGGAACACCGACCAGCTTAATGTTATATATTTAGCATATTATTTCTACCACATAAGCACCTTGTTTAGCAAATATTACAATACTAGTTTTGATGGCCTTTCTCTTGCCAGGGAAGTGGGCACTAACTTGTGCCCAGCATTGTCAGGCTTTTTTTCCACCCTCCTCTCTTCTGCCCTCTTTCCAACTATCTCCCCCTTCTCCTGTCTTATCCCTACCACCCCATATCTTTCTCTACCAGCCTCCACTCTTTCCCTTCATGTGCCAGCACCCAGCGGCCAGCACTGCAGCCAACTGACTTTTCACTGAGCCCAGCACCACCTACCTATCCCCGCAGGCCACACGCGGTTCTCACCTCAGGGCAGCTCAGTTCTCACTGAATAGATAACACAGCCAGAAGCAAAGCAGCCGCTATCCAGCCCTGTATAACCCCCAGCCGGTGATTCACCAGATACTACGCGCCCGCAGTCCGCCTGACAGTCAGTGACGACGGCAGTGCAGTCACAGCAGCAGTTACTAGTGCTGCTCTCCCCTCACTTCAATGAGGCCGGCGCAGCTCTTATTCGGCGCCACCCCTAAGCCACCGCCGGGGCTGCAGAGACTGTAGATACGCCGCCACTGCGTTCGAGGCCCCACATAACCCGCTCACATCCCGCTCACCACCTTCGTGCTGCTGAGCCAGACCCACCGACAGCCCTCAGAGAACTCATCGTCCCGATCACAGCAGTGGCCGCCATGCCGCTCTGTCTGTCTCTGTCCTGCGCAGTGTGCACACTGCACTGCTTCCTTGTCTGGAGAGACTCTGTCACTCCCCTCTTACGTCCTGTCACCCCCTCAGATCCGGCACCCGGTGCACGTGCACCCTTAGCCCCCCCCTAGTTGCGGCTCTGCCCAGCCAGACCAGCCCCATACTTCATATGACTCCTCCCTTTCATGCACCTGATTAGTACTGCAAGATTGATTGAGCAGCTGCCATTTTTGTTTGTCTGTCTCAAACACTGCAGGTCTCCTGAGATGCTGAGAGCTCTCATGCTGCGAAGGAGATTGCAATGGCTAATTATGAAATGGTGTTTAAACGATCAGACATGCCTGCATTTGCCTAGCCACCCCGTTACCTCCCCCAAACCATGGTTGCCTACCCTCCCGATTTTAGCGGGAGGCTCCTGATTTTTAGTGAAGCCTCCCGCTGCCCTGCAAAGTGTGCATTAACTCCCGGTTTCTTCTTAACACCGGACTGCGCATGCGCGAGTCTGGAATGCCGGGGGCAGGGTCTGCGGGGGGACGTCACATCGCGTGACGCCATGTTATTGAAGCCGGCCACTGCCGGCACACATACCTGTAGTGTGCTTGTCCACGGCTTCATCGGCGGCCACCGGCGAAGGTAACAGCAGCGCTGCAGCTATCGGGTGTCGGGCAGCAGTCAGTGGTGTGTGGTGACCTTTACTTCCCCCAAGTGGCCGGCTCCAAAGTAGGCAACTGCGTCATGTATATAATATATAGTCCATGGTGGCTGGGTGCGGAGTGTCACAGGCATACAGAACTGCACTCTGGAAGTGCATTCGCTGACAGCCGATAAATGGATGGCTGTCAGTGAGTGCCCTTTCAGAGTGCAGTTCTGTATGCCTGTGACCGGATGTGTGTGTGTGTGTGTGTGTCAACATCAACAACTAAGTCCAGTAATGTTTTAATACAACATCCCACTAAGCTGTCACTGAGAATTTACATGCATGTAGTTTGTGGAGAGTGCACTGTTAGTGAGTGCACTTTCAGGGGCCTATTCATCAAGAAAAGGAAAGGAAACTGCGTCCTATATATATATATATATATATATATACATATATATATATATATATATATATATATATAAAAGGGGTCGCAACATTAAAGATCACATTGTGCATAATGATATTTCACATTATAAACCACAAACTCCTGTACATTTTCTTACTAAAAAGCCAGGCAATTATAAATGCACAGGCTGTATCACTTGCAGTCATTTAGAAACTGGCAACACTTTTGTTCATCCCCACTCTGGCCGCAAATTACATATCAGGTATGCCTTAACATGTACGAGCCGTTTTGTGGTGTACTACATACGTTGCCCATGTGGTCTTCTTTACATTGGCAAGACGACTAGGCAACTTAAAGAACACATGGCTTTACATCGCTCGAGCATCAGAGCTGCCCTAGAGGGTAAAGAAGTTGATCAGCCCGTGGCTAAACATTTTAGGGACTTCAAGCATGGATTATCCACACTCCAGTGCAAAATGATTGATTGGATCCCACCTAACATCAGAGGTGGCGACAGAGGACGGGTCCTCTTAAAGCATGAATCACGTTGGATTCATAATCTTCAAACACTCCATCCTGGCGGCCTCAATGAAATGAATTCATACATTTGCTTTCTATAATGATTTTTCTCTCCTGTGTCTTTCTTTCCTCCTATTTTACACTTTGCTCAGGCTGTTGGTGACCTTTGATCACCTACAATTTTGTCCTTTATTAGTCCTATCTTTCTTTGTATGCAAGATACGTTATTTGTTTACATGTCACCTAGGTGACGGGTCTCACACTGGTGTACACGCCCCCTTGTGATGATGATGGCGCCGGCGCCGGCGCTTTGGCGCTACCAGTGACGTCATCGGACTCCGGACGGAACGATACAGCGTGGTGCAGGCACACAGGGTGAACACTATTTAAGGTATGTTGCAATGTTGGCTTTTCATGTCTTGATAAAAGTGAATGTCACTGAAACGTTGGCAACTAGCAACAGTTTTGCTGTGATTTCTTTTAAGTTGTGAAGTCTCTTTGAGTGCCTCCCGTTATCCCCTGGCTATATATATATATATATATATATATATATATAAATATATATGTATATATATTTATATAAATATATATAGTCCTTGGTGGCTGGGTGCTGAGTGTTACAGGCATGTATCCTAGATACAGTCACATATATATATATATATTTTTTTTTTTTCTCTATATCTTGAGTGACAATAGACACACCCATAGGTGGAGCTAGACATGCCCTTTGGGCGGAACATGACACGCCCCCTCAGTGGCGTGCCGCGCTCCGCACAGCACGTTCTGCTACCAATCTCCCTGAAACTAGTTTTCAAAAGTAGGCAAGTATGCCCCAAACACTGACTACCTGTCGCTCTCTGTGTGAGTGAATCCTCTATGCGAGTGTAATTGCAAACCGATCACTTTGCGTGTGCAGTACGGCTTTCACGCATGCTCAATGGCCATAAATCGCTCAATCAGCGTAAATATTGGCATTGCATATATCTCGGAATCAAGCCCCAAGTAAGTTGTCTTAGACAAAGGGAATCCATTTTGAATGATGCTTAGAATCCATGCTGCACAGACCTCTCAATTCTGTACAGCAAAATGTACATTAGTAGGGGTTTCAGATAGATTGAACGTAGCCTCATGATGTATAGTTTTCTATAATGTGAAACAGGAACTGATGAGTAAGAACAGGAAATTACAGCAAATATTTTATCATTATGTTCTTTGGGGAATTCAACAGAAAACAGAGCAATTTGTCAATATTGCTGGTTCATGCTGTTGGCCAATGATAACAGGAGCTCACAACTTTTGGGCCAAGGGCCAGTCAGAGGTAAATGACCCAGGGTACTACAGCAATGCCTACATGTTTACTTTACAATAACATACTGCAGTACAGAAGGCTTGTAAACTAGTTATGATAGTTCCATAACTCTGAAGACTACTATATCAGTGTATCTCAAACTCAGTCTTCATGGAACCCTAGCAGTGCCTGTTTTCAAGGTATCCTCAGGAACAGACACCTTCTTGCTGCATCTGCGATCCAAGTGCTGCGACCACACCAACTATTGTGACTGCTCCTTTGGCCAGACTGTGGAGGCTGAAACTTATGGCAGCCTGACCGGTTCCTCATCACTTGCAAGGCCAGGAAATCTGCGTCCACTGATGCAGACCCTGGCCTTGTCTCTCCTGGAAAATGGAACAATACGTCCCTGTTTCCAGGAACGGTGACCAGCCATGCCCCCACTCAGCCCGCCAAATCCTGCAGCATGTCAATAATGCTGCAAGTTGGGAGGGTCTGCAGGCGAGATCACAGGACCCGTTCTGCACATGCACCGACCACTCACCATCGAAGATGTACGCTAACCATTGGACCTTATTCAGAGTTGTATGCTGTTAGCATCACTGCTGCCTCCAAGGACGCAGCATCGGATCACTATCTGGCGGCCATAGCTTTCTCAGCCTAAGCTTATTCAGAATGGCCACCGAAACTCCTCTACCAGGAAATCTGGATTGGAAGATGAAGACTCTGGTCTCTGCACTTCCAGAAAATGGGGGCAACACTGCTTCCCTGGCCCCAAATGCCTGCAGCCTGTCAGTCAAGCTGCGGCTTATGGGATACTGTGTGCGACAACGCAGGACCCATTCTGCACATGCACACAACAGATCATGCCACTGCCATTGGTTTACATACAAGTCTAAACCAGGCCCTTAGTCAATGAACCCACCTATGTTCCAGCTAGATGACCTAGAAAACATGTACTGCTAGGATTTCTTGAGGAACTGGTTTGAGAAACGCTGTACTATATGATTCACAACTGATGCTAATATAAGTGTAATCTTACATGAATTATATCTGTATAACAGTAAGTACAGATGCCTCAATTATAACCTGGGAGTTGTGATATCATCACGTCAGTGTTCATTAGGAAAAGTTGCACCACCTTTTTGTAAATTATTACAGATATTTCAAGTACAGATATGCCCAGCTACAGGGGTGGATAGGGAACTAAAAGTGGCCCTGGAAAAATTTTCAGAAGTGGCCTCACGCGGGCGGCTCTAAATAAACTGGTGTGTGTATATATATATATATATATGTATGTACAATATATATATATATATATATATATATATATTATATATATATGTGAACAATAGTGATTGTGGTGCTAATACATAAAATCAACCCAAAGTGAACAAAATGAAAACTGTGAATAAGAACAAAGTAATAAATACGTCCTTTTATCTTTCTTTTATCTTTCTTTATATTGCACTCCCCGTCCCTTTCCGGTGGCAGCTCCATGGTCAGATCCAATGGCTCACATTGGTTGAAAATCTAGAAATAATTTTGACAAAAAAGCACCCCCTAGTGCAATACATATGGAATCGTCAAGCTTATCTGGACAGAAGAAAAAACCTCAAGCCTGGAACAGTCCAGGAGGAATGCCTCAACGCGTTTCGTCCTTTCACAAATATCAGGACTTCATTACCTCCTGATGAAGTCCTGATATTTGTGAAAGGAAGATAAGCTTGACATCTTTTACTGAAATGTATGTGTGGATATACACTTAATAAATTGTGTTTGCTTCTAATTATATATCATCTATTTGTATGGTCCCTATTCAGAACACGTGTTCAAGATTATAAGAATCTGTGGTGGGAGAGAAAATAATACACCAACAGTTTATGTCTGCAAAAATTAAAACCTTTTGCCTTTTTACACGGTGCATGTGCACTTTAATTAATTTACTCATCACTTGGAAGATTCCATGTGTATTGCACTAGATGGGGCTAACTATGTAACTATGGCGCTGCCTCTTAGTTTCTTCAATCACACGGGAAAATGATATGATTCAGGGAGTGTATTTCCTCCTTACATGTTAGTTCAAACTATACTCATTTTTCAAATAGGTGGCTACTTGATCCTTGAGAAAACTGATTGGTAGGTCGGATAAATCTAAGAAAAAAAGGGGGACAAGGACCAGCGCCTGATAGTGTAGTAATTGATTAAACCATGAAGATTCATGAAATGATATAAATATGCGCGTACCGTATATATACTTGTATATTAAGCATATCACAACAATGTTTAGTTCACAGTCATAGGATCACACACCGGACGTAGCCTTCAGCTTTTACCTATCTTCCCCAGGAATTTACCGACCAGTTTATTTCAACCGGTGATGAGAGGAGCTGAGGCCGCCCTGGGAGAGGCACTGACACTTATTGGAATTTGAGAGTTTAAAAAACGTGAAACTCACCCGAGTTTCGGCAATGCAAATCAAGTATAAAAAAAACAAACTTGATCAAACTTGAATCTTATGCTGGTCATACACTAGTACGACCAGCATAAGATAAGATTCATCTTACGATTTCCCTTGAACTCCATGGCAGCTCCCTGGCAGTCCCGGCCACACGGTTGACACACGATGTACATACAATCTCACGATACGATCGACCTGCAGTTTCGGAGGGAAGGTCATTGAAAGAACACACACTTCTTCAAAATGTCACTGAAATGACACCGATCAGACGCACGATGCATCGCATGTGCAAATACATGGCATGATCTGCATACGATAACATTAGATATGATGGGCTGCACATCTGATCATACGATACGTTTTAAGAGCGGCGGGAGCGCGCATCGGATCGTATCCTACTTAAAAATACATGATTCATCGTACGACGCGTCGAAAATCGGGCAATCGGCCCGAAATCGCACTAGTGTATGGCCAGCATTAGTAAATTTACTCCTTGGTGTTAGCTCATCTAAATAACCAGTACTTGGATGGAAGTTACATGGCGTAAGCACCTGAAAATGCTGTATGTTACTCTGGGAGAACAGGGGGCCACATTTTTCAACTTTTCATTTCTGTGCAGGGAGGTAACTAGGAGTATGCGAGCACAGCCGCCGCACAAAGTGCAGGGCTGTTTGGGCAGCACCGTTGGTCTGATGTCATGACATTATGCACTTAGGGGGCAGGGTGGCACAGGGCACGATGCAGCCCTGTTATGGCACTGTTCTGTGCCTTAAACAACATACTGTAAATTGTAATAATGCCCCGAGCAAGTAAGAGAAATCACTCATAATGACTGGTGAAAGCTGATTAGGCTTGAGAACAGATAACAGTCCTGGGTTTTGATTGGCTAGCTTGACAGCCTTGCTACTAGGTAGATTAGCTTGGTTTTGGTCAGGTGGTTGATTGTTTGACCAATGAGTGTATTGTGGGTGAGTTTAAAGTGGATGTATAAAAGTGGTGGATTTGCATGTGTACAGTCTCTTTTAATTTCTGGAGTTCCAGTGGATGAGTATAATGCCCTGTGTTGCTTATCTTGTTTTATTGTTAACTTATTTTTCCTATTCTGAAGTCCATTGACATACCCCGTCCTAGGAGCGTCTGACCATTGGCACTCCTCTCCCTCCTGCTCTACTCACGTCCCTTCCTCCCCCCCTGTTCAGGGCTTGGTATCTCTGCCTAGCCCTGTGGCCTCCCTTGCTTCCGCTGCTCCAGTGGCTGCTGCTGGACACTCAGCTCTGGTCCGTGGCTTCCTTTAGCCCCGCCCCTTTTGTGGCCTGCAATGCTGCCGGATTCCCCATCCTGCCTGCCCCTATATGGTACTCTAGCCCTGCTATTTGCTATTTGGTGGCCATTTTGGATCCCACTTCTTCAGTGGGATCCAGCCCCAGTGTACAGGCCTCTGGGGTTTTTTCATCTTCTCATACGGCTGGGGCACCGCTGATTTCTTCCACATTGGTCCCTGGTATTGGCTTTATCCCTTCTTCTTCACAACCTTTACCTTTGCTGCCTTACAGTGCTTTTTTCAATGCTCATCAGGTTTTCTCTGTTTCTTTTTCACCCTGGCCTCAAGCTTCTAGGAGTTCTGGCGCGGCATCCCCTGTTTTTTTCTCTGTTTCTGCTGCTTCCCCTTCCTCCATTTATCCTTCCATTTCTCCTTATGGTTTCCCTTTATGGCCACCTGCACCTTATGCTAGCTCTGCCCCCTGGCAGCTTCATCCCTTCCTCTCCATTTCCAGCAGTGGCCTATCACGCCTCTTTTGGTGGCCCCTGCACCCCCAGTTCCTGTCCTTTCTGTGCACCCTCCCCTCCCCTCTTCGGGTTCCAGTCTGTCTGCCTCTGCGCCCCCTACCTCCTCTTTTCACCCTGGCAGATGAGATGAAGAAGGGTTTAGTTCAAGCTAGGAAGCCGGGTCGCCTTGGAAAGGACATTTATTGTGGTTACAATACCTGGCTCAAGGGTATGTTAATTTTTGCAGCTTGTTATCTGCAGACCCAATTGGAGGAACAAATACAAATGTGATCGTGTATATTTACCTGGTGCATGATATTTTCGCCCGGTCGAGGGTGATGGCTTGGAAGGAGTATATATTTGCAGGTTAGGCACAACCAGGATGGTAAGCAGGTTATGCCTTTTGGGGTTAAGGATGTGGAAGTGCGGCTCAAGGTTTTGCAGCAGCGTCAGGATTCCTTTGGATGCGGTTCCTCCCCGCAAGACTTCTTTACCTAAAACCGGTGGGTTGGGGGTGGCAACAGGAAAGTGTTTTGTTTTCAACAACTCTAGGTGTACACGTTACACCTCCTGTCATTTTGGTCACTCCTGCTGCATCTGGTTTGGGGAGCACCTGGTCAGGGATTGCAGACACAGCTCTAGAAGTGGAGCTGTTGATCAGGGAGATAGTTCCAATAGTGCTAGTCAAAGCTAGGTCACCCATTTGTTTGGCTGAGCTGGCCAAGTGGTTGGCGTGTTACCCTGACAAGGAGGCAGCTACCTTTCTTTTACATGGTTTATAGTTCGGTTTTGGTTTGCCTATTGCCGGGGTACTTAAGATTAGAGCGCCCCACAATTTGCATTCTGCCAAGGAGTTTCCTGAAGTTTTACAGGCTAAGGTTGATTCTGAGGTTTCGTTGGTAAGGATGGAAGGCCAGTTCCCTTGTCCTCCCTTACTGAATCTTTGTGTTTCTTCTTTGGGGGTGGTCCCTAAAAAGGCCTTTGAGAAGTACCATCTCATTCAGCATTTATCCTACCCACATGGTTGTTCAGTTAATGATGCTATACCTGAGTCAGCTTGCAGGGTGGTCTATCAGTCCTTCAATGAAGCTTTGGGTCTACTGCATGGTTTTGGTCTGGGTGCTTTGCTGGCGAAGCTGGATATTGAATCAGCAGTTCGGTGGTGCCTTTATACCCAAATGCAATGCAATATATGGGTTTTCATTTGGGAGGTGGTTTCTTTGTGGATAAATGTTTACCAATCGGTTGTGCGGTCTCCTGTGCCTATTTTGAAAAATTCAGTTATTTTTTACACTGGTGCATTTCCGCGGGCACTGGCCAGTTCGATGTTGTGCATTATTTGAACGATTTTCTCTTTATAGGCCTGGAAGAGAGTGATGTCTGCACGGACCTCCTCTTTTGTGCTACTGCTTTGTTTCAGGTTTTAGGGGTTCCTGTTGCGCATGATAAGACCAAAGGCCCCTCAACCTGCTCATCTTATTTAGGCATTGAGAGCGACCTGGTTACAGGTTGCTGTTGTCTGCCGCGGGAGAAGGTGCTTAAGTTACTTGATCACATTGCAGGTTATTTGGTGGCGCATAGCGTTAAGCTGCGTATGGTTCAGTACTTGCTAGGTTCGTTTAAGTTTGCTTGCCATATTATTCCTATGGGGCGGGTGTTTTGAAGGAAGTTGGAGAGGGCTATGGCCGGGGCGAACCAGCCTCATCACCATGTTACTGTAGATTGTCTTCCAAGATTAAGGAGGACCTTCGCACTTTTGGTGCGATTTAATGGTGAATTTGGCCTTCTGCCCCTGTGACTAACACTACATTACAGCTCTTCATTGATGCGGCTGGCTCGTCTGGGTTCAGGGTCTTTTTTGACGGTGAATGGTGCACTGCGCTCTGGCCACATGATTTGCATGCACAGAGTCTTACTAACAACTTGCTTTTTATAATTGTTTCAGATTGGCTTTCTGCACGCAGGGTTTCCAGGCGGGTAAGTTTTCATCATTTGTTTGGGGACATTACCAACATGGCTGCTCTAAGGCTTCTATTGCTTTGGCACTGGCGGCAATTTCCTTCTTTTGTAAGTTGAAGGGGTTTCCGGACCCTTCCAAGTTGTTTCTGCTCTCCAAAGCCCTTAAAGGTTGGGCTAAGGAGTTTTCCTGTTAGGACTGACTCCCGCAGGCCCATTGATTTGCAGCTTCTGGGCATGTTGCTTGGGATCATGGACAGGGTGGCTTCTGATGCTTTGGAAGTTTCTCTGTTCCACTTAGCTTTTGCAGTTGAATTTTTGGGGGGCATTCAGGTGTGAGCAAGGCTTTGCTTTCCATGAGTTTATTGTTAGAGGACATTTTGTTCAAGGAGTCATTTGTCTTGTGTAAGCTTTGGTTTTCTAAGATGGATCAGTTAGGATGGGGCATATGGGTTACCCTGACAAAGCAGGGTGACCCCTCTGTTTGCCCAGTGCATCTTGCAACCATATATATGGGTTGTCGCCCATCAGGAGGTGTTCAGTGGTTGATGTATGCCAATTTGTCCCTTCTTTCTAAGTTTCAGTTTGCTCCTGTTCTTAGGCGGAGTTTAACTGAGTTGGGGTTAGATAATGCTTGTTACAGGACCCATTCCTTTCGGATTGGGGCCGCAACTAGTGCAGCTGTGTCAGGGGTGTCTACAAGTGACATCCAACGGATTGGTAGGTGGAAGTCCTCCGCTTACAAATATTATGTGTGTTGTGAGAAGTTATTGTAGCGCTGCCTGCGCCAACCCAGAAATGTAGTTTACCTGCCAGTTATCAAATGGCTAGCATTTGATAAGTGGAGGTGTGAAGGGATTTTTTTATTTTTCTTCCCGTGGACCTTGATCTGGCCCACTTTGTGTTCACGGGAAGGTTTTTTTTAGTATTTCTTCTTCACTCGGGTTACCTGTTTTTCCCCATTGGCATCCCTGCTAGTTAATTGCTATGTGTTTCAATTTTGTTGTGTTGTGGCTTGGTTTTGGTGTGGTGGCTCATGGTTATGGTTTTTTCTTTCATTACAGTGGAAGATTCTGAAGACAAACGGGTTTGGCTAATTGGCCAGTCCTACATTTTTTTGGTGGAAAAACATGGTTTGGCCAGGAGTGTCCGTTTGTTGCTTGGTGGTCGGCATTTTCGATGGATTTGTGTGCGTAGGCTTATATGTGCATCTGTGAAAGATTTGTTGGTTGAGTCTGCGGGTCGCTGGGGAGTGTCTAACTGGTTGGTCCTGCTTGTTGGTGGGAATGACATTGGTAAGATGAAAGGTCTGGAACTGATTGTTAGAATGTGGGAGCTTATGGATGAGGTACAGTTGCTGTAGCCGAATGTGCACATTGTCTGGTCGGAGATAGTTCCCCGTCTTGGGCAGCGTGGTACGCGTGATCATAAGGCCTTGGACAAGGCAAGGTAAAAGGTTAATAATAATTTGGCTTTAAATAAGCATGTTTTGTCTTTTGGAGGCTTAGTGATTTGGCATAGCTTTTGGGGCTCTGACTTGGCTAGATTTTTTTTCATCCTGATGGAGTGCATCTTAATGCGCTGGGTTTAGGTTTGTTAGATTGTTTTTCTCTTGGTGGCGGGCCAGTCACCTATTGAGGCTTGTTTGCCAGAAGAACGCTGCATCTTAGTGATTTTATGTGGCGCAAGAGAGTGCTGTGAGGGTGCTGGCCCTTCTCTGTGCGGGGGGACCCAGGAGCTCTTAGGCATAATGGTTCAGACTAGGCCATACTTGCCAAATCTCCCTCATTGTCAGGAAGACTCCAAGAAAAAGTAGCAATCTCCCTGTCTCCCTGAAGAGTCTAGCAATCTCCCTCATTGCACCTTGAAAAAAAAAACAGAGATATGTACATTTAAATGGAATCAGAATAATAATATCCCTGCATTGGTTACAATAAGGCACAATGATCCCTATGGCTACATGCATTTTTTTTCTGATGAGTTTTCATCAACAAATAGATCTTACTAAATGCTTTGGGGCTCGTTTACATTTGGGTGTAAGTCAGTTTTATGACACGCCTCTCAGATGTAGCAGTACACGCCCACTTTACCGCCGCGCTTATAGGTGGTGTTTTCATAATTTCGCTGAAATGCTTTTTTAAAAGTAGGCAAGTATGAACTAGGCCCAGGAGGGAGGCAAGTCCTTTGCAGCGTAAGTGCATCTTTAGGGGGAACATTTCAGTCGTCCCCCGAGTATGTCTCCATCTAGAAGGCTGGAACTGAGTATGCAGCGTCTCCTGTCCACCTCGGTTAGCTGACTTAATTTAATTGGAAAATAAAAGCTGTGACCTTTTTAGCCAACCTGTGATTGTGTCCATCTCTTTATTTATTAGTTAAGTTTAGTGTTAAGTTAAGTAAGGTTGTTTTAAGGGATTAATCAGCAATAAACCAATGGAGGTCTTATTTTTGTTTGTCTATGCTGTTTTAGCTCTTGCACTCTAGTCAGTTCCCACCAGGACTCAGCATGTATAATCTGTTGTTATCAGCAGGCTTCTTTCAATATAGTACCCACCGGTGTTCTTCTTTTGATGACATTACCATCAGGCTGTGAGAGATATCCTACCAGGCCCTGCTGACCCTCTCACTTTCTTCTAAGAGCCATGAATAAAAATTAAGGATTCAATAATCATTAAACAGGATTCCGGAACACTCACATGACACAAGTTTGCTCAGTCTGTAGTCGTCACTTCATGCTTCATTTTCTGTGCCTTATGCAGAAAAACAGCTATAGTATTCCTTCCACATTAATTCTGATAATCCATAGGTTCAAAAATATAGGAAAACTCAATATTCTAAATTAAAGATTTTCAGTGTTAGTAAAACTGTTAAGTGTCCCCCAGGGTGCTCCCCCAAAGTGCACTCCAAAAATAAATAATATTTTTTTTTTCTGTGTTTGAATTGTGTGCGCAGTAGCCGCACGTGCATCAACAAAGTAACGCCTAGCGTGCGCCTTTGTCAAAAGTAAAGGGCTGGCTGCCTTGACCGTTAAAGGGTGCTGTAATCCCCAAAGTGCACTCCAAACAAAATAATACATGAAAGCCCTAATCAAAACTCATTACGACAAAACATTTAGGCAGGCACAATACCAAATGGGTTTATTTACTAAAGTGCGGGTTTTTAAAAGTGGAGTTGTTGCCCATAGCAACCAATCAGATAATAGCTATTATCTTCTAGAGGGTTCGAGATAAATGATAAGTAGATTCTGATTGGTTGCTATGGGCAACAACTCCACCTCTAAAAACCTGCACTTTATTAAATATATCCCCAGATGTTTTATTTAATACTATAAAGTTTAATTCTCACAAATACTTGTTGCCATTCTAGAATGTAAAGTGCAAATGTCTGCTTATGTCAGCTAGTTATTATTCTGCATTTTCTTTATTTACTTCCAAACCTATCTGCTATAATACATGAAGGTGAATGCAGGCATTGTCTGTTTGTTCTCCAGAAAATATCCCAAGAATGTTTCTGTCTGGCTTAAAGTCATCTTGTGACTGTGCCAGGTACTGACTTTAATTAAAAGGAAAAATAATCCTTACAATTTCAAGGTCAATATATTTGTATTTATCTTTCTATGGTCATATTGTCACAAGCCAAGTAAGAAAGAATGGAGCCTATTAATGGGAGGGAAAAAAACAACATATTTAAACAGAGTGGTGGACTGGGGAATATTAGACCCAATGGAGGTATTGTTACAGCTCTCTCTTACATTAAAGAGGCACTTGTATAGCACATGCACACACTTATATTAGAGATGTGAACCGACCCCCATGTTTTGGTTTTGGATCTGTATTAACTTTGTGTTTTGGTTTTGGATCTGTATTTTTTCTAAAAATTATAAAAACATCAAAAATGACATAATTTGAACCTAGTTTTGTTCCTACCTTCAATAACATTTAAGTCCAGTCATTTCCAGGCAATTTTGACCACCTCACAGCTCACAATATTATTTTCATATAGTTTAGGTCAAAAGGTTGAACCGAGCTAGCTGGCTCACTAAGCTAAACAACAGCAGTGGGTGGCGCTAACTCTGAATATAGGGAGTGGATGGATGCAGCAGCCACTGGACACAGGGACTGGAGTAGATACAACACAGCAGCAGCCACTGGAGGTAGAGAGGATGGACACAGCACAGCAGCCACTAGACACGTTAGCACAAACTGGAGTCAGTGTAAAATGGAGCCCGAATTACACGAGAGTTACTCATATAGAATCCAAAACCCGCGAGAATCAGATGCTGGGATGATGATGTTTTCGTTCACTTTGGATTCTGAGCAAGGTGGGAACATCCAAGTTACTGCTCGGATTCACTTGAATCCATGAAGTTCAAAAGGCCTCGGTTTTCAGAAAACCGAGCCCGCACCTTCAATGCTCATATAGAAAATTGATACCAATCAAAGGTGCAGAGCTGTGTAAAGTCAGCCAGCCAAATATGAATCGTCAATCCAGGATAATACAAAGGGTTAGGGTTAGGCAATCCCTGAGAGGGATAGGGGTAGGCTGCGGGGAGGGGGGTTTATGGTTAGGTTAGGGTTAGGCACCTCCTCAGTAGACTTAGGTTTAGGGTGCAGGAAGGGGGGGTAAGGGTTAGGCACCACCGGGGGGGATAGGGTTAGTCACCCCCAAGGAAGGTTAGGGTTAGGCACCACTAAGGGAGGGTTCGGGAAAGGAGAGGGGTGGGGAGGGGAGGGTAAGGGACTTGCAGCATCAGGATTTGAATATATATATATATATATATATATACACACATATATTTTATATATATATATAAGGGATGAGCGGGTTCGGATTTCTGAAATCCAAGCCCCCCCGAGCCCCTCCGATCCGAGTCGTATCCGAGTCAGGCTTGACTTTTCCCACCTGACTCGGAACTGAAATCGAGGCAAAACGGCATCATCCCGCCTTCCGTATCTTACAGGTTTTGGATTCTATAAAAGGTCCCCGCGTCGGCGCCATTTCTCACTCCGGCTGTGGACAGTGAAGAGGGAGGGTGGGAGCTAGGGCTGGCTGGGCTGTGTTGTGCTGCTGTTGTCCATAGGGGCTGTGTCCACTCAGTCCATAGGGACTGACTGGGCTGTGTTGTGCTGCTGTTGTCCATAGGGGCTGGCTGGGCTGTGTTGTGCAGTCATTTGTCTATAGGGGCTGTGTCCACTCCAAAGTCTATAGGGGCTGGCTAGACTGTGTTGTGCAGTGTCCCATAAAAGCTGTAGTCCTAGAGGGGTGCTGTAGTTTTGTCCAGGGGTGATCTGTGCATCAGGGGTGCTCCCCCAAAGAGCACTCCAAAAATAAATAATATTTTTTTTTCCTGTGTTTGAATTGTGTGCGCAGTAGCCGCACGTGCATCAACAAAGTAACGCCTAGCGTGCACCTTTGTCATAAGTAAAGGGCTGGCTGCCTTGACCGTTAAAGGGTGCTGTAACCCCCAAAGTGCACTCCAAACAAAATAAAAAATAATTTTCTGTGTTTGTGAATTGTGTGCATTGTAGCTGTACATGCATCAACAAAGGAGCAGCGCAAGCGTGCGCCTGTGTCATAAGTAAAGGGCCGGCTGGCTCGTCTGCTAAAAGGTGGTGTAAACCCCAAAGTGCACTCCAAACAAAATAAAAAAATATTTTCTGTGTTCGTGAATTGTGTGCACTGTGGCTGCACGTGCATCAACAAAGGAGCAGTGCCAAGCATGCACCTGTGTCATAAGTAAAGGGCCGGATGGCTTGTCTGTTAATGGGTGCTGTAACCCCCAAAGTGCACTCCAAAAAAATAAAATATTCTTCTTATTTTTTCTGTCTTTGTGAATTGTGTGGGCTGTAGCCGCACCTGCATCCTCAAAGCAGCAGCGACAAGCGTGCATCTGTCTGTTAAAGGGTGGTGTAACCCCCAAAGTGCGCTCCAACCAAAATAAAATAATCTTCTATTTTTCTGTGTTTGTGTGTGAAATGTATGCGCAGTTGCTGCACCTGCATCCTCAAAGCAGCAGCGACAAGCGTGCGTCTGTCTGTTAAGGGTGGTGTAACGCTCAAAGTGCGCTCCACAAAAAATAAAAAATTCTTCTTTTTATTTCTGTCTTTGTGAATTGTGTGGGCTGTAGCCGCACCTGCATCCTCAAAGCAGCAGCGACAAGCGTGTGTCTGTCTGTTAAAGGGTGGTGTAACCCCCAAAGTGCACTCCAAAAAAAATAAAAAATTCTTCTTAATTTTTCAGTCTTTGTGAATTGTGTGGGCTGTAGCCGCACCTGCATCCTCAAAGCAGCAGCGACAAGCGTGCGTCTGTCTGTTAAAGGGTGGTGTAACCCTCAAAGTGCACTCCAACAAAAATAAAACATTTACTTCTGTGTTTGTGAATTGTGTGCACTGTATGTGCTTAAACAAAGGAGCAGCGCCAAGCGTGCGTCTGTGTCCCATAAAGTCTGTTAAAGGGTGGTGTAACCCCCAAAGTGGACTCCGAAAAAAAATAAACAATTCTTTTTTTTCTGTGTTTGTGTGCGAAATGTATGCGCAGTAGCCGCACGTGCATCAACACAGCAGAAGCACCAAGCGTGCGCCTGTGTCATAATTCAAGGGCCGGTTTGGACATCTGGTCCGGACTGAAGGACGTGCCAACAATTTCTGACATGTCTACTGTCATTGCATATGATACTGTCACCATTGACAGAATGGTGGAGGATTACATGTAACCCCCAAAGTGCGCTCCAACCAAAATAAAATAATCTTCTTTTATTCTGTGTTTCTGTGTGAAATGTATGTGCAGTAGCCGCACCTGCATCCTCAAAGCAGCAGCGACAAGCGTGCATCTGTCTGTTAAAGGATTACATCGGTGACAGCATCCAAGTAGATATGTCAGACAGTCCGTACCTGTACTGGCAGGAAAAAGAGGCAATTTGGAGGCCCCTGTACAAACTGGCTCTATTTTACCTGAGTTGCCCCCCCCCCTCCAGTGTGTACTCTGAAAGAGTGTTTAGTGCAGCCGGGAACCTTGTCAGCGAAAGGCGTAGGAGGTTGCTTCCACAAAATGTGGAGATGATGTTCATAAAAATTAATTATCAACTCTTCCAGGGAGACCAGCCTCCAGAACGTACAGAGGGACCTGTGGTGGTGTATTCCAGCATGAAAGAATTAATACTCTGTGAGGATGAGGATGTACACAACACTGAAGAGGGTGAGGAATCGGTGGATGAGGAGGATGAGGACGACATCTTGCCTCCGTAGAGCCAGTTTGTGCAGGGACAGATTGATTGCCAGCTTGTTTTGTGGGGGCCCAAACAAACCAATCATTTCAGCCACAGTCGTGTGGCAGACCCTGACGCTGAAATGATTGGTTTGTTAAAGTGTGCATGTCCTGTTTATACAACATAAGGGTGGGTGGGAGGGCCCAAGGACAATTCCATCTTGCACCTCTTTTTTTTCTTTGCATTATGTACTGTTTGGGGCCTAGTTTTTCAAACTGCCATCCTGTCTGCCACTGCAGTGTCACTCCTAGATGGGCCACGTGTTTGAGCCGCCCACTGGTGTCTCTTAGCATAGTCATCCAGCTACCTCGGTGCAACCTTTTGGACATAAAAACACTATTGTGAGGTGTGAGGTGTTCAGAATACACTGGAAAGTAGTGGAAATTAAGGTTATTGAGGTTAATAATAGCATAGGAGCAGAAAAACCCACACATTATGTGATTTTAGTTGTTTTTATGCCAATCTGTATTAGTGGGCTCATGTGAACTACCCAAATTTCTCAAAAATCTTTGACATTTGGCTAATTCCTTTTTGGGATCGGGGAAATCATTTATGATGGAATTTAGTTCTGCTCTTGTCCAAGGACAATGCATTACTACTTCCCTCGTGGGCACTATACCGCATTTCCATTTGGAACAGTTATTGTCCGAATGGGATGCAGACCGGTAGCGCTGCTACCTTTGACCTGATTACCTGGCTGGGGGTTTAGTCTGCTGCTGCTACTTTTGGTATGAACAACTTCCTCTACGGGTGCAGAGGGCATTAACACTTCCCTTGCTGTTACCGATGGAGATGGCGGCACCACTTGTGATTGTGGTGATGCAGCATCTATCATCTGCACAGAATGGGAAATGGCTGACATTACAATAAGCTCATCATCCACATCATGAACATTTTCTTTATAGTTGCTTAAGAGAGGGTACAAGTTGCTTGTTACATTTTTATGGGTATTTTTGGTAACTGTACTTGCACCTCCATCCACATAAGGTGGGGGAAGTGAGCGTGAACTGCTGGCAATAATCTCCACGACGCTACCTTGCCGCACGTGCGCGCCATTTTGCGGCACGCCCGTATTGCAATTCAGCGTCGCGGATGTATTTTCTGGCAATGTGCTCACGACGCTAGTTTGCGTCGTTTGCACATTGTTAAGCCACGCATTCCCTTCATGCTGCCACAGTTTTAAACATTCAAAATATTTAACCTTTTTCTCTCGGGAGTCCATCAAACTGATGTGATCCCGGACATTGTCTAACACATTTTTATCAAAACTACCAATTCTGGGAAACAGTCTAACACTCTTCCTCGTCATATTAAACCATAAATCACAATACCTTATTGCATAAGTACCGTACTTGGTATGTATGATATGACGGGCCGATCCGATCGGCGCCTCCATTAGCAGCACATCATTGCCTAACATCTCTACTGTTTGCGTGGCTCCCATTCTGAGACAACTCCTACGCTTTTCAATAAAGATTTAAACCGGTGAAAGACAATCAAGACACTTTCACTTACCTGTGGACGATTTAAGTCGGCGGTGCCCACACACCTGGATAAGATTTAGTAAGGCAACTTCCACACCTGGATAAGATTTGAAAAAGGCAACTTCCACACCTGGATAAGATTTAGTAAGGCAACTTTATATGTCGGCTACTCTCACGCACCTCTCTACAACAAAGACAACATGTACACCTGCTACTGTGTATAGAACGGTAAAGCTGCTTACCGAGCGGCTAGACTAACCCTTGCACCTAGCCCTTAAGGATCATACGATACCCTTAACTTTGTTCAACAAATATTCACCGTTACACACTTTTTTCCTGCGCAGAAAAATACACGTTAACCCAGATATTGGTAATAGAAAAAAAATGTAAACCTCAATGGCTTTGTTCAAACACGTGGCAGCACAACCGGAAGAATGCATACGCTATTGTGCGACCAGTCGCATACACAATAATGTGACTACCACACAACCGTATGCAATGGCTTTTTTTAACTGCGTACACAAAAGTGCGTCTTTTTGCTATGCGCAAACCTGCGACTTAGTCCCGTACTCAGTACTGCGACACCCCTTTAAACGTAAGGTTCTATCAACAGAGTAATACAAACTTTTTCCTCTCATGTCCCTGGATTCTAGTCAGCTTCCTTGATTCAAACGGAGACGGATAGCGATCTCTCAGCACAAAGCGGTTGCAGGCAAACCCTGCATGTGGCCACTCCACCCTTTGCTGAAATATCGATGGCCGTATGTACCGTGTGAGCAGGTAAGTGACTTCACTACGAGCCCCCAACTAACGATACTGGATCAGAACCTCTATACACACCTTCCTATACCTTCTAATGTGCTGCCTATACCTTCTAAGGATGACGCTAATTTGCGAACGCAGTCATACTATAAATAAAGACTTAGACGTGGAATCTGTGGTTCCAAAGCACAAGTGTTATTCAGGTAAAAGTTCAGACAGTTACACGCAATTGATCTAGACACAATTTAGGCGCAAAAGGAAAATTATACAGACCCAAGTACAGTATACATACGCAGGCACTTCCAGACCTGGAGATAGGCATTAGCAAGAGACCCCTAGTCATACAGCATTCAGCATGAAGACTGAGAACCAGCATTCGTGCACACATATTTATACCCCCCAGAATAAACAGGACAATAGGGAAGTTAGTTGCTGATGTCATTGGTTCCCAGGGGAGAAGCATCTGTTGCAGCACATTTAACAGGCTGGTTCAAATAGACTCTCCCTGCCTCTAACAGCTGGGGATCTTTCTCTTCACGCACCCTGCAACATCCTAACAGTTGTTCCTGAAATATACATTTTGATGCTTGTAGGTTCTGTGATCCATAACTCGAGTTTGCATGATACGACCTCCCCACCGATAACACCGGAATACTGTAAAAAGAATACGCATCAGTACAAGACCAAACACGACTTGTTTAGCATGTATAATACCTTAGTTATCAAATCTCTTTATTTCTCAGCATTTAAACTAACAGTTCCACGCTATCAGCTTTGTCTCCGACTTGTTTCTCCACCGGTTGATTGACCTTTTTGCAGTGAGTGGAATGGACCCAGGTATCTCTCTCGGCCACCTTCAAAGATGTAGTACTTGTCAGTAGCACCTGGTGCGGACCTTCCCACCGATCAGTCAAACAACCTGAACGCAAGAAATTTCTGATCATTACATATTCTCCTGGTTCAACATCATGACAGTTCGTTTCAGGCATATCATTAGACAACAATTTCAGTTTCTGCTGCTGTTGCTTTAACTGCTTACTCATTGATATAAGATACTTCACAGTTACCTCATTGTTACCCTTTAGATCTTCCTGTGGACTTATAATCAAATGAGGTTGTCTACCGAACAATATTTCAAATGGGGACAGATTCAGAGGAGGTCTAGGAGTGGTCCTTATGCTATGTAGGACCAAAGGTAACGCTTCTGGCCATCCTAGTCCAGTCTCAGTCATGATTTTACTTAGCTTATTTTTTATAGTCCCGTTCATCCTCTCTACCTTTGCACTGGCTTGCGGTCGGTAGGGGGTGTGAAGTTGACTATTAATACCCATCAGCTTACACATATTTTGAAAAACATCACCTGTGAAATAGGTACCCCTATCACTCTCGATGATTTTAGGGATACCGTACCTGCATACAAATTCCTGAACTATTTTCTTGGCAGTAAACGCAGCAGTACTAGTGGCCGCTGGGTAGGCCTCAACCCAGTTAGAAAATACATCTGTGCACACTAATACATACTTAAGGTTCCTGCAGGGTGGTAATTGGATTAAATCAATTTGTATCACCTGGAAAGGTCCATCAGTCGGTGGAATGTGGGACGGTTCGGTAGGGATCGCTTTCCCTATGTTCATTCTCAAGCAGGTCAAACAGGACATTGCTATCTTTTCTGCTTGTGAAGAAAAACCTGGTGTGCATCAGTATGCCCTCACCAACTTGCACATACCCTGTTTACCCAGATGAGTCAGACCGTGTGCTGCCTCAGCCAGGCTGGGGTAATATGCCTTGGGGGCTACTGGCTTACCATGTCCATCCCTCCAGAGCCCAGAGGACTCTTGCCCACATCCCTTGGACTTCCAAATGGATTTTTCCTGAATTGAACACAAATTTTGCATCTCAATTAATTTCAGCATATCAATAGTTTGAAATGACATAATTGTTTCAGTTGGAGAAAACATTTTTAACCCTGCTGCCTATTTTGCAGCTTCATCTGTTCTGTTGTTGCCCAGCGACACCGGGTCATCCTCACATGTGTGGGCTTTGCATTTAATTACTGCCACTGCATTGGGCAGTTGGATTGCTTCTAAAAGATGTTTTATGTGTAGGGAATGTGCAACTGGTGTGCCTGCTGCTGTCATAAAATTTCTCAGACGCCATAGAGCCCCAAAATCGTGCACCACCCCGAACGCATACCTCGAGTCAGTGTAAATGTTAGCAGATTTGCCTGCTGCCAGTTCACATGCTCTAGTCAGTGTTACTAACTCTGCCACCTGGGCTGAGTGAGGAGGACTGAGAGGTTTAGCTTCTATGATGTCTGTGTCATTTACAACAGCATAACCTGTACATAATTCACCTGTGTCTGTTTGTCTATGACAACTCCCATCCGTATAAAAAGTTACATCCACATTCTCTAAAGGTGTGTCATGTATGTCAGGTCTAGCAGTAAAGGTCTGATTCAGATATGTCATACAATCGTGCGTATCATTATGTCTGCCGAACTCACCTCCCGCCAGCAACTCCTCTCCTTCCACCCTTTGTACATCATGTTGTACATATGGTAGGTATGTTGCTGGATTCAGCGTACTGCAACGTTTAACAGTAATATTTGCAGGAGCGATTAGAGCTAGTTCCCATTTGGTGAACCTAGCCGAGGAGACATGTCTGGTTTGAGAGAAGTTCAACAGAGCAGATACAGCATGGGGAGTGTAGACAATCATATCATGGCCCAATACTACGTCCTCACTTTTACTCACCAATAGAGCAGTAGCTGCTACACTTCTCAAACAGGTGGGGAGTGATCTTGCTACCGTGTCCAATTGGGCACTGTAGTATGCTACGGGCCTACTGGCATCACCATGTTTTTGTGTAAGGACACCTGCAGCACAACCATCGGCTTCCGTACGATACAAATCAAAAGGTTTTTCATAATCAGGTATTCCCAATGCAGGAGCTCTTGTCAGACTATCCTTAAGATTAAGGAAAGCCTGTTCTGATTCCTCTGTGTGTATGACACGATCGGGCTTTGAGGAAGAGACTAGTTCCTGTAAAGGTAAGGCCAAAATAGAAAAACCTGGTATCCACATTCTACAATATCCACACAGGTACAAATTTGCTGTTGATTCTGCGGCAGTGTCATGATTTGTATGGCATGGATTCTATCTGTTGTGAGGTGTCGTAACCCCTGGGTTAGGCAGTGTCCCAAATTTTTTACTCTGGATTGGCACGGCTGTAGTTTGTCCTTAGCCACCTTGTGTCCTGTTTGTGAGAGATGAAGTAACAAAAGTTTAGTATCATTCAAACATGACATAAACGAGTCAGAACATAGCAATAAATCGTCCACATATTGAATTAGAACAGATCCATTGGCAGGTTGAAAAGATTGTAAACAGTCGTGCAATGCCTGGGAGAAGATACTGGGGCTGTCTATGAAACCTTGGGGTAATCGTGTCCATGTGTATTGTAAACCTCTGTATGTAAATGCAAATAGATGCTGATAGTCAGGATGGAGAGGCAGAACAGAGGTCAATGACAGTGAAATGGGTTGCATTTGGTGGGATTTGCATCAATATGACAGCTGGATTCGGCACTACAGGGAATTGGCTCTCTACTACCTTATTAACACCTCTAAGGTCTTGTACCAGCCTATAACCCCTCCCACCACTCTTCTTCACCGGAAAGATGGGACTGTTGGCTACACTAGCTGTACAAACTAAAATTCCTTGTTGCAATAATCGCTCAATTATTGGAAAAACCCCTAATTCTACCTCCTGTTTTAGTGGGTACTGGGGAATTTTTGGAGCTTGCCTTCCGCTTTTTCAATTTAATATTACTGGGCTTACATTTGCCATTAATCCAGTGTCCTGTCCATCTTTAGTCCAAAGGGAATCTGGAATTCGGGACAACATTTCATCTAACTGTGATGGAGTTTCATTTAAACCCGTAGAGTGATACATTATCCTTTGAGGAGTGTCTAACATATCCCGCACCTCATATACCATTCTCTAAAAATACACCATCAGGGGTGCAATATATATTAATCCAGTGTCCTGTCCATCTTATATATATCAATATATAACACATCCCATCTTACATAACAAGTCTCTGCCCAGTAGGTTAGTAGGAGCCGCAACAGCCAGGAGAAAAGAATGCCTGGTATGCAACGGCCCAATAGTAACCTCTGTGGACTTTGTTAAAGGATAATGTTCCACTTTACCTGTTACACCCATTGTTGGTACTGTCTCGTTGGTCACCTGCAAATTAACGGGAGATTTTATCACCGACCTGGTCGCCCCTGTGTCTACAAGAAAAGGATATTCAGTACCAGCTACATCAACCATCATGACCGGTTCTTCCCTAGTACTTCCCGTTAACCTGACCATCTGTAGACTACAGGTATGACCTGACCCCTAGCGTTGGCTACCATTCTCCAATAAAGCATTTACGGCTACAATTTGAGCTGGTGCCTGCTGAACATTTGCTGGCCTCTGTGCATATCCCTTATGGGGATATCCAGGTCTTCCCTGATGTGGGATCCCTACTCCTTTTACTGTACAGTTTCTACTTAAGTGTCCTGTTTGTTTACAGTTAAAACATGTTCGTTTTTCAGGTGAAGACATGTGGTGTTGTGAGGTTTGCGCAGAGGGTAAAGGTGGTGGATATTGGTAAGGATAGGGAGGGTAAGGGTATTGTGGAGGATAAGAAGTTGGTGGATAGCCTGGGACCTGTGGTTGCATGGGGTTAGTGGGATAGAGTTGTGTTTGTTGTTGAGTGGGGTTAGTGAGAGCACATACTTGTTCAGACGTGTGTGTGTGTGTGTGTGTGTGTGTGCAAGTGCAAGTGTGTCTGTTGGCTGTGATGTTACTGTCATTCCCTCCAAAGCTTGTATACTGACAGCCATTAGTTTTTCGCTCTGGGCTTCTCTCTTTTTGGACATGTTTTTATCATGTTCAATGGCGGTTTCTATGAGGGTATCTATTGTGAGTCCCCGCCAGCCAGGCTGTGAGGTCTGAACCCGAGTTTTTAAACTCTCTTTCAGACAGTCCACAAGTACTGTGACTATCATCCCCCGGTGGTGAGTGCTATCTTTAATATCTTCTATCCCAGTGTACTGGGTGATAGCCTGCAGAGCCCGATCACAATAATCTTGTGCAGTCTCACTCTCTTTCTGCTTAATGTTGAAAATTTTGTTCCAGTTAACTACTACTGGAAAATATATACCCAATTGAGTTACAATGCGGGAAATGTTACTTTGGTTTACTTGGTCTGTTAAGGGAACGTCACCATCCAATACACAATCCGTGATAAATTTTGTCACGTCGGTATTGCGTGGCAGACAGGCCCTTAACACCACATGCCAATCTTTATAAGTGGGCTCATGTGAACTACCCAAATTTCTCAAAAATCTTTGACATTTGGCTAATTCCTTTTTGGGATCGGGGAAATCATTTATGATGGAATTTAGTTCTGCTCTTGTCCAAGGACAATGCATTACTACTTCCCTCATGGGCACTATACCGTTCGCGTCTGCATTTCCATTTGGAACAGTTATTGTCCGAATGGGATGCAGACCGGTAGCGCTGCTACCTTTGACCTGATTACCTGGCTGGGGGTTTAGTCTGCTGCTGCTACATATGGTATGAGCAACTTCCTCTACGGGTGCAGAGGGCATTAACACTTCCCTTGCTGTTACCGATGGAGATGGCGGCACCACTCGTGATTGTGGTGATGCAGCATCTATCATCTGCACAGCATGGGAAATGGCAGACATTACAATAGGCTCATCATCCACATCATGAACATTTTCTTTATAGTTGCTTAAGAGAGGGTACAAGTTGCTTGTTAAATTTTTATGGGTATTTTTGGTAACTGTACTTGCACCTCCATCCACATAAGGTGGGGGAAGTGAGCGTAAACTGCTGGCAATACTCTCCACGATGCTACCTTGCCGCACGTGCGCGCCATTTTGCGGCTCGCCCGTATTGCAATTCAGCGTCGCGGATGTATTTTCTGGCAATGTGCTCACGACGCTAGTTTGCGTCGTTTGCACATTGTTAAGCCTCGCATTTCCTTCATGCTGCCACAGTTTTAAATATTCAAAATATTTAACCTTTTTCTCTCGGGAGTCCATCAAACTGATGTGATCCCGGACATTGTCTAACACATTTTTATCAAAACTACCAATTCTGGGAAACAGTCTAACACTCTTCCTCGTCATATTAAACCATAAATCACAATACCTTATTGCATAAGTACCGTACTTGGTATGCATGATATGACGGGCCAATCCGATCGGCGCCTCCATTAGCAGCACATCATTGCCTAACATCTCTACTGTTTGCGTGGCTCCCATTCTGAGACAACTCCTACGCTTTTCAATAAAGATTTAAACCGGTGAAAGACAATCAAGACACTTTCACTTACCTGTGGACGATTTAAGTCGGCGGTGCCCACACACCTGGATAAGATTTAGTAAGGCAACTTCCACACCTGGATAAGATTTGAAAAAGGCAACTTCCACACCCGGATAAGATTAGTAAGGCAACTTTATATGTCGGCTACTCTCACGCACCTCTCTACAACAAAGACAACATGTACACCTGCTACTGTGTATAGAACGGTAAAGCTGCTTACCGAGCGGCTAGACTAACCCTTGCACCTAGCCCTTAAGGATCATACGATACCCTTAACTTTGTTCAACAAATATTCACTGTTACACAATTTTTTCCTGCGCAGAAAAATACACGTTAACCCAGATATTGGTAATAGAAAAAAAATGTAAACCTCAATGGCTTTGTTCAAACACGTGGCAGCACAACCGGAAGTATGCATATGCTATTGTGCGACCAGTCGCATACACAATAATGCGACTACCACACAACCGTATGCAATGGCTTTTTTTAACTGCGTACACAAAAGTGCGTCTTTTTGCTATGCGCAAACCTGCGACTTAGTCGCGTACTCAGTACTGCGACACCCCTTTAAACGTAAGGTTCTATCAACAGAGGAAAACAAACTTTTTCCTCTCATGTCCTTGGATTCTAGTCAGCTTCCTTGATTCAAACAGAGACGGATAGCGATCTCTCAGCACAAAGCGGTTGCAGGCAAACCCTGCATGTGGCCACTCCACCCTTTGCTGAAATATCGATGGCTGTATGTACCGTGTAAGCAGGTAAGTGACTTCACTACGAGCCCCCAACTAACGATACTGGATCAGAACCTCTATACACACCTTCCTATACCTTCTAATGTCCTGCCTATACCTTCTAAGGATGATGCTAATTTGCGTACGCAGTCATACTATAAATAAAGACTTAGACGTGGAATCTGTGGTTCCAAAGCACAAGTGTTATTCAGGTAAAAGTTCAGACAATTACACGCAATTGATCTAGACACAATTTAGGCGCAAAAGGAAAATTATACAGACCCAAGTACAGTAAACATACGCAGGCACTTCCGGACCTGGAGATAGGCATCAGCAAGAGACCCCTAGTCATACAGCATTCAGCATGAAGACTGAGAACCAGCATTCATGCACACATATTTATACCCCCCAGAATAAACAGGACAATAGGGAAGTTAGTTGCTGATGTCATTGGTTCCCAGGGGAGAAGCATCTGTTGCAGCACATTTAACAGGCTGGTTCAAATAGACTCTCCCTGCCTCTAACAGCTGGGGATCTTTCTCTTCATGCCCCCTGCAACATCCTAACAGTTGTTCCTGAAATATACATTTTGATGCTTGTAGGTTCTGTGATCCATAACTCGAGTTTGCATGATGCGACCTCCCCACCGATAACACCGGAATACTGTAAAAAGAATACGCATCAGTACCAAGACCAAACATGACTTGTTTAGCATGTATAATACCTTAGTTAGCAAATCTCTTTATTTCTCAGCATTTAAACTAACTGAACCAACTTAAATCATACACTTTAAAGCTTATTGAACCTTATGTGTGTGTGTGGGTATTGAGGGTTTGATATAAGGATGCTAGTTAACTTGGGGCAGATGCGTGCGCATAAAGCTAATAAAACAGCGGTTTCATACAAAGTCCTATGCATTCGCTAATTTGCGACTAGTTAACAGCGCAATTGTGCAAATTAATGTGTGTATGAGAAATGGTGAAAAATGCAATCGCTTGGTGCTATTAGTATCATCGCCACATGTACTAAAATGTGAGTTTATCTAAAATGGCGCTTAGGCGGCAATTCACAAAATGGCGAATTGCGATCTCATTTTCAAGATGGCGTCTTGCGGTCAGTAGCAAGATGGCGTCACCGCGATTACATTTTAAACTGAACTTGTCTCAGCCAATTATTCAGCTTTGACAGTCCACCCTTTGATAGCAAACAACATGCTATCACAATCTGCTATTAGAATTTAATTTAGGGTTACATTTACATATTATTTGGTGTTATTATGGGATGGCACAAGGTGGTTCTTAATCCATCAATAATGTGTCTCTGGGTGGGGACATAAAACTACTATTATACGCACACTGCGGATCTTGGAAAATCATGTGAAAGGTGTGGGAATGCACCAGTCTTATAATAGCAGTCTTGAAGGGGAGTTGAGACTTTACATTATCTGAGGTGTTCTAGAAATAACATTTCAATAATACATTCTATGCATGTCTAAATATAATACATCAAACGGTTGTATTTCCTAGTTCAGGGTTGTAATGCAGTTCTATATTTACCTCGGTATACATATTGTCATTACTGACCACCATCATAGTTTCATTCTTTTATTTCACTCTGTGTTTGCATTTTCCACACTTCAACACAATAGGAACACACCGGACACATATGCCAATTATTATGATGACAATCAGTATAAGGATTAAGAATTTGCCTACGCTGGCGATCACTTCCTGGACCCATTCCCCTAGACCTGAGAACCATTTCACTGGGTTCAGCCATGAAACCCATTCTTCTATCTTCTCCCCTATTTCAGCCACTGAAGCGTTATGGTTTTTGCGAAATTCCCACTTTAGCTGCAGAATTTCATCCATCTTCCGGTCTATCACCTCCTTAGGGTCGCTGGTATCATTGGTGACATAGGTGCAACATTTTACTCCAAATTGGGTGGCCAATATTATGCAATTCCCTCCAGGAACAGCAGTTAAATAATTCAACACTAGCCTGTGTTGCACCAGTTCTTTCTTGTACGCTTGCAATTCTCTCCCTGTATACCTGAATGTGTCATCGTACATCTATTAATTTAGCAAGTTCCTGGATATATCTAAAATTTCATGTACCCCGAGCGATCCTGGTGGGGTCCAATGCGACCAGAACTTGAAAGCCAGTTGTCTCACTGATTAACTGAGTGGCTTTATGTATATCACCAGGTACCATATTTCTTTTGCCTCTCTGTTCATATTGTGTGTGAAGATATGGTGACGGTGTGTTTTTATGTATACTCAGCATTTCAACATGTGTGAGGCTCATAACTTCTGGGACTACTCTTCCCAGGTAACACAAACCTTCGGAACTCGGAGAGAGCCATTTATACGCTTTTCTTCCACAGATGAAATATACATTATCAGGGAGAACATAAGGAATGGTATGCATCATTATCATTAAGCACATTTCCCTTGCAAACAATCCTATTTCTGGTTCTTCCATCTGGTACATGCAAGTTTCTGGCTGTATTATTTTAGCACAATAACCATTTGGCACCTTACCAATAATTTCTTTGGTGGAACTCAATGTATACCGATACCTAAAATGTTTCCCACAAGACTTAATGGAGTGCAGCAGATCATGGTTTATGGACTCATTATCAGCTCTTTGTGAGAAGGTCATCATCTGATTATTCCCCATCACTTCCCAACTCCCGGGTTTATTGGGGTTGGTTATGTTTAGACACAAAAGTGATCTATCTACTTGAAATTGATGGAGGTTGAATGAGGTGGTTTGGATGAGAGGAATTTTCCATCCAATGTTTTCCCTTTTTGCAATTCTAAAATTTCCGTGATATTCAGCGGAAATGGCACCAACCCTGCGTTATGCTATCCCTGAGGCACATGTGAACGCACCCAGCAATCAGTTTAATTTAACACTTTGCCTACCATGCTATGATAATCCTCTACAGGATACCCACCCCAGTACGGATTATATTTAGGTTGGCACCGTTGGATACAGTTCTCATCATCTAGGGACCCACAAAGCTCACAAATACTGGAATCTTCAGACGATAAACCTCCACACCTTCCCCGAGTATCCGGAATGACAGCTCTCTTAACAATAACAGTACTAAGATTGGTCAGACACTCCCCTGATTGGCATTACACTCCTCCTGATTCCACTCCATCAGCACTGCCATCAGCTCCTGTTTCCTCAATCGGTCCCCCATCACAGACACTGGATATCCCCGGACTGACCAGGATGGTGAACACTCTAAAAGAGAATATGAAAATGAACACAGCAGGCCCGTCCATTTTCACAACAAGACCTGCAAATTTCTCTCAGTTCAGGTATCTTACTACGACCTTTTCAATCCTCCCGGAACAAGCTCGCGAGCGACAGTTCCACGCTATCAGCTTTGTCTCCGACTTGTTTCTCCACCGGTTGATTGACCTTTTTGCAGTGAGTGGAATGGACCCAGGTATCTCTCTCGGCCACCTTCAAAGATGTAGTACTTGTCAGTAGCACCTGGTGCGGACCTTCCCACCGATCAGTCAAACAACCTGAACGCAAGAAATTTCTGATCATTACATATTCTCCTGGTTCAACATCATGACAGTTCGTTTCAGGCATATCATTAGACAACAATTTCAGTTTCTGCTGCTGTTGCTTTAACTGCTTACTCATTGATATAAGATACTTCACAGTTACCTCATTGTTACCCTTTAGATCTTCCTGTGGACTTATAATCAAATGAGGTTGTCTACCGAACAATATTTCAAATGGGGACAGATTCAGAGGAGGTCTAGGAGTGGTCCTTATGCTATGTAGGACCAAAGGTAACGCTTCTGGCCATCCTAGTCCAGTCTCAGTCATGATTTTACTTAGCTTATTTTTTATAGTCCCGTTCATCCTCTCTACCTTTGCACTGGCTTGCGGTCGGTAGGGGGTGTGAAGTTGACTATTAATACCCATCAGCTTACACATATTTTGAAAAACATCACCTGTGAAATAGGTACCCCTATCACTCTCGATGATTTTAGGGATACCGTACCTGCATACAAATTCCTGAACTATTTTCTTGGCAGTAAACGCAGCAGTACTAGTGGCCGCTGGGTAGGCCTCAACCCAGTTAGAAAATAGGTCTGTGCACACTAATACATACTTAAGGTTCCTGCAGGGTGGTAATTGGATGAAATCAATTTGTATCACCTGGAAAGGTCCATCAGTCGGTGGAATGTGGGACGGTTCGGTAGGGATCGCTTTCCCTATGTTCATTCTCAAGCAGGTCAAACAGGACATTGCTATCTTTTCTGCTTGTGAAGAAAAACCTGGTGTGCACCAGTATGCCCTCACCAACCTGTACATACCCTGTTTACCCAGATGAGTCAGACCGTGTGCTGCCTCAGCCAGGCTGGGGTAATATGCCTTGGGGGCTACTGGCTTACCATGTCCATCCCTCCAGAGCCCAGAGGACTCTTGCCCACATCCCTTGGACTTCCAAATGGATTTTTCCTGAATTGAACACAAATTTTGCATCTCAATTAATTTCAGCATATCAATAGTTTGAAATGACATAATTGTTTCAGTTGGAGAAAACATTTTTAACCCTGCTGCCCATTTTGCAGCTTCATCAGCTCTGTTGTTGCCCAGTGACACCGGGTCATCCTCACATGTGTGGGCTTTGCATTTAATTACTGCCACTGCTTTGGGCAGTTGGATTGCTTCTAAAAGATGTTTTATGTGTAGGGAATGTGCAACTGGTGTGCCTGCTGCTGTCATAAAATTTCTCAGACGCCATAGAGCCCCAAAATCGTGCACCACCCCGAACGCATACCTCTAGTCAGTGTAAATGTTAGCAGATTTGCCTGCTGCCAGTTCACATGCTCTAGTCAGTGCTACTAACTCTGCCACCTGGGCTGAGTGAGGAGGACTGAGAGGTTTAGCTTCTATGATGTCTGTGTCATTTACAACAGCATAACCTGTACATAATTCACCTGTGTCTGTTTGTCTATGACAACTCCCATCCGTATAAAAAGTTACATCCACATTCTCTAAAGCTGTGTCATGTATGTCAGGTCTAGCAGTAAAGGTCTGATTCAGATATGTCATACAATCGTGCGTATCATTATGTCTGCCGAACTCACCTCCCGCCAGCAACTCCTCTCCTTCCACCCTTTGTACATCATGTTGTACATATGGTAGGTATGTTGCTGGATTCAGCGTACTGCAACGTTTAACAGTAATATTTGCAGGAGCGATTAGAGCTAGTTCCCATTTGGTGAACCTAGCCGAGGAGACATGTCTGGTTTGAGCCGAGTTCAACAGAGCAGATACAGCATGGGGAGTGTAGACAATCATATCATGGCCCAATACTACGTCCTCACTTTTACTCACCAATAGAGCAGTAGCTGCTACACTTCTCAAACAGGTGGGGAGTGATCTTGCTACCGTGTCCAATTGGGCACTGTAGTATGCTACGGGCCTACTGGCATCACCATGTTTTTGTGTAAGGACACCTGCAGCACAACCATCGGCTTCCGTACAATACAAATCAAAAGGTTTTTCATAATAAGGGATTCCCAATGCAGGAGCTCTTGTCAGACTATCCTTAAGATTAAGGAAAGCCTGTTCTGATTCCTCCGTGTGTATGACACGATCGGGCTTTGAGGAAGAGACTAATTCCTGTAAAGGTAAGGCCAAAATAGAAAAACCTGGTATCCACATTCTACAATATCCACACATTCCCAAGAAGGTACAAATTTGCTGTTGATTCTGCGGCAGTGTCATGTTTTGTATGGCCTGGATTCTATCTGTTGTGAGGTGTCGTAAGGTGCCTGGGTTAGGCAGTGTCCCAAATTTTTTACTCTGGATTGGCACGGCTGTAGTTTGTCCTTAGCCACCTTGTGTCCTGTTTGTGAGAGATGAAGTAACAAAAGTTTAGTATCATTCAAACATGACATAAACGAGTCAGAACATAGCAATAAATCGTCCACATATTGAATTAGAACAGATCCATTGGCAGGTTGAAAAGATTGTAAACAGTCGTGCAATGCCTGGGAGAAGATACTGGGGCTGTCTATGAAACCTTGGGGTAATCGTGTCCATGTGTATTGTAAACCTCTGTATGTAAATGCAAATAGATGCTGATAGTCAGGATGGAGAGGCACAGAGAGGAAAGCAGAACAGAGGTCAATGACAGTGAAATGGGTTGCATTTGGTGGGATTTGCATCAATATGACAGCTGGATTCGGCACTACAGGGAATTGGCTCTCTACTACCTTATTAACACCTCTAAGGTCTTGTACCAGCCTATAACCCCTCCCACCACTCTTCTTCACCGGAAAGATGGGACTGTTGGCTACACTAGCTGTACAAACTAAAATTCCTTGCTGCAATAATCGCTCAATTATTGGAAAAACCCCTAATTCTACCTCCTGTTTTAGTGGGTACTGGGGAATTTTTGGACCTTGCCTTCCGCTTTTTAAATTTACCATTACTGGGCTTACATTTACCATTAATCCAGTGTCCTGTCCATCTTATATATATCAATATATAACACATCCCATCTTACATAACAAGTCTCTGCCCAGTAGGTTAGTAGGAGCCGCAGCAGCCAGGAGAAAAGAATGCCTGGTATGCAACGGCCCAATAGTAACCTCTGTGGACTTTGTTAAAGGATAATGTTCCACTTTACCTGTTACACCCATTGTTGGTACTGTCTCGTTGGTCACCTGCAAATTAACGGGAGATTTTATCACCGACCTGGTCGCCCCTGTGTCTACAAGAAAAGGATATTCAGTACCAGCTACATCAACCATCATGACCGGTTCTTCCCTAGTACTTCCCATTAACCTGACCATCTGTAGACTACAGGTATGACCTGACCCCTAGCGTTGGCTACCATTCTCCAATAAAGCATTTACGGCTACAATTTGAGCTGGTGCCTGCTGAACATTTGCTGGCCTCTGTGCATATCCCTTATGGGGATATCCAGGTCTTCCCTGACGTGGGATCCCTACTCCTTTTACTGTACAGTTTCTACTTAAGTGTCCTGTTTGTTTACAGTTAAAACATGTTCGTTTTTCAGGTGAAGACATGTGGTGTTGTGAGGTTTGCGCAGAGGATAAAGGTGGTGGATATTGGTAAGGATAGGGAGGGTAAGGGTATTGTGGAGGATAAGAAGTTGGTGGATAGCCTGGGACCTGTGGTTGCATGGGGTTAGTGGGATAGAGTTGTGTTTGTTGTTGAGTGGGGTTAGTGAGAGCACATACTTGTTCAGACGTGTGTGTGTGTGTGTGCAAGTGCAAGTGTGTCTGTTGGCTGTGATGTTACCGTCATTCCCTCCAAAGCTTGTATACTGACAGCCATTAGTTTTTCGCTCTGGGCTTCTCTCTTTTTGGACATGTTTTTATCATGTTCAATGGCGGTTTCTATGAGGGTATCTATTGTGAGTCCCCGCCAGCCAGGCTGTGAGGTCTGAACCCGAGTTTTTAAACTCTCTTTCAGACCGTCCACAAGTACTGTGACTATCATCCCCCGGTGGTGAGTGCTATCTTTAATATCCTCTATCCCAGTGTACTGGGTGATAGCCTGCAGAGCCCGATCGCAATAATCTTGTGCAGTCTCACTCTCTTTCTGCTTAATGGTGAAAATTTTGTTCCAGTTAACTACTACTGAAAAATATATACCCAATTGAGTTACAATGCGGGAAATGTTACCTTGGTTTACATGGTCTGTTAAGGGAACGTCACCATCCAATACACAATCCTTGATAAATTTTGTCACGTCGGTATTGCGTGGCAGACAGGCCCTTAACACCACACACCAATCTTTATTAGTGGGCTCATGTGAACTACCCAAATTTCTCAAAAATCTTTGACATTTGGCTAATTCCTTTTTGGGATCGGGGAAATCATTTATGATGGAATTTAGTTCTGCTCTTGTCCAAGGACAATGCATTACTACTTCCCTCGTGGGCACTATACCGTTCGCGTCTGCATTTCCATTTGGAACAGTTATTGTCCGAATGGGATGCAGACCGGTAGCGCTGCTACCTTTGACCTGATTACCTGGCTGGGGGTTTAGTCTGCTGCTGCTACATATGGTATGAACAACTTCCTCTACGGGTGCAGAGGGCATTAACACTTCCCTTGCTGTTACCGATGGAGATGGCGGCACCACTCGTGATTGTGGTGATGCAGCATCTATCATCTGCACAGCATGGGAAATGGCAGACATTACAATAGGCTCATCATCCGCATCATGAACATTTTCTTTATAGTTGCTTAAGAGAGGGTACAAGTTGCTTGTTACATTTTTATGGGTATTTTTGGTAACTGTACTTGCACCTCCATCCACATAAGGTGGGGGAAGTGAGCGTGAACTGCTGGCAATACTCTCCACGATGCTACCTTGCCGCACGTGCGCGCCATTTTGCGGCTCGCCCGTATTGCAATTCAGCATCGCGGATGTATTTTCTGGCAATGTGCTCACGACGCTAGTTTGCGTCGTTTGCACATTGATAAGCCTCGCATCCCCTTCATGCTGCCACAGTTTTAAACATTCAAAATATTTAACCTTTTTCTCTCGGGAGCGCATCAAACTGATGTGATCCCGGACATTGTCTAACACATTTTTATCAAAACTACCAATTCTGGGAAATGGTCTAACACTCTTCCTCGTCATATTAAACCATAAATCACAATACCTTATTGCATAAGTACCGTCCTTGGTATGCATGATACGACGGGCTGATCCGATCGGCGCCTCTATTAGCAGCACATCATTGCCTAACATCTCTACTGTTTGCGTGGCTCCCATTCTGAGACAACTCCTATGGTTTTCAATAAAGATTTAAACCAGTGAAAGACAATCAAGACACTTTCCTGTGGACGATTTAAGTCGGCGGTGCCCACACACCTGGATAAGATTTAGTAAGGCAACTTCCACACCTGGATAAGATTTGAAAAAGGCAACTTCCACACCCGGATAAGATTTAGTAAGGCAACTTCCACATCTATGAGAGTTTATACATCGGCTGCTCTCACGCACCTCTCTACAACAAAGACAACATGTACACCTGCTACTGTGTATAGAACGGTAAAGCTGCTTACCGAGTGGCTAGACTAACCCTTGCACCTAGCCCTTAAGGATCATATGATACCCTTAACTTTGTTCAACAAATATTCACTGTTACACACTTTTTTCCTGCGCAGAAAAATACACGTTAACCCAGATATTGGTAATAGAAAAAAAAATGTAAACCTCAATGGCTTTGTTCAAACATGTGGCAGCACAACCGGAAGTATGTATACGCTATTGTCGCATACACAATAATGCGACTACCACACAACCGTATGCAATGGCTTTTTTTAACTGCGTACACAAAAGTGCGTCTTTTTGCTATGCGCAAACCTGCGACTTAGTCGCGTTCTCAGTACTGCGACACCCCTTTAAACGTAAGGTTCTATCAACAGAGGAAAACAAACTTTTTCCTCTCTTGTCCCTGAATTCTAGTCAGCTTCCTTGATTCACACGGAGATGGATATCGATCTCTCAGCACAAAGCAGTTGCAGGCAAACCCTGCATGTGGCCACTCCACCCTTTGCTGAAATATCGATGGCCGTATGTACCGTGTAAGCAGGTAAGTGACTTCACTACGAGCCCCCAACTAACGATACTGGATCAGAACCTCTATACACACCTTCCTATACCTTGTAATGTCCTGCCTATACCTTCTAAGGATGATGCTAATTTGTGTACGCAGTCATACTATAAATAAAGACTTAGACGTGGAATCTGTGGTTCCAAAGCACAAGTGTTATTCAGGTAAAAGTTCAGACAGTTACACGCAATTGATCTAGACACAATTTAGGCGCAAAAGGAAAAGTATACAGACCCAAGTACAGTATACATACGCAGGCGCTTCCGGACCCGGAGATACGCATCAGCAAGAGACACCTAGTCATACAGCGTTCAGCACGAAGACTGAGAACCAGCATTCATGCACACATATTTATACCCCCCCCAGAATAAACAGGACAATAGGGAAGTTAGTTGCTGATGTCATTGGTTCCCAGGGGAGAAGCATCTGTTACAGCACATTTAACAGGCTGGTTCAAATAGACTCTCCCTGCCTCTAACAGCTGGGGATCTTTCTCTTCACGCCCCCTGCAACATCCTAACAGTTGTTCCTGAAATATACATTTTGTTGCTTGTAGGTTCTGTGATCCATAACTCGAGTTTGCATGATGCGACCTCCCCACCAATAACACCGGAATACTGTAAAAAGAATACGCATCAGTACAAGACCAAACACGACTTATTTAGCATGTATAATACCTTAGTTATCAAATCTCTTTATTTCTCAGCATTTAAACTAACTGAACCAACTTAAATCATACACTTTAAAGCTTATTGAACCTTATGTGTGAATATGTAATGTGTGGGTATTGAGAGTTTGATATAAGGATGCTAGTTAACTTGGGGCAGATGCGTGCGCATAAAGCTAATAAAACAGCGGTTTCATACAAAGTCCTATGCATTCGCTAATATGCGACTAGTTAACAGCGCAATTGTGCATATTAATGTGTGTATGAGAAATGGTGAAAAATGCAATCGCATGGTGCTAATAGTATCATCGCCACATGTACTAAAATGTGAGTTTATCTAAAATGGTGCTTAGGCGGCCATTCGCAAAATGGCGTCTTGCGATCTCATTTTCAAGATGGCGTCTTGCGGCCAGTAGCAAGATGGCGTCGCCGCGATTAAATTTTAAACTGAACTTTTATCAGCCAACTATTCAGCTTCGACACATGACATCACTAGTAAACCAACCATGAACGCCATGGCTATGATTTCTATACATTAGTTTTGATGTGGCCCATTATCTGATGAAAAATAGTGAATGCATGCCTCTCTACTGTCCTTATTTAGTCAGTTTAGTTTTTAGAAAGTTCCAGTTTCAGGGCTCTGCCCCTCTGTCCTGATCAAGACAGCTTTTGGGAGGTATGTTCTGTTCACAGTAGGGATGAGCACGTTTGAATCTCAGAGATCCGAACCTGCCCGAACTACAAGGATCTGAGGCAGATCCGAGTCAGCTCGGGTTTTCCCACCTGACTCAGATCTGAAAACGAGGCAAAACGTCTTCATCCCACTGTCGGATTGTCATGGGTTATGGATTCTATAAAGGTCCCGTGATCGCCGCCATTTTTTCATTCCGGCTGTGGAGAGTGAAGAGGGAGGATGGAGGGAGCTGGGATCTGTGCTGTTGCATGCTGAAGCTGTGCATAGGTGCTGGCTACTTTTGTCAATTTAGGGGCTGGCTGTTGTCCTGTCCATAAGGGTTGGCTGTTGTCCTGTCCATAATGGCTGGCTGTTGTCTATAGAGGGGCTGGCTGGCTGTTGTCCTGTCCACAGGGGCTGGCTAATGTCCTGTCCATAGGGGCTGGCTGGCTGTTGTCCTGTCCATAGGGGCTGGTCGGCTGTAGTGCTGTGTTGTCCAGGGGGTGCTCTGTCTTTCAGGGGTGCTCTTCACCCACCCCCAGTGTGAAAAAAAAATAAAATTGTGTGTTAGCCACACTTGTCATCAGTGCAGGGGTGCTGTGCTGCTGTCTGTTAGGGGGTTGCTGCCTCTTTCAGGGGTTCACCCCAGTGTTAAAAAACAAATAAAAAAATATTTTGTGTGCATGTTAGCCACACTTGTCATCATCGTAGGTGCGCAGGGGTGCTGTGCTGCTGTCTGTCAAGGGGCTGCTGCCTCTTTCAGGGGTTCACCCCAGTGTTCCAAAAAAAATAAAAATGTGTGTATGATTGTGTGCGTAGTAAGTATGGAAGTTGTCACATGACCAGAGAGCAGGATCCACATACCAGTCTTGTAGCTGCCGGCTCTGTCACGATGATGCAAGACCGTCAACGTTATTTATGAAGGCCGATGTACCAGTCCAAAAAGTTAGGCTAAAAAAATCATCTTTTACCCTGTTAAAGCAAAAAAAAAAAAATTAAAGCTAAGTCAGCTCTAGAGAAACAAAACATTGGCAATATGCCATTCACACCACGATTGGCAAGGAAAGGATAAGGTATTGGCCTGTATTTATGATGACTGATGGTTGTAATGATAATTTAAGCCCCTGTGCTTGTAGGAGAGGTACAAAAATAATAAAAATTGTTAAGACGAGTAAGACACCGGAACCAACTGTGTGCTCTGAAAAATCACAAATCCCAGAGGAGAGTCCAAGTGTGTCTGCTGTTGCCATGTGTGAGCCTGACCTTTCTAGTAATACTGTACTTGAAGAGGATCCTCCTTCCACCATTTGTGTGCTTTCTGACGTAGAAATGGAGGATGCCTCTATGGAATTGCACGAGGAGGATATTTATCTAGTTGGCGATAACAACAAAGATGATGAGTATGTTGATGATGAGGATGTTGATGGCGAGGATGTTTGTGTAAAAACTGTAAATCAGGCAACAATTGTTGCCCATGGTGGGAAAAATCCCATTGTTGCCATGCCTGGGCAAAGGACTAAAAAATCCACTTCCATTGTGTGAAATTATTTCCACCCAAATCCGGACAACTTTTGCCAAGCCATTTGTAACAATTGCCAAGTAACAGTGAGTAGAGGTAAGGACCTTACACATCTTGGAACCTCGTCCCTGTTACGTCACATGCAGTGCATTTATCAAATTGGAAAGGGTATTTCAAATTCTAAAACTTTGGGGGAAAAAAAAAAAACAATCAGTCCAGTGTCACCTTGCTGCTCCCTTCTATCTGGATCCAAGCACCTGCAATCTCCACCACCAACACCTGCATCATCATCAACTTCCTCATTCGTTATCGGAAGTAGTCCTGCTGCATCCAATTTTGTGGATGTGGATGTGGTTTGCATAAATTTGCCACCAATGGCAGCAGTTCCTGCTCACGATAAAAAGAAAGCCAGAAAAGCCACATCTTGGGTGTGGAATTATTTTAATGTTAATTCTGACAACAGGCATCTGTTCCATTTGTAAAACTAAAGTTAGCAGAGGAAGGGACGTTAACCATCTAGGCACCTCCTCCCTGTTGCGTCATTTGCAGCAAGTTCATGCAATTTGTTTAACAAAATGATAATAATTTGAAAATTAATAACAAGCAGTCCAGTATCAGCTACCAGCAGATTGGACCAGCACATGCAATCTCCACCACTAATTGAAGATAATCCTTCCAAAAGATGTTTTTTGGGGGCCCAAACAAACCATGGAGTTCAGCCACGAAAGTGTCAGTCCTAGTCGCTAAAGTGCTTGGTTTGTTAAACTGTGCATGTCCTTTTTTAATATCCCACATAAGAGTGGGTGGGAGGGACAATTCCATCTTATACCTCTTTTCTTTACATTTTGCACAATTTGGGGCATTCCCTACTGACATTATTATATTTTATTAAACTGCCATCCTGTCTGCCAGTGCTTTGTGGCAAAGTTTTATAGATGCCCTATATTTTTTTAAACTGCCATGAGTTTGTGCCACTGCTCTGTCGCTTAATTTAGCCAGCCAGCTCGCTGCAGCCTTTGGCCTATATTGGTGAAATATAGCGAAATCAATATTGTGAGCTGTGAGATGGTTAAAATGCATGGAAATGCCTGAAAATGATTGTTATGAAGGTTAATAATACTGTAGGAACAAAAATAGGCCCAAATGATGTGGTTTTAGCTGTTTATATCATTTTTTGGAGAAAATACAGATCCAAAACCAAAAACGAAAAATAACAATAAAAGGAAAAAGATCCAAAACCAGATCCAGATCCAAAACCAGGGGAGATCCAGATTCAAAACCAAAACCAAAATACGGGGGTCGGTACACATCTCTGGTTCACAGCTGCTCTGCACAGAAAAGCAACTATGAATGGGTGCTGTGTGCTCCTGCCACTTGCGGGATATTGTTAGGGAAGATGATGGGGCAGTTCAAGTCTTCAGGGAGTGGTGTACATTCACTGTGATGCATGAAAATGCCGTATATGGCAGAGGACCTGTATTTATCCAACCACATGCCTAATGCTGGGTATACACCTGGGCGACGTACCTGCCAACCCAGGGATCTGCAGACCGAGCGGGCAATTGGTGAGAGGAGGAAGAGGACAGGGCCTACAGTACCTGCAGCTCTCTACTGCACAGCTGCTAGCACAGAAAAAGACAAATCACAGGTGCACAACTCCAATTATGCAATAACATTTTGCAAGTAATAAATAGAGGTTTTTAGCATAATCATGGCCAAGGTTATGGGCCTACCCACCATGTCCAGGTAACCTCTGTAGGGTAGGTCCCTAACATACAGGGGTTCAAATCCAGGGCGCAGGACACCACCAAACCAGCTCAGCCGAGTCACCGCAGGGCATCGCTCTAATGAGAAAGGTGAAGTGTAAAGTAAGATAGGTAAGAGCAGCTTCGGCTGCATATATAGGATGGAGAAGTGAAAATACAGATATAAAAAAAAAAAACAGTAAAAGTGTTAAAATGTGCAAAAAAAGGAAAAATGTGTTACAATATAATGCGATGCTCTGAAGCAGACCAACCAAAGCAATCCAGGGGACCCATGCCCCAAAAATCAACCCAAAGTTGCACTACAGTATATAATTTGTAGGACTTACCTAAATTGTGCCTATTACTAATGTGCGTTCACAATACCAGACTCCATACTTTAAACCAATAAGGGAGGAGTGCTAGTCCAGGCTGAAGGTGTCTAATGCCTTCAGGTGTGCAAAGAAGCACACTAAATAGAGTGTATAGGAAAGGTTCGTAGACTGCACACCCTGAATATATATAATGGGAGGTGCTACCTGTTGAGACTATTAATGCAGGCACAGAAACAGACAAATCACACGTGTACAACTCCAAATGACTAATTATATATTAATACATTATGCATTAATATTTTGCAATAAATAAATAGAAGCTTTTAGCATAATCATGGCCAAGGTTATGCGCCTACCCACCATTTCCAGGTAAACTCTGTAGGGTAGGTCCCTAACATACTAGGGTTCAAATCCAGAGTGCAGGACACCCCCACACCCGCTCAGCCAAGGTACACCAGGGCATCGCTCGAATGAGAAAGGTGAAGTGAAAAGTAAGATAGGTAAGAGAAGCTATGGCTGCATATATAGGATGGAGAAGTGAAAATACAAATATAATAAACAAACAGTAAAAGACACACAGATAAAGTTTTATAATAGATAGTACTCTCCCTACTGTAAGTTATATGTATATTAGCAGGGACACCAGCCCCATCAGCCTGGGTACTAATGAGGGCATGGCCTAATCACAGGAGGTGTGGCCACAGCCCCTTAGGAAAAAAATACTATTTGCAGCGCGCTGTGCGCCGGGGAGGGGGCGCTGTGAACCCCTCAGCCCGTTGCAAATCCAGAGGGGGGGATCAGTGTGATCGCTCCCTCCCACAGACAGAGTAGAGGATAATGCTGCTGCTGCTCAGTGCAATGAGCAGTCTCCCTGCTCCCACTGCAGCCCAGCACACAGCAGCATGTCCTAGGCTGCTGACAGATAAGAGGGAGGGAGCAGCATTGGTCCTGGGCCCCTCCAACAAGCCCAGGCCCAGGTAATTAGTACCCACTCCCTCCCCCTCTCTGCACCCCTGTATATTAGAAATTACAGAGGAGATCTGTAATTATATAATATCATAAGACATAGGTTAAACTATTTATTTATTAAAACACATTTACTAATGTAAACATTAAAGTTTTGACTTCATTAATCAGGGGCGGAAATACAGGTGCCAGCACTGAAGGGGCCACACTGACCTCCTCCATTGCTTCAAGTTCTGCTTTATGTGCCCCAGAGCAGGATTAAACAGGGAGCCCACCGGGCATGTGTCACATTCCTCCCTCTTCCAGGGCCCTCACTCTGGTGTCCGGGCTCTAGAAGTGGATCTCCAGCAAGGAAACCGCCCCAATGTACAAAAAAGGGGCACGGTAGAGGAGTGCATGGTCCCTCCAGCCTTTGAGTCTGCCTGGGTGCTGATGTAGTTTTGGCAGTGAATGCAGGGAGGAAGGTGTGTGTCTGGGTGCTGCTGGGGTGTTGGCAGTGAATGCAGAGGAAAAAGTGTATGTCTGGGTGCTACTAGGGTGTGGGCATTGAATGTGGGGGTGTTTGGGTGCTGCTGGGGTGTTGATAGTGAAAGTGGGTTAGGAGGAGTGTGTGTGTGAATGATGCTGGGACTGGGGTATTAATAGTGAATGCAAGCGGAGGGGGAGCCACCAACAACTATCCAGGCTCCTGGTATGAACTTACGCTCCTGTCATAACTCATCTATTTTATATAGTTTTATATAGATATTTACTGGAGTTTATATAGATCTATAGCTTTAAACAGTAAACAGTATTGTAACAGATTGCAGAGAAAGGTATGTACAGTATGAGCTTGACAAGTGAACTCATAGTATTAACATCTTTCCACTATGTGAAGGAGACCTTATTCTTATAAATAAATAATATGAGATATGGTAAGAACTTACCCTTGTTATCTCTATTTCTACGAAGTCCATAGGGTTCCACAGGATACCTTGGGGTATAGGTGTGACGTCAGTCGCAGGGCACCAAAGAGTTAAGCTTTCAGCCTCCCAGGATGCACTGGGTCCCCCTCCTATACCCCGCCCCCGAGCCAAGGCACCTCAGTTAGTTACCAAGCCATAGGCCGGAGGAGGAGAAGGAAGAGAGAGAACAAAGATCTGGACACATACAAGAATCACATTCTCACCAGAAGGAGACGGAAAACCGGTGACCAGAGCAAAGCCCATCTGCAGCACAGGTGCGACAGGGCGGGAGTCCTGTGGAACCCTATGGACTTCGTAGAAATAGAGATAACAAGGGTAAGTTCTTACCATATCTCATATTTTCTACTTCAGGGTCCATAGGGTATCCACAGGATACCTTGGGGATGTCCCAAAGCAGTATCCTTTAAGGGTACTGAAAGGAGAATCCGCCGCCCGAAGGAAGCATCCTGAGAGGCGAAGGTGTAATACCTCACGAAGGTATGGACAGAGGACCACGTAGCAGCCTTGCAGATCTGGACTGCTGAGGCACCATGTCGAGCTGCCCACGAAGGACCCACAGACCTAGTGGAATGAGCCTTCACAGAAGGAGGGACCGGTAGGCCTTCATGAAGATAAGCTTCAGAAATAGCCATACGGATCCAGGCTGCCAAAGTTTGCTTTGAAGCAGGCCAACCCTTTTTACGGAAGCCATAGAGGACAAACAAAGCGTCCGACTTCCTAAACGAAGAAGTGCGGGCAACATAAGTCCTTAAGGCCCGCACAACATCCAAAGAGGCCTCACCCACGGAAAGACCCGGTGAATTAAAGGCCGGAACAACTATTTCCTCGTTAACATGAAACTGGGAAACAACTTTGGGAAGAAACTCGGGCCGAGTGCGGAGCACTGCCCTGTTCCCATGAAAAACCAAGAAAGGGGGTCTACAAGAAAGAGCCCCTCACTCAGAAACACGTCTGGCCGAAGCAATGGCCAGAAGGAAAACAGTCTTAGCTGTTAGCCATTTAAGATCCACTGAGCCCAGTGGTTCAAACGCCGGTCCTTGGAGAGCCCTCAGGACCACAGCCAAATCCCAAGGTGCCACAGGTGGAACAAAGGGCGGCTGAATGCGGAGAACACCTTGCATAAAGGTGCGCACATCCGGGATTGTAGCAATCCTACGGTGAAACCAGACAGATAGGGCCGAAACCTGTACCTTCAAAGAAGCAAGGCGAAGCCCATGATCTAGTCCCGCTTGCAGGAAGGCGAGGATCCGAGACAGACGAAGCTCCCGCGGTGCATAACCTCTCGGTCGACACCACTGGAAGAACGTATGCCACACACGATGGTGTATCCTCGCGGAAGACGGTTTCCGAGCTCGTAACATGGTACGCACCACAGAGCTGGAAAACCCCCGGGACCTCAGCATGGCTGTCTCAACAGCCACGCCGTTAAAGACAGCCGAGTCAGGTCCGGGTGAAGGCAAGGACCCTGAGACAGAAGGTCCGGTCGTATCGGCAACCGCAGAGGACTGTCCACGGACAGACCCTGAAGGTCTGAGAACCAGTGCCGTCTGGGCCACGCGGGAGCTATCAACAGGAGCGTCCCTCCTTCCTGTTTGAATTTCCGGATTACCCGTGGAAGGGAGACCGGAGGGAACAGGTATGCGAACCGGAACGTCCACCGGACGGACAGAGCATCCACCAAAGACGCCCCTTCGTCTCTTGTGCGAGACCCGTACACAGGCAACTTGTTGTTGTGCCGGGACGCCATGAGGTCGATTTCTGGAAGACCCCAATTTAGCACTCCCGGGATGAAGACCGCTGATATGGCCGGAAGATTGCGCTCCGCCCAAACCAGGATCCGAGAGACCTCTACGAGAGCCGCCCGACTGCGAGTTCCTCCTTGCCTGTTTATGTAGGCCACGGTGATAGCGTTGTCCGACTGGACCTGCACCGGGTGACCCTGGAGAAACCGCTGTGCCTGCTGGAGAGCATTGAAGACCGCACGGAGTTCCAAGATATTTATTGGAAGCTCCGCTTCTGTCGGCGTCCACCTGCCCTGGAACAAGTGTGGACCCGAAACTGCTCCCCAGCCCCGAAGACTGGCGTCCGTTGTCAACAGGACCCAATTTGGAGCCCAGAACGGATGTCCCTTGTTGAGGTGGGTCGTCTGTAACCACCACGCAAGGGACAGGCGAACCTCCGGGGTGAGCACAATCGTCTGGGACTTCAGAGACTGAGGCAGCCCGTTCCACTTGGACAGGATCAGGTGCTGCAGAGGTCTGGAGTGAAACTGGGTGTATTCCACCATGTCGAACACCGACACCATGGAGCCCAGTAACCTCATCGCCGAGTGTAAGGACACCCGGCGGCTGTGCAGACAACTGCGCACCCTTAACTGTAAAGCAGAGATCTTGTCCTCCGTCACGAAGATCCTTTGCTGTCCCGAGTCCAATAAGGCTCCAAGATGCAGAATCCTCCGAGACGGGATTAGAGTGGACTTCTGCCAGTTGATTAGCCAGCCGTGCCGTTGCAGCAGTGCAATGGTCAGGTCCAAGTGGCGTAACAGGAGCTCTGGAGATCCTGCCACCAATAACAGGTCGTCCAAGTACGGCAACATGCGGACTCCCTGCAGCCGCAGAGAAGCCGCCATGACCGCCATCACCTTGGTGAAAACACGTGGTGCTGTCGCCAGGCCAAAAGGTAACGCCCGAAACTGGAAGTGGTCGCTGCGGATTGCAAACCTGAGGAACTGTTGATGGCGCAAAAGAATAGGGACATGCAGGTAAGCGTCCTGTATGTCCAATGACACCATGTAGTCCCCCGGTTCCAGCGCCAGAATGATGGACCGTAGGGTCTCCATCCGAAACTTCGGGACCCGCAAAGGCTTGTTGAGTGCTTTGAGGTTGAGAATCGGACGATACGACCCATTGGGTTTCTGTACCAAAAATAGATTTGAATAGAAACCCTGGCCCCTCTGGGAGAATGGAACAGGCACTATAACTCCAGCCTGGAGCATAGTGTGTAATACCTTCCGCAGCTCCGTAGCCTTGTTCCGGTCTGATGGTAGACCCGTGGTGAAGAATCGAGCCGGGGGTCTGTGCCGGAAGGAGAGGGCGTATCCGTGGGAAACCACCTCCAGAACCCAAGTGTCTGTCGTAGTGGTCGACCAACACTGGGCGAACTGTAGCAGGCGGCCTCCCACCCTGGGATCCCCCAAAGGGAGGCCCGGACCGTCAGGCCGCAGGCTTGTCATCTGGCTTGGGGGCCGGACATCTGGTACTCCATGCCTGCTTCCGGGGCTTGGCCGATTTCTTAGGACCAGCCTGTCGCGGAAACGACTGTGGTTTGGGCCTGCCCTGGGCCACAGATGACCGAAAGGACGATGGTCCAGAACCAGAAGGAGCAGCGGCCGACAGGAGACAAGCCGATTTGGCTGCCGCCAGCGTGGCCACAATCTTATCCAGATCCGGACCGTAGAGAACTTCTTGCCAATCAACTCCGCCTGTTCGGCCGGACAGTCGGAATCAAAAGAAGCCTCTAATGAATCCGCCCAGCGCTCCATCGCTCTGGCAACCCAGCAAATGGCCATAGCCGGCCGTGCTGCCCCCCCCCGCAAGGGGATAAGCAGACTTCAGGCAGATTTCCACCTTGCGGTCCGTAGCATCCTTAAGGGAGGACATGGATGGCATCGGCAATGTGGCACTACGGACAAGACGGGTCACGTGGGAATCCACCTGTGGAGGGGATTCCCACATAGCAAAATAATTATCCGCGAACGGATAAGCCACCGCCAGGCGTCTCTGCGGCTGGTATCTTTTGCCAGGCTGTTTCCACGCCTCCTCTAAATGGTCCACCGACTGACCCAAAAGAGGAAAGACTGTGGCATCGCCCTTCACATCTTTGAAAAAGGCATATTTAGACTTAGCCGCTGGGGGAACTTCGTCCTCAATCACCAAGGCTGTGCGGACCGCCCGAATAAGTCCAGGAATATATACTTTGGACTTAGCATCAGCGTCCTTAGTATGGAGAGGTTCCTGATCGTAAGGATCCAGAATCTCCCCATCATCAGACGTCCCTTCGTCATCCTCATAAGGAGCGGACAGAGACGCCACCGGCCGTTTATGAGGCCGCATCACAGACTCCCCTTGCAATACATCCGACAAGTGCTGTACAGAACTCGTCAGGGAGTTAACCCACGCTGGCTCCTGAGAAACCGGAAGCGGGGAAATAGGGAGACTGTGGGGTACCACCAATTGTCGTTGGAAACCCTGAATGGGTGACGACACAACAGACTGCTGGGACAAACCCATCGGAGTAAACGCGGGCTGCGGAGCTAACTGGCCCACTAAAGCTGTTAGTGCCTGAGCGAAACAAGCCCAGGGCGGCTCCTGTACCGGTGCTGTAACCGTAAGAGGCCGCGCCATGGACAAACACTGCCGGCAAAGGCCCTCCGCGCTACCCTCCCCCTCCGCTAACAGTACTTTACACGTGGTACACTGTAGCTGGAGGGGAAAATCACTTTCAGACATGATGGCACCACGTATGTGACCCCTCTCACCAATTATATATTAAATAGGCGAGAGACCACCCTGCAGCACCGCACCGCAAGGGCTTAGCAGAAAGAACAGGGACAGTAATAAAGCTGACAGTTTAGAGAAGAAAAGTTACAGGCAGCGCTAGCACAGTCACATACAATGCAAAGAAAATCAATTCCTGCACTAACAGCGCTGATCACTCAACTACACAGACACAGGGCCTGGTAGGACACAGCGCTGCATACACAGACCTGACCACAGCGGAGGAGAGGTATGCGGTGGGACCCAGACCACGATGCTTCCGTCCAGTTCTTCCAGCAGCGTTCACCATGCGTTGGAGAAGATGGCCGCCGAGGAGCAGAGAGGAGGTTGGCCTGGGGGAGGAGCGCTGACACAGGGCCAGTCAGCACAGTGCAGAGAGGGCTGTGTGCAGCGGGGGAGGCGCCGGCTGTGAGACAGGGAAGGCGCGCTCCCCTGGCATGCATTTAACCCCTGGGATGCCGCAGCGATACCGCTCTGCTGCGGTCCGCTGTCCCAGGGGGTAGTGGAAGCGCAGGTTGGTCGCCTGGCTCCACGTTGCAGCCAGTCCCCAGGGAGCCCCCTGCCTGGGGACTTAGGACCATGTGATCAGCGGGGACCCACCGCGGGACCCCGCTGCTTACCTCTGTCCACCTTGAATCCGGCCATGGTCCAGAACATCTGGGGTCACCGCTAGCTGTGACCCCAGATGCCCACCAGCATCCCCGGATCAGTACCGGCATTCTGGTACCGGCGGGGTGTAGGGAAGACAGCATGGACGTCAGGACTGACTGTCCATGCTGTTCATCCAGATGTGCAGCCACAGCTGCATGAAGAAAAAGATTCAGGGGCTCTTCTAGCCCCCACTCCAACAGGTGCACCCGACTCCGGCCAGGCACCAAACTAAACTGAGGTGCCTTGGCTCGGGGGCGGGGTATAGGAGGGGGACCCAGTGCATCCTGGGAGGCTGAAAGCTTAACTCTTTGGTGCCCTGCGACTGACGTCACACCTATACCCCAAGGTATCCTGTGGATACCCTATGGACCCTGAAGTAGAAAGAGCTTTTGTTATATGTACTTTGGCATAATTAGACAATCACTCAAATCTTAGGGAGAGGAATGCTGAACATGCCATTTTGGATACAGCTCACTTCTTTGGAAATAGGACTCATTTAATATGCACATACTGTATTTGTTACTTTTTGACAGCTGTTTAATTGCTTCTGCATCAAGGCCATCTAGAGGGGTATCCTGGAATAACATTACCTATTTTATTCATTCATACTAACATATACAATAGTCGTGTCCTTACGATAAGCATCTTACAATCAAATGACACAGAGGATAGACGTGGAACAGTGCAACGCTGAGCCCCATAATAATACTTAGGAAGGAGCCCAGCCATGTTGTTGAAACCTTCCAGGGCCTCTGGTTCTTTCCTGACATTGCAAGTTCTGACGCATGTGCCCACTGTCAGTAGGGATGGTTACCATCAATGGCTACAAGCTATTCAATGGATGACCATCGATGGTTTCACAAACCGATGGTCATCCCTGTTTTGTGACTGACTGGCCCGTGGGCCAGTCAGAACCTGGGGGCAGGGCTTCGTGAGTGCCGAGGGAGGAGCTATGCTCCAATTTCCGGCACCTTTTTAAAAAAAAAAACATTCGGTTATGTTTAGACATTGATGTAGAAAAACCATCTAGTTCTCCCCCATCGATGGCAAAAGCATTCGACATTGGCCATATACCATCGATGGTTATGAATCGTCGATGGTCATCCCTAAATTTCAGTGGCGGAACTAACGGCAAAGCAGCCGGTGCATTGCATTGTACTGGGGCCCACTGCTATGAAAGGGCCCACAGCCAGTGGCAGATTGACAGATTAATATGTCACTGCAGCCACTCTGCTGTTTTGGGGGCTGTGACAAAGACGATGCAGCCCGGTCAGAAGAGGAGAGTCATGGGGGCTCTCCCCTCATCTTTCCCAGGTTCCTCCTATCTGCCTCCTGAGTGACTGGGTGTTGCTGAGTGGGAGGCGGTCCTGCTCCATCACAATCTTGTGCTTATCCCCAGTGTGAGAACCTGGGAAGGGGAGGAGTCACAAGCAGATATATTAGCTAAGGCACCAGTGGGGGTGTATAGTTCACTCTGTCTGCTGGTGTTCAAAGCTGCACACCTATCAGGGGTCTTGCCAAACCACCAACAGTCAGCCAGAAGCAGAAAAAATTGATAAGTGGCACTAGTTAGGTCTGGGAAACAGAGGAAGAGCTGGGTAGCTGCGGGGGTGCAGTATATGGAGAAATCCCACCACCGGCCGCATATTCAGTTCCCTCAACGCGTTTCTCTGCACTAGGCGGCTTTTTCAAGAGGCGGATATTTCAAGAGGCCGCCTAGTGTGAAACAGTGCAGCCAGTGCAGCAAAATAGTCCCCCCTTCCCACTGCAGACCGATACTCACTTTCCCCCTGCTGCCGGACACACCCCTTTCTTCTGTAGTGCAGCTTGTATGCCCCTTCCCCTGGCAAACTGTAACCCCATTTCCCTCTGCAGCTAGAAGCCTCTTTCTCTACAGTGCAGCCCGAATTCACCCCCCCTTCTCCGTCCTTCTGTAGACAGAAACCCACCTTCCCCTCAAGTGCAGCCCAAATCCACCCTTTGCCCAGAGGACCTCATTCAGAGTCGGTCGAAGCGGCCGCCGATGTTCGCTTTACTGCGCATGGGTACAGTTCGCAATGCGCGTGCCCAATCTAGCCTCTACCATCAGAAATTTCTCTCTCCTTGAACACAGCCAGGTCGGTAGTTTGAGTGACAGATTGAGGCGTTGTGGGTGGTAACAGGGGAAGGTGCTTGAAAACGGGGGAGTGGAGATCCGAACGCAGGCGTGCCTAATTATACAGACGGCGTTTTGTGGGAGTGCATACGGTTTATGGGAGTGCATAATTAACAAAGTAGCGTCATGGCACATGTGATATGGGAGGTTTTTACACTGACATGATCGTAGAGCTTAAGAGAGGGTATGGTCAACCTTAAGCTCTACGACCAGTTTCGATGGTTGCCGATGGTCTCGATTAATCCTTATATGCCCGGAGATGACATGCAATGCGTACGAGAAGGGGGCGTATTTTTTTGTCTTCCGACCGCTTCCTCCCCTTGGTCGGCCAACTACCGATCCGAACTTATGGACGCAACTTGCGAGGAAATCATTTGCATATACGGCCCCTTTTCGCATACGACCGTGCGGCCGCTTCGACCGACTCTGAATGAGGTCCAGAAACCCACCTTTCCCTGCAGTGCAGCCCAAAACCCCCCTTTCCCCTGGAGACAGAAACCCACCACCTTCCCCTGCAGTGGAGTAAGTCAAGTAATTTATTTTAATTCTTTCACTGCCTGCCATAGTAGCCGAAAAACGTGTGTGTGACTGACAGGATGTGAGTGGACTCTTCAGTATCAGGTGCTAGTGTATAAGTAGTGCTTTGTATATTACCAGTGGTGTGTGGGTGACTGACTTGTAGCTGTTATGAGTACTGGAGGTGGGCATACGTGTTAAAAGTGGCACACTTTGTTGTGTATTATGCTAAAATCAAAATGTTCTGCCCCTAGATTTGTGAATGAGTGTTGATGGTGGGTAATAATAACTACGGGTGGTTATGACCTCCCTTCTACGGGTGACGTGGTCTGTACATTGCAGTTTGCGTTGTTTTCTGGCTGGAATTTTTTCTGATATATCCTTGAAGATTTTGTGTTTGCAAAAAAACCTCCATTTAAGGATGGGCCGATACGTATGGGCCAGTGCTCTGGACTTTCCCCCAGGCTGAAAGTCGCCAGCCAGCCCCTGCTAACCATGTCACATGGTTTTGACATCATCAGAGGTTCTTTCACCCACTTGGTTCTAGCATCTACTCTGCAGTCATCTTACAGCCTGAGCCAAGCCAGTTATGCTGTCTTAGCATGGGCCAGGACCCAAGCTCAGCAATAAGTAGTTAAAAACCAATGTTTAGACACACTGTGATTGTTCTGGTACAGTAACTTCATCATATCCCCATCCTCTGGGATGAACCGGACCTACCCGAACATAGGGGATCCGAGTCCGGCTCAGGTTTTCCCGTCTGACGAGGCAAAAATCCCACTGTCGGATTTTCGTGGGTTTGGATTGTATATAAGTCCCTTCCCACAGTGATCGGCGTCATTTGCTTGCTGAGTCCTGGGCTCTCAGGCTGTGTTTCATCCAAGGGGGCCTATGTTGTCCAATACAGGTGTGTGCTGTGCTGAGCTGTGTTGTCCAATACAGGGGTGTGCTGTGCTAGGATGAGTTGTCTTATACAGGGGTGTGTTGTGCCGGACTGTGTTGTCCAATCTAGGTAGGGTCTGCTATGCTCTGTCCAGGGGGCTGTGCTATTTATCATTGCTTTACTAATTTAGGGGTGTGCTGTGCTCTCCATCAAGGGGTCTGCTGTCAAGGGTTGAGCTGTCCATCTAGTGTGCTGTCCATCCAGTATGCTGTCTGTCCACGGGCTGTAGAAAATATTTTTTTTGTGCTGTACCCCACACTGTGATGCTGTATGCCGTATCCCCCCTTAGTGTATCTAAAATACTGTGACACTGCTAGCCATATTGCAAATGATGCTGTAGGTTCATCATACTGCAGTGTATAATAAGTATTGTGAGTTATGCTGTCGGTCAGTAATACATCAGTGTAATATATTCAGAAAAAATATTGTGACACTGTAAGTGGTAGCGCAGTGTATTATGCATAAAATATATTGTGACACTGTAAGTAGTAGTGCAGTGTGTTCATAAAAAATATTGTGACACTGTAAGTGGTAGCGCAGTGTATTATTAATAAAAAATATAGTGACACTGTAAGTGGTAGCACAGTGTATTTTCATAAAAAAATATTGTGACACTGTAAGTGGTAGCACAGTGTATTATTCATAAAAAATATTGTAACACTGTAAGTGGTAGCGCAGTGTATTATTCATAAACAATATTGTGACACTGAATCCACGCATCCACGTGACTTGGAGTCAGTTTCTTGTGACATAATAATGGAAGTGGTCCACATTATTTGTTATGCCACATTGAACAGACTTCAAGCACTCCTGTTCCTGGTTGTTAGTAGTACATATTATTACCTCTTTATTTTGGCTATTAATTCTCCAGGAGTGCAGGGCTGCATTAGACAGGGGTAGTGACATGATGTGAAGAGTGGAATGGAGGCAGCAGGAAGCCACAAACTGAGAGTTATACTGTATAGTGTTGGAAGGGTGGGGTGCTAGGAGGGGGGACAAAACATATTGTTGCACCAGGGCCCATCTCTTTAGTTCCGCCGATGCCCACTGTATATGCATTGCATGGGACACTAGAGCCAAAGTAACAATGGAGTTAATGGGACTACAGCTTCAGACCTCCAGGTATAAGTAGGTCTATCATCTTGGCAGCATGATGATGACCAGCTGCCCAGCTGATTACTTGGTCGTCCATAAATCATGGGTATTAAAATTGCATTTCTATTTTCCTCACATAATTATGCAGTTTTGATATTTGTATGTATTTAGGTAGACATTAGGACTGATAGTGTAGGGGGTGTGCCCACATGGCGCTGACCACACCCACACAGCACTGGTCACAGCTCTTCCGCTTCTCACAATAGGCCCTTGATCAATTTCATCCCCAGGCCCACGTGGCCCCTAATCTTGCCCTGCAGGAGACTACTCTCTGTTCTTTTTTTTACTAAATAGCCAGGCACGCAACGCTTTTGAGGCTATGCCAGCACAGCAGTGCAGCTGGTCCAAGCAGCCCCCGTCTCTCTACCCTAATCCCCCAATCCCTGTCTACTTTTGTCACCGGCTCTCCCCAATCCCTAATACCCGGCACCCTGCCTCCTTCTCCTGTCCCATGGCTTCTCTCCACCACTAATACCAGACTCCTCTCCTCCTCCTGTCCCACGGCTCCCCTCCACCACTAATACCAGGCTCCCCTCCTCCTCCTCCTCCTCCTCCTCTCCCATGGCTCCGTTCCACTACTAATACCAGAGTCCCTACCTCCTCCTGTCCCACAGCTTCCCTCCACCACTAATACCAGGCTCCCCTCTTCCTCCTGTCCCATGGCTCCCCCCTCCTCCTGTCCCATAGCTTCCCTCCATCAAAAATACCAGGCATTCCTTGACTTCCTCTTGCCCCATGGCTACCCTCCTCCACCTGTCCCATGGCTCCCCTCCACCACTAATACCAGGCTCACTTCCTCCTCCTGTCCCACGGCTCCCCTTAACCACTATTACCAAGTTCCCTTCCTCCTCCTGTCCCACAGCTCTCCTCCTTCTCCTGTCCCATAGCTCCCCTCCTCCTCCTGTCCCATGGCTCCCCTCCACCACTAATAGTAGGCTTCCCTTCTCCTCCTGTCCCATGGCTCACATTCACAACTAATACCAGGTCCCCCTACATCTCCTTCTGTCCCATGGCTCCCCTCCACCACTAATACCAGGCTCCCCTCCTCCTCCTGTCCTACAGCTCCCCTCAACCTTTAATACCAAGTTCCCTTCCTCCTCCTGTCCCACGGCTCTCCTCCTTCTCCTGTCCAATGGCTCCCCTCCTCCTCCTGTTCCACGGCTCCCCTCCACCACTAATGGCAGGCATCCCTCCTCCTCCTGTCTCACGGCTCACCTTCACAACTAATACCAGGTTCCCCTCCATCTCCTCCTGTCCCATGGCTCACCTTCACCACTAATACCAGGTTCCCCTCCTCCTCCTGTCCCATGGCTCCCCTCCTCCTCCTGTCCCATGGCTCCCCTCTTTCTCCTGTCCCATGGCTCCCCTCCTCCTCCTGTCTCATGGCTCCCCTTCTCCTTCTGTCCCAGGCTCCCCTCCACCACCAATAACAGGCTCCCATCCTCCTCCTGTCCCTTGGCTCCCCTTCTCCTCTTGTCCCATCCCCCCCACCTTCACCACTAGTACCAGGCTCTCCTCCTCTTCCTATCCCACGGCTTCCCTCCACCACTAATACCAGGCTGCCCTTTTCTTCCTGTCCCACAGCTTCCCTCCACCACTAATACTAGACTCCCCAGCTCCTCCTGTCCCACAGCTCCCCTCCACCACTAATATCATGCTCTCCTCTGCTTCCTGTCCCACAGCTCCCCTCCACCACTAATACCAGGCAACCATTTTCCTCCTGTCGCACAGCTTCCCTCCACCACTAATACTAGACTCCCCTCCTCCTCCTGTCCCACGGCTCCCCTACACCACTAATACCAGGCTTCCCCCCTTCCTCTATTCCACAGGAACCCTCCTCCTCCAGTCCCATAGCTCCCCTCCACCACTAACACCAGCCTCCTTTGCTCCTCCTCTCCCATAGTTCCCCTCCTCTTCCTGCCCCATGGTTGCCCTTCACCACTAATTCCAGGTGCCCCTCTTCCTCCTGTTCCATGGCTCCCCTCCACCACTAATACCAGGCTCCCCACCTCCTACTGTCCCACGGCTACCCTCAGTCACTAATACTAGGTTCCCTATTAGGTTTCTACTCCAGTCCCATGGCTCTCTTCCTTCTCCTGTCCCATGCCCCCCCTCCTCCTCCTGTCCCACGGCTCCCCTCAACCACTAATACCAGGTTCCCTTCCTCCTCCTGTCCCATGGCTCTCTTCCTTCTCCTGTCCCATGCCCCCCCTCCTCCTGTCCCAAGGCTCCCCACTAATACTGCACATCAAAGAAGATGAGGAACTGCAGCCTGAGCACTGACACCCCCCGGCCAGCTCACACAGAATAAGACAGAAGATTTCACAGGTAGAATAGGATAATTCCTTGAGCATTTTTGTTCAAAGGTAAGAGAAAAATCTTTTTGGTATATTTTTAAAATGTATTTATTGATTTGTGGTTTGCTACAATAAAATTCTGTCATTTGGGGTCCTATCTATCAAGATGTTTACAGTTTCTGCATACTTTTATGAATTGTCGCTATGTACTAACAGCAAAATGCAGGAGTTTCCACAGAAATCTCTTTCAAAAGGCTAATTAGCACTGCAGACCGCAGTCCCCATTATTATAAATAGGGACTATGGTATGACCTTACATGTATGTACCAAACTCCAAAAAGCTAAGCTTTTCGGAGTTTGACCCCTTTGTTTAACGTCATCCTCAGATTGCATAAACTGCTTTATGTCTATGGAGGCATATTTCAAGGATATTTGATTCCCTCTCCTGCAGCCTCCATTCAGCTCCAGAAGCTGACATTGTGCGCATGGGCAGTGTCTGATTCCCCTTAGGAGTCTGTCCATGTGAGTTATATTTAGTACATAGCAGGGATAGTCATGTAAAAAAAAATAATAATAATAGTAATAATACTAATAAATAATAATAAACTGTCCTGTTTTTTGCTGGACAGTCCCAATTTAAGGCATTTGTTTGGACAATTGAGGGGGTAAGTATTCTACAGGTATGAATAGGTATACGTTATTAAAAAATAGCAAAATAGAGAATAGGATGGATGGTGGTTAAGCATCTCAGAAATGCTAGTTGCGTATCCATGATCAATATTTAAACCTTCTTATGATGGTAAACACCCTGTTGCTCCTGTTCATGTGGACAACAGAGAGGTACATATGGTGCTACACTAAACATATGCTTTATTCCAAGAATGAAGCATTTTGTTTTTATTATTATTTTTTATATCTGTTCTGGTAACATGTCTGGAGATGGGCTGCCACTCATGGGCTAGTACTTTATACATGCCCTCCAGGCTAGAATTTGCCAGCCAGCCCCTGGCTTCTGCTCATGTGCAGCTGGTGCCATCCTTACTGTGTAGAGTGCACAATACTGTATGGATAGAGATGCACAGTACTTAGCCCTTGAAGTGAGACACCTAAATGCTGCTGTTATCGCCTGAAATAACGCTATTCTTCCTACCACTGATAAAACTGTGTTACCGCTGTCATCTGTTTGCCTCTTGATATAAATGAACCCAGCATCCTGGTTAAGGACTCTCTGTGTGGCCTAACTGTCACTTTCACATTCCGCCTGGCACTTATTGTGACCACCACCCCAATCGGCTGTATCAATAATTTGGAGTCGGAAGCAGACGCATCCATATCTGCATCTTTTGCCGCTGTAGTATCTGCGACTTTATGATAATGCAGCTAAAAAGCCTATACCTGGTATACAGCCATATGTCCGAATGTGCAAGAGGTGGGACGCCCACTTTGAGCAACTTTAGCCATGCAAATACCAATTGGTGCATGATTGGTCGCAGCATCAAAACTTGTACCAGCCCTATGCTAGGTGCAGATTCTCCATTGGAGTATGGCTTTCAATGTGAGCAATGGAGCATCTTTGTACGATACCACATTCAGCAAGAAGCCCGCAACACTCCCATAAGATGCAGCATCTCTGTGCATCTGATTAGCCAACCCTCTGTCACCTCCCATTGCCCAGGAACGCCCAATGCATTTCTAATACTTTTCTAATACTTTTCTGAAACAGTTCTGCACCTGGCACCAGCAGTGATTGCAACTCAGAATAAGGCCCATTATCCCGAAAAAACTTGGTGATTCCTTGCTGACAAGTACTTCACTAAGCCTAGAGTAACTCATGCAGGAGCAGATTGGGCCTATGAAAAATTTAAAGGGCACTGGAAAAAATTATGAAAGTAGCCTTGTGTAGTTGGGATCAAATCAACTATAGGTGGCACCGACACAAAGTAGGTGGAGTTAAAATAAATTGTCCCAAGCAGGGTAAAAGGAAAATACCTTAATTTACACAAAACATACAGCATCATAAAGGAAAAAATCCAAAAAAATCCTAGTAATAACCATGCAATGCAGGGACCATTCCAGTAACCACCATACAGGGAGCATCCCAGTGACAACCATACATTACAATGAACATACCAGTGACTGTCATGCAATACTGAGAGCATGCTAGTGAACACCATACAATACAAAGAGCATCTTAGTGACCTTCATACAATACACCACCATATACTGTAATACAAAAAGCACTTTTGTGACCATTACAAAATATCATCACCATTATAATGAATTAACACTTTCTCAAAACTCCTACAGTCTCAGACTAAAAACATATTACATCCCCTTATGATCATTAACTACCCTCATCCTCATAACTAATTCCCACATCATCAATTTATAACATTCATAACATTAATTAACCTTATTAGACCTTCCTAGTCTTATCAAAATACTGTAGTGTATACAGTGTGTCCATCCCTGTAAATACCCAGTGAGCATATAAAAGAGAGCCCAAAGTTCCCGTCTCTGTAAATGTGTGCCCATTGAGCCTATACTTGAATGCTCAGTGTTTCTGTCACTATAAATGTGTGACAAATGTCTCCATTCTTGCAAATGTGTTCCCAGTGTGCATATACAATCGTCAGAATACAATTTCTACAGTTTCTGATAAATCACATATGATACAATGGTAATAATGAAGGTCTTTATAATAATATACACATTTCCCAGCTGCCGTTGGATTGGTCAAATATGGTACAGCAGAAAACATGTGTAACTCCTCAGGAATATCCCCAAGCCTGGGAAGGACTAATGTTACCTCCTGTCTCTAGTGCATACCCCAAGACTAATACCACTTTCAGACAGAAAAATCCCAAAAACCCAGGTTTTTCCCGTATCGTTCAACCTGGGAATTTGCTCCTAACCCCCTTTCACACAGCACATAATTCCTGGGAAATTCCTGGGTAGACCCCTTTCACACAGAACCCAGATTATCCCTGCAACATACAGTGTGTCATAATAAATGGACTGCTTTTATGGCACACAGAGATGAGGTCATGAAAAGTGGGTGGTGTCTGCTCACTGCATACATACAATGACATAGTATAGAGGACACAAGTGTTGTTTTGCAATCAATTTTTTTATGTGAAAGGCTCATGTTATGTACATGTTATGTCACATGTAACATCTTCTGTATTCAATTTTTAAAAGTGCTTCTTTTATTTTTCAACAAATATGCATTAGCCATTAACAACATGGCCTTAATGCATTCAACAATTTAAATATATATATATATAAAGACAATAAAAAAAATAGGTTGTGTTGTCATGGAACTGAAAAATATAATAGGGGAGGCACCCCAACTATTAGAACTGTGTGGCAGGGCCAGCCTTAGAAACGACACATATACAGTATACATTTGGTAATACTGCGGCCACACATGGGAGAAAGCTCACGACTGGCCTGTTAAGTGCAGTATACAAATTTTTAAATACAAAACAAATGGAGGTAATGTGTGTACAATCTAAATTAGGTACACCCCCATATATACACATAGCTGACTTAAAGGGCACCCACACATTGCCCTAAGCTCTTGCCAGGCCTGTTAACGGCAGGATAAACAATATTGTCAAAAACAACAAGCTTCAACAAAAAATAAATATAAACTAGACAGCAAACATGTAAAACATCATACAAGTCTACAACTGTCTGTAGGCAGTGCTGACAATAGTGCTAAGTGGAGTGTTATGATGAGTGCTATCTGAATAACTATGCATTCTGCCATTCTGTGTATTAATCCCCGTGCCATCTGTATAAGTATGCACAGTGCCATATTGATTAGTGTTTCCTGTGCCATCTGGACTATTATGCACAGTGACATGTGGAGTGCTAGGCAGTGTGCCCTCTGGACTGGTATTGGCATGTGGACTGCTCTGTACAGTGACATGTGGATTACTATTCCCTGTGCCATCTGGATAACTATGCATTGTGCCATGTGGAGTAGCATGAGGTGGATTGGAGGGGTTACTTTGCATAAATGGGAGCCCTCTGCTATGCTGTTGGTAATTTCTAACAGGACCCTCAGAGTACTGAGGAGGATACATTACATAAGGCTGTGGAGTGTGTAACCTAGACACTAGACCGTTAAGGAAGGACATCTGTGCCTCTCTGTTTTCACGTGAAATTCATTCGTGTAGATCAACAAGCTGACTGACAAATTAATTTTGTAACTCTCATTCTCAAAGGAGCGCTGGATTCAGGCATCCTCCTGTGCCTGGAATTCAGCATCAGAATCTCGCAGCTGATTTACCAGGATTCTGGTCATTGTGCGCGTTGCTAGCTCCATCTTGAAGTTTTTTTCTTCCGCTCTGGTACTTCAAAGACTAGGAATAGAAGAAAAGAAAAAATACATTTACAAATGAAATCAAAGCAGTAATGTCAACATATATGTGCTTGTGGCCTACTGCACACTAGCTTCACATTGCAACAGATACATTGAGTTTGGATTTCAGCATAGTAAAATCAGCATAGTCATACTATGACAGGTCAATACAGGACAATGTTAACATTCCCAAAAATAGTGGGTGTATAGTAACTTAATGTTCCTGCGCAATGTCGGAGTCTCAGTCAGTGCAGGAGTTGGCGTCCCATCGCACTGCTTCCACTCGCCTCAACCACACCCTCAAGTGTATTGGTGTCTGGGACCCCCATGGCAGCCATTGGATCTGTGTCACTTATCTCTGTGATGTCATCAATGAGCATTGGTGGTGTCATTGGGCAGGATTGGCTGTTCTCCGGGGTAACACTTCGTGAAGATGCACAACTAGACGATGATATGGCAATGGGATTAACCAGTGCAGAATTGCCAAAAACTTCATTACACTGATCGTAGTAAACCCATTCCATTCTGGCAACACCACTTTTCCGCCTGTTATGGTCGTGAACTTTGTTGTGGTATTTGCATAGAGCTTTCAGTTTGTTCACTACCTGCTGCTGGGTCCGGACAATGCCCCTTGAGGTGAGGACCTTAGCTATGTTTGTGTAGACTATCGCGTCCTTCACTGTGCCACTGATCTGTTTGTGGATCTCCTCCTCCCCTCTGACTGCCAGCAGCTCATGGATCTCCTCATCCTTCCAGTGTGCCATGCTTATCTCTCTCTCTCCTTTTCTGTAGCACAATTGTGACATTAGACGCCAGCGCCACTGCACCGCCCGCTCAGCCAATCAGGGAGACTCAGACGCTCAGCCAATCAGCCTGTGCACCACTATCTCAGCCAATAAGCGCTGTTTACTATGCCCGGAGTTGAAAAACCCAGGTCGGCACCTTTCAGACAGCCGCAAACCCGTGTAAGACTTGGGAAAAACCCAGGTAAATACCTGGGTCGAAGTACCGGGAATTAGGTCCCGTGTTGAATCTTTCAGACAGAAAAAAAACCCGGGTCGACCCGGCTAAAGCCGGAAAATTACCGGGTTCTTTTCTCTGTCTGAAAGGGGTATAAGAAAGGGCTAACACAGCCTTTTTTACTCTCTCAGAAATACCAAGTGATAACGTGGCTTCCAGGCAATACAATGTTGCCAGTTGCCTTGCATGTTGCCTGCAGCTGATTGGGTGCCCTAAGGGCGGGAAGCCCAGATATTGAATGTTACCCTGGATTTGCAAAAGGGATATATACTGCTGCTGCATAGGCTGGGAGTGAGCAGATCCAGCATGGAGTGTATCAGCGAGGAGTGCTGGGTAAGGAGAGTTTGTGTGAAGCATTGGCCGGTGTGTGCAGCCACGGCAGTAGCTCAGCATGAAGCCTGTAATTTATGCATCAGCAGTGAGTGACGTGTGTGCAGCCGAACCAAGGACTCGGGAGACAGAGCGTCAGCCGCTTGCACCCGGAACAACAGCACAGCAGCACAATCCCTGCGGCGGGAGAGCTGCGTAAGTGGCCGAAGCAGCCCTGAGACCCGCTGGGTAGCGGTGGTCCAGGCAACTGCTGGGAAGACCGGCATCCGCCCGTCCCATGAAGATGCAAACAGGAGCCATACAGAAACCGTCTGTGGACTAAGACAATCACCCCTCTGCTTGTGATCACCCCTGTTGCCAAGGGACATCCCCCCATAGTTGTAAAACACTGGGCTGGGAGAAGCAGCAGTGACCTTACATTACAGCCTGATAATTACCAAGCAACCTTACACAGGATTAAAGGCTAGTATTCCATTACTGCAGTAGTGATTCTAATTAAATATTACAGCAAGGTATCTAGATCTATTTGTAATACTACAGTAGTGACTGACCAAATACAAGAATAATCAATATATATATATTGGAATCCATAGTGTTCTGGAAAGTGCAATTGACTTTCATTATAAACGCTTATTAATGGATCCTCAACTTCCTTTGTTTTGTGTGCTGATCAGTGAGGATTCAAGAGACATTTTATTACTACTGGATTCAATTTATGGGAACATCCAGCTTCTTGATAAATGTTTCTTTGAGATATGCAAAGTTGGTTATAAATGCACTTATAAAGTATACTGTAATCATTTACTGTGTTCTGATGTTTGTAGGAAATATTTAACTGAGGTTATTTGCTTCACTTATTAAGTATTGTTGACCTCTTTTATGTACATTTTCTAATGTCTGAAAAGTGATTGCTACTGTGATTTATAAAGTGCCTTATTCTTGAATGAGAAGATATTTGTATACCCCTGAATCTGTTTTGCACTATTTGATCTTTGATGCAAAGATGTATGTATATGTTTGGTTTTGAAACTGACAGTGTCTTGAAATGTTGAAATCTGCATATTAACAAAAATAGAGTATACAGTTGCTGATTCTTACCAACATCTTCTTCAAATAAACCAGCTTTCAATGAAGGGATCTGTTAAAAATACCTTTCGTGTAGTCCCACCTTCCTTACCTCTCTGAACCGCACCTTAGAACCTGTGCTGGGAGGAGAAATTCAAGTACCAGGTAAAGTGAGAACAATATTGTTTCAAATTACTCTGACATCGTTTACCTGGGTATTACACATGGCACTAACATCTGCAGAAGAGACAGGTCCTCAGTATCTAATTTTCAAATTGTGTCTCAACCACAAAAAGCTTGTGCGAGACAGAGACAGGCCAGCACTCCATGGCAGTACAGTGGTAAAAGGGGGATCCTACTGTGACACATGCATTGGGACAGAGACAGGTGTCAAAGTCAATTATAAAAACTAGAGAAGAGCAGGTCCGTTTCTCAGAGAACCGGACCCACCCGAACTTCGAGATCCGAAGCGAGAACCGAGCTGGGCTCGGGTTTTCCTGCCTGACTTGGATCTCAAAATGAGGCAAAATGTCATCCTTCGCTGTCGGATTCTCGCGGGTTTTGGATTCTATAAAGGTACCGGTGATCTGCGCCATTTTCACTTCGGGTGTGGATGGTGAACTGAACAGATGTGTTGCTGTCACTGTGTCAGTGTGTTGTCCAACTTGTCCTGTCGGGGTCTGGGGCTGAAGGCTGCTTCTGTGTTGTCCATAAAGGGGCTAGGGCTGCAGTATATAAAGGGGGGCTTCAGTGGGTGCTGCAGCTGCTGTGTCACTTGTGCTGTCAATCAAGGGGCTGCTGCTGTGTTATACATAAGGGCTGTTGCTGTGTTGTTGTCCTGTCCATCAAGGGGCTAGGGCTGCAGTCCATAAAGGGGTGCTGTGTTGTCCAGATGGGGTGCTCTGTCAATCAGGGGTGCTCTTCCTCAGTGTAAAAAAAAATAAAAGTGCCTTTTTTGTGTGTTAGCAATATAGCTGTGCTATTATTGTTTAGTGACACTGCCAGCCAGACCGCAGTTTATTGTCCACATATTTATGACTCTGCACTGCAGGTGGTCAGGGGTGCTGTCTGTGTTGCTCATCAAGGGGCTGCACCTCATTCAGGGGTGCTCTTCCCCAGTTTAAAAAAAATAAAAGTGCTTTTTTTTGTGTATGTGTGCGGTAGCAACTTAGCTGCGCTATTATTGTTCGGTGACACTGCCGGCCAGACTGCAGTTTATCATCCATGTATTTGTGACTTTGCAGGTGGTATGTCTGCACTCAGCAGGTGTGCTTTGTTGTCCATAAAAAAGGGGTGCCGTCTGTGTTGTTCATCTGTAACGTTTGCCTAGCAAGAGTGAGTAGAGGTAAAGACCTTAACCATCTAGGAACCTCCTTCCTGTTACGTCACTTGCAGCCCATTTATCAAATTCCAAAGTATTTGCAAATTCAGATACTTTGGCTAAAAATGTAACAATCAGTCAGGCATCACCTAGCTTCTCCCTTCTCTGTTAGATCCAAATGTCTGCAATCTCCACCACCAGCACCTGCATCATCATCAACATCCTCATTCGTGATCAGAAGTAGTCCTGCTGCATCCAATTTTATAAGCAAGATTGACTCCTCTCCGTGATTCCTCAGAAGGATCCTTGAGTGCTACGCCTGCTGCTGCTGCTGTCGCTGCTTTGAGTGGATCTTAATTCCAGAAGGGGACCAAGAAGAAGACTACTTTTAGTAGTTTAACAAAACAATTGACTGTCAAACTTTCAAGAGGGAACAATTAAGACAGCAGTCACCCAGTAGCACAGCGAATTACTGACACCATAAAAGCTATGCTGGTATTAGATGTGCGTCCAGTATCCACCATGAAGTGGTTTTAGACAGTTAATTGAGGTCCTGTGTCCCCGCTACCATGAGTCTTCTAGATTCCACTTCATGAGAACAGCAATTCCCAGTCTGCACAAGGACATTAAAAAAACCTCATTAGTGTCCTCTGAAATGCTGTTGTACCCACTGTCCACTTAACCACAGATATGTGGACAAGCGGGACAGGACAAACTAAAGATTACATGACTGTGACAGCCCACTGGGTAGGTCTATTGCCTCCAACAGTGCAAACAGCAGCAGCATCTAACAAATGCCAGTGTCAGGGTTCAGCCTAGGATCGGCCTCTCTCACCTCCTTGCCGGCTTCCCCTGACTTCCTTGCGGTCAGACGTCTGGTGCAGTGATGGATGTGGGCTGAGTATTCTGCCTTAGGTGCTTTTTGCAAGCTTCCATGGTCGGCTGTGTGTGCTGGGGATCGGAGTTCCCATCATGGGCGCCGCCATGACAGTTCCTCTCATGTGACAGTACTCCTAACCTATGGTAGCATGATTTCAGTCAGCTGATGCTGTGCTCCAGTAATCTGCTACCCCTGGGTATAAATCCACCTCCAGAACTCCAGGAAGATCCTGTTCAACTTCGTTATTCCAAGTGCCTGTGTTACTCCCACTGTTGCTCTGTGCTAAATCCTTCAGCGTGTTGCTTCAGCCTGCTCACAGTTTCCCAGTTTCCTGTATTAGCTTCCATGCTAAACCTTACTCTGAGACTTTAGCTTTCTCACAGTACTTCAGTGTTTCATGTCCCTTCCCTGTGTGTCTTTGTATATGTGCTGCTAATTCTATTGCAGCTTTCCTGTGGCTATTACCCTGTATCACTGAAGTGTCAGAGTACCTGCTGGTATTAATTAGCTCACAGCTGGTCCTCCCAGCACATGTCTGTGTCAATCTGCTCTGTGTCTTGTCAGTGCAAGTCTGCACTTGCAGTTAGCACTCTCCCAGTGTATGCCTATCTTCTCTATATGTCTTGTCTGTGCAATCTGCATCTGCATATATAATTATTCCCAGTATTTGGCCTTTGTCCAGTACCACATTTCTAGCATTCCCAATATATTCCTTGAGTCCACTCTACTCTTGTATGTGCAATCCCTAGTATATGTTTGTGTTTTCCTGCATATTTAGCAAACTCCAGTACCTGCCTGTGTCCACATCTCCCTGAGCTGCTGAGCTAGTCAGCTCCTGGATTTCTTAGTGATTCTTAGTACATTCTCAGTAATCTCATGCAAGCCGGTGATCAAGATTTCTAATTGTGTTCCAGTGTATCTCCAGTGTTCTAGCAATAACTTAACGTAATATAGTTTCCGGTCTTCTGCCATTCCCAGGTACCTGTCCTGAGAGCCGCGACCTGCTCACATGGTGCAGCGGAAAACCAAATCCCAATTGGAGGGGTCACTGGAGAAAACCACCAAGCCTCTGGGCAGGTCTAGTCGAACCTGGGTTCGGCCGCAAATAGGAGACCTAGCCACAGTCACTCCGATAGTCACCTGAACCCCCCGGCTCACCGTCCTCCACAGAGGATCACTTTCACCGGATTGTGACAGTTTGAACAGCCTAATATGCAAGCCGCCGGGTTCCAGGTTGAAGCAGGTTTTCAGGATTTACTCTTTCGTGTGTCTGCACAGGAGACAGCTTTGTAATCCGTCAGACAGCAGCTGCAAGAACTCTCTAGACAAATGACGGTTATTCATTCAGTTCTAGCTGCTTTGTCCCCAGACACACCACAAGTTCCGCCAGTGAATTCTCCACAGTTTCGTTCCGAAGTTTCAATTACCCCTACAGATGAAAAATTTTCTGTGCAAGCTAGTGAACCTCTCAAGTGTCCTCTAGTTCCCCAATTTCCTGATATTCGTGACCCTGAACCTTTCAAGAGTTTCTACTGGCTTCTAGAACAACTACAAAATCTCCGTCCCAAAATTTTTCAAGTTATTTCCAAGCTTTCTAGTGCTACTCCTGACTTGACTAACAGCTTTTCCAAGCAAACTAAAGTAAAGCATCAAAGTTACCTGCGCCCTAAACTTACTGAGGTTGAACGTCAGCGACGCCGGGAACTGCATCTGTGTTTATATTGCGGTTATGACGATCACTTTCTTAAGGACTGTACTCTGCGCCCACTGAGAAGTGGGGACAAGTGTGTGACTCCTAATGTCTGCGTTTTCAGTTCTCCCCATCATCCATCAGTGATTCCCGTTTCTTCAGTTACAGATAAGGAGGTGATGTCCACTAAGCAAAAGAAAGTTCAAGTTTTCGATTGGGGCCCTGCTACAAGATGCTTCAACCCTCGTCTAAGAAAGATTGGGAGGATATTTCAACCTTCTAAAGTCAGGGACACTACTTATTCCACTTTTGCTGGTCACGGCCCGGATTCCATTTCCATCAGTCCCAGCCCGGATTCTGCCCCAGTCTGGATTCTGCTTTTCCCAATACGGGACTCCAGTCAGTAGCCCCAGGAGGGGTCTCAACTTCCTTACCCCAGCAGGGGGTCTCAAGTCTCGCACCCCAAGAGGGGGTCTCAAGTTCCACGCCCCGGAAGGGGGCCTTCATTTCAAGTTTCATACCCCAGGAGGGGGTTTCAAATCTCTCACCCCAGAAGAGGGTTACAAGTGTTGTACCCCAAGAGGGGGCTTTCATTTCAAGTTTTACGCCCCAGGGAGGGATCTTCATTTCGAGTTTCATGCCCCAGGAGGGGGCCTTCGTTTCGAGTTACACACCTCAAGAGGAGGCCTTCGTTTTGAGTTTCATGCCCCAGGAGAGGGCCTTCGTTTCGAGTTTCATGTCTCAAGGGGAGGCCTTTGTTTCGAGTGTTATGCCCCAGGAGCGGACCGTAATTTCAAGTGTTACTCCCCAAGAAAGTGTCTCAAGTTCCATACCTCAAGAGGGGGTTCTGAGCCACTCACCCCAGGAGGAAGTCTGTGTTCTTGCATCCCAAAAGGGTGTTTCATATTGTGTACCCTGAAAGGAAAAGCCAAGTCAGCTTCCCCAGAAGGGGGTTTTAGGTCCCATACTCCAACAAGGAGTGTCAAGTTCTGTACTCCAGGAGGGGGCCTTGAGTCTCTCACCCCAAAAGAAGATTTCAAATCTTGTTTCCCAGGAAGGGGCCTCAAATGCTATCCCCCAGGAGGGTGTTTCTAGTGTTATACCCTAAGAAGGGATTTCAAGAGTCACGCCCCAATAGGAAGTCCTCATTTCAATTTCTTTACCCCAGGAGGGGGTTTCAAGCCTCTTACCCAGAGAGAGGGTTCCTAGTGTCCTTCCCCTAGAGGGGACTTCAAGTGTCTCACCCAAGGATGGGGTTCCCAGTGTAATACCCCAGGAGGGGATTTTCAGTGTTACGTTTCAAGAGAAAGTTCTTGTTTCAAGTTCTTCACCCCAGGACAAGGGTCCAAGTATCCTACCCCAGGATGGGGTTTCCAGTGTTTTACCCCAGGAGGGGATTTCAAGTGTTACATTTCAAGAGAAAGTCCTTATTTCAAGTTCTTCACCCCAGGAGGGGGTTTCAAGCCTTGCACCCCAAGAGGGGGTTTCAGTTTCCTCACCCCAGGAGGGGATTTCAAGTGTCTCAACCCAGGATGGGGTTCCCAGTGTTGTGCCCCAAGGGGGAATTTCAAGTGTTCTTCTCCAAGATGGGACCTCAAGTGTCTCACCCCAGGATGGGGTTCCAAGTGTTATACCTCAAGATGGGATTCCCAGTGTTATACCCCAGGAGGGGATTTCAAGTGCCTCATCCCAAGATGGGATTCCCAGTGTTAAACCCCAGGAGGGGATTTCAAGTGCCTCATCCCAAGATGGGGTTCCCAGTGTTATACCCCAGGAGGGAAATTCAAGTGCCTCATCCCAAGATGGGGTTCCCAGTGTTATACCCCAGGAGGGGAATTCAAGTGTCTTACCCCAGGATGGGGTTCCCAGTGTAATGCCCCAAGATGGGGTTCGTGGTGCTATTCCCCTGGAGGGGACTTCAAGTGTCTCACCCCAGGATGGGATTCCTAGTGCCATCCCCCAGGGGGGGATTTTGAGTATTACATTTCCGAAGAAGAGTTCAAGTGTCTTACCCCAGGAGGGGGTCTCAAGTCTTGTACCCCAAGAACAAGGGTTTCCAAGTGTTACTCCCCAAGAAGGGGGTTCAAGCATCATACCTCCAGAGGAGGTTTCTAGTTATGTACCCTGGCAGGGGGTATCAAGTCTCATAGTCCAGGGGAAAGTCTCAGGTTTTACATCTCAAAAAGGGGTTTCAAAATCTGTATCCCAAGGAAAGATCTCCGGTTCTTTACTCAAGGAAGAATCTTCTAGTGTTGTGTCAAAGTCAAATGCTTTAGTGCCCAATCCGTTAAGAGGTTCACAAGATGATGCTACCACTACATTTAAAGGTATACTTCAGGATCCATCTGATGTTTCTATGTCCATTTTTTTTATGGAGATATAACGCAGTATTATGCTTTGGTGGATCATTTCATTGCTATTATGAAATCCTCTCCATGGTCTGAAATCAAGCCTACTAATGTAGTAAAATTTATAATTTCATCTTTCCGAGGTAAAGCTTGGGACTGAGTTGAGCCTATTTATGATTCAAAGGATCCGATGCTGTCAGATTTAGTAGCCTTTACTGCGGCAGTCATTAAAGAATTTGGTCCAACTTATCCTTACAGTTCTCTTGAGGATACTCATCTCAACAAAGTCTCCAGTTCTGGGGTACCACCCTCTGCTATTAAGCTCAGATGCATTTCTTTGAGTCCTTCTCAGAAAGATCCAGTACAAAAACAACCTGTCCAGAAGGATAAGACTCAAGGAGGCATAAGGATGATGAATTATAATACAGATTCTGACAATGATCCTGAGTACGATGAAAAAACAATTTCGGTAGTTCCCATGAAAGACACTTTGCAACTTAAGTCTTCATCTTCTTCAAGTGGTTCGAAAAAGTCTCGGAAAAAAAAAAAATCGATGACTTCCTGGTAGCCAACCTTTCTTGGACCAAGTTGACTATTTCTTCCAATTATTAGTCTCAGAATCCATCTGGTATTGGGAACCTTGTTCTTCTAAATTTTCCAGTTCTTACTGTATCTTCAGTCAAGATTTTCGAGTTTCCTGTGTCTTTCAAATATATTTTTTGTGTCTTTCTGAGGAGTTCCAGTTGAGCCTTTATGGGTGTTCGGTGCCAAACCTAAAGGGAGGGGGTACTGTCAGGGTTCAGCCTAGGATAGGCCTCTCTCACCTCCTTGCCAGCTTCCCTTGACTTCCTTGCGGTCAGACGTCTGGTGCAGTGATGGATGTGAGCTGAGTATTCTGCCTTAGGTGCTTTTTGCGAGCTTCCATGGTCGGCTGTGTGTGCTGGGGATCGGAGTTCCTCTCATGTGACAGTACTCCTAACCTATGGTAGCATGATTTCAGTCAGCTGATGCTGTGCTCCAGTAATCTGCTACCCCTGGTTATAAATCCGCCTCCAGAACTCCAGGAAGACGCTGTTCAACTTAGTTATTCCAAGTGCCTGTGTTACTCCCACTGTTGCTCTGTGCTAAATCCTTCAGCGTGTTGCTTCAGCCTGCTCACAGTTTCCCAGTTTCCTGTATTAGCTTCCATGCTAAACCTTACTCTGAGACTTTAGCTTTCTCACAGTACTTCAGTGTTTCATGTCCCTTCCCTGTGTGTCTTTGTATATGTGCTGCTAATTCTATTGCAGCTTTCCTGTGGCTATTACCCTGTATCACTGAACTGTCAGATTACCTGCTGGTATTAATTAGCTCACAGCTGGTCCTCCCAGCACATGTCTGTGTCAATCTGCTCTGTGTCTTGTCAGTGCAAATCTGCACTTGCAGTTAGCACTCTCCCAGGGTATGCCTATCTTCTCTATATGTCTTGTCTGTGCAATCTGCACCTGCATATATAATTATTCCCAGTATTTGGCCTTTGTCCAGTACCACATTTCTAGCATTCCCAATATATTCCTTGAGTCCACTCTACTCTTGTATGTGCAATCCCTAGTATATGTTTGTGTTTTCCTGCATATTTAGCAAACTCCAGTACCTGCCTGTGTCCACATCTCCCTGAGCTGCTGAGCTAGTCAGCTCCTGGATTTCTTAGTGATTCTTAGTACATTCTCAGTAATCTCATGCAAGCCAGTGATCAGGATTTCTAATTGTGTTCCAGTGTATCTCCAGTGTTCTAGCAATAACTTGATGTAATATAGTTTCCGGTGTTCTGCCATTCCCAGGTACCTGTCCAGAGGGCCGCGACCTGCTCACATGGTGCAGCGGAAAACCAGATCCCAATTGGAGGGGTCACTGGAGAAAACCACCAAGTGAGTTAGACTCCGCGCCTCTGGGCAGGTCTAGCCAAACCTGCGTTCGGCCGCAAATAGGAGACCTAGCCACAGTCACTCCGATAGTCACCTGAACCCCCCGGCTCACCGTCCTCCACAGAGGATCACTTTCACCGGATTGTGACAGCCAGATCATTCAGAGTCAGGCTACTCTGTGTATCACCGGTTTCACTAAGAGGCATACCACTGAGAACCTCTTAGAAAAACTCAGGGAAATCATTGCAAAATGGCTTACCCTGCTTGGACTCTCCTCGAGATTTGTTATTTCTGACAATGCCACAATATTGTGAGAGCGTTACATCTGGGTGAATTCGAACATGTCCCATGTTTTGCTCACACAACTAATTTCATGGTGCAACATTTTCAAAAAAATGACAAAGGTGTACAAGAGATGCTCTCGGTGACCTGAAATATTTTGGGACATTTGCCCTGCTATAAGCTGAAGCAAGAGGTAGTAACTAGGTGGAATTCTACCCTCTAAATGCTTCAGCAGATGGAGGAGCAGCAAATGGCCATCCAAGGCTAAACAACAGCCTATGACATAGGGAAAGGAGCAGGAATGCACATTAGTCAAGCGCAGTAGATAATTTCCATGTTGTGCAAGATTCTCAAACACTTTGAACTTGCCACATTGGAAGTTAGTTCAGACACTGCCAGCTTGAGTCATGTTATTCCCCTAATCAGACTTTTGCAAAAGCAGCTGGAGAAACTGAAGGAGTTGAAACGGAGTGTTTCCGCTAAGTATGTCAGACTTGTAGATCAAGCCCTTCATTCGCTTCACCAGGATCCAAAGGTCGTCAATCTCTTGAATCAGATCACTATATTTTGGCGACCATACTTGATCCTAGGTTTAAGTCATAAGTTGTGTCTTTCTTTCCAATGGAAACAAATCTGAAGAGATGCAAAGAGCTGTTGGTGAAAAAATTGTCAGCTCAAGTGGCAAGTGACATAGCAGCATTTCCTCCTTCAGTTTCTGCAGCTGCCAGGAAAAAACTAAATTTTCCTAAGAGACCCACTGCTGGTGATGCAGTTCAGTCAGCAAAACCTAATGACTTCTGGTTGGGTCTGAAAGAACTGCCTACAATTAGTGACATGTCTACCATGACTTTGATACGTTCACCAGCGAATGGTGGATGACTATTTGGCTTTGCCGTACTTAAGTTGCCCACCCTCCAGTGTGTACTCTGAAAGAGTTTTCAGCACAGCCGGGAACCTTGTCAGTGATCGGTGTAGGAAGTTACTTCGACAAAATGTGGAAAAGATGATGTTCATCAAAATTAATTACAAATTCCATGAGGAAGACCTTTACCAGCACTTAAGTCCAAAAAATACAGAAGCGTCTGTAATGGTGAATTCCAGTGAGGATGAATTCATATTGTGTGAAGAGGAGGATGCACACACTGAGGGGATGACGATGACAACATCTAATCGAATGTATTGTAAAGCCAGTTTGTGTATGATATCATTGCCACCAATGTCCACTGCGCATTGGCATCTTGTTTAGTGGGGGGTCCAAACAAACCAATCATTTCAGCCAGAAGTGGCAGTCCCTGTTGCTGAAGTGATTGCTTTGTTAAACTGTGAATGTCCTGTTTCATATATACAACATAAGGGTGGGTTGGAGGGCCCAAGAACAATTCCATCTTGCACCTTTTTCCTTTCCATTATGTGCTGGTTGGGGCATTGCTGCCTGACATTTTTAATGTTATGGTTTATGAATGTCCAGAAATTGTAATGGCCACAGACAGCATTTCCTGCATGCCCCTTTCATTTTTTTAAAGAAAATTCTGAACCAATTGCTGCTTGTTGTGTCAACCCGATGGCACAAGTTGCACAACAGTGACATTCAGCCAAGGGTTCTCAGCCCTTAAGGCTGCTACATGGCCCAAAGGCTGCATCCTGCTTCATGGCCCAAGGCCACCTGTCATCACTCCTCACCAGCCCTCAAGGCTGTAATGGTGGCAACTTGCCAAGAGTTCCAGGTCTCAAGGATGTTGCAGGACTAGTTCCTTCCTAATCATAGCTCTGTAATAAACTACTACTCAGCCTGAAGGCTGCATCAACAATTAACTATCAACTATCAATTCTTCAGCCAGTGGCTGCACCAATTATCAATTCTTCTGCCAGGGGCTGCACCAATTATTAATTCTTCAGCCAGGGGCTGCACCAATTATCAATTCTTCAGCCAGAGGCTGCACCAATTATCAGTTCTTCAGCCAGGGGCTGCACCAATTATCAATTCTTCAGCCAGTGGCTGCACCAATTATTAATTCTTCAGCCAGGGGCTGCACCAATTATCAATTCTTCAGCCAGGGGCTGCACCAATTATCAGTTTTTCATCCAGGGGTTGCACCAATTATCAATTCTTCAGCCAGGGGCTGCACCAATTTATCAATATCAACTCTTCTTACTTCAGCCAGTGGCTGCACCAATTATCAATATCAACTCTAATTACTTCAGCTAGTAGCTGCGCCAACTATCAATTCTTCAGCCAGGGGCTGTGCCAATTTATCAAATATCAACTCTTCTTACTTCAGCCAGTGGCTGCACCAATTATCAATTCTTCAGCCAGGGGCTGCACCAATTATCAAGTATCAACTCTTCTTACTTCAGCCAGTGGCTGCGCCAACTATCAATTCTTCAGCCAGTGGCTGCACCAATTATCAAGTATCAACTATTCTTACTTCAGCCAGTGGCTGCTCCAACTATCAACTATCAATTCTTACTTCAGCCAGTGATTGTATCAATTATAAAGTATCAATTCTTCAATGCTCAAGGGGTACCCCAACCATCATTTTTGCACAGTCCTCAACTCTATTTATCACTCAGTTTTGAGCCAGCTAGCTGCAAGCAACCTTTTGGCCGTTAACTAGATGAAATAATCAATATTGTGAGCTGTGAGGTGGTCAAAATTGACTGGAAACGAGTGGAAATAAATGTTATTGCGGTTAATAATACTGTAGGAACAAAATAGGCCAATTTTATGTGATTTTAGCTGTTTTTATGATATTTTTAAGAAAAAATCCAGGGCCAAAACCAAAACCCAAAACACAGAGGTGAGGTTTTAGCAAAACCTATCCAGATTCAAAACCAAAACATGGGGTCAGCACACATCTCTAGTTAAAAATGTATATAAATGCCTGAAAATTATTGTTATTAAGGTTAATAATACTGTAGGAACAAATATAGGCTTCAGTTATGTGGTTTTAACTGTTTATATAATTTTTGGGAAAAATACAGATCCAAAACCAAAACCTAAAAACAAAACACCAAGGAAAAAGATCCAAAACCAGATCCAGATCCAAAACCAGGGGTGATACAGATCCAAAACCAAAACACGGGGGTCGTGCACATCTCTAGTACTATATTCATACGGACATTTCTTCTATTTTTGAGAGTGAACACATTGTAATATAGCATAGTAAATATTTTCAGTGGTTGGCAAGCCCACATATCAGTAATTTCTCTTACGGCTGGATTACATCACAAAGAGCATATGGCAGAAATATATTCATCAATAGCAGATGTCTTTGATAGATCTGCCAAGTATGTTATCTCACAATGTGAATCATTTCTGTTCCTGTTGGTCCCACTTATTTTGCAATTTCAATAATTTAGGCCAAATTAATTAATTGGATTTACAGAAACACCAGGAAAGCATAGGTATGTGCAGCATGTTTTATTATGATATATATATTTTTTTTTAAAGGCAGACATCCATTCTTCAATTAATAATTCCTAATACTCCATAAGTAATTCTCCATAATTAACACTTTATCTGCCATGAATAATTAACCCCATGTTCTACATGTCCAATGGGACAATTCCATGGACGACGTGGTGTTATTACATGTAACATGTAATGGTATATTGTATCATCGTACGACAGATTGTGTAGTGTCTATGGCGATTCAAAGATGGGTCGCATCGTCGTTCAGGTGTCTCCCAGCTTAAGTCTCAGGTCTTAAGCAATATTGAAATTACTTTGCTAAAACCTGTAGTATCACAAAGATTTCTAGTGGGAAAGTACTTATACCTCTTCTCCACCAAAAACCCAGGTCCGACCTGTTTTTGCAGACATGGTTCCAACCAGGTCAAACACCGTTTACACAGCACCATCGATCTGGGTTATTCTCAGGTCAGCCCTGTTCACACTGAAACCAGATCTGCCCTGCTAATCTTGTGAGGTCATAAGAAGTGGGAGGTGACTGTTCCACAGCCACCAATCAGCTCATTTTGGGCATGACCCAGGTCGGGTAACCTGGGTTGCTCCGTTTACACTGCACCATTATCCAGGTCCAACCTGGGTCCGACCCTGGTAGCTACCTGGGTTGGATTGCCGGATCACTTGACCTGGGTTATTTTTCAGGTACCCTAATGCCCCTTTCACATCTCAAACCCGGGTTCAACACAGGATATTGAACCCGGGTCTGACCCGGGTTGGTTTATTTTCACTGCACTTTCGACCTGGGTTATTCGTGGGTTTGCCCTTTACCAAAACTCAATGGATGTAATTTTAAATGGACTTTTAGGCTCAGAAAGATGAGGTGTCAGAATGGAACAAAAGGAGAGGGGTGGGGACAGCTCACAGCATTGCAGCAATCATGGCTGGCAAAGCACAAGGTTGGAGCCCTGACTTCATGATAGTTTCTTCTATACTCCTGCTAGATTCAGCCAGTGAGAAGTTATTTCAACTTCTCACATTCTGTACTATACTGTACAACTATTTTAGGAGGAGGAGGATGTCACAATATTTGGCTGACAGGGATATTATTAATCGACAATATCTTCACAGGAGGCGTACCCTGATAGCATCAACAGTGTCAACTATCCAGATCCTGAGCAGGGCTCAGGCTGCTGACATCATCAAGGCATACAAAAAGCAGCCAATCAGCACTTTTCCCTGAGTCTCAGGTTGAATAACCTGGGTCAGACACTTTTAAGTGCACATAGACCCGAGTCCGAGCCATATATAACACTGCTTATAACACAGTTTGAAATGCTGGGTTGCTCGACCCGGGTTATTCCAGAGTGGTGCTTTTAAACTGCACCTCGACCTGGGTCGAGCCGCCTCAACACGGCAATAACCTGGGTTATTTTGGAGATGTGAAAGGGGCAAAGGGTATAACTGGGATGCACCAGCTCCAAACTAGGGGATAAATTTACTAAGAATCGAGTTTGTGTGAGTTTTGGTGAGATTGCATTCTCACGTGAGTTTTGGCATTTTGTTCCATCACGCAAATTTACTAAAGACAAACTCAAGTGAGTTTGGAAGTGAGTTCTCTTTTTTCACTGTTAAAACTCATGTGAGTTTGCAAATTCGAAAAAACTCACCATCGGCCAAACAGGAAGTACTTTAGATGAAAAAGAAGCAACTCGCAAATTTACTAAGAATCGAGTTTCCAATTTCATGTGAGATTGTAGCAAACTCACTGTGAAATAGAAGTTTCAAATAAACCACCTCCTGAGCTGCAAGTTTGGCAGAAACATACACAGATCAGTGTGATTTGTGTATGTTTCTGCTTGTGTACCTAATATAAAGTGTTTTTATTTATTTTTTAAATGACATAGGGTCCCCCCCCAAAAGCATAACCAGCCCCAGACTTGCCAGCCAGTCCTGGTTCCTAAAATTATGGGGATCAAAATGAATACCATTCTACAGTAATTTAAGAACCAGCACCAGGCAGCAGTGCCAGACCTGGTTTTAAATATACGGAGAAAAAAAATGGCGTGATGTCCCCCGTATATTTAAAACCAGCTCCAGACCCTTTCTAGCGGGGGACTGATGCCACAGCTAGGGGAGCCCTTTCACCAGGCCCCCCAGCCACAGCATCAGCCCTGACTGCTAGTCAGCCAAGGCCAGGGATCCCTGGGGAGTTGCGGACCCTCCAATAAAAGGGTCCCACTCTCCAGGGCACCCTTGTCATAGGCTATCCCCGGCACCCTAGGGCAGTGGGTGCCGAATTGATAGTGTAAGTGTGTAGTGTAAAATCAGTGGTTAAATATTGTCTTTAGTTGTGGAACTACACTTAGCTGCAAGCGTCCCCCACATGCTGGTATTAGGAGAACCACAAATACCAGCATGCAGGGCATTACAGGCCTGCTGGCACTTGTAGTTCCACAACCAAAGCAATACATAAATAAACACAACATACACTGTGAAAGTAAAATTTTATTATAACATACATGCACACTCACACTCACTGTCACACTCACTATCACACATACCCACCTAGTATCCGAAGTAATCCTTAGGGGTACCTATAAAAAAAAAAACATACTGACCTCTCCTATGCGTAGTTCACATCCTCTTCTCCAAGGAGAGAAAACACTACAATCTCGGGTGAGTAATCTCATCAGAACGCTCCTTAAACTCTCCTCTAAACTCTTCTCTAAACTTGCAATTTGGAGGAAAAAACTCGATCTGCTTCACCATCGAAAAACTCACTTTCACCTAAACTCACTTCTTAGTAAATTTGCGAGTTGTTAAAGGGAAAACTCACCCGAGTTTTGGTGAAGCAAAGTGAGTTTAAAAACTAAAAAACTCGACCAAACTCGATTCTTAGTAAATTTACCCCTAGGACTCAGTACATGGTGTAGTTTTGGATGCTTATAAAACAAAGTATTTGGAATTACAACTACTAATTGAGAAAAAAAAATTATATTCATGTAAAGCTGGCTAATTAAAAAGATTCCAAACTTGCACCATATATTACACTGATCAACACTCATTTGATTGCCAATCACATTACAGCGATTTTGTAGGTAACTTTGTGGTGCTGGCAACTGTCAACTGAGTGCTGCTTGGGTGGCCGATCACTCATATATGGAGGGAGAATATTCTTGAATGATAACAGAGTGAAAACCTAGAATATTTGCATGTCTCACTTAATATGTTCCAATAAATTGCCATATTTGCTCATTATGGCTATATTCCCTATTAATTGAGGTTATCCATTATCTAGAGCAAATTAAAAAAAAATTTCTTTCATTTTTTAATGCAGCAACCCCAAAGTACCCTAAATATGTTGAACTATCTTTGGCAACTAAACAAAATTCTTTATTTGTTGGGCTGCGTTATCCATCCCCTTTTTTCAATTTTATAATCTAACAATCTGGGATAATCCTCACACAATACAATATTTGGAATATAATACAGTGTTTCTCATCTCCATCCCCAAGGGAACCATAAAAAGTGTATGTTTTACAATCTTGTCAGTATCACAAATTAAATAATTAGCACCTCTGTGGATCTTTTAAAATGTGACAGTCAGTAAAGAATACACCTGTGCACCACTGAGGAAATCTGGAAAACATGCATTATTAGGTGTGCCTGAGGAGTGGTGTTAGGAAACACTGGTCTAATAGGATGGAATTGGCATCACTGGGTGTGTGGCCAGGTCCAGAAAGATCCAAACATATGACAGAGCACAGGCAAATAGATGGCAGGTGCAAATGGCTAACTCCAATCTATGCTTCGGGTTTTTCCAGCTAGTTCTTTCTTTCTTATCCACGGGTTCCACGGATGATAGGGTTGAGACAGGACTTTTGCACATGCAAATTTGTATACTAACTTGGCTGTCGCACATCACAGTTATAACAATACATTTCATATAATAGTTATCATAATAAATGGGCCATCACTAGATAAAATTAGCTCCTTTACTGAACACTTCCAGCACAAATTGTTTGACTTTTCATACCAAGGGGATATTCACTCTCACTCTTGCTCTCTACACTGCTGACCCCCATCCCAGTAGGCCCTGGAATATCTGGATGTGCAAGTTGAGAGAGTCAATGGTAGGCGTGTCACTGACAGTGTAAACAATGTTTTCTTTTGAGAAGAAATAATGGAGATGGATTATGACATCCCTGGGGTTTTTATCAGAAGGTGGTTTAGCTTTGTTTGCCTTGTCCAGTACTTAGCATTGGCGGATTTTACCTAGGGGCTGCAGGCAGTGGCGTAACTACCGAGGGTGCAGGGGGTGCATCTGCTATGGGGCCCGGGCTGCCTCCAGGGACCGCCGCTCCCCTTGCACCCAGTTAGTTACGCATGGACTGTACAAGGAACTCGGCAGGCTGGCTGGCCAGAGAGTGAAGTAGAGAGGCATATGGAATTTGTAGTTTTATCTTTTACTACTCAGACTCTGAGCAGTTGAAGATAAACTACAAATCCCATTAGGCTATAATCCGCCCTCTGACTTCACCTCTGATCCTCCCCTTTCCTTCTGCTCTGCAACTCTTGACTGGGAGACGGACACAGCGTCGGTCCTAGACTGAACCAAGGGCCTGATTCAGAGCCGGACGCTCTGACCAGAGCGCTCGCTCTGAATGAGTGCCCTCCTACCTAAAAATGGAGCGGCCTCCTGGCCGCTCGCATAGCTGTGGGTGACCACCCACAGCATACGCGAGCGGCCAAAAAGATGGTCGCGATGGTCAAGACCATCGCGACCATCGGGCTTGCGACGAGACCCTGCGGTAGGGTCTCGGTGACCGCAAGCCCTGGAGTGATTTTGGCTCTATCAGAGCCAAAATCACTCCCACTGACATCACTAGTGACATCACTATTACCCAGATGGTAGGCGTTCCCATGGGAACGCCTCCGTCTGGCAGCCACGCCCCCAGCACGCCCACCAAAGGGGGCGTGCTGTCAGTCACCATCGACAGCACGCCCCCTTTGGTGCGAGACCCGGAGCGACAGCTTGGCTGTCGCTGTCTGGGTCTCGCACATGCGCACGACGGAGCTCCCTCCGTCGTGCGCATGCGCATTGGGGTAACATCGACCCGCTTGCAAGCGTCCTGTGCTCGCGAGCGGGTCTGAATGACCCCCCAAGTTAGAGAGATAAGTGTACAGGGACCATCACAGCCAGCTGCACAAAGCATGCTAGGTGAGAGCACTGTGGTAGGTGCATTATGTGTGTGTGACAATGGCTGACTGCTATATGTGTGTGTGACTGCTATATGTGTGTGTGACTGCTATATTTTGTGTGTATGACAATGGGTGACTGCTGTGTGTGTGTGTGTGTGTGTGTGTGTGACTGCTATATGTGTATGACAATGGCTGACTGCTATGTGTGTGTGACTGTTATATGTGTGTGTATGACAATGGGTGACTGCTATATGTGCATATGACAATGGCTGACTGCTATGTGTGTGTGATTGCTATATGTGTGTGTGACTGCTATATGTGTGTGTATGACAATGGGTGACTGCGATATGTGTATGTGTGTGTGACTGCTATATGTGTATGACAATGGCTGACTGCTATGTGTGTGTGACTGTTATATGTGTGTGTATGACAATGGGTGACTGCAATATGTGTGTGTGACTGCTATATGTGCGTATGACAATGGCTGACTGCTATGTGTGTGTGATTGCTATATGTGTATGTATGACAATGGGTGACTGCTATATGTGTGTGTGACTGTTATATGTGTGTGTGACAATGGCTGACTGGAGTGTGCCAGAAACAATTAGTGACTGCTGTGCTTGAGGCAATGGGTAACAGCTATGTTTGTGTGTGACAATGGGTGACTGCTATATATGTGTGTGTGTGACAATGGCTGACTGTTATGTGTGTGTGTGACAATGGTTGGCTGCTCTGTATATGTCAATGGCTGACTGCTATATGTGTGTGTGTGACAATGGGTGACTGCTATATATGTGTGTGTGTGACAATGGCTGACTGTTATGTGTGTGTGTGTGACAATGGTTGGCTGCTCTGTATATGTCAATGGCTGACTGCTATATGTGTGTGTGTGACAATGGGTGACTGCTATATGTGTGTGTGAGACAATGGGTGACTGCTATATGTGTGTGTGACAATGGGTGACTGCTATGTGTGTGTGTGACAATGGGCGACTGCTATGTGTGTGTGACAATGGGTGACTGCTATGTATGTGTGTGTGACAATGGCTGACTGCTATATGTGTATGTGTGTGACAATGGGTGACTCGTGTGTGTGTGTGTGTCATACTTGCCTACTTCTGAAATCTAGTTTCAGGGAGATTACAGGCTTAGTAGAATACGCAGAGCGGCGGGGGGGCATCGAGGGGGCGTGGCCAGCTCCAACCGAAGGGCGTGTCTAACTTCACTTAAGGGGGTATCTATTCCCACTAAGGGGGGTGTACTGCAGTGGCAGGTGTGACCTGCTTGTAAGAGAGCTCACAATTTAATGGGAAACAGAACTGGCACAAGAGAAGTGTAACTTTTGCTGCACTATGGGGACAGTAACAAGGGTGCACCAGTGTCAGTATAGGTGGGAGTATTGTAGATTGTTGTAAAAGGGTAGGCTAGTGAATGTGAGAGAGTTCAGTGTGAGGCTGGGGCTGTCTGTACTAACTGAATTGCGTTATATTACAGGGATATGATCTCATTAGACAGCTCTCTAGAATGACAGGCAGTCTGCCCTCCCAGTGGGGACTTGCAGAGTGCAGACTGCCTGTCATTCCAGAGAACTGTCCACAGAGATCACAACCTTGCAATATAAGGTAATCCCAACCTTATCTTATCCCTCGATCCTTCCACCCACAACCATGTGCGCAGAGCAAAGCATGTAAACAAAGCTGCTTAGTGAAGCTCTGTCATATAGTAAACACAAGTCCCGAGTCCCTGGCTCCCTGCTACTCACAGTTACCTTTTGCTACTCACAGTTACCTTTTTCTAAGATAGCAGTTTAGAGCTACCGTACCAGGGGAAGAAAGAACTGCTGCTGCCTCCAGTCACTGCCATGAGACTCCGGGTGGGAAGTCACTGCAGAGAGTCTGTCTGATTATGAGCTAGGCAGCCACCGCTGCGCTGCTCACAAACCCTGCAGTGGCCAGCCTGTAGCACTGCAGCAACAAAGACATGCTGTTACATCCTCCAGCCCCGGCCCCGTCCCATCCGGACTCGCGCATGCGCAGTCCAGATTTTCAACTACACAGTGAGGAAACCGGGAGGTTCTCATCACTGTCCGGGGTAGCGGGAGCTCCCACCATAAAAAGGGAGGCTCCCGCGGAATTCGGGAGGGTAGGCAAGTCTGGTGTGTGTGTGTGTGTGTGTGACAATGGGTGACTGCTATATGTGTGTGTGTGTGACAATGGCTGTCTGGAGTGTGTGAGAAACAGTTAATGACTGCTGTGTCTGAGGCAATGGGTAACTGGTGTGTGTGAGGGACAATGGGTAACTGCTATGTGTGTATGAGGGACAATGGGTGACTGGTGTGTGTGTGTGTCAATGTCTGAATGCTATGGGTGGGTGTATTTGTTCGTGTGTGTCTGGGGTCACCACCAGCAATGCCATAATGCGGAAGGCAGGTTTGACATCTGTGCCCACAATTGCGGGGTGGCTCTACCAAATTTCACTGATCCTTATTTGAGGGTCAGGAATAAATGCTAAGCAGATCCAATCAGGGCTCAGCATGTGCTCATATGATTTTGGCACTCAAATATTTTAGGGCAATATTTCAGTCCTCGCAAGATTAAAAATGTTATTTCCCCTATCATATGGGGGCATATTTGTTTTTACCTCTCGGTGCCAATGGAGGGGGGGCCCTTTTAAAATTTTGCTATGGGGCCCACAAAGTTCTAGTTACGCCCCTGGCTGCAGGGTTGCAGCCCCCCAGTAAAATCTGCCACCTCAGTGAGCCAGTTGCAGTCTGTGATTGCACTCGCTACACTCTGTGACTGGCAGTGGCTTCCCATTGGAAGTGCTACCTGCCAATCAGGCAGTCCCAGAGGGAGGTGTTTTCTTCCCCAGGAACTGCCAGTCTGGGTTGCGATTAGTGCTTTCTGTGTGAAGCCTCTCCTCTATCTTTTGAGCATCCCAACCTGGTTTCTAAGGGCTGCAGCTGATGCAGTCCCTAGAAGCTGGTGTTTTGCTCATGTGCCAGCCCTGGACTCAACCTTCCTTCAGCAGTGACAGGCAGGGCCGGATTTACCATAATGTATCCTAGGCACCCGCCTAGGGCCCGTCGGGTCCTAAGTGACCCGTGGCCGCTCCCCCTCCGAAAATTTGCTGCTTCAACTGCTACTGGCACCGGCCGGGGAGAGGTTACACACAGACACAGTATTCAGCAGCAGCACGATCAGGGCTCTGTCTTTAACATGCGGAGGGAGGACTCGGAGGCGGAGTTAGCCCTTCAGCTGGCAGCCCGGGGAATCAGTGTGACTCACCACTGCAGTGATGTGCAGTGTGAGCAGGCACAGTGAGTTCATCCAGTCTCTTCAGCTGTCCCACCCCCCGCATTGTAACCAGCCCCTCTCTGCAGCATGCCCACTCCAAACCCCCTTCCCCCCCACAGCCTGCGCTGCAGTAGCCAGCCCCTGCAGTCACAGTAAGTGCTGCCTGCCTCCTGCATTGTAGGCACTCCCCCATGTAGCCAGCTTCCCCAGCAGCATGCGCTGATCTAGTCAGCGACAGCCTACTCCAACAAACCCCCCTCCCGGCAGCCTGCGCTGCTGTAGCTAGCCCCTGCTCCGCACTCATTGTGAGTGCTGCCAGCCCCCCCTCCCACTACAGTGTAGCCAGCCTCCCCTCCCCCTCTGCAGTGTAGCCAGCCTCCTCCGACCACATCAGCTGCCTGGGTAAGTTTACCTTAAACAATATTCTTATACTGTTAATGAACAATGCTTTCTCTACGTGTGTGTGTGTGTGTGTGTGTGTGTGTGTGTGTGTGTGTGTGTGTGTGTGTGTGTGTGTATATATACAGTATATGCATATATGTGTGTGTGTGTATATTCATGTGTGGATATATGCATGTGTGTGTGTATGTGTGTGTGTAATATATGCATGTATATATATATATATGTGTGTGTGTGTGTATATGTGTTTATATATATATATATGCATGTGTGTGTGTGTATATATGTATGTGTGCGTGTAATATATATATATATAATATTATATATATATCTGTGTGTGTGTATTTGCTGGATCACTACCTACTATTCTTCCCCCTTTCCTTCCTACTCGCCAAGTTCTTCCCATTTTCCTCCCTTCTCCCAAAGTTCGCCCCTCCTTCTTCCCATACACCTCTACTTGTTCCCCTTTCCTCCCGTCTCCCTCTGTTTATCCCACTCTCCTCCAGTCCACCTCTGTTCACACACACACATACATGCACACTCCTTTAATGCATATATGTGTATAATATATATATATATATATATATATTTTACAGGATGATATACAAATATATATATATGTGATCTAGTAACACTGTAGTAACTGCATATATTACAGTCTGTGTCACTGAAGCAATATACACACACACACCCATGTATATGATGCTGGTATATATTATGATGCATGTATCTTGCCTCAGCAACACCTACTGTAATATATGCACAGGATTGTTTGAGGGATGGGGGCCCCAAACCAGTATCTTGCCTAGGGCCCCATGAGCTCTAAATCCGGCTCTGGTGACAGCCCCCATCATCCAAGAGGATTGTAGTCGCTGCTGGTCCTCAGAGAAAAGATCCAAAACTAGTTCTTTCAGGAAGGCTGGAATGGAGGAGACAGAGACGGTTTCAGGACATACTTGCCTAACTCCCGGGAAAGGCCTGGTGGTGGTGCTCCCAGCTACCCAGAAAAGTGAGCAAGTGTTTTGTACCCCCTTCCACCCGTCCGCACCCTTTGCTGCCCCCCTCTACCCACTATCACCCCACTGCGGCCACCAACTTACAGAGCACAAGTGGGCAGTCCGGGGGGTGATGACGCATCATTGCAGCCCTGCCCTCCGCTATACAATGTCTGTTTTCTCTGCGGGACCCTTGACAACGCGATAATGCCACCAAGCCCCCTGCACCACCCACTTTCCCGGCCCCCATGCCCCCTCTGTGCCGACCTGGCTACCCCTTTCCAAAGTAGGGGGCAACAAAGTCGGTAAGTATGTCTCAGGAATATGACATAGCTGACGGTTGTTACACCTGTATCAGTTATCAAGGTGCTCATGTTTGTCTCTCAACTCCTCGAACTGGGACTTCAGTTACCTATCCATCGCACCTTGAGAGTGGCAAAGATTTTAGTTTTAGACTCCAATAAATATGTGCGAGCGAGGTTATGTCAGATCAGGAATCTCCCACATCCTTCTTTACTTCTTGCTGGAATGTAATTTTAAGACGGTCCACTAGATTATCCAAAACCCCTTTGGGAGAGGAGGCTGTGGTTGAAAATTCAGTAGCATTGAGGGATAGTGTATTAGATTTGGACTTCCCCACAAACAAAGGTGAAAGGAGCACCCTCTGATCCCTCCGCCCCTGTATGGCTAATTCCACCAGGCACTGGGGTTTTGTGCGTCTGTGTAAAGCCCAGTTCATGCAGGTGCACTCGTACTGCAGAGAGTCAGGCTCATGATTGCTAAGTTTCACTGCTCCAAAAGTAGCAGTGAAGGGGATTGCAGAGACAGCTGATTTTCAGATCAGCTTTCTCCACACTGGAGCAATGGGAATGATCCAGCTTGGTTAACAAGACTACGTTCACACGCTCCCGCTCGCTGCAAAAATACGCTAATGAATGCAATTGCACGGCAACCACAGCACTATACCAAGACGCCCACCACTGTATAAAGCTGCCCCAAGACGCCCACCACTGTATAAAGCTGCCCACTTCCCATGACTTGCATCTGCAAGTCAACAAAAACATAGGTAACATCAAGCAACATTGAACCCATATGCACAGTTGTGGTTGACCATGACCTGCCGCACAAACTGCTAAACTTCCTGTTGCCAACTAGATCACTGCCTATGTATACAATCGCAGGGGCTTAATTATGTACACCCCTGTAACGGCGTTCAAAGGCACAGGCACATCTGCGTTCGCCCGACCACCCCCCCTCTCCACCCCCAAATGGTCACTTCCTGTCAATCTTTGTGTAATGGGACTGCGTGCTTACTGCGATCGTTTCCTGATCGCAGCGGTCGGTTTGCACACGCGCACTGCGATGAATGCAAACACCGGCCGGCTGCGTTGCGAATGCAGCCTTGCCAACCAACCTGAATCAGACCCAATGTCCACTGCTGCTGTTGGATACTTAATTATTAGGACCACGGAGGCATAGGGAACATTAGGTCCAGGCCCAGGTTAGGTGGGCAATAGGCCAGAGCCACAGATGGCATTATGCTCTATAGGATTGTATAATCCCTAGTTAGGTGGGCAACAGACCAGAGCCAGAGAGGACATTAGGTCATATAGGATTGTATAAGCCTTGGTTAGGCAAACAATAGGCCAGAGCCACAGAGGGCACTAGGCCCCGTAAAATATGGTTATAACCCTCCATGGCTAGGCAGGCACTAATCCTGAGGTAGCAAAAGGGCATTTAGCCCCTTAGTTTTACTGTTCTTAGCCCCACTGGTTAGGCTCATCCAGCAAGTGACAAGAGTGCATTTGGTGAGTGATTTTTTTTGTGCGTTATCCCCACCCCACTTCCCTTCTGTGTTTTTGTTCTGGTTGCATTCCTGGTGCTTGGCACTGGGGTGTAACCAAGTCTAAGGCCAAAAGTACAAATGATGACCATTCACTGACCCCATTGGAGGTCATCCAGGTTTAGCAAGTGTTTTCTTTTGCAAGGTTACCAGCAACACTATCCACGTCCGCCATGTTTTCAGAACCGTCGTCCGGAGTGTATCGTCGGTCTGATGGTAAGAGTGAGTGGCGGAACGTAGATGCCTGACTCCACCTGCACCACAGGAGGCTCTGCCCCTTTGCCACCCCTCACATGGTCATGGAGAGAGAGGAGTAGCCGGGAACACCAACGTATGAACTCCAGGCCACAGGCAAGTCTGGAAGGCCCAGTAGGAGGGGTCCTGGAGCCCAGATGATTGGCTCCACAGGAGGTCCACACTGCCAGGAATCAGAGGAAGGTAGATCCTGCTGCAGATCATCTTTGAGAAATGAGTATGGACGCTGATAAAGATAAGCGATCAGCGGAGATCACTGACTAGACGTCCACCATGTTGGGCTTCCAAGCCACGCCCGTGCTATACATTTACAAGTTTATGTATAATATAGATAAGATCAAGGCCAGATTAACAATGGGATGGATAGGCCTACAACTCCAGGCCACTACATAACAAAAGGCCCATCATCATAACGATATGATGATGACCAGCAGCCCAGATGGCCACATGGTCTGGCACAAATCATTAGTATGAAAATTGTATTTCTATTTTATTTGCAAATTGATGCAATTTTTCTATTTTTATGTATTTAGGAAGACATTGGGATTGATAGTGTAGGGATTGTACACACCCACGTGGCACTGGCCATGCTCACATGGCACTGGGCACCGATCCTCCTCTTCATACAATAGGCCTTTTATCATTTACAGCCCCAGACCTATGTGGCTCTTAATCCAGCCCTTGATAGCTTATTTAATGAGGGGTTTGATATGCAGTTATCAATGTATCTTATTAGCAATGCCAAATTTTACACAACACAAATATTGCCATCTATTTTTATCTACTTAATTTATGTAGATAAAATAGTAAGTTTATTTAAATCTTTGGACTAATTACACAAAACCTGTTTTCCGTCCTGTCCCCAACCATACTTTTGTGTGTGCATTCAGTTATCTTACATTGTGTGCAAACATGTTACTATCATTGTACAGAGGTCACACAATGAGAATGACCTTTGCCCCAAATTAAGTCTCTCTTTTCTGTTCTCAAATCTATTGTTCTCCTCAACGAATACTCCTTAGAAGAAACTCATTGACCATTCGTTACTAGTCATGCTTTCTGCTGTGTTCCAGTCCAGATGGAGGCCGATACTTCTGTTGCTCCCAAATAATTGTCATTGTTCCAATGCTTTTAAATGACTTAAATTACTCCATCTGCTCTCCCTGCTTGCCAAAGGATGGATTTTATGTGTTAAATTTTGGAGTTATTTGTCAAATAATTAAAATATAATGGTTATACATTTCCAGAGAGCTGACTTAAACATTATGTAAACAAATGTCTATCAATATTTACTCCGCACATAGAGCTATGTTCTCTTATGTAATGGCTAAATGTTTGTAGCACGTACTGTTGAACATGGAAACAAAGGCATCCTTATCTGCATTAAGGTTACCTATCATAGTGATTGCAAAAAAAAACTTGTTTTCAAATCAACATAGCACACGTTTAATTTTGCCCTTCCTATGACTGACTGTGTCTTATTGCATTGCATATACCTCATACTTTATCCGTAAAGTTACAATAAAAATATATAAAGTATCTCCAGCTGTTTCAAAAATGTGTGATATGTCAAGTGATATAGGGTTATATTCATTATCCCTTAATTTCTACAAAAGTAGGTGAAAATTAACATTTTCACCTACTTTTGTAGAAATTAAGGGCCTGAATCAGACCCGGTCGCAAGCGCTGAGCGATCGCAAACCGGGTCGATGGTGGCCCAGAGCGCATGCGCGAGACCCGGATAGCGACGGGCAATCTGTCACTCTGGGTCTCGCACCAAAGGGGGCGTGCTGTCGATGTTGAGTGACAGCACGCCCCCTTTGGTGGGCGGGCCGGGGGGGTGGCTGTCCAGACAGAGGCGTTCCCATGAGCACGCCTACCATTTGGGGCCGGCCCCACTGACATCACAAGTGATGTCAGTGGAGAGATTCCGGCTCTACTTGACTATCGCGACCATCATCATTGCCGCTCGCTATAGCTGTGGGTGGTCACCCAAAGCTATGCGAGCGGCCAGGAGGCATTTCTTAAAAAAAAAAAAAGACCTGATTCAGAGTGAGCGCTCTGTCAGAGCGACCGGCTCTGAATCAGGCCCTAAGTATCTGCAGGACTGGCGCTTCCACTAGGCAAGCTTAGGCAGCTTCCCAGGGGCGCTAGCCACTAGAGGGCGCCCGGCCCTCTGATCACACCCCCACCAACTTACCAGGTGCCCGCTGAGATTGTGTTACCAGCGGGCACCTGGCTCCTTCTCTACCCCCCCTGGCGGCACCCGGCTCCTCACCAACCCAGTGGCAGCCAGAGGACGGAGCTTACTCCTGAGCTCCATTTTCCGGGTCCCGCAGTGCACTACAGGAGTGATGTCATGATGTCACTCCCATAGTTCCGAGGAGCGGGCGCCAGGGACAGATGGCAGCGGGCACTGGAGCAGGTTCAAAGGTAAGTGTTGTTGTTTTTTTAATGTGTGTGTGTGCGCAGGGGTGGCTTACTACTGGGGGCACTACAGGGGCTGCTCTATTGGGGGCACTACAGGGGCCTTACAATTGGGGGCCTTACTATTGGGGGCACTACAGGGGCTTTACTGTTGGGGGAACTACAGGGGCCTTACTACTGGGGGCACTATAGGGGCCTTACTACTGGGGGCACTATTGGGAGCACTACAGGGGCCCTTACTACTGGGGCACTGCAGGGAGCATTACTACTGGGGGCACTACAGGGGCCTTTACTACTGGGGGCACTGCAGGGGGCATTACTACTGGGGGCACTACTACAGGGGGCATTACTTTTATGGGCATTACTACAGGGGGCATTATTACTGCTGGGGGCACTGCGTAAGGGACACCATTACAGTGGGCATTGCATAAGGGGCACCATTACAAGTGGGCATTTAGTGTTGTAGGGGAACTACTACTGTGGGCATTGTGTAAGACCTAAGTTAGGGGGGGGCCTTAAAAATGTTGCTATGGGGCCCAAAAAGTTCTGATACAGTGTGTGTGTCTGTGTGTATATATATATAATATACACATACATACTTCTGCCACGCCCCCTCTATGTACTCATTTAGACCCTCAGGTGAAAATTACTTTGCACAGGTGGAGTGGCGGATAAGTTTTGTGTCTTATTTATATATCTATAAATATTTTTTTAACACTAAACTTATCCGCCACTTCACCTGTGCAAAGTCATTTTCACCTGAGGGGCTAAATGAGTACGGGAGGGAGTTTTGCCAAAACCACCCTTCCGTGTTTTGGGTTCTGGGTTTTGTGTTTTGGATCTGTATTTTTTTTTAAAAAAGCATAAAAACAGCTAAAATCACAGAATGTGTTGGTTTTTCTGCTCCTATGCTATTATTAACCTCAATAACCTTAATTTCCACTAATTTCCAGTCTATTCTGAACACCTCAAACCTCACAATAGTGTTTTTATGTCCAAAAGGTTGCACCGAGGTAGCTGGATGACTATGCTAAGCGATACGAGTGGGCGGCACAAACATGTGACCCATCTAGGAGTGATACTGCAGTGGCAGACAGGATGGTAGTTTGAAAAACTAGGCCCCAAACAGTACATAATGCAAAGAAAAAAAGAGGTGCAAGATGGAATTGTCCTTGGGCCCTCCCACCCACTCTTATGTTGTAGAAACAGGATATGCACACTTTAACAAAGCAATCATTTCAGCGACAGGGTCTGCCACACAACTGTGGCTGAAATGATTGGTTCGTTTGGGCCCCCACAAAACAAGCTGGCAATTAATCTGTCCCTGCACAAACTGGCTCTACGAAGGCAAGATGTCGTCCTCATCCTCCTCATCCACCGATTCCTCACCCTCTTCAGTGTTGTGTACATCCTCATCCTCACAGAGTATTAACTCGTCCCCACTGGAATCCACCACCACAGGTCCCTCTGTACGTTCTGGAGGCTGGTCTCCCTGCAAGAGTTGATAATTAATTTTTATGAAAATCATCTTCTCCACATTTTGTGGAAGCAACCTCCTACGCCTTTCGCTGACAAGGTTCTTTCGGAGTACACACTGGAGGGGGGGCAACTCAGGTAAAATAGAGCCAGTTTGTACAGGGGCCTCCAAATTGCCTCTTTTTCCTGCCAGTACAGGTATGGACTGTCTGACATGCCTACTTGGATGCTGTCACCGATGTAATCCTCCACCATTTTGTCAATGGTGACAGTATCATATGTAGTGACAGTAGACATGTCAGAAATTGTTGCCAGGTCCTTCAGTCTGGACCAGATGTCCAGACTTGGTCCTGCCTGCCCTGCATCACCGCCAGCGGGTTGCTTAGGATAGCTAAGTTTTTTCCTGGCAGCCCCAGTTGCGGGAGAAAATGAAGAAGGAGCTGTTGACATGTCATGTTCGGCTTCAGCTGACAGTGTGTTCACCAGCAGGTCTTTGAACCTCTGCAGGCTTGTGTCGGCCGGAAAGAGAGACACCACATAGGCTTTAAACCTAGGATCGAGCACGGTGGCCAAAATGTAGTGGTCTGATTTCAACAGATTGACCACCCTGGAATCCTGGCAAAGCGAATGAAGGGCTTCATCCACAAGTCCCACATGCCGAGTGGAATCGCTCCGTCTTAGCTCCTCCTTCACTTTCTCCAGCTGTTTCTGCAAAAGCCTGATGAGGGGAATGACCTGACTCAAGCTGGCAGTGTCTGAACTGACTTCACGTGTGGCAAGTTCAAAGGGCTGGAGAACCTTGCACAACTCGGAAATCATTCTCCACTGCGCTTGAGTCAGGTGCATACCCCCTCCTTTGCCTATGTCATAGGTGGATGTATAGGCTTGAATGGCCTTTTGCTGCTCCTCCATCCTCTGAAGCATATAGAGGGTTGAGTTCCACCACGTCACAACCTCTTGCTTCAGGTGATGGCGGTGCAGGTTCAAGAGTGTTTGCTGGCGCTCCAGTCTTTGGCACGCAGTCGCTGAATGGCGAAAGTGGCCAGAAATTTTTCGGGCCACCCAAAGCGTCTCCTGCACGCCCCTGTCGCTTTTCAGAAAATTCTGCACCACCACGTTTATTGTGTGAGCAAAACATGGGACATGCTGGAATTTGCCCAGATGTAATGCCCGCACAATATTGGTGGCGTTGTCAGATATCACAAATCCCCAGGAGAGTCTAAGTGGGGTAAGCCACTGGGCGATGATTTCCCTCAGTTTCTCTAAGAGGTTGTTGGCGGTGTGCCTCTTACTGAAACCGGTGATACACAGCGTAGCCTGCCTTGGAACGAGCTGGCGTTTCTGAGATGCTGCTACTGGTGACGCTGCTGCTGTTGCTGCGTAAGGTGATACATCTACCCAGTGGGCTGTCACAGTCATATAGTCCTTAGTCTGCCCTGTTCCACTTGTCCACATGTCCGTGGTTAAGTGGACATTGGGTACAACGGCATTTTTCAGGACACTGAGGACACTTTTTCTGATATTTCTGTACAGTCTCGATATCGCCTGCCTAGTGAAGTGGAATCTAGACGGGATTTGGAACTGGGGACACACTACCTCCATCAATTGTCTAAATCCCACTGCACTAATGGCGGATACCGGACGCACGTCTAACACCAACATAGCAGTCAAGGCCTCAGTTATACGTTTTGCTTCAGGATGACTGCTGTCGTACTTCATCCTCCTCGCTAAGGACTGTTGGAGGGTCAATTGTTTAGTAGTGAAGTAGTGGACACAGCCACTACTTAGTTTGAAGTAGTGGACACAGCCCCTATGGACAACAGCAGCACAGCGCAGCACTACACTGCACTACACTACACTACAACACTACACTACACAGCCCAGCCAGCCCTAACTCCCCCAGGAGGGTGCCTAACCCTAAGCCTCCCTCCCCCTAGCCTAACCCTAACCCTCCCGTGGGGGATGACTAACCCTAAGTCCCCCCCGGGTGCCCTAAACCTAACCCCCTCCGCGGCTGTCCGCTCGCCGCGCCCGGCATCCCTTCGATCGGGATGCTGGGCGCCTGTCTCCCGGCGTCGGGGAAATGTCAGGCGTCATTTCACCCTCATTAGTATGGGGATATGGAAATTATGTTATTCATCAAATTCCGAAAATTATGTTTTTTCGGAATTTGACGGAGTTACCATATGCCACTGTGAGGTGGCGAATAGCAGGTAAAACTTACCTGTATCAGCGTGGACAGGTCCCCCGGCGTATTCCTCCGTCGCTCTGGTCCATCCTCTGGCTCCAATGGCTGCTCGTACACTCTTTTCTCCCAGCAGAACGCAATAAAGTTTAGAAAAAAAAAAGTTGTTGTTATTTTCTCTAAGCCAGTGGTTCCCAAACTGTGCGCCGTGGCACCCTGGGGTGCCTCAGGTTGGTGGTCCTGCACTAAATCATATTATTTATGGTCAATGTAATGTAAATATGTGGACAAACAGAAGCTCAAACCTGTCCAATATCACATAACTGAACCGAAGGATGACAGGTAAGCACAATTTACTTAAGTTTACTACTTTACTACATTTTTTTCTGAATTTCTCAATAGCAAACGTTTGGCTTAGGGGTGCCGTGAAAACAATGCTGTTACTCTAGGGTGCCGTGATTCAAAAAAATTTGGGAACCTCTGCTCTAAACTGTACTGTGGTCTGCTGGGAGAACATGTGTCAGAGCAAACACAGGAACCGGAGACGTCTGCAGCGGGCAGGTAAGTGCGGGACAGGGGCGAGGTATGCGGAGGGGGGGATACAAAATGACCGCAGCTGTAGGCAGTGCTGCGCATGTGCGGGTTTTACAGATGTAACAGTGCATGCGCAGCACAGATTCCAGCTGCGGTAAGGCAGAGTAGAGATGGAAAACTATCTATTTCCCGAAAAGCTGTAATCGCAAAAATGACAGCTTTTCTAAATAGATAGTTATGGGGAGGAGGAATGATGAATTCCTCCAGTAATTAGGTAGAAGTCCATGCGAGTTCTAAACCTAATTACCTCCATCCATTTTTTAGGTATGATGAATAGACCCCATAGGGGTACATTTACTAAGCTCTGTGTCTGTCCGAGATTGCAATGACGGGAGTATTTTGCCATTTTTACAAACATGGGATTTTACTATGCCAAAAAATTGTGTTTTTTCTGTATTTTCAGAGGTGAACACAGCCGAATCAGAAGTTAAATGTACCCATAAATACAACTACTGTAGAAGTAAATACACCATCGTTTGAACACGGCAGTACTTACTGGAGACAGGAATACAACATGGAATTTACCAACAATCGTGATTATAATCGCGAGTGTACACTAAGGAAACTCTGTTAAAAAATAGAAGTTTCAAATAAACCCCCTCCTGAGCAGCATGTCTTGCAGAAACAAACACAGATCAGTGTGATCCGTGTGTTTCTGGCTAAATTACTAAAATAAAGGGTTAATTTTTTCCTACTTCAGGGTCCATAGGGTATCCACAGGAGTTCCCCCTCACTCTTATCCACAGGATACGTTGGGGTATAGGCGATGATGTCAGACATCGGGCACCACAGAGTTAAGTTTTCAGCCTCCCAGGATGCACTGGGGTCCCCCTCCTTTACCCCGCCCCCGAGCCAAGGCAATTCAGTTTCGTAGGTGCCCGGGTTGGAGTCGGATCACCTTTCACAGAGGGGGCTATTATGGCCCCTGAAGTTCTTTAAGGCAGCTGTGGCTGCACAAGATGAGCTGCACAGCATTGACAGTCAGTACTGATGTCTATGCTGTCGCTCCTCCACCCCGCCGGACCAGAACGTCGATACTGATCTGGGGATGCTGGTGGGTGTCTGGGGTCACAGCTAGCGGTGACCCCAGACTGCCTGGACTGTGGCCAGATTCAAGGGGGCAGGTAAGCGGCGGTGGTCCCGTGAAGGGTACCCACCGATGTACACAGTCCTAAGTCCCCAGGTAAGGGGCTCCCTGGGGACTGGCTGCACGTGGTATTAACCTGCACTTCGACTATATCCCAGGGACAGTGGGCCGCGGCTGAGCGGCAAAGTCCGGCGTCCCAGGGGAGTGCGCCTTCCTTGTATACAGCAAGTGCCTCCCCCACTGCACAGTGCCTCTCCATAGTAGTCTGGCTGCCTGTGTGAGCGCTCCTCCCCCAGGCCCACCTCCTCTCTGCTCCTCAGCGGCCATTTCTAAGGAGTGTACAAACGCTGACTACCGTTGGCATCGTGGTCCGGGTCCCCCCGCATATCTCTCCTTCAATTAAGGTTGGTGTATGTAGCACTGTTTTCTACCAGGCTCTGGTCTGTGTAGTTGATCATAGTGCTGATAGTGCAAGGATTTATTTCTGCATTGTATGAGACTTACTGCTAGCGCTGCTGCCTGTACTTTCACTTTTTACTGTCAGCCATTTTCCTATCCCTGTTCTTCCTCTGCTAAAGCCCTTGTGGTGCGGTGTTGCAGGGTGTTCATTGCCTCACTATACAAGCATTTGTCTGTGAGGGGAGTCACATACACTCCGTTACACTCATCATGTCTGACAGTGAACGTGATTTTCCTCTTCAGCTGAAGTGTACCGCATGTAATGTACCATTAGCGGAGGGTGATGAAAAATCTGAGGGGCTATGTAGGGCATGTTATCTTATATCATGTCTGATTTCTGTCACTGCATCTGGGCAGGAACCACCTTGGGCTTGTATTGCTAAGGCACTTACAACCCTTGTGGGTCAGCTAGCGACGCCCCCTGCGTTCCCCCAGATGGAGATGTCACAGCAGTCGGTGGTGTCACACCTGCAGGGGTTCCCTGGACAGTTGATGGTAACCCAGTGTCTCACGCTTTCGCCCCACCAGGTCTCACAGGAGCCTGTGTGGGTCAATTCCTTGTCCAATATGGTGCAATACCTGTCGGACGTTTTACAGGAGGAGTCATCATTGCGGCCTCATAAGCGGCCTTTAGTGTCTCAGACGGCTCAGTATGATGAGGATGATGTGACGTCTAATGACGGTGAGATTTTTGACCTTTCTGACCAGGAGCCCCTCCGTACTAAGGAGGCGGAGTCTAAGGTCTATATACCTGGCCTTATATGGGCAGTCCGTATGGCCATGGTTATTGAGGATGACGATCCCCCCGTGGCCAAATCCAAATATGCCTTCTTTAAGGATATTAAGGGTGATGCCACTGTATTTCCTCTATCTGGTCAGCTAGTAGATAATTTAGAGGAGGAGTGGAAAAATCCGGATAAACGGTACAAGCCTCAGAAACGTTTGGCTTTTGCATACCCCTTTGCAGATAATTATTTCTCCAAGTGGGAATCTCCTCCGCAAGTGGATTTTCATGTAACACGCCTAGTGAGGAGTGCTACTTTGCCCATGCCCTCCATGTCCTCCTTAAAAGATGGTACGGATCGCAAGGTTAATATTTGCCTGAAATCCATTTATTCCCTTGCTGGAGGGGCGTCCAGATTGGCTATGACCGTGTGTTGGATGGCCAGAGCCATAGAGCGTTGGGCTGATAGTTTGGAGGCGTCTCCGGACTCTGACTCTTCTGCGGAGAAAGCGGAGTTAGTAGGCAATCTCAGAGACTCAGCCACGTAGATTAATGAGGCAAACTTGGATATCGGTCTCCTCACCTCCAGAATCTCCTCGGCATCTGTGGCCGCTCGTCGCACCCTATGGTTGCGCTCTTGGAAAGCGGATGCAGATTCCAAGAAGGGTTTGGAACGCTTGCCTTTTAATGGACAGGTCCTGTTTGGTCCTGATCTGGACAAGATAGTGGCCACTCTGGCAGCAGCTAAGTCTGCATGTCTGCCATCGGCTACAGTACCATCGGGGTCTGGTACTTTGTCCTTTCGGCCCTACAGGGCCCAGGGTAAGTCCAAAGTACAGTCCTTTCCGAGACAGGCCGGGCCCAAGAAATCTGCAAAGCCCAAGACACAGGCTTGGAGTACAAGACGCCCCGCCCCTAAGTTGGACGATAAGCCTTCGGCCTGATGGACTGGGCCTCCCTTTGGGGGATCCCAGAGTGGGAGGCCGCCTGCTTCAGTTTGCCCAGTGTTGGTGTCTGACTACCAAGGACACTTGGGTACACGAGGTGGTCTCTTGGGGGTATGCCCTCTCCTTCCAGGCCCCCCAGCAGGTTTTTCACCACAGGCCTTCCGTCAGATCAGAACAAAGCCCTGGAACTACAGAAAGTGTTGCACTATATGCTCCAGGCTGGAGTTATAGTGCCTGTTCCATTCTCCCAGAGGGGCATGGGTTTCTATTCCAATCTTTTTCTGGTGCAGAAGCCCAATGGGTAGTACCGACCCATCCTCAACCTCAAATCCCTCAACAAGTCCTTGAGGGTGCCTTGGTTCAGGATGGAGACCCTGCGTTCCATTAAACTGGCGATGGAGCCTGGGGATTTCATGGTGTCGTTGGACATTCAGGACGCTTACCTGCATGTCCCCATTATCTTAACGCATCAGCAATTCCTCAGGCTTGAAGTGCTCGACAAACATTTTCAGTTCCAGGCACTGCCCTTTGGTCTGGCAACAGCACCTCGTGTCTTTACCAAAGTCATGGCGGTAATGGCAGCCCACCTACGGATGCAGGGGGTCCGCTTGTTGCCTTATTTGGATGACCTTCTTTTGTTAGCAGGGTCTTCAGCGGTCCTCCAGCTTCATCTGCAACTGACAATCTCAGTATTGCAGAATCACGGCTGGTTAATAAACTGGAAGAATTCCACCCTGGTTCCCTCGCAGAGGATCCTCTCCAGATGGAATGGGTTGCCCCATCGGATGAAGACGCAGACCATGGTGTTTTCTCCGGAGGTTCGTCTGTCTCTGGCCGGGTGGTTGCAAACGGCTCACCTGAACAGGGGGCATCCCTTTTGGGTGGCAAACTGGGTCCTTTTGACGACAGATGCCAGTTTCTGAGGCTGGGGAGCAGTCACGGGTCCACACTTGTTCCAGGGAATTTGGACCCCAGCAGAAGCTGTGCTTCCAATAAACATCTTGGAACTTCGCACGGTATTCAATACTCTCCAGCAAGCAAAACATGTTCTCCACGGAAAACCCGTGCAGGTACAATCGGACAACGCCACCATGGTTGCTTATATAAACCGCCAATGAGGAACCCGAAGTCGAGCAGCGCTGGCAGAGGTGTCCCACATCCTGACTTGGGCGGAGGGCAATCTCCCTGCCATCTCGGCAGTGTTCATCCCGGGAGTCCTCAACTTGGAAGCAGACTTTCTCAGCCGTCAGGACGTGCATCCAGGAGAACGGTCTCTTCACCAAGAAGTGTTTCAACTCCTGGTGGACAAGTAGGGCCTTCCAGACATAGACCTCATGGCCCCCGACACAACAACAAGCTGCCTGTGTACGGGTCAAGAACAAGAGACGCGGAGGCTCTTCTGGTAGACGCTCTGTCAGTCCGGTGGGCCTTCCAGTTTGCGTACCTGTTCCCTCCGTTCTCCCTTCTTCCTTGAGTGGTTAGAAAATTTAAGCAAGAAGGCAGCACGCTCCTGTTGATAGCTCCAGCGTGGCCCAGACATCACTGGTACTCAGACCTTTGGAGTCTCTCCGTAGACACTACGATGCTGTTGCCTCTACATCCGGACCTATTGTCACAGGGTCCTTGTCATTACCCAGACCTGAGTCATCTGTCTTTGACAGCGTGGCTGTTGAGACAGCCCTCTTAAGGTTCAGGGGTTTTTCTAGCTCTGTAGTTAACACCATGCTAAGAGCTTAGAAGCCTACGTCTGCAAGAATGTCCCATCGAGTATGGCATACTTTCTTTGAGTAGTGTCGCCCTAGAGGCTATAATCCTCAGGTGTTCCGGGAAATCCAGAGTGTTGGCTTTCCTACAGGTGGGCTTAGATCATGGCCTTTGCCTTGCTTCTCTGAAGGTGCAGGTTTCTGCCCTGTCCATCTGGTTTCAGAGTAGGATTGCTACTCTTCCTGATGTCTGCACCTTTATGCAAGGTGTACTTCGTATTCAGCCTCCCTTTGTTCTACCAGTGGCTCTTTGGGATCTGGCTGTGGTCCTGAGGGCTCTCCAAGGACCGCCATTTGAACCACTGGGGTCAGTGAATTTGAAATGGCTTACAGCTAAGACTGTATGCCTTCTGGCCTTTGCTTCGGCCAGAAGGGTCTCAGAATTGGGGGCTCTCTCATGTCGACCTCCCTTTCTCATTTTTTATAGGGACAGGGCGGTGCTCTGCACTCGCCCTTATTTCCTCCCGAAGGTGGTATCTAGTTTCCACATCAACGAAGAAATCATAGTGCTGGCCTTTACTTCACCAGACCTCTCGGTTGGTGAGGCCACCTTGAATGTGGTGCGGGCTCTAAGGATTTATGTTGACCACACCAATTCTTTTAGGAAGTCAGACTCCTTGTTTGTCCTCTATGGCTTCCGTAAGAAGGGTTGGCCTGCCACTAAGCAAACTTTTATCAGGATGGATTCGCATGGCAATTTCGGAAGCTTATATTCATGAAGGCCTTCCTGTTCCATCCTCTGTTAGGGCTCATTCCACTAGGTCTGTGGGTCCTTCATGGGTAGCTCGACGTGGTGCCTCGGCTGTTCAGCTGTGTAAGGCTGCCACGTCGTCTTCTGTCCATACTTTTGTGAGGTATTATGCATTTGACACCTTTGCCTCTCAGGATGCTTCCTTCGGGTGACGCATTCTCCTTTCAGCACAGGAGCATCCCCAAACTTAAAGTATATTGCTTTAGGACATCCCCAAGGTATCCTGTGGATACCCTATGGACCCTGAAGTAGAAAATATGAGATATAGTAAGAACTTACTCTTGTTATCTCTATTTCTATGAAGTCCATAGGGTTCCACAGGACTCCCGTCCTGTCGCACCTGTACTGCAGTTGGGCTTTCATCTGGTCACTGATTTTTCCGTCTCCTTCTGGTGAGAATGTGATTCTTGTGTGTTCCAGATCTTTCTTCTCTCTCTTTCTTCTCCTCCTATGGCCTATGGCTTGTTACGTAACTGAGTTGCCTTGGCTCGGGGGCAGGGTATAGGAGGGGCACCCCAGTGCATCCTGGGAGGCTGAAAACTTAACTCTGTGGTGCCCGATGTCTGACGTCATCGCCTATACCCCAAAGTATCCTGTGGAACCCTATGGACTTCGTAGACATAGGGATAACAAGGGTAAGTTCTTACCATATCTCATATTTTTTTAATTATGTGGGGTTCCCCCCCAAAAGCATAACCAGCCCCAGCCTCCAGGAGCCAGCCCTGGCTTTAAAAATATAGGGGACAAAACGTCCCCCGTAAAAAAAAAAATACTCACCTACATCTGGGCACAGGTAAGTCCTTTGCTCCAGTAGAGTCCCGGCTCGGCAAAACAAAACCTGGTATTTCATCATACAGCATCTTCCTGTATGGACCCTATACATGCCTGCGCCCTGCTGAGCATTGCAGCAGTATATGCAGAGGCTAGAGTTAGCTTTATCTGTGGGCCTCTACAGGACAGGCTCTCACTTGTAGGAGAGGGAGGAAGGAGACATGTTGTCACGTGCATGGAAGATAGGGGGAAAACCAGCTGTCACAGGTGGAGAGAAGACAAACAGAGTGATTGAATAAGAATGGAGTGGGTTAAACTTAGAGTTTTGGGGCTGGCTTAGGTAACACCATGTGACTTAGTTTGCCCTATTAGGATAGGTGTGTGTGTTTTAACTTGGAATGTGAGGCTGTGTGGGCTCAGACAAAGCTTCTTTTGTTCCAGTCTTCCGACAGAGATAAGTGCTGTGCTGTTTCAGTGCATTATTGTGCTATATATTTGAGTGTTATTGCCTTTTCCTCCCTGCATTTAATTTTCTATTTCTCTTTCAGTTTCTATTCTCCCTCACTGTTTCTTCTGCTCCCGTTTTAATCTCATTACTTTTTTTTCCTTTCCCTCTCCTCCTGTGCCCTTTCCCTGCATCTAGCTATCTTCAAAAACCCAATGTCCCGCCCCCATCACTCAAAAAAAAAACAGCGACGTTACCTTGGCGGAGCCGGATCCCCTCCTGCTACCGCCGACTCAGCTGGCATTTTACCAAGCCAGGGAGCCCGTGGAGCATGGGCGGCTTCTGAAGCTGATGGCTACCGCATTGCTCCTGCTCCGGGGGCCGCAGCTGCTGGCTCTCGTAGGTGGGCGGGTCAGCGCACTTCTGTTGCTGTGCCTGCCCACCCGCATGTCCTGGCTCACAGCAGACATGAGCAAGCACGTGCCACCGCCCGGATACTGGCTGGGCCTACTCCTGTAAATGAGGAGGTGGCCACGGGTTCGAGACCAGTCCGGTCTCGGGCCCCGGCTCGAACCTCCAGGACAAGTAGGGCCCGCAGAGGCCCTCAGGCCCAAATTGCAAATGGTGGCCCTGCTTCGCTCCCTGAGCCTGCTCGGGGGGCGGGCTTAGCCGCCATTTTAGTGAAATGAATCAGAGCTTGCTGCAGATGGGCTCTTCCAGCAACTCTGCAATGATGGATAGCCAGGCTCAGGGTGCTAGTCAGAGTGGAGGGCCTCAGGCACAAGGGGGTAGTCTTACTGTAGGGCCCCCCAGCATGAATTCTCTTGCAATGCCCATAAGCTCTGGGGATCCTGCAGGGGTTATAAATGTCATGTCCTCCATTGCCACGTTATTTGCCCCTTTTGTGGCTGCCTTATCACAACTGCCTGTGGCCGGGTCTCCAGCTTGTGCACCCCCGGAAGCTTCTACATCTCAATTACCAACAACCATGCCCGAGCAATTTCTGTCAGCTGTGTGCGCATTCGGGTCCTTAATAGCGCAAGGTACCTCAGGAGCGGTCCCTTTCCTGGTTTCGGCCAATTCAGCTGTTCCTTCTTCTGCACCTTTGTCTGCATCAGGGGCTGCGGCACCAGATGCTGTGTTACCCTCTTTTTTAGATGGCGATGCCAGCGACAGTCCCGAGGATGCAGCTGTGGACGAGGAGATGATTTCGGCCAATTCTTTGGGTGGTGAGCAGCCGAGTACATCATGTGGATCTCCTTATGAAGAATATGATGACAGTAGCAGCTGTTATTCCTTTTCATCGCTGGTGTCAGATCCCGGCAGCTCTGCCAGGGCGTGCAAGTGGGCTACTAAATATGCTAAACGCGAAGCCGACCAGTGAGATTAGTCATCCAAGTGCCGTCATTCACGCTCCCGCTCTGCTTTCCGCAAACGTTCAATGGTCACTGGGGGTCCGCTACGATAATACAGCAGTTTTGCGTGGCTTGCACCCATGCTGTAAGCGTAAGATAACTAAGGGCCTATACGTGGACATTTTTGTGCTCACCAACAAAAAAGGATTTTAAGGCGGCCAAGAGAGTAGTTGGCCTACATGCTTTAAAATCCTTTAGTAATTGGATTGTGGGTTTCTGCATGTTTGCCTCTTGCTATTTAATAACTCATCACGAGGAGCACTTCAATATTATCTGGTATGTGCACCTGATTAATAGCGGTGTCGTTTTTGTCACCTCTGTTTGCGTTGCGGCAGAGCCCATCCCATGTCCACTTGTTCCCGACTGTCTGGACAGCAGTCTTCCAAGCCACCCGGGAATATCGGAGCTAAGTAAGGCATCGTCCCCAGTGTGGTTGGATGCTATGACCCAATGGTTGGGTTGGCATCCAAACCTTGAGGACGTGCATTTTTTGTATTCCGGTTTCACTTTTGGTTTTCGGTTAACCATTAGGGGTGACGTTAGCGTTGGAAACAAAGACTCTGCGGTCAGCGCGAGAGTTGCCTGTTGTCCTAAAAGCCAAAATTCAGAAGGAGGTGAGCCTCAGGTGAATGGCAGGCCCATTTGAACAACTTCCGCTGGAGGATTTGATCATTTCTCCAGTGGGAGTTGTTCCCATGAAGTCTCCTGGTATATTTAGGCTCACTCAGCATCTGTCATACCCATCAGGGTCATCAGCGAATGATGCTATACCTCCGGAATTTTGTTCGGTGGTGTATCAGTCATTTGACGAGGCTTTGGAGATGGTTAGGTCATATGGCCCCGATGCTCTCATGGCTAAGATAGATGTGGAATCGGCTTTTTGTCTACTTCCCCTGCATCATGACTCCTTTAGGTACATGGGGTTTTGCATTGGGGAAAGATATTTTATAGACAAGTGCTTGCCTATGGGATGCTCTGTTCCTGTGTCTTTTTTTAAAGATTCAGCACCTTTCTTCATTGGTGCATGGAGACATCTTGCGGGGGTCACGGGATAGCTCACTATCTCGATGATTTTCTGTGCGTGGGTCCTGCCGTTTCAGACCGTTGTGCGTTTCTTTTGTTTTCTTTGTGAGCTCTGTTTTTCCATTTCGGTGTACCAGTTGCTGATGAGAGTACTGAGGGTCCTCTCGCTTGCCTATCATTTTTGGATATCGAGATTGACACCTCGGCAGGGGTTTGCAGGCTTCCTCAGGACAAGGTGGTGAAATTGCGCGACGCGATTGCTACATGTTTGGCTGTGAGAAGAATTTCTTTGCAGCAGGCGCAGTCGATGTTAGGTCTGTTGAATTTTGCCTGTAGGGTTATCCCGATTGGCAGAGTTTTCTGTCGGAAGCTGGAGCGGTCCACGGCTGGGGCGTCCAGGCCGCACCATATGGTTCACCTGTCCTCTGAAAGCAAGAGGTATCTGTCCGTTTGGGCATCTTTTCTTGATAAATTTAATGGTGTGCTCATTTGGATGGCTCCAGCTGTCAACAGCTTCCAGCTGCAGCTTTTCACCGATGCGGCGGGTTCAGCTGGTTTTGGTTGCTACCTTGCCAGGTCCTGGTGTTCAACACCTTGGCCTGAGGAATGAGTGTGTTTGGGTCTGACACGGGATCTGTTGCTCCTTGAACTCTTTCCAATCATGGTTGCATTGGAAGTGTGGGGCGAACATTTGTGTGATCGCAGCATAGTGCTCAGGTGTGATAACCTTGGGGTTGTGCATGCGATTAATCAGCAGCGTGCTAAATCATTGCTAGTGTTGTAAGTTTTGGTGCAGTTAGTCTTAACTTGCTTGCGCTGCAATATTTCATTTAGGGTGTGGCATATTCCCGGGGCAGAGAATGGAATTGCTGATGCGTTCTCTCTGTTTCAGTGGCCGAGGTTTCGATCTTTGGCCCCTGGGGCTGATGCTACTGGTGTGCTTTGCCCCTCTTATGTTTGGCAGGTCATGAAGCCGGCATGGAGGGCTTAGCACAGCGGTCTCTCGCCTTGGGTACTCTGAGAGTTTACCGCCATGCTTGGGAAGAGTGGGAAGAGTATTCCCGTCGCCACAGACATGGAGGTAAGAGCAGGCATCAGTTGATGCTTTCTTTTATTTGGCATCTCTATGTCTCTGGCAGATCCAGAGCTGTGGTTTTGCGTTATTTGGCAGGTATTTCATTTTTCTTTAAGTTAAAAAGCCTTCCAGACCTGACAAAGAGCTTTCTGATTCAGAAGGCCTTGAAAGGTTGGGCACATTCGGTTCCGGTTGCACCCGACAAGAGACGTCTTATTGATATTTCCTTGCTTCCATTACTCCTCGCGTCCATACGGGATGTGGGTTATTCAGTTTTTGAAGTTGATTTGTTGAAACTAGCTTTTTCTATGGCCTTTCATGGGGTTTTCCGGATTTCGGAGTTGGTGGCAGCCTCTAAATGAACCGATTCTGCGCTTCTTCAGACTGATGTTCTGGTGGGGGAGAGGTCATTGCTTTGTAGGCTTAGGCACTCCAAAACTGATCAGCTGGGTAGGGGCCGTTGGATTTCGCTTGTGCCTACCAAGGACTTGCGTATTTGCCCCATTGCCCTGGCCAAGCGTTATCTTCAGGTCAGGCCTGCTACTGCGGACTTAGCTTCTGCATGTAGATGGCTCTCCATTAGCCAAATACCAGTTCAGATGGCTTTTGAAGCGCTGTGTCTCTTGTATCAGCCGCTCCCCACAGGATTTCGGTACGCATTTGTTTCGTATTGGGGCAGCAACTTCTGCTACTTCAGCGGGATATTCTGTATCCAAAATTAAGGCTTTAGGCCGTTGGAAATCCTCCAGTTATAAGCGCTATATTCGGCCTCTGCATTGATTGCATTTCACATTTAATAATGTTATGTTTATTCGTTTGTTATGTTATTTGTTTGTTTACCTTCAACGTATGTTCTTGTGTGTCTTGTTTGTCCTGTCTACCTGACTCGGGGATTAGCTACTTGCCACTGCGGCAGCGGAAGTCTGGAGGCATTTGGCCTTTTATTTTTGCCTGAACTGACGGACCTAATTCGGCTTATTTGCATCACTAATTACAATTCATATGTCCCTCAGCAGGTTTTTCGGCTTTTTCTCCGGCCGAGTTATTCGTGTTTCTCTGCTTTCCCCCTCCCGTCCTCCCCACCCCCTTTTACCCTCACGTGTCTTTATGTTTGCTTCGAATTGGCACTGAAGCTTGTCTAAAATTCAGCCTGGCAGCTGGTTACACCAATATTTTTCTTTTTGGCAGATCCTCCACTAATTTATTATAATTGCAAATTAATATAATTTTTCATTCTTTTTTTCCCCCCTTCAGGTGTTAAGCTTGATTCTCTAAAAGTATGGATTGTTGGCCATTCATATGTTTTCTGGGCTGCTAAGTTCATGGATGCTTGTGGTGCTCCTTCCTTTCCTTGCTCTGATTGTGTGCGGTGGATTGGTGTGAGAGGGATATTGTGGCTGGCTTTGTGTCCTAAACTTTTAGAATCTGCAAAACATTTTGAGACTCCCGATGTTTTGCTGATTCATTTAGATGGATATGATCTTGGTAAGATGACTGGGTTGGAGTTGAGGAGCTCCATGGCGATATTGCTAGGATTTCGTCAGCATGGCCTTCTTGTATGGTCGTGTATTGGCCTTGGCTGGTCTGGCATGGTGTGCAGAATGTTAAGGCGATTGATGAAGCCAGAAAGAAGGTGAATGCAGCAGTCGCAAAGCATGTGTTAGCCTCTGGTGGTGGCGTTGTTGTGCATGACAGGAGGAGGGGGGTTTTGATATTTGTTGAGGATCTGTTCCAGGTTATTTCTTCAGTGTTTTAGTAGTGGTATGGTGGTGGTGCGTTGGTTCAGACCTTCGCATTGGCGGGAAAGAATGGCAGGTCGCCACTTCGGGTGTAAATCTCTTTCAGTTTGTAGTATTATAGTCTTTGGGGGCGCTCACCCTCTTTGACTTGTTAAGTTCGCTGGATCACCCTGCCGGGGATAGCGTCATCACCCTTCCGGGTGGGTAGTCATGTTAGCTCACCAACAAACCTGCAGCTTAACCATAACAAAAAACCTACCGGCAGGTAAGTACTGCCAAGACTCGCACCAACACGTGGGACGCCGCACAAGTGTTCCAACCCACTCTGCACATCCCCCCACCCCATGAGACTTCGTAGACTGTCGACCATAGGTCTAGCAGGGGTGACGTGCAAGGTCACTGAACCGCACGGGAAGGAGCCCCCTGAAAGGGTCCACCTACCTCCCCAGTCTCATCACCACTCATCACTGAACCCCACCCACCTGCCCGGGATCTCAACAGAGCAGCATTGTGACTACTCAATAAAAGATTTTTTCCCCAAACTACTGTGTCTCGCTGGCCTCATTTTGATCCTATCCTATTCCCCTTTTCACATTACTCCAAACTACATTCCATACCCAATCACACCCTCCTTTTCACTCCCAAAACACCACCACCACCAGAAGAAACATTCCAATTAACACCACTCACAAACACACACACACAAGTCATCACCATCACCACTACTAGCAGGGAGAGCGTATCTTACCCCCCCTACCCCCATACATATTCAGTGCGGGAAAGGTACTCCCACACAAAGGTGCAGCACCCCGAAACCACAACACACCAGCCCCCTGGTCAACGAGAGCGCAGTTCTACCGCCCATCTTCATATGTTAGAGGGTTGAGTGGATACCTTTGTTGACAGTTTAGTTACCGGTTGCTCTGCATCTTAGGCGGTGTCCGCTTGGTATGCATGTCTGTGTGCTGCATGTCTGTAGTAAGCTGTATGTTGCCGTCCTTTCTTTGCTACCATGTCTTCAATCAGTTTAGATTAATTTAATACTCATTAGATCATTTTAATAAATTGCTAACTAATTATTCTGCTAAATCTCATGTCTCCGAGTCTTTATTTCTTATAATTTATTAAGAAGGTATTTTATCGCATGGTGTTACACAGGGCACCCCTCTGACGATTGAAAGTTTAAGAGCAGGAAATCAGACTAAGTGTTGTTGTACCTAATACCCAGAAACATGGGCTGAGTATATGCAATAGAGCTAAAACTGCTCTAGAAAAATTGTACCTTTATAATACAGTACACATACAGAAACAAACTTAGGGCCTGATTTAGAGATTACGCTAATGGAAATGCAGCTGCGATTTCACACAGACCGCAGTTGCGAAAATATGTTAATAGTTCCAAAGCTTACCCAAGCATAGGGACACCCACTGCTCACTTCTCATATCCATCCGACGTCACGCACCAGTGTCAACATCTGTAACATCAATGCACAGGTCAAGGACACAGTATCAGAGTTGCTGAAAGGGACTCAAGGAACACTGGAATCAAGGATAGTGTTAGAGATAAGCATGCTGAAGGAGGGCCCTGCCCATGAAAGCTTACACTGCAGGCCCCTATCCAGGGATGAGCATGGCCCCTATACAGGGATAAACATGCTGAAGGAGGGCCCTGCCCCTAAACTTACTTTGCGGCCCCTATCCATATGCTTTGTTTCATAGACATCACCATCATATGTGCACACTTGCGCCAGCGCTATTTGTGGTGCAAAAGATCCATCTGTAAACAGGAGTATTAACGAAAATACACAACTCTACATAGCTCGCATTTCCATCAACACCCTCGCTGAACATTGTCTATGTAAGAATGCTCAGCTAAGGCCAGTTACATGAATTAATTAGCAAGAGGAGATGCTCCTGAAATGCTTACTAGTCTGCATACACATGATTCCGGGGCATGAGCAGTGCAGAAAGATGCAAGTTACAAATCAACTTGTGTTCAAGTCTGTATCAGCCCCTTATGGCACAAATTGTGGGCACAAACATTAAATGATAGCTTCATATCACAGATGAGCGTTTCAGTTTTGGAGAATCCAAACACACCCGGATTTGGGGTAGCACCTGCAATCCAGTGCTGCAAACAGGCTGTTGTGTATGTTTGCTAAAATTAACTTCATAGATCCGAATACTTGAATAAGTTTGAGGAAAGATAAGCACCCTGCTTAGTGATGGAATATTGCTAGTTCACCAGGGGTTAAATGAGAGGAGGGGGCATAGCCAGGAATGTGTCAATATAAATAATAGCCTATGGCAGCAATAGAGGGCAGGGCTCCTACTATTCATTATAAATAGTCTGGAAGAGGAGCGATCTTCCTCTTGTCCAGTTCTGGAACCCCACCCACCTGTCTAAGCTGTTTTGTATGCAATTATTGAAAATGTTGTTGGGCCGTGCAATTTTAAATTTTCCTTCCAACAGGTGGAGGTGCAGCCTGGCAGGAAGCAGTGCTCCTAGGTGGCCTATTATAGCGTAAGAGTGCCTGGGTAGCTTTTGCCTTTTGATAGCGGCAAGTTGGTCATTCCCCTTGGGGGGAGCGCCGGGCCATCATCTTAGGGAGGGGTCAGGGCTATGCCAATTAAGGGAGAATGGTTCTACCTCAGGCCAGTTTGCGCCGAGTGGGGATCCGCCTCTTAGTTATTTAGTCAAATATATTGCCGGGCTGTGGCCTTGGAGCACTGCTTTTTTACTGCCACCATCTTTCTAATTTCAAATTGATCAATAAATTTCATCTGTGTCCTCTTTTAATTCCACATAGGTGTCCGTGTGGTTATTTCTAGTTAGTAGTTAAGTGAGTAAATTAGCATAATGTAAGATTCAAACAATGGGTGACTCACTGCACTTGTTTTTTTCACAAGGATATCTAATCTATCAACACCGCAGTACATCATTTATTTTGTTACTTGTGTATGAGAGCAGAGACAGTGTGATTTCAAGATAATTTGCCCCCCCAAAATACTGTTGCTATGGGCAACATCACTTCTTAAATAGAACTCCCATCTTAGTAAATTTATCCCTAAGAGTGTCCATTAGTGCTATGTGTGAGTCTAAAGTTTCTGAAACTGTAGCTGTAGAGAAGCCTCCTTCCACCATTTCTTCACCCTCTGCAAATGTGAGGATGAGTAGCAGTAAAAGTAATGATGGTGGCATAAAAAGTGAGGATGCTTCTTTTGAAATGCAACAGCATGAGGGAGATAATTCTGTATCTGACACTAATGAGAATGTTGATGATGACTGTGTTGGACAAGAATAAGTAGAAAAAATTCAGGAGGAGGATGTTCTTTGTGTCAAAGTAAGTCAGCCACCACTGGCAGCAGTTCTTACCAGAGATAAGAAGAAAGCCATTGTAATGCCTGGGCATAAGACTAAAAAAGCCACTTCTTCCATGTGGAATCATTTTTACTCAAATCATGACATTTTTCATGGCATCTGTACCTACCATTTGTAAAGCCAAAGTAAGTGAAGATAGAGATGTTAACCATCTAGGCACCTCCTCTCTGAAACTTAATTTGGATCGAGTTCATGCAAATTATTTAACATCTGGAAAATCATGTAAAATTAGAACAAGCCATCCAGCATCAGCTACCAGCAGCATGGATAGATCCCAACACATGCAATCTCCACTGCCAACAATGTCATCATCAATCTCCTCATGAGTGATCAGAGGTAGTCCTACACCCAATTTGTGAAGGCTAACTGACTTTTCCCCTATCCAAGATTCTAAAGAAGAATCCATGTGCACTAGGGCTGCTGCTGCTGCTGGGGATGAATCTTCATTACAGAAGGAGACCAAAAAGACTAGTAGTTTCAAACAACAATTGATTGTGACATTTGCAAGAGGAACCAAGTATGACAGCCGCCATCCTGTTGCACAGCAGATCACTGAAGCCATGATGGCTATGTTAGCATTAGATCTGTGTCCAATATCTGCCGTCAATTTATCTGGTTTTAGACGATTAGTTGAGGTCATGTGTCCAAGCTACCAAATTCCATCTCAATTATACTTGACAAGACCAGTAATTCCTCACCTGTACCGAGACGTTAAAGAAAGTTATTCTTTGCCTAGAAAATGACATTGTACTGACTATCCATTTAACTACAGATATTTGGGCAAGCGGTACTGGCCAAACTAAAGGTTACATGACTGTGACAGCCCACTGAGAGGGTGTATCACATTCAGCAGCAGTATCTAACACACACCAGCTCATTCACAGGCAGGTTACTCTTTGTATCACTGGTTTCACTAAGAGGCATACCGGTGTCAATTTGTGGAAAAAATAAATGTGATAGCAAAATGGCTTACCCCGCTAAAACTCTACTCAAATTTGTAATTTCCGATAATGCAAGTAACATTGTAAGAGCATTACAACTGGGTCAATTCCAACATGTACCATGTTTTGTGCACACAATAACCTTGTTGGTTCATAATTTTGTAAAAACTGACAGATGCATGTAGGACATACTGAGCATTGCCCATAAAATTTCTTGGCATTTTCGGCATTCAGCAACCACAAGTAGAAGATTGCAGCAGCTGCAAGAACCATTCCATTTGCCATACCACCAACTAAAGCAAGAGGTAGATTACAGATGTGTCCACATACATCTTACCTCCATGTGCTACAAGTCGTGTTAAAAATAACGCAAAAGTGCGATGCAACTTGGTAGCACAGAGCATCTTTTCATGTGACTTTTTAACTTCAAATGCATCTTATTCGCAAAGTGATGAGAATAGGATGCACAAGCAGTTTCTGCTGATTAAAATGTGTGTGACTTTGGGTGTATCGTCATGCAAAATGATACGTTCCAGTGTCAGTGGCTGTGACACTGTAATGTATCATTTTACATGGAGATACAGCTGCAGTTGCACAAAGAATATAGGCATGCCACATATAATTTTAATCAGCAAAAGCTGTGTGTGCATCATATCTGCATTGCTTTGCAATTAAGTCACAATTGAATGTAAAAAGTGAATAGACTCTCTGCGCTACGTAGTCACGCCACAGCATGGCTCAACTAGAAGGGCTGTTTTACATTCAAGGAAATAAGATGTATGTGGACACATTTGTATATGCTTCAGTGACTGAAAGAACAGCAACAAGCCATCCAAACATACACATCAAACCATGACATAGGGAAAGGGAGGACAAGTTACCACCTTACTGCAGCACACTCTCAGTTTTATGCAAGCTACTGAAACCATTTGAAATTGTAACCAGTTCAAATACTGCAAGTCTGGTCATACCCTAAATTAAACTACTGGAAAAGCAGCTAGAGAAGCTGAATGAACAGATTCCGCTTAATATGTTGGACTTGTAGATCAAGTTCTTTATTCGCTTTGCCTGGACCCGAGGGTCTGCAAAATCTTGCATATGGGTCTGTACATATTGGCAACAATGCTTGATCCTACAGAAAGTTTAAGTCCTATCTAATGTGTTTCTTACCAACTGACACAGATCTTAAGAAATGCAAAGAGCTCCCTGCAAGCAAGTTGTCAGCTCAAGTGGCACATGACACAACAAGGTATCCATTTTCAGTTTCTCTTGCAAATGCTGTTGCCAGAAAAAAATGACCTTTTCCAAGAGACCCACTGGTGATGATGATGAGTCAACTCAGTGCACCAGAGTGAAATATTCTGACATCTGGTCTGGCTTCAAAGAATTGGCCACATATATTGACATCTCTACTGTGACTTTTTCTGATACAGTAAGCATCAATAGAATTGTGGATTATTACTTTAATGATAATGTACAAATTAGAATCTCACACAGACTCTTTGAATACTGGGAGAAACCCCTTGTACAAACTAGCTAAGGTCTACTTAAGCTACCCACCCTCCAATGTTCACTCGGAAAAGTATTTAGCAATACAAATTCTATTAGAAAGATCTTTGCCACCAATTACAACAATCACTGTAACCGTGAATTCTAATGGGGATGACCATATATTGTATGATGATATTAACAACATTGGTAATGATGATTATGAGGATGATGACAACTTCCAATTGTGAGGATGATTAACACTGTTAGCCTTAAGCCCATTGGTAGCTTGGTTTAACCAAACCACCAAAATGCTTTCTTTTTTGTGGGGGGCCAAACAAACAAACCACTACAGCCACAAAAGTGGCACTTATTGTCGCTGAACTGCTTGGTTTGTTAAATTTTGCATGTCCTTTTCTATATATAACATAAGGTTGGGTGGGAGGTTTCAAAGACAATTCTATCGTGCACCACTTTTTATTATGGGCTTTACCCACCTTGCTGTATTGGTGTAAAGACTACTAGCCTGTTACTCCATCTCCATTTACCTATACTGGCCTAAGCCTTGTGATTTGCAATTTAGAGAAGTGTATTGATAATATATTATATATTCTACTAGGATTTTACTTTTAAGCTAATAATTCTAGATTAATAAAAACTTTCCATAGGGTCATATACTTTATTATATACAGTAAACTGCCAACCTGTCTGCCACTACTGTGCCACTATGTTTCATAGAGGCTCTAAGTATTTGTGTCGCTGCGTTGTCCAGCCAGCTCGCTGCAGCCATTGGCCAATATTAGTGAACTCAATATTGTGAGCTGCAAGGTGGTCAAAATTGACTGGAAATTAATGTTATTAATGTTAATATACCATAGGAACAAAAACAGTTTCATATTATATGTTTTTAGCTGTTTTTATACATTTGTAAAGAAATCCAAAACCAAAACATTTGAAGGTGGTTTTGTCAAAATCAAAACGCGATGAAGATTTAGAACCAAAACACGAGGGTCTGCGTTCATCTCTACTGCATACCCACTTCTACTGCATTTAAAAACACAAGTACAGTTAACTTGGTGTACAGTATAGACACTAGAGTGATGCAGAGCAAAATGAGGAATATGCACATATGGAGGAAATGGAATATGGGAGCTATAACAATAGAGAATATAATGCACTAAATGTGAGTGAAAAGCAAATACTATTAATTAAATTTGAAGCTTGACTGGCGCACAAGTAAATTTTATATCCCTGCACATTTATAAATGAGTTCCACTGAATAAATATGATCTTGGTACAGATCAGAACAACCAAGATTATTAGGAAGTGGTGGTGACCACTTGTAATAGGAGTTTTATAGCGAAATTCACATACAAATATAAAGAAACTGAAGCGTTGTTTCACAGAAACAAAAGCTCCACCAGTTCTAGGTCTCATAGCTTGCAAGAAACTCAACCTGGGAAAGCTTGTAATGAATAGTAAGGGGCAGAATCTCCCATGATAGTGAATGTAGGACCACTATGCAGATGTTATCAAAGGTTCGGGCTGTTTGCCAGGAAACTGTTGCATAAAATTGTGCAACATGTAAATACTCACAGAGAAGGTTTTACATTACCCTGGGAGAGAGAATTCAAAACAAATTTGAATATCTGCAAAAGCTGGATGTAAAAGGACCCAGACCCATCTGAGTTGGTGAGTTCAATGGGAGCAGTGGAAAGAAATAAAATAATACACTGCATTGACCTAAATCAACTTACAATGAGAGTATATTATTCACTATTATCATCGGATGACATCTCATACAAACTGGTAATAGCAGCAATGTTCTTCCATATTCTAGGATACCAGCTACTACTGGCTGAAGACAGTAGTAGATTACCACTTTTCAAACACCAATTGGGAGGTAGAGATGTCCACACAAGGCCTAATGCAAAGTTGAATGTATAGGTGTTTGTGGAGGGTGCAGGTTTTCACACTGCACATGCTCCTGAAACAAGAGTATGCAGTCACACACATATTTCAGTTGCATCTCCATTTACAACTAAAGAGGTGTAACTGGGCTGTAATGGGGTGTTCTCACATAGGCACAGTTCCATTGGGGAGTTTTGACAGAACTACAACAAAGTTGAATGTAACTGTGTATATATATATATATATATATATATATATATATATTGTGATAGAAGCACCGGTAAAGTGGTCAATGGCAGGTACATTTGTCCTAGGTTTTTGGTCTATGTGTTCTAAAAAAATCCAGGAGAAGTCTGTTTTGTAAGCAGATCAGAGTATCGGCTTTTGGAAAAGCCGGTTTGGGTCCTGGGGGTGTGGATATGAGGAGAGGGAGGGCTCCATCTACAGGCCACTCCAGGTTTTGGGGCTTTCAGCCTGGTAGCAGGCTCATTAGGGCTTACAGCTGGAGCTGGCTGATAAAAGTTGTGTTCAGTTGTAGCTGAGTGTCTCACACCTGGGGAAGTAGGCATGCAGGCTAGCATGTCCAGAGACACTGTTATGACAACCCTTTAAGTACTGTGCACGTGCTGTTGTTGACGGTGTGGGCAGTAGCAGTGTTATATTCATTTGGAACAATAAAGACTGGCGCCGACCAGTTTGTAAGAGAACCCCAGACTTGTGTCCTGTTTCTACAGCTGCTGTGTGTGTAAAGAGGGAGTCCATCTACCCCAGGAGAGGGACCCCTATCCCGACTTTGCCACAAGATATAATATATATATATATATATATATATATATATAGTCAGGTCCATAAATATTGGGACATTGACAGAATTTTCAGATTTTGGCCTCTATTCACCACCACAATGGCTTTAAAACGAAACAAACAAGATGTGATTTAACTGCAGACTTTCAGATTTAATTTGAGGGTAATTACATCCAAATCAGGTGTAGAAATTACAACGGTTTCTATATGTGCCTCCCACTTTTTAAGGGGCCAAAAGTAATGGGACAAACTAAACAATCCTAAATCTAACTTTCACTTTTTAATATTTTATTGCAAATCCTTTGCAGGCAATTACAGCCTGAAGTCTGGAACGCATAGACATCACCAGACGCTGGGTTTCATCCCTGGTGATGCTCTGCCAGGCCTCTACTGCAAATGTCTTCAGTTCCTGCTTGCTCTTTGGGCATTTTCCCTTCAGTTTTGTCTTCATCAAGTGAAATGCATGCTCAAATCGGATTCAGGTCAGGGGATTGACTTGGCCATTGCATAACATTCCACTTTTTAGCCTTAAAAAACTCTTTGGTTGCTTTTGCAGTATGCTTCGGGTCCTTGTCCATCTGCACTGTGAAGCGCCGTCCAATGAGTTCTGAAGTATTTGACTGAATATGAGCATATAATATTGCCCGAAACACTTCAGAATTCATTCTGCTGCTTTTGTCAGCAGTCACATCATCAATAAATACAAGGGAACCAGTTCCATTGGCAGCCATACATGCCCACGCCATGACACTACCACCACCATGCTTCACTGATGAGGTGGTATGTTTTGGATCATGAGCAGTTCCTTTCCTTCTCTTCTCTTCCCATCACTCTGGTACAAGTTGATCTTTGTCTCATCTGTCCATAGGATGTTGTTCCAGAACTGTAATGGCTTTTTTAGATGTTGTTTGGCAAACTCTAATCTGGTCTTCCTGTTTTTGTAGCTCACCATTGGTTTGCATCTTGTGGTGAACCCTCTATATTCACTCTTGTGAAGTCTTCTCTTGATTGTTGACTTTGACACATATACATCTACCTCCTGGAGAGTGTTCTTGATTTGGCCAACTGTTGTGAAGAGGTTTTTCTTCACCAGGGAAATAATTCTTTTGTCATCCACCACAGTTGTTTTCCGTGGTCTTCCGGGTCTTTTGGTGTTGCTGAGATCTCCGATGCGTTCTTTCTTTTTAAGAATGTTCCAAACAGTTGATTTGGCCACACCTAATGTTTTTGCTATCTCTCCGATGGGTTTGTTTTGATTTTTCAGCCTAATGATGGCTTGCTTCACTGATAGTGACAGCTCTTAGGATCTCATATTGAGAGTTGATAGCAACTAATTCCAAATGCAAATGTCACACCTAGAATCAACTCCAGACCTTTTACCTGTTTAATTGATAATTAAATAATGAGGGAATAGCTCACACCTGTCCATGAAATAGCTTTTGAGTTGATAGCCCCATTACTTTTGGTACCTTAAAAAGTGGGAGGCACATATTGAAACTGTTGTAATTCCTACACCGTTCACCCGATTTGGATGCAATTACCCTCAAATTAAATCTGAAAGTCTGCAGTTAAAGCACATCTTGTTTGTTTCATTTCAAAGCCATTGTGGTGGTGAATAGAGGCCAAAATCTGAAAATTCTGTCAATGTCCCAATATTTATGGACCTGACTGTATATATATACATACCTGTTTCCAAGTACAGGCTGGTGCATATGTAGACTAATGATGACAACAAGTAGCAAATCAAGCACACAGAAAGGGAGTAGGTGCACCACAGCGATGTGTATACCCATCAGGTCCATACTATTTGAATATTTGAATCCCATTTGCATACATAATATTAAAAAAAGGTTAATGATTAAGGGCCTATGGGCCTGATTCAGCAAGGAATGCAGTTGCTAATATGCACGCAATTAGCCGATTGTTGTGTACTGCGCATGCGAATGCATCACAGTGCGCACACTAGCCACTGCGATCAGAACTGCGATCACAGTGACTACGCAGACCCATCACAGAGTGAGTGACAGGAAGTGCGGTTTGTGGGTGGTGATTGGGGGGTGGTCGGCAAAACGCAGGCGTGCCAGTGCATTTCGATGCCATTGCAGGGGCGTACATAAATTAGTCACTGTGATGGCCTATGCAGCCTGAGTAAGATCAGAGCTTGTGCAAGTGTGCATGAGGCTGCGATGGTACTCAATTGTACTAATGGTTTCGCAGTCTTGCTAAACATTATGGATGTATGTAAGGTAAAGTGGGCGTCCTTATGTAGTGCTGCGATGGCATAGCGATCGCAATGGATTAGCATACTATTGCAGCTGAACTGCGTGCGTAAGCGCTATTCCATTCGCAGTCGTGATCTGTAATGAATCAGGCCCTATGTCAGATATAAGTAATCATTGAGGTTACCTTGGTGCATGAGAAATAAAGAACTGCATACTTACAGATGTGTCCTGCTACATCTTGCTGCTAACGCAGCCATGCATTCGCGAGGCATGTGCCCGCGTGCGTATACGCTCACTGTGATCGCACATGCTCCTCCATAGGATTGCAAGGTGTGAATGCAGTAAGCCCCATAGCGTACCGTATCATATCGTATGCTGCTGCGAGTAATCACATGGTGCGATGCGTATGCACGTTTGTATTGCGACTGGCAAAGATGTAGCAGGACACATCTGTATATGCACAGTGTAGAACTTTGAAGTGAGAAATATATCAATCAGTCTTGCCAAATTACAAATAGAAAAAACGTGTCATATTTTGAGCACAGAGTTGGAGATGTGTTCAGCTATTAGGATATATTTTCTGTCACTGCTTCCCAAGTTCAGTCCTCAAGGCACAGTAACAGCCCAGGCTTTAATGCTATTCATGCTTAGACACAGGTGAGTTACAACCTTAGTCACTTTGATTAAAACCTGGATTGTTAGGGTACCTTGTGGCTTGATTTTGGGAAACCTTGTTCTAAGGGATTAGCATATACTCCACAATACTTTTGAGCATGTGAATCAATTCCTTTACAACCAAACAGGAACATTAAGGGCCTGATTCAGAAGTGCACACGATGGAGCTAATTCAGAGCCGCTAGCAAGCGGCCGCTCGCTGGTTCGTGGCAGATGGTAAGCGACCACGCATGCTTACGCTTCGTTCTGCGCGTGCGCGAACTACTCATAGCGATCAGAATCCGCTCGCTCGCCCAGCAAATACAGCCCAGTGTAATGAGTGACAGGAGAGGCCGTTTGTAGATGGTAACAGGGGCAGGACTCTAATAACGGGGGAGTGGAGGTGCGAACGCAGGCGTGCCTGAGTGTTTCAACGCCATTTCAGAGGCGTGCATAATTAACAGCCAGCGTCATAGTACACGTCACTTGCCTGTTTTTTACACTGAAGTCCTCGCAGTGCTTGCGGCAGGGTAAGGCAACGAAGCGATGCGATTGCTTCTGATTGTCCTCGATGTACCAATGTTTTAATACACTTCCTGGAGATGAAGTGCGCTAGTGGGCGTCTCCTCATAAGCTAAAGGGCGTCTATAGAGACAAAGTGATTGCTCGCCAAAACAAAGTGCGCATGCTTATGCATTTCTGAGTGATCGCCTGTCATGCCGTCACTTAGCCGAATTTGCATACGCTGGGTGCGAGCGATCGCAACTAGCGAGTGGATCTGAATCAGGTCCAATGCAAGCAATGCCGAAATGCACGCATTTGGCCGATGTTGGAAGTACTGCACATACATCAAAGTCGAGATTAAAGGCTAGGTTTTGAATCTGCTCTTTTCACCAAATTAGTACGAGTTTGGATTAGTTTGGATTTATCTTATTGACTATCCACCTGAGAGCCGAATAGCCAATATGATGTTGTTTTTGAGAACTGAACATAACCGAATAAAACGAACCGCTCATCTCTACATCAAAGTCACACTGCGCATGCGTTCGATGGTTAATGCACGGAGTTGCAGAACAAATTTGGACGCAAGAGATGTAGATATACATGGCCGTTCCTGGGAGGCAACAGGGGGAGGCTAACCAGATATGGGTATGTCACTGACTGCGACTGCACAGGACGCCATGCTCAGATGAAGAAATTGCTCACATGGGCCGTATTCAATTAGCCATGATAATTTTGCCGCCGTCGCCGGAGTCTACTTTCTGCCTACATCGCGTGTTTTTTCTACACGGAAACTTATCGGGCGCGCCCCCGCTATATGCCCTGTTCAATTCCAAAGGACATGAAAACGGCAAGCTGCAATGTCGGAATAGGCGGAAAGTGCTGTCAGAAATGGGGAAATCGGCCTGACCCTTCCAAAAGTTGCACTAACATTGGGGATCACTCTAGATGCCCCCAATTAGCCCTAATGAAGGTATTTGGGGTACTTAAGTTGTGACAATTGGTGCCAAGTAGCGCATTAACACAAGTGGTGAAGAATAGCATTAAGCAATATTTTTTTGCCATAATAACTACTTCCAGCAAATTTGGGGTACATGAAAATGGGTGCAAGCATATTTTGAAGTTGCTAAAGTTAAGTTTTAATTGACGTAAAAAATCCACCTGCCGCAAGCACCTGCAATAAAAAAACACCTGCCCCATAGCTGGGGACCCCCCCGAAATCTATTTAGCTACTTTTTATGTTTGGACCCTAACTTTGAACTTTTTCGCCCCCATTTTCAAAGTCATTTTTTGGGGTGTCCCAAACTTTAACTTATGTAGTCATCCTTTGGGGGGCTGTCCCAAGGGTGCTGAGTGTTTTCCCGATGTTTGTACCCAAAACCGCAATTCTGCTTTTTTTACCACCTATTCATAAGCAAATCTTTACCGCTTATTACATTGCATTGATTTTCCGCGTAGGCGAAAAGTCTTTGCAATTGAATAGGACGAAAAGTTTCCGCCTGGCGAAATGACATCACATGTGATACTTTTCCACGGATTCTGACTTTTCGCCGCTAATTGAATACGGCCCTTAGGTTTTAGTTATTTTAAAAACTCAGTGTGGCTCCACCATTCCTGCAAAGGATGATGTTGAGATTACAAATATATGACTTGGCAATGCAATGCACACCAGTTAAAGGCATCTCAATGGCAGACTTGTATTCCACGGTGTCTAAAGGTAGGTATTACCATGTATTTAGGCGCTCCTCAACATAAATGCTGTGACGGAGTCGACCGTATAGATGACATAGGTCAGTGTAGACATAAAATAAAATGTATTCATGAATACAAGGTGTTGCATGGAATATAATTGCATACAGTAAAAACGTGCTGTAGATTCAAAAGGGATGAGAATTCATAGAATCAGTTGTTAAATACTGGGTGAGGCAGAAAAACGGTATCTGCCATGGACATTAGACATATGCAATAGGTGAATTATGTATATTGTGGATGAATAAAGGCATGAAACATAAAACAAATGATAGGTCTGGTGAGTTCTGATTGCAGCAGGAAATGTGACTCCTGTGTTAAAAATAAGCACTATCATGCAATGTAGAAATAAATGGTAATAATTGTACACTTGGTAGTAGGCAAAAAAGTACAGGATATCATACCCGGTGGGTGATGGGGAGCCAGCGGGTGTTGAATTGCAGGGTGCCCGGGTTGCCCTGCAAGGCTCCTTACGCTTTACCCAAACGGAAATCAGATCCTGTTGAAACAGTCCAGAGTCCTTGGAAGTGATTACAGGTGTAGCTACCGACGCGTTTCGAGATACTGGGTCTCTTCTTCAAGGCTTCAAGACAGCCTCACCCAGTATTTAACAACTGATTCTGTGAATTCTCATCCCTTTTGAATCTACAGCACGTTTTTACTGTATGCATTTATATTCCATGCATCACCTTGTATTCATGAATAAATTTTATTTTATGTCTACACTGACCTATGTCATCTATACAGTCGACTCCGTCACAGCATTTATGTTGAGGAGCGCTTAAATACATGGTAATACCTACCTTTAGACACACAGTTCAGACTTTGGTTTTCACTAGGGAAAACCCATTACCATTCACGGCCCGCTTACCCTCAACAGGAGCGCCCGGTTTCACCAACACACCACAAAACCTTGTATTCCACGGTGTTCCCACCCACAGAATGAGTTGGAGAAACCAGATCTGGAATGAATAGCATTATAGCACACCTTCCATAGACAAATGCCACATTGAATGCTGTACAAAAGGTAAATACTAAGGATGAACTGCTAAAGAAAGGTATACAGACAACAGGCCTGATTCAGAGATGGGAACGATGCCGATATTTACGCAGATTGAGTGATTGTTTGCCAGTGCGCATGTGTGTAAGCTGCACTGCGCACGTGCAACGATTAAATTGCGAATACGTTCTCACAGAGTATCCACTCGCAAAGTAAGTGACAGGTAGTTTGGAGGAGGTAACTCTGTTTTCTGGATGTCCATATATCAGCCCTCTGCGTGTCTGGAGAACCGCTATGTCTGCGACAGCTTAGACTTAAGCTGGGTACACACTAGAATCGGCCATCTGCCGCCCTATCTGATGATTGGTAGGTGCATACACAGTTACCAATTGTCGGCCCCATGTGTCATGCCTTACGTTACAACTGGGCAGGCATTTACATTACATTTGTCCGCTCAGTTGTGATGTCAGTCACCGGCGGCCTCTGCAACAAGTGTACAGCTATATCGGCCATCGGCTCTGTTGCATAACTGATGTGAACGACACACCGGCCGAAGCACCCACGATATGTCAGCCGTTCAATGGAACAGTCAATATATCGGCCAGTGTGTAACCAGCATTACTCAGAAGGCTAATGGCCACCTGATATGCATTCAATGTTCCGGTTTTGTGCATTAGTGGTGGATGTGAAATGTTTTCAGTGGGTGTCTCTAAGCACTGGATGGCAAGTGAGTCATTAACATATTTTTGCAACTGCGATTCGTGAGAGATCACAGCTACGATGGCATTTGCGTACGAATCTGAATCAGGCCCCATGTGGGGAATGGTCTGTAAAGGAAAATAAATTACATTCTATAAGCCATTACATAATCAAGGACTATTGTGATGCCTGGAAAACAAAAAATACAAAAATACATTGTGGTACATGGGAACAGACTTGTTAGCGATGGAGTGTTTTACTTCTACTGTAATGAGTACTTTGAGAATTTTAAAGCAAATTGTCATACTTGACAGCAAATTGAAATAAAAACATAAAGAACCATTGATGTCTCAAGAAAATCAATTTTTTATTAGGATTAGACTTTACTCATTGGAATTAGAGATGTACGCCGACCCCCGTGTTTTGGTTTTGGTGTTAGGAGGGGAAGAGGCATTTACAGAAAAATATTTTACTCATTCACATCCTTGTCCCAGAAGAGTCCTTGAGCGCCATGCCTGCTGCTGGGAGTGGATTTTCTCATCCCAGAAGGGGACCAGGAAGACTTCTAGTAGTGCTTTCCACATGAAAAAGCATTTCCCAACCTGTACAGGGACATTAAAAAAACATATTTATTTAGTGGCCTCCAAACTGCTACTTAACCAGCACAGATATGTGGACAAGCGTAAGATCTATGCTTTAAGGCAGGGGTAGCCACCCCTGGTCCTCGAGATCTACCAACAGTGCATGTTTTCCGGGTCTCCTCACAGAGTCACAATTGTAATAAATAATTAAATGTGTTGGTGAGTAATGAATACACCTGTGCACCAGCTAGGTGGTCTGGAAAACATGAACTGTTAGTAGCTCTCGAGGACTGAGGTTGGCTAAACCCTGATTTAAGGCCTGACATTGTGTCTTTTTTGAGAATCCTGTGCATGCTTCTTTGCGGCTAGGAGTGGATTTTCATCCCAGAAGGGAACCAGGAAGAGTGCTTTCCAAAAACAATTGACTTAAATAATACTTTGCAAACCTTCTGTAAAGGCATTTCCAAACCTGTACAGGGACATTAAAAAAAACAGAGTTGGTTAGTGGCCTTCAAACTGCCATTGTTCCCACTGTCCTCTTAACCATAACAGATATGTGAACAAGCGGAACAGAGCATTAAATGCTACATTTCAGATTTAAGGTTTAAGTCTTACGTTGTGTCTTTCTTGGGAATTCTTGAGCACCATGCCTGCTTGGGAGTAGATTTTCATCCCAGAAGGGATGAAGACATTGTTTTTTTCTTCCCAACGGACACAGATCTGAAGAGAAAGAGATACATGTAAATAACTACTGGCAGGAAAAAAGAGGCAATTTGGGGATAATTTTAGTTTTACTAAAGTTTCTAAAAATGAAAAGTATTCATGTTGCCCATAGCAACCAATCAAATTGTAGTTATCATTTTTCTGTTGCATTTTAGAAAATGATGGACAGGATCTGATTGATTGCTATGGGCAACATGAACACTTTTCATATTTAGAAACTTTAGTAAATAAATATACCCATTGGAGTCCCTTACACAAAAAAAACTGCCTTTGCTTTACTTGAGCTGCCCACCTATCAGTGTGTGAGTTTTCAGCACAGTCGGGAACCATGTCAGTGATCGGCCTGAGACTACTTCACCAAAATGTGGAAAAGATGATGTCCATCAAAATGAAATAAAAATTCTACAAGAAAGACCTTTACCGTCAATTGCGTGCAAAAATTACAGAGGCACCTGTAATGGTGGATTCCAGCAGGGACAAATTAATGTTGTGTGAAGAAGATGATGTATACATCACCCCAGATTATACCATCACCCAAGCCTATATCGTCATCCCATCCTGTGTTGTGTATATAAATTACAGCTGCGCTCCCTGTTTGATTGGGGATTCATTGTCCACTTTAGTGGATGTGAGCTCCATTTTAGTCCATATTATCACCACACCCCTACACTTCTTCTGACCTGGGCTACAGGAGAAGAAGCTGCACTCAGGAATACGGTTGCATGGAGTTGCCCCTGTGACTCACCATGGGTAGCGAGTAGGGACACTATAATCAGGGCACAGTTTTAGCTGCTTTATTCCATTTTTTAACCATATACTCTATTTTCACCATTGAAAATGTTTATGCAAATCTCAGCAGAGGCATTTGTGATGCCATGGCTAACGCACACACACACACAAAAAAAAACACATTGATTAATTAAAGTTTTTTTTGCCATTTGGGAGGGAGAGCACCCGAACGAGGCAGCAGCCTCTTGATAAACGATACAGGCAGCACCCCTGACACACACAAAAAAAAAAAAAGATTGATTGATTTAATTTTTGGGGGTCACTTGGGAGAGCACCCGAACAAGGCATCAGCCTCTTGATAAACAACACAGGCAGCACAGCACCCCTGCGCACCTAAGTTGATGATAAATGTGGCTAACGTGCACACACAAAAAAATGTTTTTCTTTATTGACTGGTGTCGTGGCTAACACGCACACACAAAAAATTGTTTTTATTTTCTCACTGGTGGTGTGGCTAACAAGCACACATAAAAAATTGTTTTTATTTGAACACTGGTAGTGTGTGCCAGACTAACATGCACACAAAAAAAAATGTTTTTATTTGAACACTGGTAGTGTGTGGCAGGCTAACACGCGCACAAAAAAAATTTTTTTTTTGAACGCTGGTAGTGTGTGGCAAGCTAACATGTACACTTGTTTTTATTTGAACACTGGTGGTGTGGCAGGCTAACACGCACACATAAAAAATATTTTTATTTGAACACTGGTGGTGTGGCAGGCTAACACGCACACACAAAAAAATGTTTTTATTTGAACACTGGTAGAATGTGGCAGGCTACCACGCACACAAAAACAATTGTTTTTATTTGAACACTGGTGGTGCAACAGGCAAACACGCACACACAAAAAAATGTTTTTATTTGAACGCTGGTAGTGTGTAGCAAGCTAACATGCACACTTGTTTTTATTTGAACACTGGTGGTGTGGCACGCTATCACGCACACAAAAAAAATTGTTTTTATTTGAACACTGGTAGTGTGTGGCAAGCTAACACGCACACACAAAAATGGTTTTTATTTGAACACTGGTGGTGTGGTAGGCTAACATGCACACACAAAAAATTGCTTTTATTTGAACACTGGTGGTGAGGCAGGCTAACACGCACACACAAAAATGGTTTTTATTTGAACACTGGTGGTGTGGCAGGCTAACATGCACACACAAAAAATTGTTTTTATTTGAACACTAGTGGTGTGGTAGGCTAACACGCACACACAAAAAATTGCTTTTATTTGAACACTGGTGGTGAGGCAGGCTAACACGCACACACGAAATAATTGATTTTATTTTTTTCACACTGGGGGTGAAGAATACCCCTGAACGAGGCAGCAGCCCCTTGATAAATGAGACACAGGCAGCACAGCACCCCTGCGCACCTATGTTGCTGATATGTGTGGCTAACAGGCGCGCACATAGAAATAAAAATAAAATACTTTATCTTTTTCACACTGGGGGTTAATATCACCCCTGATGGACAGAGCACCCCCTGGATAACACAGCAGCACAGCCAGACACTATCGACAACAGCAATACAGCCCCTATAGAGTGGACAGGACAACAGCCAGCCCCAGTATACAACTATATATGGATATTATGGACAACAGCCAGCCCCTATGGAGTGGAAAGGACAACAGCAAGCCAGCCCCAATATATAACTATATATGGATTGGATATTATGGACAACAGTCAGCCCCTATGGAGTGGACAGGACAACAGCAAGCCAGCCCCAGTATATGGACAACAACCAGCCCCGCCCCTATGGACATAAGCAGCCAGCCCCTGACCCAACAGTAGCCTAGCTGGCCCTAGTATGCCCATATGGACATAAGCAGCCAGCCCCTGACACAACAGTAGCCAGCCCCTATGCACAGCAGAACAGCACAGCACAGCTCCCAGCTACCTCAGCACAGCTCCCAGCTCCCTCCCTCTTCAATCTCCACAGCCGGAATGAAAAATGGCAGCGATCGCGGGACCTTTTATAGAATCCAAAACCCGCGAGAATCCGACAGTGGGATGATGATGTTTTGCCTTGTTTTCAGATCTGAGTCAGGCGGGAAAACCCGAGCCGACTCGGATCTGACTAGGATCCCCTAAGTTCGGGTGGGTTCAGATCTCTGAAATCCGAACCCGCTCATCTCTAATTGGAATGAAATTAATAAAAAATAGCATATGTTTTAAAATTGATATGTTACAAAAAGTCTCAATAGGCACAATGATATTTGTATATATGATAACCAGTCACACAATGGCCCTCACTAGGAATCACAAGAGGCCCATTGCCTGAAAATGAATTGGGGAATTAAACATACAGCCAGGGCTGCCAAGAGTTTTGCCAGGTCTCACTATTAGGGGGTCATGGCCAAAAGTGGGGGTATGACCACACATTATTGTGAATACTAGGGCCCGCCGCACAAGCTGCTCCACCCACATGAAGGAAGCACATACTGTAGTTACACCTTCCTGGTAGGCCTGGGCTCCCAGGCAACAATAAATAATATACTTCATAATCACACTAATATTAAAAAATGAAGCAATTTGTTCTAAGCTGGATTTCTCAAAGCTTTGTGCATATGTCACATGGTCCCAGTTATGGCGAATAACCATCTAGCTTTTGTCTGTGATACTGGCTGCATCTTTACTATGAGTATCGGGAAATGTTTTATCCCTCACAGTTGTGCTTCTGCCGGAATGTAATCGCGTGGCTGCTTCATAATGTGGAGACAGGTGTTTTACTGAATTATTTATGCTGTTGCCATGTTTTACGCAGCTATTTTTGGTGATGACTCAAAACCCCCACAGAAAAATATTGTTCAGCTAAATTCTTTATATTATATTAAAGTGGATGAATAAACATGCATAACCTTCCCATTTATAGAAAGTCATTTTAAATAATAAATTCTAGAGTGTCTTTTGTCATCAGTACAGAGCTATAAATGCACTATGAGGTAATCATTTCACTTCTGCACCAAACACCTTGGGCCTGATAGAGAGATGACTGTATGCCCATTTGCAGAGCGCATTGCACAGTGATACGCTTTTCAATAGCTTCTTCACTTGTGACTGACGGGGCATAACTTGGCAGTGACGGTTGTTCTCACATAGGCAAACTTCAGAAGAGGCGTGTCAATGGAATTGCAGGCTACGTAGAGTTGGAATGGAAGCATAAATACTCCTGTTTTCGGATGGATATTTTGCACCAGGTATAGGGGCCTATTCAACATCACTTATTTTTCACAAAAGCATTGTGAAAATTAACATTTTCACATACTTTTGTGTAAAATAAGTGTCAGGGCCATTCATCAAGTTCTGTAAAAGCAATTTTTTCAGAACTTGATGATGTTACTGAGCGCCACTTTCAGATGGCGTTCAGCCCCCGATAACCTACACAGGCTGCTGTTTACACGGCAACCTGTGAAGATTTACAAGACAGCCACACAGCACAGGGATCTATTCAGATCCCGAAAGAAGACAGGTGAGCCGGACTAAGAAGAAGGAGGGTGGATATATTGGGTTATGTTATTAGGTATGGACATGTCATGTACATACAGAGCATAGGAGGAATATCTGAATCCTATATACATAGTATTTATTTATTTATTTAAAATACCAGACAAGTAACATTTATCCATACTTCCAAAAAATATGGTAGTTGCTCAAATCAGTTTAATTGCATAACACAGGTGCTTGTAAAGGGTGGGGTTTACACTGAACACAGAAAAAAAGAGTTTTGCCCCCCAGCACACTGCAGCAAAAACAATACTTAAATCCTACATGATAATAGAGATTCAGAGGTATTAGTTACATACATTTGCAAATATATGAATAAGCTCCAGGCCAATCGTCAAGGCTCCTCTATACTGACGTCCCTAACATTAAGGGGTTCACGTCCGACAAGCAAGGCACCCCAAAAAAAATCCAGCCAAGGGCCATCCCCAGGGCATCACACGAAAAAAGGAAAAAGGTGATAGTGAAGTGTAAAGAAAAGATGTGTAAGGATAAATCAATAAGTGTTAATGAAATTAAGTTATGTTATTAGGCATGGACATGTCATGTATGTACAGAGCATAGGAGGAACATCTGAATCCTATATACACAGTATTTATTTATTTAAAGTACCACACAAGTAACATTTATCCATACTTGCCTACCCTCCCGATTCGGCCGGGAGCCTCCTGAAAATCGGGAGCCACTCCCGGCTCCCCGGAAAGGCAGACAACCTCCCCCCACCCCCCTCGCAGTTCCACATTAAACCCTGGCAGCAGAGGGGACCCGTAACGATTGGTGCTGAATCGCGTTATCGTGGCCCCGCCCCCTGCTTCCACATTGCCGGTAATCACGGCATTGTGAAAAGGGGCGGGGCCACAATGACGCAATCATGCAGCCATGTCCCCTTCTGCTGCGTCACACCCCCCGCTGTGAAAGACCGACAGCTCCCTTCCGGAAGGAGGGAGCTAAAAGTCGGTATGAATGCATTTATCTTTTTTTTCTGTATAATAATCTTCAAGCATAGCATGGCCTATACAGTCTGATTCAGAGTTGCATGTAACTTCAAATGAATCAAGTTTTTTTTTATATCTATGCAGCATGAATATGCACATTTATTAGCAGAGTATAGCAGAGTGCGACTGAGCACCTGACCTATTGGTAGAGTGCACCTGGGAATGACATTGGGGTCCATAACTTGGTAGATGGTATGATGTAAATATATGTATACAACCACAAACAGTACATTCGGAGTACACTGGGCCCTTGATGTACAGAATATTAAGGGCAGAGGCGGGCTGGGCCAGGGGGCAGGGTGCCATGTGCCCCCCGGGCCGCAGCGCCATGCGGGCCATGGGCAGACTGTGTCTCTGTGACACAGCTGCCTGCACCGTGTGTGTAGCGCTGACAGGACGGAGTTTGGTCAGCGCTACACAGTGACTGATAAACACACAGCCGCCGGCGCCGGCAGCTGTATGTTTGTTTTAAGTAGCAGCCAATGAGAGTCTGTCAGACTCTCACTGACTGCTGCTGCGCCCACTGCCGAAGCCGCTCCATCATCCGGCTCCTGCAGTGGGTAATGGGAGAGATGTCATGATGTCTCTCCCATAATGCAGAGCGGGCCGGCCTGGGAGGACAGACGGAGGAGCGGATGGCGGCGGCGGGAGCGGGGATTCATTTAAGTGTTTATTTTTTTTATTTATTATGTGTGTCTATGGGGGGGCACTACAAGGGAGAGATCACTACTGGGGGCACTACAATGTGGGGGTACTACTACTGGGGGCACTACATGGGGAGGGACTACTGCTGGGGGCACTACAAGGGGGGGACTACTACTGGGGCCACTGCATAAGGGGGAGAGGACTGCCACTACGGGCACTGCATAGGGGGGAGGGGACTACCACTGGGGGCACTGCATCGGGGACCACTGCTGGGGGCTCTATTTAAAGGGCAATACTGGGGGTACTGCATAGGGGGGAGACTACAACTGGGGCCACTATTTAAGGGGCACTGCATAAGGGTTACCACTATTGGGGGCACTGCATGGGGGGTGGACTGCGACTGGGGGCACTATATAAGGGGTACTGCATAGGGGGTACCACTACTGGGGGCACTGCATAGAGGGTACCACTACTGGGGGCACTATATAAGGGGCTTACTACTGGGGGCACAAGGGGCACTGCACAGGGGGGACCACTACTGGGGGCACTATATAAGGGGCACTGCATAGGGGGTACCACTACTGGGGGCACTGCATAGAGGATACCACTACTGGGGGCACTATATAAGGGGCTTACTACTGGGGACACAAGGGGCACTGCACAGGGGGGACACTACTGGGGGCACTATATAAGGGGCACTGCATAGGGGGTACCACTACTGGGGGCACTATATAAGGGGCTTACTACTGGGGGCACAAGGGGCACTGCACAGGGGGGACCACTACTGGTGGCACTATATAAGGAGCTTACTACTGGGGACACAAAGGGCACTGCACAGGGGGGACCACTACTGGTGGCACTATATAAGGAGCTTACTACTGGGGGCACAAGGGGCACTGTACAGGGGGGACCACTACTGGGGGCACTGTATAAGGGACACTTCATAGAGGGGATCACTACTGGGGGCACTACTGGAGGCCTGCATTATGGGGTTCTCTACTGGGGCACAGGGGGGCACTGCATATGGGCACCTACAGGGGGCTTCCCCTAATCTTTATTTTTACCTTACATTAATCCCATATGGACCTGTCTCCTCCCTGGAACACTTGAGGGGGTGTGGGGGGGGGGCGCCGTAACACGCACGTGCTCCAGGCACCCTGGCTACACGCTACTACTCTGCCAGGGCCGCCTGCATGCAGCCCCTGATTAAGGGGACTATTTAATAAGGGAAGAAAAGGGGGAAAAATGCTAAAGGCAGATTAAATCCCTGTACATACCGCTTCTCAGTATGTACTAAAGGGATTTTCTCTGCCTGCAGCCTGCCAGCGCTAAGTACAGGCTACAACATCACACTGCACCTGGGGCACTTAGCGCTGCCATAAACACCTATGGCAGCGCTAAGTGTCCCAGGCATTACTAAGAGGAGAGGTCACTTACCATCAAATGTCTTCTCCAGTGCTGATACCGCCTTCTGTAGCTGCAGGTATCTGCTTCTCCTCACTGGAGAAGCAGGACTTGAGCTGTGTCAGTTTGGCCGTTTGTTAATAAAGTTTGTTGGAAAAAAAAGTAACTGCTGTTGCTGCTTGCTGCTGGAGATTGTGAGTCACACAGGGCTGTAGGGGAAAGGAGTCTCAGCTGTTACCGCCGAGAGGGTGACTGAGAGGGGTATTCAATATGGGTGTTTTTTGCGTTAATATCGCACTTTTTATCGTTTTTGCGTTAATATCACTTGTTTTAGTTTTACACTGTATTCAATATCAAAGACTTATCGCAGTTTTGAAAAGTCTTTGATAAAAAACGGTGATAAGTTTTCACCATTGAATAGGTGTCGAAAAAAAGTGTAGAATTGGGGTTTAGGGGTGCAGGCTTAAAAAAAATAGCCTGCACCCCTGAGATTGACATTTAAAAAAGAACTGTGTCAAAAAAAGTAAAAAAAAAATAATAGGGACACCCCAAAAAATTAATTTAAAAATTGGGATTGTGGGCATTTTTTTTTTTGTTCTTCGGCCACTCGCAAAGCTGTGGGAGACCACCCACAGCTTGTGCGAGTGGCCAGGAGACCATCGCGATAATCGCGACCATCGACCTTGCTACGAGACCCTACAGTAGGGTCTAGGCTGTCGCAAGGCCGAGTGGACTTCCTGCTCTAATAGAGCAAGAAGTCCACTACTGACATCAGTAGTGATGTCAGTAAGACCTCCCTGCAAATGCCAGCCGTTCATAAGGGAACGGCTGCATTTGTCCAGCCGCCCACAAAACGGGGCGAGCTGTCACTCACCACCGACAGCTGCCCCGTCTTGTTGCGAGTCCCGTAGCGACTGAACTTCAGTCACTCAGCGGGGCTCGCGCACGCCGGACGTGGCGCATGCGCAGTGCCTAAACATCGGGCTCTTGCGAGCGGCTCTGAATCAGGGCCATAGTACAGCAGCCCCAATACACATAGCACAGCAGCCCCAGTACACAAACAGTAGTACAGCAGCCCCAGTACACATAGCATAGCAGCCCCAGTACACATAGCACAGCAGCCCCAGTACACAAACAGTAGTACAGCAGCCCCAGTACACATAGCATAGCAGCCCCAGTACACATGGCACAGCAGCCCCAGTACACATGGCACAGCAGCCCAAGTACACATAGCACAGCAGCCCCAGTACACATAGCACAGCAGCCCCAGTACACATAGCACAGCAGCCCCAGTACACATAGCACAGCAGCCCCAGTACACATAGTACAGCAGCCGCAGTACACATAGCACAGCAGCCCCAGTACACAAACAGTAGTACAGCAGCCCCAGTACACATAGCATAGCAGCCCCAGTACACATAGCACAGCAGCTCCAGTACACATGGCACAGCAGCCCCAGTACACAGACAGTAGTACAGCAGCCCCAGTACACATAGCACAGCAGCCCCAGTACACATTACACATTGCATAGCAGCCCCAGTACACACAGAAGAAGGAGATGGGGTATCTGCTGCACTGGGAACTATATTGGGCTAATGATTAGATTTAGTATGGCCCCTAATGCAAACATTTACAATAGAAAATGTTTATAATTATATCGAGTTAGGGGGTGCTACCACAGACATAAATTGTAACATATACACAAGGAGAAAAAAAGAAGTCTGTGTATATTGCACATTAAATAAAATGTAACTTTTATTGAGTATATTAAAATATATCTTCAAAGCAACACAGTAGCGAAATATGTTTAAAATATAGTTCAAGAATATGTGTTCAAGAATGAAATGCGTTTATTAACCCCTATAGGTTGGCGCCCATAGTGGAACGGCCCTCAAGCCAGTCCTATGTCCAGTTCTCTTTTCCCCAAAAAATTTACTCATTGTGTTCCATGGCCATTTATATCCTCTTGTCGCAGTGCACCAGAGCTTACGTACCAGGCACGGCAAGACTGGTCCCTCCGGGCTGCCATGACATGCGGTTTTTCCTCCTCGCTGGTTCCCCTGCTGTGTGTACACAGCCGCAGCTCCCCAGGAGCATGTGCACTGAAGGTGCCAAATTCAAATCTCCTCCCTATATAAGGGAGACTCTGAGCACAAACAAGCACTAGAGCATTAGGTCTCCTTCCTAGCTCCAGCATTCCTGCTTTCTAAGCTGTTTGCTCATTCTATTATCTTGTTCCTGACCTATATATTTCTGCATCAGTTTGCTGATATTGTGCTATTACTGCTTCACTCCTGCACATCTCCAGTATCATTCAGCCTCCTAACCAGAGACTACCAACTCCGTACAGGGCCGCGATCTGCGTGTCGGGCGGTATGAAGCCCAAACTTTCTTGTGGGGGTCCCTGGTGAAAAACCCTTAGACAATAGACTCTGCGCCTTTGTTCTGGGTATTAGTCAATCCCTCAAGTATGGGTCAGCATCCACATTATCATCTTTGAGTTTGCAACACCTCTCATACATGTTACACAATTCCAAGAAGACTTTTGATATCCTTATAATTAGAGATGAGCGGTCTAGATATTATTGAATCCGGATGGCTACGAACTTGTTAATCAAAGCTGCATCCCAGTCCTGGCTCAGGGTTTCCCGCTAGGCTCGATATAAGATCGAGGCCAAATATCATCCTCCCGGCGTCTGATTCTCGCAAGTTTTCAATTCCATATAAGGAGCCACGGCTGGGACCACTCCAGTCCAGTCTTGCTTCTGCATGCTGTTCTCTGCTCTGTCCCAAGTGTGCTTCTGTGGATAGGTCCATCTTTAAGGGGCCACGCTGCTAGGGCTGTGTCCATCTCTAAGGGGCTGTGGTCAGTGGCGTCCCTCCCTGCGGTATCACTGGGGCGGGGAGGGATGCTGATTGCGTGGCGCAGCCGAAAAGGGTGTGTGGCCTCACATGCAGGGGCGTGGCCACACGTGAAGGGGGCGTTGCTTTATGGCCAAACCCCCGTGGTCCCATTATTTCTCATTGGGGGACAGGGGGGAGGTGCGTACTACCCTGTGTGCAGTACAGGCCGGCTCCCTCACAGTGTCAGGAGCCAAGGTTCTGCACTTAATTATACAGTGCAACAACCGGCTCCTGTCACTGAGGGGGAGTCTGCACCTTGGTGTCACCCATCGGCGGCCCGCACCCCCCTTGTGACGCCACTGGCTGTGCTGCTGGGGCTGTGTCCATCTCTAAGGTGCTGTGCTCCTGGGGCTGTGTCCATCTCTAAGGGGCTGTGCTGCTGGGGCTGTGTCCATCTCTAATGGGCTGTACTCCTGGGGCTGTGTCCATCTGTAAGGGGCTGTGTTAGTCTCTAAGGGGCTGTGCTGCTGGGGCTGTGTTAGTCTCTAAGGGGCTGTGCTGCTGGGACCGTGTCCACCTGTAAGGGGCTGTGCTGCTGGGACTGTGTCCATCTCTAATGGGCTGTACTCCTGGGGCTGTGTTAGTCTCTAAGGGGCTGTGTTAGTCTCTAAGGGGCTGTGCTGCTGGGACCGTGTCCACCTGTAAGGGGCTGTGCTGCTGGGACTGTGTCCATCTCTAATGGGTTGTACTCCTGGGGCTGTGTCCATCTCTAAGGGGATGTGCTGTGTCCATCCACAATCTGTGTCTAGTCCCCTTAGTCTAATTTGTCTAATTCCATCACAGTGCTGCTGCACTGACTCCACAGGCCCCACCCACTGTGTTCATAGTGTGACTCCATATTTGTCAGAAAAAAGGGTAAAAAAAAAATGTATTGTATTTGTACTGTTCTGCGCCCTGCACCCCAGTACGCTGTAGTACCCCAAAGCGTGTGCTTAAAAGCAGTCTGACTCCACGCAGTGTGAGCCAAGCTGCCAGTTGAAAAAAATCGTTGTATTTGTTTGTACTTAGCACTTCACTCCAGTACGCTGTAGTACCCCAGAACAGCTGCTGTGAGGTGGGAAAAATATATTGTAAATTACTACAAATGAATGTTATTGGGCTTGATTCAATAAGATTTCCACAATTTTCGCCACTAGTGTGTCGTGAGCTTATATTAAGGCTAAATCGAAAAAAACGGAATTCTCCATAGACAATTCTGGAGGGGGCATGGTGTTTAAGGGGCTACACCTCAAAAGCTATAGGAAGTACTGAGCTGAAATTTGGCATGGGCAGGTAGAACTGTCGCTTGGTGCTGCATGCCAAATTTCAGGGCACAAACATAAAAAATGAGGATTTGGGAGTAGTCTAAATTTCCTGACACTCTTAGTTAGGACCACTTTTCTGCTGTTCTCTATGGGGAAGTTTTGAAAAGGCATAACTCAGGGTAAGGGGCCAGTTTAGACTTGGGGTTTGTTTTATTAGGTATAGTAGTTTTTGTTCCAGGGTAGGGCCTTTTGGGGTTTAGGTAATTGAGAAAGTTACAGTTTTTAAACTATTACCTCACAATTGTGCCATTATAGAGATAGGAAAATGTAATTTGTTGCGCAGCCTCAGTAGGAGCCTCCGGCAGGTGTACTCGCTGTGGCTTCACCTGGGTGCACCAGATGGCTGCCTCTTGTGGGCATTAGCGGTGGAGCGACCCGGCAATGGCAGCGACCGGAAGCAGGGACACAGCGGTGGTCGTGGGGGCGTCAGTGGCAGTGGCGGACCGGGCGGCGGTGGTGTAGTGGGCGGCAGCACCAGTGCGGGTGGCAGCAAAGGAGGTGTGGGCTGTGGAACCCGGCGTTGGCAGCGGCGGGACCCCACGTCTGTGCGGGTGTTGGCGGCTGGCCTGGATCCGAGAGGAACCAGTACCTGCTAGCCATTCTGACGAGTTCGGCAGCAGAGCTCATTTCAAAAAAGGCGCCTCAGCGCCATTTTTTAAATTCAAAAATGGCCACTGTAAGCCAATCACGGCTTGCGACGTCATCACCCCGCCCCTCGGCTTGCTTATATAAGCCACTGCGAGGTGGTGGCATGGCAGTCTGATGGAGGAGAAGTAGATGTGAAGACCTAGTGGGTGGCTGCCATGCAAAAGAGCTGACACAGGCTGACGCCCACTAGGTGAAGATGCCGAAGCCCTGGCGGGTTGGCATCCGCCGGGCGAAAACGCCGGAAGTCCTAGTGGGTGGTGGCCATGCAAAAGAGCTGACACAGGCTGACGTCTACTAGGTGAAGACGCCAAAGCCCTGGTGGGTTGGTGGCCGCCAGGAGAAGATGCTGAAGCCCTGGTGGGTTTGCGCCCAACAGGCGAGGCTGCCCACTAGGTGAAGATGGGGCCGGCTTCAGACGGTAGGCGTTCCCTTGCGAGCGTACAGCCGCTCGCGAGTGGGTCTGAATGAGGGCCAATATTCTTTAAAATGCACTACATTACACAATCAACCTGGCACCCACCGCCCAGGGGTGCCGGGGATAGCCCCGGGCTATCTGCCCAGGCCTGGGGTGCCCTGGAAAGGGGGACCCCTTTATTGGGGGGTTCCAATAAATATAAATGTTCTGCCTCAAGGCACTAAGGTCCTGGGTTCGATACCCACTGTGTGCCCTTTGTGGAGTTAGTATATTCTCCCTGTGCTTGCGTGGGTTTCCTCCGGGGGCTCCGGTTTCCTCCCACACTCCAAAAATATACTGGTAGGTTCATTGGGTAGCAACAAATATTACCCCTAGCATGTATGTGTGTGAGCATGTGGTAGGGAATTTAGATTGTAAGCTCCACTGGGGCAGGGACAGATGTGAATGGCCAAAAATTCTCTGTAAAGTGCTGTGGAATATGTGTGTGCTATATAAATAACTGGTAATAATAATAATTGGGGGGTCCTCAGCTCCCCAGGGATCCCTGGCCTGGGCTTACTATTGGCCAGGGTTAATGCTTTGGCTGGGGGGCCCGGTGAAAGGGCTCCCCTGGCTGTAGCATTAGCCCCCTGTTAGAAAAAGTCCGGTGCTGGTTCTGGACAATACAGGGGGACCCTACGCATTTTTCCCCCTATATTTCCAGAACAAGGACTGGCTCAGAGTCCAGTAATGGTTGCGCAGAATACGGGGGACCCATACGTTGTTTGTCCCCTGTATTTTGGCAACCAGGACTGGTTCTGATTAGCCAGGTGCTGGTTGTGTTAAATACAGGGGAGCCCTATGTAATCTTTCCTCTGTATTTTCACAACTAGGACTGGCAGTGAAGAGCCCGATGCTGGTTGTGCTTTAGGAGAGAGGGGCCACTTTACACAATCAACCTGGCACCCACCACCCAGGGGTGCCGGAGGATAGCTCCAGGCTATCAGTGCCATGGAGAGGGGGACCTCTTTATTGGGGGAGTCCCCAGCTCCCAAAGGAATCCTGGCCTGAACTGACTAGCAGTCAGGGTTAATGCTTCCACTGGGGGGCCTGGTGAAAGAGCTCCCCTGGCTGTGGCATTAGCCCCGCAATAGATAAAGTCCAGTGCTGGTTCTGGCCAAAATAGGGGGTCTCTATGCATTTTTCCCCCTTTATCTCCAGAACCAGGACCGGCTCAGAGCCCAGTGCTGGTTGCGCAAAATACAGGGGACCCCCTACATAATTTGTCCCCTGTATTTTGGCAACCAGGACTGGTCCTGATTAGCCCGGTGCTGGTTGTGTTAAATACAGGGGACCCCTATGTCATTTTTCCCCTGTATTTTCACAACCAGAACCGGCAGTGAAGAGCTCAGGGCTGGATGTGCTTTAGGGGGAGGGGCCACTTTACACAATCAACCTGGCACCCACTGCCCAGGGGGTAGCCCTGGGATATCAGCCCAGGCTTGGGGTGCCCTGGAGAGGGGGGCCCCTTTATTGGGGGTCCCCAGGGATCCCCAGCCTGGGCTGAATAGTAGTCAGGGTTGATGCTTTGGCCAGGGACCCAGTGGAAAGATTCCCCTAGCTGTGACATTATCTCCCTGCTAGAAAAAGTCAGGGTTGATGCTTTGGCCGAGGTACCTGGGGGAAGGGTTCCCCTGGCTGTGCTATTATCCCCCCACTAGAAAGAGCTCAGTGCTGATTATGGATAATACAGGGGACTCTCTATGCTTTTTGTCCCCTGTATTTCCAAAACCAGGACTGGCTCGGCTGAGCCCAGTGCTGGTTATGCGAAATACAGGGGACCCCTATGTCTTTTGTCCCCTGTATTTTGACAACTAGGACTGGCTTTAAAAGCCCAGTGCTGGTTGTGCTAAATGCAGGGGACCCCTACGCTTTTTGTCCCCTGTATTTTTACAAGGACTGGCAGTGAAATGCCCGGGGCTGGTTGTGCTTTGGGTGGGAGGGGGGCCATGTCCTTTTTTTTATTTTACACATATTCAATTTTTAACATAGATGCATAGATAGATCTCACTGATACATCCATGCATCTGTGTCTTATTGATTTTATGTTCTCAGATGCATGCCCAGTGCCAGTGAGCCCCTCTGTCACCTGCTGATGCCCCTGCGCACTACCCCACTGCTCCACACGCCCACTGCCCTGCACTCCTGCAGCCCTCCCCACTGCCATCTGTCCTTGTGCAACCCCAAAACACCTCCTGTGTGCCAACCTTCCTCCACTTGCTCTAATGTACCATTGTGTTGCCCTTCTCCTCCGCAGGTGGCCCGGTTTGCTCCTCTAAACCCTAATAGTTAATACATTTTAAAAAAGCAATGAAATTCTATAGACAAAAAACCTTACAGTTTCACATGTCCCATTAAGGCGTCTTAGACATTATCTGAAATTTCACAAAACCTACTGAATTTGTGACACTTAAACTTAAAAATGCAATGAAATGCCTATTATTAAGGCTGACACCTTAGTGGATGTTTCCTTGTGCAATACAGATATGGTATGCCATCACACCCTGTGGTTAACTGCAGATTCAGCACTCTCACAGAGTGAGATTGCTGTCATTTACAAAATGGTGGAGCACCTAATTCACAGAATTGTGTGCTGATTGGAATACACACATGCAGTCTATGCAACTGAGGTCTGAGCAGAAGATAAAGCTGCGCAGATAGGACAAGAGTGGTGTGGATAGGGGGAGGAGACAGAGCGGCGTGGATGGGCGAGACAGAAAGGAGTATAGAGGGGGGAAGATTAAGCAGTACAGAGGGGGGGGAACCAAAGTGATGCAGATGGGTGGAAAACAGTGGTGAGTATGGGGGGAAACAGAGTGGCACGGTTTGGGGGGACAGAGTGACCTGGATGGGATGTACAAAGTGGCATGAACATGGGAAGACACAGCAGTGCAGATGGGTAAAGACAGATTGGTGTGGATGAGGGAATACAGATTAGCACAAATGGGAGAACAGACAACAGTATGGATTGGGGAAGACAGATTGGTGTGGATGGGGAGGAAGACAGAGTTGTGCGGTTGGTGGGGGGAGACAGAGTTGCACAGTTGGGAGGGAAAAAGTGGTGCAGATGGAGGAAGAAAGAGTGCCACAGATGAGAGGAAGACAGATCAGCATGGCTGGGGGGAAGACAGTGGTGCAGAAGGAAACAGAGTGGCACGTATGCAGGTTGGTGCAGGTGGGGAAAGACAGATTGGTGCGAATGAGGGAACACAGACTAGCATAGTTGGGAGCCCACACAGCAGTAGGGATTGGGGAAGCTATAGCAGCATGGAGGCATATAGGCGAAGAAAGTGTACATGCATAGACAGAGTATGATAGTTTTAGCAATTAAGGAGCTGAATGTGTATTCGGAATAAGATGGATATATGGAGTGAGAAGGATGTTGGAACCAGTGAGATTGTTTTGGTGATCCAATGGGAAGATTGTGGGCACTAACTGCATAGACATGCATGTGTGTATTCCAATGAGCACAAAATTCTGCGAATTAACACCATTTTGTGCGTGACAGCAATCTCACTCTGTGAGAGTGCTGAATTTGGAGTTAACCACAGAGTGTGATGGCATACCACATCTGCATTGCGCAAGGAACACGCCCATTAAGGTGTCAACCTTAATGATCAGAAATTTCATTGCTTTTTTAAGTTTAAGTGTCACAAATTCAGTAGCTTTTGTGAAATTTCAGATCATGTCTAAGAAGCCTTAATGGGACATGCAAAACCGTAAGGTTTGCAATATACATGTCAATCCAGTAGATGGTGCACCAATACCTCATATAATAAAGTCGCTGCTCATGTTACTTGCAACCTTTCAGTGTTGCTGTAGGTTAAGTGGCTTGCTTACGAGTTAGTAGCCCCAAGTATCTTTTTGTGTTAATCCCTTAAGCAAAAAGTGCATGTATTGTTTACAAAGATACTTTGTGATCAATATCCAAAATATAAAATATACATCACAATATTAGATGCCACTACTATGAACAAACGTTAATAAACATATATATATATATATATATATATAAATATTTAAAATGGAAATGCTTCTGCCCAAAAAAAAAAAATTTGAGGTGGTATGGTTGTGTTGCTTTGCATTTGGGCCCTGTGACAGGAATGACCCACGTGACAACCAGCATTATACAGACTGGTGGCTGCAGTGCCTACATCTGCCACTCACACCAATGTCCCTGTGTGCCCTGTGCACAGACTGCTATGTAGCCTATCCTATTCAAGTGGGGTGTGGTATAAAAGATCAACAATGTAAAGGTCGACAGTCAATAGATCTTCACCAGATGGTCCAAATGCAATAGGTTGATATGGACAAATGGTCAACAGGTACAAAAAGTCAACAGTGCAGAAGGTAGACAGGGACAAAAGGTCAACACATGAATTGTTGACACAACAATGCTCGACTCATTTTTTTTTTAACCCTTATCCAAACCTTAACCCTTCACCTAGTGCCCAACCCTACCCTTACTCTGAGGCCTAACCCTAACCCTCCCCAAGTGTCTGAGTCTAAACCTAGCCTAACTCTAACCCTCCCCAAATGTCTGAACCTAACTGTCCTGTCTGGCAGCCTAACCCTAACCCTCTCCCAAGTGCCTAACCCTCGGCCTAACCTAAGAAATATTGAAAAACTATAAAAAAAAGTGTCGACCATTTTTGTGGTGATCATAGGTGTGTGGACCATTTTAACCTGTTGACCCTTTAACCCTATCGAGCTTCTGCACAATCGATCTTTTGTACCTGTCGAGCTTTTGTACCTGTCGACCTATTGCATGTTGACCATCTCGTGTCGACTCATTGACTGTCGACCTTTACATTGTCGATCTTCTATCCGGATACCATTCAAGTGGATGCAGTCCAAAGTACCTCTCCCCCACCCCTTACCAGCCGCACGCATTGGTGCCACACCTATATTGTGCAATACATTTTGTTTTTGTTATTGCTCAGCTTTAACTTTATGGATCACAATGAAACAAAGTGCAGGTTATTTCTAGGAGTTTCCCCTACAAAATTATGCAATTTTCATGAAAATTGGTTCAGTAGTTTGTTGTGCTAACTTGGGACAAACAGACACAATGGTCTTATAATATTAGTATAGATATACAGTATACATTATGTTTTAGGTTCTAGCGGTCTCTAGTGGAGAAAAATTATATTTGTTTTAAATTTTATTATGAAGAGCAAAAATGTAAACGATAACATACAGTTGAAGCTATTCAATTCCATTTTCACATGTGATAATGCTGAACACATACTCTAGCATTGTAATATATTTTTAGCTTCATGGCATTCAGTCCTCCCCAAAGCTAAGCTAAACTTTTTTGATAGAATCTACCAATGGGACGGAACAACAGTATTTATTAAAAATCTTTTCAGAGCTAATAGTATAATTTTTTTTATCAATGATCATTGCTTCACGGGCCAGTCTGTTGATAAATGTGCATACTTGCCAGTTTGCTCATGGGCAGTGTAATTGAAAAGCTTTTAATTAACCTGCTGGGCATTTTTTAGGGTACTGGAAAGCAGGGACACAGCTATGGGAGACCACAAACTAATAAATAGCTAGGGCGCCAGTGAAAGTGCACTGTGTACTATACTGCTTAGTCAACAAGCCGTACACCTATCGGGGGTCTGCCACACTCCCAACAATCTAAACCTAAAAACAATAGATAGACGGCGCTAATTTAACACAGCAGATAGAAAGTATGCGCTAAAAATACATTAATATTTATTGATAAGCACATATAATATGTAAATAATCCCTAAATGGGATTTAATAAAAAAAAAAAACAATCCTAAAAAACATATATCAAACATATATTAGACATGTATTGTACACAAATATACAAAGAAATATATTATAAGTATAAATATAAATATAGCAGCCGGTAGGTAATGATCTCCAATCCCCTGTAATACAAGGTGCCAAAGTCCCTTTGCAGATCAGATGATAAACTGTGCACAGTATAGACTCCACATCCAGTGGTAAAATAATGTTCCCAGTAATTGTGACACTGTGTAACAGGCCACAGACTGATATTTATAGCAACATTGATATCAAAGCACAGTGCAAGTGCGCTAGACTTCAAAGTGGAGTATATGCTGATGGTCGAGCAGTGCTTGATCTGTAATGGGTATAAATATACGGGCTCAACAGTACTCACTATCCTCCAATAAACAGGCCACTCTGGGTAGTGATGAATAATGAGCAGCCTCCGTGACCACCACCTGTGTACCAGGCAATGGAACGAATGTCCGACAGGGCCTCCCTCTCTCTGAACCGCTCCGGCGGTCAGTAGTGTGCGGCGTCCGTAGCCGTGGCGACTTCCTTGAGCGGTGAATGGAGCAGGGACTGACCCCTCCTGGGTACTGATCCCGTGATGCAGATCACCTGTGTTGCTCACATGTAACTCGGCAAGCCGCTATAGATCTGCCAGCGTGTGAGCCGCTGGAGGGGGAAGGAGGGACAGGCAGAAATCTCATACTTGCAGTGTGCAGTAGAGGATGGAGTCACACCACCGCATAAAACAACCGTGTCCTCAATGCGTTTCTCCGCACCTGGCGGCTTTCTCAAGAGGCAGATGTATTCAGAGGGTTAGCCATGGCCCAACCTTATAGTGCTGTCAATCATAAATTTCAGGTGCATTAAAATAGGAGAGATGGTAAGAACTTACCCTTGTTATCTCTATTTCTTACCTCCTTGAAGAAGGCAGAGCCCCTGCCGAAACGCGTTGGAGACCCCCTACATTCTGACACCACAGCCAGCTTACACCAGAGCTCTTCATTCCTGCGGAGAACTCGGTCGAGCCTTGCTGCTTCCAGAACCCTCTCTACCCACCACCCGCAGGGCCGCGCTGGGCATCACACCTAGCAAAGCCCTTCGCACCCCTCTTGATCACCACTCCACCTGCTAGACCCAGGCGACCACGCACCGCCCCCTGGGAGCAACCAACACCAGCTCCACTCACAGCTGTTAGTCCAGCAGCAATCCCTAAGCGATCCACACCAGCAGGCACCCACCAGGCAGCGGGAACAGAACGCCAGCAACGCGGTGCACCAAGCCCCACAGTGCACCAGCAAGCCACTACCACACACAGAGCTTCCTCCAACCGCTGACACCGCAACAGCCATCCAACACCGCATCTGCAAAAGGAAACTAACACCAGCTACCAGCAGCCCAAGCCTTTTTCACCAACAAATCCTACCGGTAGGTAAGTGACTCCGAGACTTATACCCCTGAACAGGACGCCGCCAGGGTGTACATCCACAACCGCCAGACCCGCTGCCAACCCACCACTCCCCTCCCCCCGAGACATCCTAAGACTGTTGACCAAAGGTCCAGCAGGGGTAACGTGCCGGTCTATTGAACTGCACGGAAAGGAGCCCCCTAAAAGGGTCCACTCACCTCCCCAGTCTCCACCCACACACACCCCCAAGTGGATCGCTCACCCCACCTGGGTGCCTGGGACCAAACAGGATTAGTACTGTTTTTTTCCAATAAACCCTTTGGCCCCCATTTCTGCCTCTGTCTTCATTTCCTCACCCACCACCCCCAGTCCATTAGACCCCCTTCCCTCCCTACACCCCATCACTCCACAAACAACATTGAACACAAAAGACCACAACACACTATTACTCCAGCATTACACCCATAGGGCGAGCGCACCCTCCGCACCCTCTACCCCATTATATCGTTACACAGGACCCGGTACTCCTGCTTTTAGGAAGGTGCAGCACCCCGACACAAACAATACATCTCACATCCCATCTGCCCATACAGCAGAGCGCAGTTCTAACCCATCATTTGCAGTTCTATTTCTACGAAGTCCATAGGGTTCCACAGGATACCTTGGGGTATAGGTGATGACGTCAGGCATCGGGCACCATAGAGTTAAAGCTTTCAGCCTCCCAGGATGCACTAGGGTCCCCTTCCTATACCCCGCCCCCGAGCCAAGGCATCTCAGTTACGTGCCAAGCCATAGGCCGGAGGAGGAGAAGGAAGAGAGAGAAAAATGATCTGGACACACACAAGAATCACATTCTCACCAGAGGGAGACGGAAAAAACGGTGACCAGAATAAAGCCCATCTGCAGCACAGGTGCGACAGGGCGGGAGTCCTGTGGAACCCTATGGACTTCGTAGAAATAGAGATAACAAGGGTAAGTTCTTACCATATCTCATATTTTCTACTTCAGGGTCCATAGGGTATCCACAGGATACCTTTGGGATGTCCCAAAGCAGTATCCTTTAAGGGTGGGGACGCTCCTGTGCTGAAAGGAGAATCCGCCGCCCAAAGGAAGCATCCTGAGAGGCAAAGGTGTCAAACGCATAATACCTCACAAAGGTATGGACAGAGGACCACGTAGCAGCCTTGCAGATCTGGACTGCAGAGGCACCACATCGAGCTGCCCACGAAGGACCCACAGACCTAGTGGAATGAGCCCTCACAGAGGATGGAACCGGCAGGCCTTCATGAAGATAAGCTTCTGAAATGGCCATACGGATCCAAGCTGCCAAAGTTTGTTTGGAAGCAGGCAAACCCTTTTTACGGAAGCCATAGAGGACAAACAAGGCGTCCGACTTCCTAAATGAAGAAGTGCGGTCAACATAAGTTCTTAAGGCCCGCACCACATCCAAAGTGGCCTCACCCACTGAAAGACCAGGTGAGTTAAAAGCCGGCACAACGATTTCTTAGTTAATGTGAAACCGGGAAATAACTTTGGGCAAAAATTCAGGACGAGTGCGCAGCACTGCCCTGTTCCCATGAAAAATCAAGAAAGGTTGTCTACAAGAAAGAGCCCCTAAATCAGAAACACGTCTGGCCGAAGCGATGGCCAGAAGGAAAACAGTATTAGCTGTTAGCCATTTAAGGTCCACTGAGCCCAGTGGTTCAAACGGCGGTCCCTGGAGAGCCCTCAGGACCACAGCCAAATCCCAAGGTGCCACAGGTGGAACAAAGGGTGGCTGAATGCGCAAAACGCCCTGCATAAAGGTGCGCACATCAGGGATTGTAGCAATCCTACGATGGAACCAGACAGACAGGGCAGAAACCTGCACCTTCAAAGAAGCAAGGCGAAGCCCGTGGTCCAGTCCTGCTTGTAGGAAGGCTAGCACTCTAGACAGACGAAATTCCCTAGGTGCATAACCTCTCGGTCTACACCACTGGAAGAACGTATGCCACACGCGATGGTATATTCTCGCGGAAGACGGTTTCCGAGCCCTGAGCATGGTTCGCACTACAGAGCTGGAGAAACCCCTGGACCTTAACATGGCTGTCTCAACAGCCACGCCATCAAAGACAGCAGAGTCAGATCCGGATGAAGACAGGGACCCTGAGACAGAAGGTCCAGTCGCAGCGGCAACCGCAGAGGACTGTCCACGGACAGACCCTGAAGGTCTGAGAACCAGTGCCGTCTGGGCCATGCGGGAGCTATCAACAGGAGCGTCCCTCCTTCCTGTTTGAATTTCCGGATTACTCGCGGAAGAAGGGAAACCAGAGGAAAAAGATAAGCGAACCGGAACGTCCACTGGACGGACAGAGCATCCACCAGAGACGCCTTTTCGTCTCTTGTGCAAGACCCGTACACCGGCAACTTGTTGTTGTGCTGGGACGCCATGAGGTCGATCTCTGGGAGACCCCACCTGTCCACCAGCAGTTGAAAGACGTCCGGGTGCAGAGACAATTCCCCCGGATGAACGTCCTGGCGACTGAGAAAGTCCGCCTCCCAATTCAGCACTCCCGGGATGAATACCGCTGATATGGCTGGGAGATTGCGCTCCGCCCATACCAGGATTCGGGACACCTCTACGAGAGCCGCCCGACTTCAGGTTCCTCCCTGCCGATTTATGTAGGCCACGGTGGTAGCGTTGTCCGACTGGACCTGCACTGGGTGACCTCGGAGAACCAGATGTGCCTGCTGGAGAGCATTGAATACCGTGCGGAGCTCCAAAATGTTTATGGGAAGCTCTGCCTCTGCCTGAGTCCACCTGCCCTGGAACAAGTGTGGACCCGAAACTGCTCCCCAGCCCCGAAGACTGGCGTCCGTTGTCAACAGGACCCAATTCGCCACCCAGAATGGACGACCCTTGTTGAGATGGGTCGTCTGCAACCAGCAGGCTAGGGACAGGCGACTCTGAGGCAGTGCATTCCATTTGGACAGGATCAGGTGCTGCAGAGGTCTGGAGTGAAACTGGACATATTCCACCATGTCGAAAACCGACACCATGGAACCCAGTAACCTCATCGCCGAGTGTAGAGACACCCGGCGGCTCTGCAGATAACTGCGCACCCGCAACTGCAAGGCAGAGATCTTTTCCTCCGTCACAAAGATCCTCTGCTGTTCGGAGTCCAATAAGGCTCCGAGGTGCAGAATCCGCTGAGACGGGATCAGTGTGGACTTCTGCCAGTTTATCAACCAGCCGTGCTGTTGCAGTACCGCAATGGTCAGGTCCAAGTGGCGCAGAAGGAGTTCTGGAGATCCTGCCACCAAGAGAAGGTCGTCCAAGTATGGTAACATGCGGACTCCCTGCAGCCGCAGGAAAGCCGCCATGACCGCCATCACCTTGGTGAAAACACGCGGTGCTGTCACCAGGCCAAAAGGCAATGCCCGGAACTGAAAGTGGTCGTTGCGGATTGCAAACCTGAGGAACTGTTGATGGCGCAAAAGAATAGGGACATGCAGGTAAGTGTCCTGTATGTCTAACGACACCATATAGTCCCCAGGTTCCAGCGCCAGAATGATGGACCGCAGGGTCTCCATCCGAAACTTCGGTACCCGCAAAGACTTGTTGAGAGCTTTGAGGTTGAGTATCGGACGATACGACCCATTGGGTTTCTGCACCAAAAAGAGATTGGAATAGAAACCCTGGCCCTTCTGGGAGAATGGAACAGGCACTATAACTCCAGCCTGGAGCATAGTGTGCAAAACTTTCCGCAGTTCCAAGGCTTTGTTCCGGTCTGATGGTAGACCCGTGGTGAAGAATCGAGACGGGCGTCTGTGCCGGAAGGAGAGGGCGTACCCATGAGAAACCACCTCGAGAACCCAAATGTCCGTCGTGGTGACCGACCAACACTGGGCGAACTGCAGCAGGCGGCCTCCCACTTTGGGATCCCCCAAAGGGAGGCCCGGACCGTCAGGCCGCAGGCTTGTCATCTGGCTTAGGAGCCGGACGCCTGGTACTCCAGGCCTGCTTCCGGGGCTTGGCCGATTTTTTGGGGCCAGCCTGTTGGGGAAAAGATTGTGCTTTAGGCCTACCCTGGGCCCTGTAAGACCGAAAGGACGACGTACCCAAGCTGGACGGAAGTGCAGCAGACGGGAAACATGCCGATTTGGCTGCCGCCAGCGTGGCCACAATTTTGTCTAGATCTGGACCAAATTGGACTTCTCCGTTAAAGGGCAAGGCTTCCAGGCCCTTCTTGGAATCAGCGTCCGCCTTCCAAGATCGCAACCATAACGTGCGACGAGCCGCCACAGCAGCCAAAGAAATCCGTGAGGTCAGGGTACTGATATCCAAAGCCGCTTCATTAATGTAAGTGGCCGAATCCCTGAGATTGCCTATCAACTCGGTCTGTTCAGCCGAACAGCCGGAATCGAAGGACGCCTCTAACGTATCTTCCCCCCCCCCCCCCCCGCAAGGGAATAAACGGACTTTAGGCAGATTTCCACCTTACGGTCCGTGGCATCCTTTAAGGAGGACATGGAGGGCATGGGCAACATGGCACTTCGGACCAGGCGTGTGACATGGGAATCCACCTGTAGCTGAGATTCCCACTTGGCAAAATAATTGTCCGCAAACGGATACACCACTGCTAAACGCCTTTGAGGCTGATACCGTTTGCCTGGCTGTTTCCACGCTTCCTCTAGGTGGTCCACTAATTGCCCCGAAAGAGGAAACACTGTGGCATCTTCCTTAACATCCTTGAAAAAGGCGTATTTGGATTTTGATACCGGAGGCTCCTCATCCTCAATAGCTAAAGCAGTACGGACTGCACGAATAAGGCCAGGTATATAAACCTTAGACTTAGCGTCCGACTCTTTAGGACGGGGAGGTTCCTGGTCAGAAAGATCCAGAATCTCTCCATCATCGGACGTCCCGTCGTCATCCTCATAAGGAGCAGACAGAGATGCCACCGGCCGCTTGTGAGGCCGCATCACAGACTCCCCTTGCAACACTTCTGACAAATGCTGTACAGAGCTTGTTAACGAATTAACCCACACACGCTCATGAGACACCTGAGGAGGGGAAATAGGGAGACTGGGGTACCATCAATTGTCTCGGGAAACCCTGCATGGGTGATGACACCACTGACTGCTGGGACAATCCCATCTGAGTGAAGGCAGGCTGCGGAGCTAACTGGCCCACGAGGGTTGTAAGTGCTTTGGCGAAACAAGCCCAGGGCAGCTCCTGTACCGGAGCCGTGACCGTAATCAGCCGCGTAAATGAATAACACTGCTGACATAGCTCCTCCGCGCTACCGTCCCCCTCCGCTATAGGTACCTTGCATGTAGTACATAAAAGCTGGAGAGGAAAGTCACTTTTAGACATAATGGTAAGTATGTGACCCCTCTCACTGATACTCGTTAGTATAGTGTGAGACCACCCTGCAAGCACCGCACCGCAAGGGCTTTAGCAGAAAGATCACTGAAAGTGAAATGCTGACAGAAGAAAATGAAAGTACAGGCAGCAGACGCTAGCAGAAGTCACATACAATGCAAAGAAATCAATTCCTGCACTATCAGCGCTGATCCTCAACTATGCAGACTCAGAGCCTGGTAGGACACAGCGCTGCATACACAGACCTTAATCCAACGGAGGAGAGGTATGCAGGGGGACCCAGACCGCGATGCCACCGTTCATCAGCGTCCAGCAGCGCTCACCATGCTTCTTCCAAAGATGGCCACCGAGGAGCAGAGAGGAGGCCGGCCTGGGGGAGGAGCGCTGACACAGGACCAGTCAGCTAGAGCAGAGAGGGCCGTGTGCAGCGGGGGAGGTGCCGGCTGTGAGGGAAGGCGCGCTCCCCTGGCATGCATTTAGCCCCTGGGACGCCGCAGCGCTACCACTCTGCTGCGGTCCGCTGTCCCAGGGGTGTAGTGGAAGCGCAGGTTAGTACCTGGCTCCACGCTGCAGCCAGTCCCCAGGGAGCCCCTGCCTGGGGACTTAGGACCATGTTCAGCAGGGTTCCACCGCGGGACCCTGCTGCTTACCTTGTAGTCCCCCTTGGATCCGGCCATGGTCCCAAACATCTGGGGTCACCGCTAGCTGTGACCCCAGATGCTTACCAGCATCCCCGGATCGGTACCGGCATTCTGGTACCGGCGGGGGTGAAGGGAAGACAGCATGGACGTCAGGACTGACTGTCCATGCTGTACTTCCAGATGTGCAGCCACAGCTGCAAAGACGAAAACTTCAGGTGCATCCGACTCCGGCCGGGCACCAAACTAAACTGAGATGCCTTGGCTCGGGGGCGGGGTATAGGAGGGGGACCCTAGTGCATCCTGGGAGGCTGAAAGCTTTAACTCTATGGTGCCCGATGCCTGACGTCATCACCTATACCCCAAGGTATCCTGTGGATACCCTATGGACCCTGAAGTAGAAAGTAATCAATTAATTAAGACAAACACCACTGCTCCCTTCGTATCTAGTAATATCACCCATAGGGAAAAAAAGAGCAGATATTTAAGCAGGCTTAATTAATCATGTTTAGCTGCACCTAATACAATACACAGCTATGGGAGGGCTGGCAGGCACTGCAGTACCTGCTTCATGTTCCTGAATACTGCTGCTGTAGCTGCAAGTAAATCAGAATAGAGCAGTTGGGGCATAGGGTGAATGGGTGGCAAGTTGTTAGGGTATTGGGGGGGATGGGTTTAGCTTATTTTAGTAAGAGTAAGAATAAGGGGGTAAGGGTTAATGATTTATTGGGGATAGTTACGTTTAAAGCAGAGATAAAGTGGCGTAGTTGCCCAATGTGGGATGCAGTCAATATCCCGACTGCTGAGATTCCGGCGGTCAGACAGTCGGAGTTGGAATCCTGACACCTATCAGAATCCCGGCACCGGCATCCTGACTGCTGGAATCCAGAAGGTAAGTATTGGGGATAGGGGTGGGTTAGCGTTAGGGTTAGGCACTGGGGGAGGGTTAGGGAGTAAGGGGCAGGGGTGTATTTATAATGGGTGCAGGGTGTGCAGTGCACACTGGCATATTATACTTACCTCTCCAAAGTCCCACATCGGCGCCGGTGTCAGCTCTGTAAAAACGCCACGGCCATTTTCCCATCATTCTGCAAATATGCACGTTACAGGGAAAATGGTCGCTGCAGCGGTTTTCCTGGTGACCAGCGCATGCACTATAGACTCTTGGCACATTCTAGTGCCCATAGTCTATCAGTGCAGCGCTGCTCGTGCTGCGCTCAGTGCGCTGCCGGACGCTGGACTGAGTGGAGGGTACCCATGACTGAGACTGCACACGGGCCCCCTCCTCTCTTGAAATGCCCCTGCTAAGGGGGAGGGTTAGGTTTAGGTTGTGGGGAGGGGTAGGTTAGGTTTAGGCACTAGGGGTTAGATTTTTTATTTCAGGCATTGGGGAGAGAGGGTTAGAGTAGGGAGAGGGTTAGGATACCTACCGACAGGTGTAAGTATCTGAACCCTGTCAGGATGCCAGCATTGGGATTCTGACTGCCGGGATCCCGAGCGCTGGCATCCCGTGCCCATATCGCACAAATCAACAAATCAACTTACTGTATGTCATTTGCAAGGACTTTGCTTGGGTCATTAAGGGGTTAATGTAATTAAAGGCATTGATGATGATGTTGATATTGAGACTAATTGATAATGGGGATTATAAAGTTATTGATTATAAAGAGTTTCATTATATTAATTATATTGAGTTGGGTTGCTATGAATATGCTGAAGTAGTTAATAATTCTTGTTGAAGGGTTAATTATTGATGAGGGAATATTGTAAGGGTATCAAAAACACTCTATTATATTGTGGTCACTGTGAAGTTCTCCGTATTATATGGTCGGTCACTGATGCTGTCTGTATAATATGGCGGTCATTGATGCTCTCAGTATTATCTGGCGATCACTGTGATGGTCTCTGTATTATATTATGCTCATGGTGATGTTCTCTGTATTATATGGCAGTCACTGTGATGTTTCTGCATTATATGGAGGTCACTGTGAAGCTCTCTGTATAGTATGACAGCCACTGCTGTGATGGATGAGGTAGTGTAGTACAGGTAGCGATACTTATCTTTGAGTCTTGAGACAGTGGAGCCTGCATGCTTCATTTAAAAGTGAAGACTCCCCAGAACCACAGAATAAATGCAGCAGGGACCTCTACAGTATATAATGGAATTTTCCCCTCACCCTACAAATATTTCAGTCTTTAAAATGCCTGGGGCATGTGAGAGGCCTCAAAGTCACAGTGTCATGCCCCCATATATGGTAACTTTGCTTCTCCTTGTTTTGGCTACCCACACACTGTCCCAAATTGAGCTATGGATATGTGACCCTCACTTCCCTACCCATTGTCACATACAGTGGCGTAACTAGGGTCTTTGGAGCAAATTGAAGAATGGAGGGCCCCCCCACACACACACAAAAAAATTGTATTTGCACGCCAAAGGCACACAGTAAAAATGGGCGTGGTCACATACCAAAGGGGTGTGGCCACTGAAAATGGGGTGTGTCAACATGACACGGCACCCATTTCTCATCACTCTGCGAACATTTCTTTATATTCCATATGCACCTTACCTATGCAGTAGTTTCTCACAATGTGGAACCTCTCAAGAAATGTATCCTCCCTGGGAAGACGGCATCTTCAGTCAGTATTCACTATTCATGTAGGTCACATCGTCCTGAAGATGCCGGTTTGTGTAAGAATATTAACAAGGTCATCATCATACAACAACAGTTCAACCAGACTCATTCCCTCTGTGTAACTTCCTTCCCCCTGCGTCTTTCAGCCACACAATGTCTCCCTGCATCGTCTCTCAGCACACCATAATGTCATCTCTCAGCTACACCATCGCCTTCTTCCCTGCGTTGTCTCTCAGGATACCATCACCTCTCCCCTATGTCATCTCTCAGCCACACCATCACCTCCCCTCTGCGTTGTCTCTCAGCCACACCATCACCTAACCCCCGGCATCACCTGTCAGCCACACCTTCACCTCACCCCCTGCATCATCTCTCAGCCACACCATCACCTCCCCCCCTGCACTGTCTCTCAGCCACACCATCACCTCTCCCAGCATTGTCTCTCAACCACACCATCACTGCCCCCCTGCATTGTCTCAGCTACACCATTGCCTTCCACCCTGCATAATCTCTCAGCACACCATCACCTCTCCCCTGCATTTTCTCTCAGCCACACCATTACCTCCTCTCCCTGCATTGTCTCAGCCACACCGTCACCTCCCACCCTGCATCATCTCTCAGCATACCATCCCCTCTACCCCTGCGTCATCTCTCAGCCACACCATTACCTCCCCTCCCTGCATCATCTCTCAGCCACCCCATCACTGCCCCCCTGCTTCGTCTCAGCACACCATCATATCCCCCCTACATCGTCTCTCAGCCACACCATCGCCTCCCTCCCTGCATTGTCTCTCAGCCACACCATCGCCTCCCCCCCTGCGCCATCTCTCAGCCACACCATCGCCTCCCTCCCCTGCGTCATCTCTCAGCCACACCATTACTGCCCCCCCTGCGTCATCTCAGCACACCATCATATCCCCCCTGCGTCATCTCTCAGCCACACCATCGCCTCCCTCCCTGCATCATCTCTCAGTCACACCATCATATCCCCCCTGCATTGTCTCTCAGCCACACCATCATCTCCCTCCACTGCGTCATCTCTCAGCCACACCATTACCTCCCCTCCCTGCGTCATCTCTCAGCCATACCATCACTGCCCCCCTGCTTCATCTCAGCACACCATCATATCCCCCCTGCGTGGTATTTAAATGAATCTACCATAGTGTGGTATTTAAATGAATCTACCTTAAAGCATCCTTGTGGCAAGGCAAGAAATACATAGGTGATACTGTATGATTAGAAATCCAAAAGCCAAATATTCCTTTAGTCCAACTTTTGAGTAAAAAAAAAAAACAATGGACTAAAGGAATACAATATTTGGATTTTGAAATGTCCAATTTTCATTAGGCTCCCGGCTGTTTCAGGAGAGTAGGCAAGTATGATCTATCACCTACTGTATGTATTTCTTGCCTTCACACAAGGATGCTTCATGATAGATTCATTTAAATACCACACTATGGGGGGAATTGAATTATTTTTTGGGCGTCTTAACTAATAGGCATCTATCAGAGCAATTCAGTTGTTTCTCCAATAGATGCCCATTAGTGTTTAACGCGCCCAGAAGCACCAGAATTAGACGCAGAATGGCTAAACCCGACTAAACACCTGGTTTGGGCATCTAAAGCCCTAGTTTGGGTGCCCAAACTATGGACTTTGCACATATTTTTTCTCGTACCTAAGGAGGCTGCGAGAAAAAAAGTTTGTGTCATCCACAGCAAATGGGCGTCTAACAGACTAACAATTGAATTGCTCTGATAGACGCCATTTACTTAAGATGTCCAAATAAATAATTGAATTCCCCCCAATGAATTTTATTTTCTTCTTAAATTGATATACCACAGATCAAGAAAAAGAAAGACAGTTTAGATCAGCTGTGGAGGACCACCTATATGCTGATATACCATTCCTTTCTGTTCATGTATAGTGTTTGAACAAATGGATGGTATTTGTATATTGGTGTTTCTAGCTGCTGGTTATTTGTCCCCAAAACTAAATTTCAGTTTGTTTCCTGGTATTCATTTATTTGTATAGTACTAGGCTGTGACTTACACCATTTCTGGTATTCTGTGGACCACTAGTGGTGCACAAAGTGTTTACAAAACCAGGTTATAGTGTTTAGTGACAAACAGTATAGTTACCGGCATAAATAACTATGTTGTTTCCTCGTGGAAAGCTGAACTTGAAAGCATTATAATTTGTAAAATAAATAAGTAGTTACAAAATAATATTACAGTTATTCTTACACTGCAATTTAGATGTAATTTTCCACACGCCCCTTCCAAATCTAAATCTCTCTGCCCATGTTACATCTGCTCCACCTGCAGCGCAACATGGTGTTACCAAGATGCTCAGTTACTGGCTCTTTGTTACTCTATTCCCAAATCTGAATCAGGCCCAAAGTGTCATACAATTATTGCACCCTCTCATATGTTGGTTAGACAACCAATAAATAAATAGGTCTGCCTACTTCTTTAATCGTCTGGCGACACTCAAACCTGGGGTTGAGCGATGTACAATACCCATTATACACTACACAATAAGAGATTGCATGGAGATTGCAAATATCCTCGGCATGCTAACATTTGGGCTGCGGTATATTTAAGGTACAGTGGCGTGTGTTCCAAATTTTAAATTAGGTATGCTCATAGTGATGATCCATTACAATGATTCCACCGCTTTCCTACAGCCCGTTCTCATATACAGTTATTTAGAGGAGTCACTGTGTTGCCTTCAACGCATAATAGACTTGCTCATGGAGTGGTTATCATATCATAAAGGGGCAATTCTCAATACCGAATAATAAGCAGTGGTAAATAAATACAAACCTGTAACTTCTATTTTAACAACACTGTACCCCAATGTTTCATAATGCCAGTCCTCATGCACTCTCAATAGGATATATTCAATCACATGCAGGAGACTTCCTCTGCTTGACTGTGTCACTGAATATTATCCTACTTGTTTCTCTATGCGGTGTCCCCTTATTCATTTTTTTACTTCTTCAAGTGCTCTCTTCAAATATTAGTCATCAACCCTGTTCAAGCAAATCAAATAAAGTTTTAATCTGGTAAAAAGTTCTTGAAATGAAGTTGAATCAAAATGCCCTGCAGGCAGTGTCGGACTGAGGCATGAAGGACCCACCAAAGGAATGCAACCACAGAGGTCCACTAAGGGGTGTGGCCACCTGACCAGAGAGAAGTGGCAAACCATTATAGGAGCGACATAACCTAGTTGCTTGAGGGGACCCGCAAACCTTAATTCAGCCCTGCTAGTGGGTACCTAACAGTAGCATAAGGCGTCCATAACTTTATTGCAATTAAACACAATATATAACAGCTTACACTAACTTATACTAAAATAAAGACAGGACACAGACTGCTTTGGTTAAATGGTCATAACTTTCTTTATTAAAGGTATGACCCTGAATTATACTTAAATTATTCAATTTACTTTATTGGGAGGCAAAGAAGGATGCTACAACCAGCTCCAGCCATATGATCTTAGCCAATATTAGGGGACGACTGATACGCCCCCCCTGTGGCCATTGTGACCAATATTAGGGAGCGACTGAAACGCCCCCCCTGTGGTCATTGTAAGCTAAGCTGCGAAGACTCACAACCCCTATGATATTGCATAGTACGAGCGTGTCCGCAGAGACTGACGCCCAAAGTCCTCCCGCAGAGGTAGGCCATACTACGACCATTTAAAGGATATGTGCTCCACAACGAATACTCTTACACTTTACGTGGCCGCTGAATTGTAGCACCTTCCCGCCACCGCCAGGTTCCAAAGAACCGCAGCCTGCCACCCAAACCAAAACACTAGACCACATCCAAACAGGAAAAAACATCACCCAAAAACACACCTAACCCCAAATCTGATAAATGCACCCCATCAGGGCGAAAAAACGGAGCCTGTTCTAAACGTAAACTTGGGTGCCGAACCACCAAACCACCTGACCCGGAGACAAAACGAGAAACAGCCTTGTTAATCTTCCTGCGAGCCTTATCCAAAGCCAACAGGTCCCTTGAACCCCTCCATACATGGCGAGGGATAATTTCCGACCATACCAAGCGCACCTCCGGCCATCAGGACCGAAGGGCGCACAAATCAGCCTGCATCCTCAAGATCAGATCTATACCCTTAGACTGCCCCACATCATTGCCTCCGAGGTGAATCACCAGCCATGCCGGGCGCCCACAGCGCATCTCCTGCTGAAACAAGAATTCCAAAAGAGCTGGCCACCGCATGCCCCTGACTCCAAACCAACGAACCTGACGCCCCGCTAACAACAGGGATGCCCTTTTTGCCATCGCATGCCTTTCAGCCCAATAAATAAACGAATGGCCCACAAGCCAGACTTGCTCAGAAGACACGGACATAGCTGTAAAAGAGCAAAAAGAACTAAAACGTCAGTAAAGAAACATTATATGAAGGGATAGAGGTAACTTAGGAGGAGAACGTTAGTAACAATGCCCAGGCGAAGGAGAAAATCCAAAAAACCTCCTGTTTGTCCTAGTGATCCATGAGCCGTGTATAATAAGCCAATTGAATTACGGCCCTTTTTTCTTTGGAGGAAAAATTAAAAAATCCCTTCACACCCTCAATTTTTGAATGCTAGCCATTCAAAAACTGGCGGGTAAACTACGTTTCTGGGTGAGAAAAACACAACTTAAAGCTTATCACATCTAACATATGATTTATAGGCGGATGACCTCCATCTCCCAATCGCTTGAATGGCAGATGGAGGCAACCCGCTAGCTGCTGCACACGTAGCCGCGCCAATACGGAAAGAATGCGTCCCGTAATGCGCAACATCTAAACCCAGCTGACCCAAACAGCGCTTAAACACAGCAGCAAACTGAAACTTAGTCAAAGGAGAGGAGTCAGCATGTAATAACCATTGCGCGCCAACCGACGGGCGCAGACCCGCATATATCCCAGCCAAGCGCAAATCTCAGAATTAGCATGCGGCTTAATGGTAACCCAACGCCCACGCCCTAACTGATCAGTTTTGGAATGTGGAATTTTGCACAGGATAGCCCCCGCCTGGATTACCACATGCTTAAATAATAGCCCTGAATCAGCAGACCTCTTACTAGATGCCACAAGCTCACTAATCCGAAACGCGCCAAAGAAAGCAAGCGCAAACGCTAAACGTAACAAAAAAGACTCAAATTCGGAAGATGTAATCAATGAAACTACCCCTATCAACCGCTGCAGCAGTGCCAGGTCAATCGGCCGGCGAGAATCAGCCACCATGGGATTTTCTTTAGCCCAACCCTTAAGGGCTTTAGACAGCACAAAGGACTTTGTGGGATCATGACCGCCGTGAAGGCAATACCTGCAAGGGCGGAAGCCATGGCCGCCTTAGATCGGCCCCTCTGATAATGGTCCCACACAAATTCAACTAAACGCTGATCTAAAGACTTACCCACCGCAGGATGCCTAACCCGATAAGCCTCCCAGTCGCGCCACGCTGCCTCGTAAACTCGCAAAGTTGACGGAGCCAGGGACTTCCGGGCCAGACCAATTAGTCCGGCTCGACAATCTGCCAGACAGAAGACGGACACGTCATCCCAATCGGATTAGCCTCAGGGGCCAACACCCGAAACCTATCAAATTGAAAGCGGGATAGTGAATCCGCTATCCCGTTTTCAATGCCCGGTACATGCCTCGCCCTAAAGACAATATTCGCCTTCAAACATCTCAAAACTAAAAACCTCAACAGACGCAGCGCCATAGGAGAAGAAGAACGCTGATTATTAATAGCGTGCACCACGCCCAGGTTGTCACACCAAAAAATAATGTTCTGGTTAGACAAACTGTCAGCCCACAAATCCACAGCCACTATTATCGGAAAAAGTTCCAATAACAACAGGTTATACTGCAATCCGCGAGCTCTCCATGATGCCGGCCATGGAGCAGCGCACCATTCCCCTTGAAAATATGCCCCAAAGCCAGTTGAACCTGCAGCATCGGTGAACAACTGCAATTCAGCATTGTCAACCGGCTGCAATGGCCAAATTAACTTGAGGTTGAAATCCAACAAAAATGAAGCCCACACCCGGAGGTCATCTAGGATTTCCCTGGAAAGGCGAACACTAAAATGCGGGTTGGAGACCCCAGCAATGGCCCGCTCCAATTTACGGCAAAACACTCTCCCCATCGGGATGATCCGACACGCAAAGTGAAATGAACCGAGAACCGACTGAACATGGCGCAATTTAACCCGCCGAGAATCTAAGCAACATTGAATCTGACCTAGCAATCGCTGCACCTTATCGTCTGGCAAACGGCAGCACCCAGCAACAGTGTCCACTTCGATACCTAGGTAAGACAAGCAAGAATTCGGACCCTCCGTCTTGTCTGTGGCCACAGGAACGGCGAGCACCCGAAAAAGGGCCTGCGCAGAAAACAACACGTCCCCACAAACTGTGCTATCATGTGGGCCGACGAACAAAAAGTCATCCAAATAATGTGCGATACCAGCATGGCCAGTGCCAGCCTGAATACACCAATGCAAAAAGGTGCTGAACTTTTCAAAATAAGCATACGAGATAGCACAGCCCATGGGGAGGCACCTGTCGACAAAAAATTGACCATCCAACATAAAACCCATAAAACGTAGGGACTCGGGGTGCAACGGAAGCAGGCAGAAAGCAGATTCCACATCCAATTTTGCCATCCCCGTCCCAGGACCATAACCCCTAATCATAGCGAGCGCCTCATCAAATAGCTGGTACTGGACCTGGCAAAGCGAGTGGGGGATTGCATCGTCCACAGAGCCCCCATGAGGGTACGACAAATGCTGTATCAGACGGAATTTACCCTGGACCTTTTTAGGCATGACTCCCAGAGGAGAAATGCATAGGTCCTGCACAGGAGGGGAGGGAAAAGGCCCGGACATACGGCCCAAAGCCACTTCAGCAAAGACTTTCTGTCGTACCACATGGGGAAGCTCTCTGGCCGACCGCAAATTCCGGGAAGAGACTACATGCAAAGCGCCAGCTACGGGTAATCGGAAACCCAAACGAAAACCATCCAGCAAAAAATTGGGACTCGTCCCGCAAAGGATACCATCCCAACCATTTCGCTAACTCGTCTAGTACCACCGGAGAATAGGCCTTACTTGTCAACTCCGGTAGCGTCAGACCTGCCCCCCGAACCGCCCTTTGCTCCTGACTTACAGTCTTTAGCGGGGTGACTACCGTTACAGATGCGGCAGGAGTGACGAAAACGACAGCCTGACCCCCGGGAACACCGAGAGTCATTATAGACGAAACACTTCCCTTTACCGAGCATGTTCGCTCCAGCACCCGAAGGGAGAGAAGCCTTCCTACCCTGTGCCCCTTCCGCAGGCGCCTTAGTTTCCTGTGTAACAGCTAACCAGACCTCCACATCCTTACGGCCCAGAGGCATAACCAGCTGACCGTCCTGCTTCCTACGAAACTGTTCGTCATAATCTCTCCAAACAAAGCCCTTGGATTTGATAAAAATATCATGCACCAAATGAATATACTTTATTACATTACGGTGCTCCGTTGGGCGCGTTTCAAGGTAGCAGGCCGAAAAAAACAGTATGCCACTAAGCCAATGATGAAAACCACGGCAAGAATCCTCCCCGCCACCCCCAGGTTTTTTGGCTTTATCTAAAGCTTTCTTCATGTCGTCGGTTAGAGAAAACACATCCACAAATTTACCCTTGCGAATCTTGTCCCTAACTCGCTTACGCAAACCCTGTCTACTGCCGTACTGGCACAGTGAACCATACCGGCATCTTCAACAGGCGCTACACTAGCAGCTGGAGCTGACTGACACTTAGCCGCTTTCCTAACTAAACGCTGCGCAACCAGTTTAGCTAATTTACGCGGGCACGGCGGAGAGCTAGACGAGGAGCTACTATCGCTAGACCCTGAAGATTCCGAATCGAACTGCAAAGGAGGGACAGCAGACTCACCACCAGCCAGACCCGACATCCCGTCACCGACAGCCTCCGGCACCGCAACATCAGGGGCAATGATCACGGCACCTGTAGCAGGACCGGCCACGGCGCTACCACTCGCGATCCCAGCATCACCAGAAGCCATCACTGGAGCACTAGGCAAAACACTGCGGCGAGACATAGAGGATGGTAAATCACTGGACACCACAGCGGAGGTACCGGAACTGTCGCCGGGTGAAAAACCGGGACAGGAGGAGAAGGAGGTAAAGGGGGAGGGGCGGCGCAAACCGCACTGAGAGAAGACGCTGGTGGGCGTGGGGCAGGACCCTGTGGGGGAACAAACTGTTGCGGCCAAGATGGGGCGGAAGGAGAATTCACGGGCACAGGGTAATTTGGGACATGGTAAGGCTGAGCAAAAGAGGGGTGCCAATAAGGAAAAGGGGCCCCCGCTGGAGGATAAAGAGGGTAATTGGAAAATTGGCCAGGAAAAGTAGGAAAAACCGAAGATTGGGAAGCTGAAGGAAAAACTGGGGAGGACCATGAAGTGAGGGAAGGAGCAGAGGAAAAAACAGGGAAAGGAGGATGGACTGCTGAAAGAGGAAAGGGGGGGAGGGAGGAAACAGGCTGGGAGAGGAGGCTGGGAGGAACGGGAGGGGGATTATAGAGAGGGGGGGGCGAAACCCGCCCCGGCAGGAATTGTAGGGTGGTGAGAAACAGGGCCCCCAGGGTAAGTGGCCCCCATGAAAACAGGGGCTGAAAGCTGGTGATGTGGGGCGGGGCCCGGGGACAAAATGGCGGCCGCGGGGGGAAGGGGGGGCGTCGCTGGCCGCATGGAGGACTGGGCCCCCTGCAGCATGAAGCAGCATAGCAGGTGTGAAGGGGCGTGGAGAGCTGGCCGCAAGGAGGGCCGGGCCCCCCGCGGCTGTATACAGCGCCGCGGGGGGGCACCCGGCAGCGGGGGACAGTATTACAGGAGCGGAGGGAGGAAGGGACTGGCCAGGGCTGCACGCCGGGGCGGTGAAGGCCGGGCCCCCCGCAGCTTTACACAGCGCCACGGGGTGGCCCCGGCAGGGGGGGACAGTATGCGGCCAGGAGCGGAGGGAGGAAAGGCCTGGCCGGAGCTGAACGCGGGCGCCGGAAGTGGCCGAGCGCCCGCGAGGAGATAGTGATAGGCTGACGGGGTGAGCGGTGACCCCGCAGGAGACGGGGACCGCTCGCCCAGGGGGAAAAAGGGCCCGGCAGGAGGGGGAACATAGTCGGCGGCGGGGGGCGTGGCCGGTCCCCATGAAGCATTGGAGACTTCGGCCGGGGACAAAATAGACGGCAAACTAAGGCGCCGCCGGGCAGGGGGAGGTGGGGGGGGAACAGGAGAATCCATGAATCGGCGGGGGGGGTACTGATCGTTTTGGGCGGGGCATGAAAAAAGGGGGGGGGGGTTGGGAGGGTGAAAGAGGAAAAGGTTGATGAAACAGGGGAGTGAAAATAAGAAAATGAAAAAACCAGGGGGGAAGCAACAGACAAGAGGTGCACAAAAACAGGAGAATACAAGAGGCAGGGAGAACAAAACAGACAGGGAGATACAAGCTAAATGTCACCAGATACAGGTCTGAGGATGTCCAGGACAAACACCGTCCAGAAAAGGAAGTTGCTGGGCGTACCCCAGTCCTATAAAGTCCACCAAGCCACTCCCACGAGCTCCCACATGGTCAGCGACCAACCAACCATGATAACCCCCCCCCAAACTACTCTACCTAGCAACTACTGACAAATTCCAACCAATTACAAAAAACTAAGGACTCTTATATAGATTTAAACTTAGTCAGTTCTCATCTCTTCAAAGTACTAATAGTAAACCCGGTACTCTGGGGACTGCAGGAAAATCAAGTAAACTTTAAAAATGGCTCAGGTTGGGGACCATTTATTATGCTTGCTTACACAACCTATAAATTGTTGTTTTGTTAATCCTTTGATTTATATTTTGGGGGGACACTGACAGGATTAACAAAACAACAATTTAAATAGTTTAGACAAGCATTAGACAGTGTGATCTAATGCATCTTCGTCTGACACTGGCACTGCCTGTTTTTTTAGTAACCTAACCTGCCATGTACAGTAAATGGAAAATTAAACATTTCCTTCACTCTTTATTACAACTACTAAGCTTGTTGGGTTGGCTTAAGGCCATTCAGTCTGCTGGGGTGCAGCTACAGTAATAATCCATGGATCCACTTACTTGTTGTTTTCCAGGCTCCTCTCTATGTCCCCCCCCCCTGCTGTCGATGCGTGATGTCACCTCCAGAATCAGTGGTGCAGGTAGCTGCTTATTTGATATCCTCACTGAGCGCCCTTCCACCCTATCCCCCTTCAGCAGGGTCAGTCAACAGCGGACAGTATTTAAGGTGCATTAGCTAGGCCCCGCCCTCTCGCAGTAGAGGGCATGGCTATTAAAAACCAGGGCCCAACGGGGAATCCCCCAAATCTCCGGCAGCCCAATCCGAGCCTGCCTGTAGGTTTGCTAAAATAGTAATCAGTTTTAAAACCATTGCAATGGTACACATATTCAGGGTCCACTGGTTTTACTTACTTAAACAAAAAATTTGAGGTTTTTCGAGATTTGGGAAAGCTTCATAGCTACCCTGCCACAGCATACAAACACAGATTCAAAACTGTGTAATACCTCCTGGTATCTTCTATGTATGGTGGAGGGTGATCCAGAGCTACAATATCTTGCATGTCATACTGTAATAAAAAAGGTGGCCCCCGGAATTTCTAGGTAATTTGAGCTGTTCATATTTTATACCCAGCTGTTTTAAAGCCAAAATCGACATCTATTTGCTGCAAATTTGAAGTCGCCGCAAATCGAACTCTTATTAAATTTCCCCCAACATCAGGTTTTGCTGGTGTGAGTTTCTCAAAATCACATGGGTACATTAAAACGGACATATGTTTTACTTATATACACTTCCTAAGTTCCAATAAACATCATAAGTTCCTAAACATGTACTTCACTCTTTAAACATGTATTATATATTAATATTATTGTGATGTTGTTACTGCACATAGCCACTAATATGTTATTTGAGACGTCAATCCATTGGGAGAGTTTCAAATTTAATATATTATTGAATGAAAATATAAAAATTAAAGTAGCTTTGATTTATTTGCGTATATATACCCAACCGTAACTTCTGATAAATCAGCTGTCTGTACATTTGCATCCTGAGGAGGGCGACACTAGGGCAACTTAAACAAATCATATGCAATACATATATCCAAAGAAGTAACCAAATGTACGTATATTTACTCGGCACTGTAAAGACTAAATCTACATTTCGAACGAATTAGGCACTTTCCTGAAAGAATGAGGGCAATGTGAAAATAGAAAAATATTATCAGTAACCCCCTCTCCTGTATTTATTGACATCAACTCCTCTATTGATTACAATCTTATTCACTGACACATGCATTATCCGTATAAATCCCCTCCAAAAACAACACACAGACCAGTTTAATTGTCAGATTTATTTTCATCAGGAGGATTGTTATATGTTGGAGATTTGCTGTCAACAGGCACTAAATAAACAGGATGATAATTTAATGCAATTATCCATTCATTTATATCTAAACAAAGAAAGTATTGGCAAAGTTTCAGAATAGGGAATTACCCCAATATAGAACATTGATAAGCAAAATGTTTTGGCAGAAAGATCTCTTTTTAACAAAAAAAAAAGTAATATTGTGAAAATGAGGTTAATTTTACTTAATAAGCCACCACAAAGCGACAGTCAGGCAACCAACTAAATCACTACGGTCTATAAGAACTGATCCTACCCTTCAATCATATATAGCATTATTCCTGAGTAAGTGTGGGGGTCTCCAGACAAAACTTGTTGGATCCATCACAGACAGTGGGTCCATCTGCAGACATCACTTTACTATGCTCACTCCAAAAAGCCTCCATGGTTTGTGTACATAAGGACTTTTCCTGCGGTAAGAAGCCTCCATTATGAAGCGGTGAAGAGATTCACAGCCATTCAGCCTGATGCTACGAACTGGGTGGAACTCCCAAATAGGGGTCCAATTCGCAGGATTCTAGTATTCTCGGGTGCAGTGCGAAGAAAATTATAACAACACACAGCACGTAAGCACCAGCCCTGAACATAATCGATCTTATACAACCATGTAATGAAAGCAGCACTCCTACCTAAACCTTACAGAGTAGACCACCTGGAACTACAAGATGAAAGAGATTTTACTGGAGCTCCCATATTGCTGTAATTACCGCATCGGTTAGAGCCTATAGAAGATCATTTGGAAACCACAGGCAGAGAGCTTATGGAAAACTGATAAATAGCTAGGCACATATATTAGGATTAATTAGTATTGAAAGCTATGCCAATTAGGTGCTGCTCCTAATTAAGTAGCTTATATTAAGGGCCTGATTCAGCAGCGGGAGCTAATGCGATCACAGTTTCGATTTCGCACGGAACGCAGTTGTGAAAATATGCTAATTGTTGAAAAGCTTACCTGGGCATAGGCACGACCACTGCTGCCTTCTCATCTGAGTCCATCATCGCGGACCTGCGTAAACATCGGTAACATCGACGCAGATTAGACAGCGCCATTGCAGCAGGTCTGACCGGTCTCAAATACTGCAGCTCTCCTCACACACAGAGAGGTCTCATGCTGCAAAAGCAATCGCAGTGGGAGTTATGCACGCCCATGGAACAGCGTTTAAATGGTCAGAAACGCCTGCGTTCACCTAACCACTCCCCGTTACCTTCCCCAAATGCCACATGACATTCACTTTGTAAATGATTCCTATGTGCGTAATCAAAAAGCGATCACGACATGTGCACTTTGTGACTTACATGCATGCACAATGGTAAATAATCGCCCGATCTGCGTAAGTCGTAGAATTGTGTCTGTTGCTGAATCAGGCCCTAAATACACTAATTTAATGGAAAAGGTAATATATATTGAAACTACCAATGCGACTAAAATACAGTAAAATCAGTAAGCACTCTATTCCATTTGTAGAAACAGCCTGAGATAATGGTGGAGAAATGCGTTAGACCTTGGATATATTAACACCACTATTATTCTGCCACCTGATTCCAACTAAAAGTACTTTTTCTGGCTAGAAAAAGGAGACACCGCAGACTCAGGGTAAGCACCTCAGTGACTTGTGTTGTGCATCTGCCGGATTGTGATCTTCCGTAGTGCAGGTAAAGCACCTTTGAATCAGGCTCTATGTTGTTTTTCATCGGATGTCACACCCCCATCTATAAGACATATTCCATTGGCTAACACTTTTCTAAAAATGTAAAATCATCATAAACCAGTGCGTAGTTCCCAGAGCTTTGCTAAAGAGAGGAAGCAGCTGAGTTACATATATAAGTTTTAAGTTCATATAAATTTGCCATTTATATATTAAGATTTGTAAATTAACACAAGCATGTCTGTTGCATGTTATATTATAAGACAGGATTCAGCATACATGCTTCAGACTTCATTTAAATCTTCCTCAAAGTGAGCAAATTTGTTCTTCTCCAGGGAAATCGCGACCACTTCCACCTCGCCACCACCATTGCTAGCTTTCTGGAAATGTATCTGTATAATATCCTGAATTGCATCTTCATTTTCTAGGGTAGCTTTGATCCCAGCTAACAGCACCGTTCTTTTGGATATACCAGAAAATATCTGCAATGGATACAAACCCAGATACTCAAAAACAATTGACACTGATACAATAATAAAATAGCTTGTTGCATATGGTTAATGCATAAACTGGAACTTATATTGAATGAAGTGTGGTTGATTTTTAGTTACTTTTAATTGCAGATATGGGATATTGTATCTAGAAACTGTAAAAAATTATTCCTGCTAATCATGACTGCCAGGACCTGAAGTTGCGCTGGAGCCGCTGCAGCCACCAGGAGCAGGTTAAGTCACCACTGGGCCACCAGGGACGATATGTTGTCATTCTAACATGTCAACATTTCATCAGTGTCTACATGATGAATGTCGACATTATGACTGTAGACAGATCATACTACACCCACTGGTATAACTGTACATTATGTTGTACCACTGTTTGCAGGACAGTCCTCATTCACAGCCTTCATATGGGGCAGAATTTTGCCAAAAGTGGGCAGGTTAGGGTGGAGTTTGGCTGAAATTGGATGGGACTTATACAAAATTAGGACTAAATAAGTGGCATGTATCAATTATATGTTCTAGACCGGATAATTATACTTATCTTCGCTATTCGCTGCAATAAAAGTTCATAGAATGCAGAGCTGTATTAAACTAAGCTCACAGGGACAGGGTCTCCAAAAGGAGCCTTTCCCTGTGGTGTGTTATATTGTCAAGTGATCACCAATGTAATCACTTCACTTCTCCTTCAGGAGCCGGGTGCTGACCACACATGCACAAGTGGAGAGTGCAGGGGAGGGATCCTGTGGATCCCTCTCCTGGCACTTTTTGCAGAAAACAGCCCATAGGCTACAAAAGCTAACACCATCTGGAGATGGCGTTAGCTACTGGGGCCAAGCTCTGGAATGCCTCACACCTAAGCTTGATAAATTCAGCAAATATGCAGCCCCCACAGGTTTCTATAGGGCAGGGGTGGGGAACCTTGTTTCTGCCGAGGGACATTTTGATATATATAACATCATTCGCGGGCCCAGTGCAGGCCACGCTCCGTCTATGTGACGTCACATGGGGCAGGGCCACAATCGCCGTTGATTACGGCAATGCCCGAAGCATCCAGAGGATGCTCTGAGGGAGCTGTAAGGGCAGCAGTGTACCTTCAAAACGGACCTAAGGATGCTCCTGGTGGCACTGCTGCATAGATTCTGGCTGCAGGGTGCCATTCTGGACACCCTGCTAGCCAGATGAGGCTAGCAGAGAAAAGCTCAGAGGGCCAGACCAAATGATTCTGAGGGCCTTATATGGCACCCGAGCCTGAGGTTCCCCATTCCTGCTATAGGGGCTGTGTTTGCAAAAATGGGGGATCACAGCAGATGTCTCCGATATTTGCTGTAGTCCCCCATAGATACATTCGGGTTGTAATAAATATTAGTGGGTACCCCCTGAAAAAGGGTGTTCTAGGGCAGTGATGTGCGGTGAAGTCAATGGCTGGGGAGGCGAACATGGAGAAGGGTCTGAGTGCTGGAAGCCTGTCTCACCCCTACTCATTGTAACTCTCCCCTCACTACACTAAGCTTCAGTGTCCATTGATTCTCCTACCTGCATCACTGTGGGCCTGATTAATTACGGAACGCAACTGCGAATGCAATAGCGATTGCGCACGCAGTTCAACTGCGATAGTATGCTAATCCATTGCGATCGATATGCCGCCGCAGCACTACATAAGGACACCCACTTTACCTTACACACATCCGTAATGATTAGCAAGACTGCGAAACCATCGGTACAATCGAGTACCATCGCTGTCTCACGCACACTTTCACAAACTCTGACCTTACACAGGAATTGCTAACTTCAGCGCACGCTATCAGGCCTCATGCTGCGTAGGGAATCGCAGTGGATACAAACAAAAAGTATGGTGGTCGCTTATATCAGCTTAATGACATAGCAGAGGTGCTTGTAAAGGGTGGGGTTTACACTGAACACAGAAAAAAAAAGGGATTTGCCCTCCAGCACACTGCAGCAAAATCAACAAAAAATACTTAAATCCTACATGATAATAGAGATTCAGAGATATTAGTTACATACATTTGCAAATATACGAATAAGCACCAGGCCATCGTCAAGGCTCCTCTATACTGACGTTCCTAACATTAAGGGGTTCACGTCCGAGAAGCAAGGTACCCCAAAAAATTCCAGCCAAGGAGCATCCCCAGGGCATCACACGAAAACGGGAAAAAAGGTGATAGTGAAGTGTAAAGGATAGATGTGTAAAGATAAATCAATAAGTGTTAATGAAATGAGAAAGAATTAAAATGACATAAATAATAAACAACCAATTATAAAAGTGATTTAAAATATTGATAAAAAAATATATAAATCGCAGTGGATACGCCTGCATTTCACTGATCCCCCGTCACCCCCCACAAATGGCACTTCCTGTCAATCACTCTGCGATGGGTCTGCGTAGCCGCTGATCGCAGTCCCGATTGCAGTGGCTGGTTCGCGCATTGTGGTGCATACGCATGCGCAGAACGCAACTATCGGCCGATTGTGTGCATGTTTGCAACTTCGATCCTTGCTGAAATCAGGCCCCGTGTCTTCTCTTGCTGCTGCTGACTGAGCTGTAATCTCTAAACACAGCAGCTTACTGCCTGTGATGTGGCCCCGCCTCCAGCTCTGCAAGAAGTGTCCTTGAATACAGAAGCGAGGCTAAGCTGTTGCTGCCTCATTTCTCGTCTCCCTGCAGTCCCAGGGAGCTTCACAAAGCTGGTGAGTGTTAACTATAAAAATGATTACAATAAGCAAAGATGTTTATAAGTTTTAAATATCTTCTTTGTGTTATTCTAATAAGTTTTATATTAAATCTCAAGAGTATGACAGGGGAGGCTCTGCCTACCCTGACTGCAATTCCCTGTATTAGGGGGTTATCACACAAATATTAATTGATAAATACTAGGCCCCTATTTGTTTTGAGGTATACACTGATGGTATACACTGAGTTTTGCATACGCATATTTAGGCCTGTTTTCATACAGATATTTTGCACCAGGGATAGGACTGGTGTGGGTGCATATTACTTCATCGGAGGCGAATATATTTAAAACAAATCACTTGTTTTCATTCCTTGTTCAATTTCTTGTGCTACCTAAAACATTTGACAGTATAGATTCACATACTTATACAGTATATAGAACATGACAGCATATTTTACCTGCAGTTTGTTCAAACGCTGTTCTACAACTGGTTGCACTGTAACTTCATGTTTGTCACCCCCGACTGCAAGCTGATGTTGACTCCTTTTTAGGACACGTTGAGCCACTTTAAAGAAGAGTAATATGGACAATAAAATATTTATACATTATGTAGCCCAGATTTCAATTTCCCCTCCCTAAACCACATTTGGTCCCCCACCCAGCTTTCTGTTCCTATTTCTTCATAGTTCCATTGCACCTTTATTTTTCCTGGGCAGCCCTGCATAAGTGCCTTCCATAATCCAGTATTAAAAGAATACTAGCCTATTCAGATAAAGGCAGCTCATGCTCATTGCTCTCTGAGCAGGAAAAGCACAGCAGGGCAAAGTGTTGCTGCATTCAAACAGAGGCGTCTAGATGGAACTTCAAAGGGGAGGTGAGGCACTCCAGAGAGCTTGGAGGTCCTTTCAGAATTGTGCAATGGGACCAGCACATTTCTCTCTGTGCCCTGTTTGGGATGAACTTACCATACAGGCCAGATAACGATAAACTATTTTTCCTAGTAAAAAATAACAATCAATGTTGTGTTTGATTGATCAGTGGCTTGCTGGATTAGGGAAGCATATGTTAAATTTAGGGACCAAGGGCCTGATTCAGCAGTGAACACAAATGCAATCGCCTACGGATTGCAGTTGCTAAAATATGCTCATGTCTGCCAAAGCACAGCCGACATAAAGACGCCCATTGCTGCCTTCTCACCCTCCAATGTTGCTCTTCTGCGTAAACATCGGTGCCATCAACACCAAGTCTAACCAGCTGCAAACACTGCGTCTCCTCGCAGAGAGCTCTAATGCTGTGTATGCAATCGCAGTGGCTAATTTATGCACGCCCATGAAACGGCGTTCAAACGGACAGACACGTCTGCTTTCTTCTGACCACTCCTCCATTACCACCCCAAAACGCTAACAGCATGTCACTCACTTTGTGATGGATTCCTCTGTGTGTCCATAATCACAATGCGATTGCTGTATGTGTGCAGTGCGGCTTATACGCATGCGTGATGGCAAACAATCGCTCGATGTGCACCCGTAATTGCCATTGCCCCCACTACTGAATCAGGCCCCATGAACAGGTAGAGTACACACTTATTAACAATGGTTGTATTGGATTTAAACACACCTCCATTCTGTAGATATGCAATGCAGGCAGCGTTATTGTTCTTGTTGTATTCCACTGCCTCAATCTCTCCTCCTCCTATATTAGACTTGTAGAAGGTAAGCTCCAATTTGTCCTTCAGTAATTCATCCGGGACGTTGGAAGGCAGACCACTAACACATAGCTTCTTGGTAGAAATATCCATATTTACCTATAAAGCAGAAAAGGCAAGTGACGCTACAATGATAAGCTGTCTATAGCGCATCCCACAATGGGGCCTATTCATCATCATTTAATTTCTACAAAAGCAGGTGAAAATGAATGAAGTTATCGGGCCATTCAACAAGAGGATAAAGCAGGAGATAGCACAGATATCTCCTGCTTACCTTTCTCTCCTGGAATGGCCCGCTGTCCCCATACACTAGTATCACAGATATCTTCTGCTTACCTTCCTCTCGCGGAAAGGCCCGCTGTCCCCATACACTATTATCACATATATCACATGCTTACCTTCCTCTGGCGGAAAGGCCCGCTGTCCCCATACACTAGTATCACATATATCTCCTGCTTACCTTCTGGTGGAATGGCCCGCTGTCCCCATACACTAGTATCACAGATATCTCCTGCTTACCTTCCTCTCACGGAATTGCCCGCTGTCCCCATAGATTAGTATCACAGATATCTCCTGCTTACCTTCCTCTTGTGGAATAGCCCGCTGTCCCCATAGATTAGTATCACATATATCTCCTGCTTACCTTCCTCTCGCGGAATGGCCCGCTGTCCCCATACACTAGTATCACATATATCTCCTGCTTACCTTCCTCTCGCGGAATGGCCCGCTGTCCCATACACTAGTATCACAGATATCCCCTGCTTACCTTCCTCTGGTAGAATAGCCTGCTGTCCCCATACACTAGTATCACATATATCTCCTGCTTACCTTCTTCTGGTGGAATGGCCTGCTGTCCCCATACACTAGTATCACATATGTCTCATGGTTACCTTCCTCTCACGGAATTGCCCGCTGTCCCCATAGATTAGTATCACATATATCTCCTGCTTACCTTCCTCTCGCGGAATGGCCCGCTGTCCCCATACACTAGTATCACATATATCTCCTGCTTACCTTCCTCTGGCAGAATAGCCCGGTATCCCCATACACTAGTATCACATATATCTCCTGCTTACCTTCTTCTGGTGGAATGGCCCGCTGTCCCCATACACTAGTATCACAGATATCTCCTGCTTACCTTCCTCTCGCGGAATTGCCCGCTGTCCCCATAGATTAGTATCACAGATATTTCCTGCTTACCTTCCTCTTGCGGAATAGCCCGCTGTCCTCATACACTAGTATGGGGACAGAATTCATCAATCTCCAAAAGGAGCAGTGAAACACTTCGGGGAGACAGCTGATTTTCAGATCAGCTGTCTCCGCGCTGAAGCAATGATAAATTGCTCCGGCGCTCGCATCGAGTTAGAATGTTAATTATCGGGGTACGAACTGACACCGATATTTAACATCATGATCAAACCCTAATATCACACAATATATGGTTTTGTTGTACCTCAAACTCCATTGTTCTTTCCGGGTTTATTCCATAAACTCTCACTTCTACCTCTGCACCATCTAATTTCAGGACATGTTTTCCTTTGTTAATAATGTCTTTGGCAACTGTAATTAAGAAAGAATTTCTAAATGTCCAGGTCCTTCTGGGTCCTTTATTACATGTAGTACAAACACATAGAGCATGGAGGTATGGCAGGTCTTCTCAAAGAGACTCAAGCAATTTTACCTAATTGAAATACTTAGAAATGTATTTCACTAAGAGATATGCACACATGTGCCCTGAGATCCTGCATAGCGAGTGACACTCTGAGACACCCTTCCATTTTACAAGTACCACTGCCACCATCAAACACAATCATGCTTGGTTATATTTAGTAAATAGTATGCATTCTAACTATAGATCAGGGGGAATAATTCAGAGATGTACGCTATTACGGTATTTATGAAGCTGAGCAATTATCGTCCAACTGTACATGTGTCGCGGTTGCATTGCGCCAGGGTACCTTATCGATGCCGCTTGCAAAGAGGATTTCTTCGCAAAGTGATTGAGTCAAGAACCATTTTAGGGGAGATAACGGTGAGTGACAGCAAAAAACGCCGGCATGCACTGGTCGTTTTGGGGGCATGCGTAGACTGTGTCTGCGATCCCGTACGCAGATAAAATGGTTCCGATGGCTCAATTCAGGCAGCCATTTGACCACAGGGCTACTCAGATGGGCGATAATCGAATGGTCTGTGACGGCAGCTGCGTATTTGTACACACTTGCTTGGATCTGCAAAGCTGTTGGTGGAAGTCTCAATACATTTTCAACTGGCTACCGCATTAGTATATATTCGCACTGCAAGTGCATACGAGATCACAGCTTCGAATGCATTAGCGTTCATCTCTGAATCAGGCCCAGAGTGTTGAATAAACTGTTCCCATGATAAAATATCACAAAAGGAGCCTAGAACATTGCTACGTCTAGCATACAACACTTGTGGCTGAAGAGAAGGCCAACAGTGACTAGGATAATGGCACAGAAACAGAAAATGTCTGGTGGTCTGATGTGTATGCCCAGCATAATGAACATAAAACAGTTGATGTTCTTCAATGATATAAAGAAATAAATGAATTTATATAAAACACATTTATGTGACAGCCTGTAATCCAGCAGATATCATGGCCATACAGGAGGGCCTTATTCAGATGTGGACATTATTGTACAGCCGGAGGGAAGTGGCTGTGCAATACTGTACAACAAAAATGCCGCCTCCTGCATGCATCTGCGAACCTAAGTGGGGACTGCGAGCAATCACACGGAACCCGTTCTGCGCATGCGCAGACTGGGTCCTGTGCATGCGCAGATCTCAAAACATTGGATTTGTACGCAGTGGCCGGGGTGCGGGCCGCACCTAGGAGTCACCCGCCGAAGGGTGACACCATGGTGCAGACTGACACTCCCCCACAGTGACAGGAGCCGGGTGCTGCACTGTAATATTAAGTGCAGCACCCGGCTCCTGACACTGTGAGGGAGCCGGGCACTGCAAGACAAGGCAATCAGCACGCACCCACTGCACTTCCCCAGTAATATTAAGATCGGGACCACGGGGATTCGGGCCGTGAGGCCACGCCCCCGTTTGTACGTAACAACTCTCTGGTTTGCGTTCAAGTCCGAATCAGGCCCACAGTGAGATGTGTTACAGTGTATGGCCATACGATATCTGGCTTCCTCCGCTGGGGAGGAGACATTTCCCTGTGCCTCCCCTCTGAAGCAACAGGGGAAATGTTCGTCTGTCGGCTGTAGCAGCGCATACAGCGGCTGATGTGGCTGACTTGTAACCCCAAAATATCGCATTGGACGGTCATGCTGAACAATACGGCATGTCCGACCGATCAATATTTTGCGACCGGTCGCAAAGATACAAAGTACAATTGTTTTACATAAAGGTCAGTTTAACACCACGATCTTACTGCATCAGTTAGCAGGAGCTTCACAGGTTTACTCTGTGCTACTGTTACCATTATAATGCTTTTGTTTGGCTTAAGGCTTCCCTAGGCCAGTGCTCTTAAAAGCTAGTTAAACACTGACATGTAGGAGGGGAAGAATTAATACAATAGGTGATGACGTTAATTAAACACCCAATAAAACGACACCACAACGTCCATTAAAATGCATGTGTTAAAGTACCTTGTTCACTCTCAAATGTAACAAGTGCCTGTCCAGGCTGTAAGTCATATGGGCAACCTATGACGATGTGACAAGTGCAGGAGATATCAGTCAGCTCCTCCGTACTTGGATTTTCCTCAGTTTGTTCCTTTTGTGTAAAATTAACATTCTTTACTGGCAATTTGTTTTCAACCTGATGTAGACAAAATATCAATATTATAAAAAGCCAATTGCAAAAATTCTGGAGGAAATTCAGAAATTCATAAGAACATAAAAAAAAAAACAATTATGACTATAGACAAAAATAAATTGAGATATGTGACAGGAGAGACAGCCAAATTGAGATGTACTGTATATAAAACAGATTTTACAAAAATACATATGTATTACAACTATTATGTTGTAGACTAGAGAACATTTCAACTTAATATTTACCTATGCAATGCTCCCGTTTGCATGTGTATGAATGATGACCTGAGTGACATACTGTATGAATGAGTATGCTACCTCTGTGACGTTACTAAGTGATGGGACTGAAGCCGAAAAGACTTAGTTGGGTCCCAATTGCTTGTTCTGCTTACACAATCTATAGATGGCATAAGGGTTTCTTCATAAACACCAATAAGCTAAGCTACTGATGCTTGCTAAATACTGATCTGATTTCGTAACCCGTTGTAGCGTCACAAATGAGTGCTAATGGGGTTATTATAACTCATGGGGTATCTGGTTGATTATAGATAAACATTGCAAAAACAGTTAATGGGAGGATGCAGCAACGTGAGAAATGCGGTCAAACGACCGAAAATTCCTTTTTCAGGGGTCTGACCGCATTTCTCATATGCACCAAGCCCTGGAATGCTATGCTTGGATGCGGTGGGTAATGCCATCTTCTGATGGCGGTACCCTATAGAAGCCTATGGGCTTCTCTTTGCAGAGTGCTGTGAGAGGGATCCAATTGGTCCCTCCCAGCACCCTTTACGGCAAGTGTCTCATTCTGCGCATGCACAGAATGACATCAGAGGGACTTCTGGGTCATAGACCCAGAAGTCTCTCACTCGCAAGGACAGCTCTTACCGAGAGAGAGCTGTCCTTTGTGATTTTGTTCATCCATACCAGCGTAATTAACGCCGGCATGCATGCGAAGGGTGTGCTTACATCAGTAAATTTGTGCCACAACCGATGGGCATCTCTATAGGACACCCATTTGCCGCGGCATTAGAATAAAGACACAGTAGCAGCTGCAACTGCATCGACCTCTGATCACCCCCAGGATGTCTTTGCAGGATATTTAGCCCACTCACATTCAGCAGTTGGATTTTGATCCAGGATGGAGAGGGAATGGGCATATCTATAATCGATGCAGGGTGTGTGAGGCACATGGCCCCTGGGTCCAAGAGGGCCCACACCACACACCCCGTGTGACTACAGCTACCTCTCCATCATGCACTGCGGAAAAAGATCTGCGCATACACAGTAATCACCATAAAATTAGCACCGCTGCCGTTCCTGGAGATTTGCGCATGCGTAATAGACTTTGGCACAGTGCCAAAATCTACTTGACGCATGTGCTGGCAAGAGAGGGGCTGCACGGAGACTGCATGCAGGCCCCCTCGTCTCTTTAACTCCAGAGCGTGGGAGCTGCCAGAAACAGACCAATCAGAGTGGCCCCATTCATTGCTAAGGAGAGTGTGCCCAAGTGACTTCTCATTCGCGATAGGGCTGCAGTAGTATTTTTTTTTTTTTTGCCAAGATTCTGGGATGCTACAGGGACCGAAGAGGACGTGACCCCTTAATTTTGTAAGTAATAAATGGGTAAACTGGGGTTGTGTCAGGTGTATTTTATTTAATCAAATATTCAGTGTGCGTGTATGTAGGGTTGTACTAAACGGATGATCACAAAAAGGGATGATCAGGATGACTGCATGCAGTTCACCTCCAAGACACTAGGTGGCAGTTTTTTTCACCTTAATTTCAACTGTTACAACCTACAAAACACATATTATATAAAATTATATAAAAGTCAGACCCCATAAGTGATTTATAATATCCTTATTACTTCAGTAAAATGTGCATTATCCATACTTTATTATATATTATAATATATGTACATATAACATTGAATAGTGTGATATAGTACAGTATACTAATATATTGTGTTCTGTGCATAAAAATCAATTTAAAATTTACGTGGGATGATCACGTTTTTAGCGCATATAACTATACCTGGGAATGTGTTCTATATGTTACCAGTAGGAAGATGGCTATATCATTTTTATTTAAGTGGGATGATCACGTTTTTAGCGCATATAATAACTATACCTGGGAATGTGTTCTATATGTCTCCAGTAGGAAGATGGCTATATCTTTTTTATTTATGTGGGATGATCACGTTTTTAGTGCATTTATCTATACCTGGGACTGTTTTCCAGCAGGTAGAAGTCTGTATCTTTTTTATTTACGTGGGATGATCACGTTTTTAGCGCATATAACTATATCTGGGTATGTGTTGTATATGTTACCAGTAGGTAGATGGCTGTATCTTTTTTATTTACGTGGGATGATCACGTTTTTAGCGCATATAACTATACCTGGGAATGAGTTGTATATGCTACCAGTACGGAGATGGCTGTATCTTTTTTATATACGTGGGATGATCAAGTTTTTAGCGCATAAATGTATACCTGGTAATTTTCTATATGTTAGCAGTAGGTAGATGGCTGTATCTTTTTTTTTTACCTGGGATAATCACGTTATTAGCGCATATATCTATACCTGGGAATGTGTTCTATATGTTACCAGTAGGTAGATTGCTATATCTTTTTTATTTACGTGGGATGATGGCGTTATAAGCGCAGATATGTAAACTTGTTGGTATGTTTTTCCTGGATGATATTGGCTTTTACTCTTTTATTTACAAAGGATGACAGTGTTTTAAGTAGGGGTGAGCGGGTTCGGATTTCTGAAATCCGAACCCCCCCGAGCCCCCCCGATCCGAGTCCGATCCGAGTCAGGCTCGACTTTTCCCGCCTGACTCGGATCTGAAATCGAGGCAAAATGTCATCATCCCGCCTTCGGGTCTCGCGGGTTTTGGATCCTATATAAGGTACCCGCGTCGGCGCCATTTTCTCACTCGGCTGTGGACAGTGAAGAGGGAGGGTGGGAGTTAGGGCTGGCTGGGCTGTGTAGTGTAGTGCAGAGTAGTGTTGTGCTGCGCTGTGCTGCTGTTGTCCACTACTTCAAAGTCCATAGGGGCTGGCTGTGTTGTGCTGTGCTGCTGTTGTTAATAGGGGCTGTGTCCACTACTTCAAAGTCCATAGGGGCTGGCTGGACTGTGCTGTGCAGTCAGTTCTCCATAGGGGCTGTGTCCACTCCAAAGTCCTGTGCAGTGTCCCAGTCCTAAAGGGGTGCTGTAGTGTTGTCCAGGGGGTGCTCTGTTCATCAGGGGTGCTCCCCCCAAGTGCTAAAAAAATTATATTTTTTGTGTGTTTGTGAATTGTGTGTGCAGTAGCCGCATGTGCATCAACAAAGTGGTGCCAAGCGTGCGCCTGTGTCATAAGTAAAGGGCCGGCTGGCTTGACCGTTAAAGGGTGCTGTAACCCCCAAAGTACACTCCAGTCCAAACCAAAAAAAAAATATTTTCTGTGTTTGTGAATTGTGTGCGCAGTAGCCGCACGTGCATCAACAAAGTAGTGCCAAGCGTGCGCCTGTGTCATAAGTAAAGGGCCGGCTGGCTTGACCGTTAAAGGGTGCTGTAACCCCCAAAGTACACTCCAGTCAAAACCAAAAAAAAAATTATTTTCTGTGTTTGTGAATTGTGTGCGAAGTAGCCGCACGTGCATCAACAAAGTAGTGCCAAGCGTGCGCCTGTGTCATAAGTAAAGGGCCGGCTGGCTTGACCATTAAAGGGTGCTGTAACCCCCAAAGTACACTCCAGTCCAAACCAAAAAAAAATAATTTTCTGTGTTTGTGAATTGTGTGCGCAGTAGCCGCACGTGCATCAACAAAGTAGTGCCAAGCGTGCGCCTGTGTCATAAGTAAAGGGCCGGCTGGCTTGACCGTTAAAGGGTGCTGTAACCCCCAAAGTACACTCCAGTCCAAACCAAAAAAATATATATTTTCTGTGTTTGTGAATTGTGTGCGCAGTAGCCGCACGTGCATCAACAAAGTAGTGCCAAGCGTGCGCCTGTGTCATAAGTAAAGGGCCGGCTGGCTTGACCGTTAAAGGGTGCTGTAACCCCCAAAGTACACTCCAGTCCAAACAAAAAAAATAATTATTTTCTGTGTTTGTGAATTGTGTGCGAAGTAGCTGCACGTGCATCAACAAAGTAGTGCCAAGCGTGCGCCTGTGTCATAAGTAAAGGGCCGGCTGGCTTGACCGTTAAAGGGTGCTGTAACCCCCAAAGTACACTCCAGTCCAAACCAAAAAAAAAATTATTTTCTGTGTTTGTGAATTGTGTGCGCAGTAGCCGCACGTGCATCAACAAAGTAGTGCCAAGCGTGCGCCTGTGTCATAAGTAAAGGGCCGGCTGGCTTGACCGTTAAAGGGTGCTGTAACCCCCAAAGTACACTCCAGTCCAAACCAAAAAAAAAATTATTTTCTGTGTTTGTGAATTGTGTGCGCAGTAGCCGCACGTGCATCAACAAAGTAGTGCCAAGCGTGCGCCTGTGTCATAAGTAAAGGGCCGGCTGGCTTGACCGTTAAAGGGTGCTGTAACCCCCAAAGTACACTCCAAACCAAATAACAAAATATTTTTTCTGTGTTTGTGAATTGTGTGCGCAGTAGCCGCACGTGCATCAACAAAGTAGTGCCAAGCGTGCGCCTGTGTCATAAGTAAAGGGCCGGCTGGCTTGACCATTAAAGGGTGCTGTAACCCCCAAAGTACACTCCAAACCAAATAACAAAAAATTATTTTCTGTGTTTGTGAATTGTGTGCGCAGTAGCCGCACGTGCATCAACAAAGTAGTGCCAAGCGTGCGCCTGTGTCATAAGTAAAGGGCCGGCTGGCTTGACCGTTAAAGGGTGCTGTAACCCCCAAAGTACACTCCAAACCAAATAACAAAATATTTTTTCTGTGTTTGTGAATTGTGTGCGCAGTAGCTGCACGTGCATCAAGAAAGTAGTGCCAAGCGTGCGCCTGTGTCATAAGTAAAGGGCCGGCTGGCTTGACCGTTAAAGGGTGCTGTAACTCCCAAAGTACACTCCAGTCCAAACCAAAAAAAAAATTATTTTCTGTGTTTGTGAATTGTGTGCGCAGTAGCCGCACGTGCATCAACAAAGTAGTGGCAAGCGTGCGCCTGTGTCATAAGTAAAGGGCCGGCTGGCTTGACCGTTAAAGGGTGCTGTAACCCCCAAAGTACACTCCAGTCCAAACCCCAAAAAAAATTATTTTCTGTGTTTGTGAATTGTGTGCGCAGTAGCCGCACGTGCATCAACAAAGTAGTGCCAAGCGTGCGCCTGTGTCATAAGTAAAGGGCCGGCTGGCTTGACCGTTAAAGGGTGCTGTAACCCCCAAAGTACACTCCAGTCCAAACCAAAAAAATATAGAGTGTTTAGTGCAGCCGGGAACCTTGTCAGCGAAAGGCGTAGGAGGTTGCTTCCACAAAATGTGGAGAAGATGATGTTCATAAAAATTAATTATCAACTCTTCCAGGGAGACCAGCCTCCAGAATGTACAGAGGGACCTGTGGTGGTGGATTCCAGCGGGGACGAGTTAATACTCTGTGAGGATGAGGATGTACACAACACTGAAGAGGGTGAGGAATCGGTGGATGAGGATGAGGACGACATCTTGCCTCCGTAGAGCCAGTTTGTGCAGGGACAGATTAATTGCCAGCTTGTTTTGTGGGGGCCCAAACGAACCAATCATTTCAGCCACAGTCGTGTGGCAGACCCTGGTGCTGAAATGATTGGTTTGTTAAAGTGTGCATGTCCTGTTTATACAACATAAGGGTGGGTGGGAGGGCCCAAGGACAATTCCATCTTGCACCTCTTTTTTTTCTTTGAATTATGTACTGTTTGGGGCCTAGTTTTTCAAACTGCCATCCTGTCTGCCACTGCAGTGACACTCCTAGATGGGCCACGTGTTTGTGCCGCCCACTCGTGTCGCTTAGCATAGTCATCCATCTACATCGGTGCAACCTTTTGGACATAAAAACACTATTGTGAGGTGTGAGGTGTTCAGAATAGACTGGAAATGAGTGGAAATTAAGGTTTTTGAGGTTAATAATAGCATAGGAGCAGAAAAATCAACACATTCTGTGATTTTAGCTGTTTTTATTCAGATCCAAAACACAAAACCCAGAACCCAAAACACCGAAGGGTGGTTTTGGCAAAACCAATCCAGATCCAAAACACGAAGAAAGATCCAGATCCAAAACCAAAACACAAAACACGAAAAGTGGCCGGTGCACACCCCTAGTTTTAAGTGATGATATTTACAATACAAACCCATGTTTCTATAAAATATACAATAATGCATACCTCCAGTGTCAAATAATCGATATCCGAGGCATACTTCATCTCTTTCTAATTTATGCTCTAAATCTGCAATGCCACCCTCTCCCTTTTTGATCACTTTTGTTTCAAGAACCTCATCTCCACCTTTATTCTTTTAGCCACTTTCAATTCCCTTTTTGCCCCCTCCTCACTCTGCCCTTGACTTTTCCATACTCTTTACATCTAAAATTGACTTCATGGGGTTAATTTATTTTGGCGTGAGGTTTAGAGATGTAAAAAATCTCATGTACTTTACGCATAATTTTGGATTACTGCATTTATGTACACTCCCGATACCATACCTCACAACTTTTAAAGAAGTGAACAGGAACATTATATTGGCGAGGCCTATTAATATGGGGCGTGGCTTCATGGGAAAAGCTACGCTGCTGTTTTTATCATGCTGGGGTCTTGCCCTGCACTCCTGGACTGTCCCCCAGCCTCATCCATACTCAGCAAATTATAGACTGATGACGCGCACATGCTGTCAATTGGAGAACCGCAAAGGTAACTTAAGGTTACTTTCTCGGTTCTCACCATTGAAGTTAATGGTGGGAACTGTTCACTGGCTGAGATTGAGCTCCAGCCTCCGGCTGCCACAGTGTGGAGGGAGCCTGGTGCCCCTGGTAACAAAATCTCCGTTGGGCGCCCGGCAAATAGAGCCTCCCTGCGGCACCAGGGTTAGGTGGGCCGGCGGAGGCGGAACTGGTTCCGTCTCTCGGTCTGGCCCACTTTAACCCTAGTGGGTGTGGGGGCTCTTAATGTGTGGGGGCCAAGGGACGAATGCCCCTGTCACCCACCCCGTTAATCCGGTTCTGCGTCTGTAGAGGGCGGTACTATTGTTCGGTGGCTGCGTTTTTTTTTTGCCATGCCCAGGAATTGCCTACATGGAACGGGATGCAGTCAGAAAGTCGACAGTCGAAATGCCGCCCACCGGCTTCCCGACTGTGCAATCCCGACAGGGGACTAATGATAGGCATCGAAATCCCGACGCCTATCATTATCCCTACGCCGGTAGTCCGACGCCCGGCATACCGAACGAAGGTAAGCCGGGCGACAGGCGCGGACAGCCGCAGGCGCAGGGGAGGTCAGGGCTAGGCACCCCCCGGAGGGTTAGGTGTTAGGTTTAGACTGTGGGGAAGGTGGAGTTAGGTTTAGGCACTTACGGGGGGCTTAGGGTTAGGCACTAAGCGGGGAGGTTAGCGTTAGGCACCCCTAAAGGTGGGTTAGGGTTGTGGGGGGGGGGAGGTTAGGGATAGTTACTCACTTACCTTGTCGGGATCTTCACTGCTGCCGGTCTTCCGCCGTCGGGATTTGAATATTCATACCGTTCCCCATGGAACAAAGAGGACCCGAACTTTGCATAGGAGACGGTGAGTATGGTATTTTTTTTACAGGTACCCTATAGATTCTACTTGGAGAAGAGGACCGCTGGGGTACAGGGATACAGGTGAGTGTGTGAGATAGTGTGTGTACATGTGTGAGTGCATGTATGTTTAATAAACTTTTACTTTGTACGGTGTGTGTGTCCTGTGTTTATTTTAACATTGCTTTTGCTGTGGAACTACAGGTACCAGCGAGCCCATAATGCCCCACATGCTGGTACTTGTTCTCCAAGTACTAGCATGTGGTTGACGCTTGCTTGGACCTGTAGTTCCGCAGCAAAAGACAATATTTTCTTCAGGTTCCATAGGGTCCACAGGGATACCATGGGGTGTATGTGGTTGGAGTGATCCAGGCACCAAACAGTTAATGCTTTAGTTCCCAGCTTTAGCTCCCAGGATGTGTCGGTCCTTCTCCATATATACCCCATCCCTGGCTACAGGTACTCAGTTTTTTGTTTAGTGCAGCAGGATTCAGACGCACCTTTTATAACAGAGGACTGCTCAGGCAGTCCTAAGCCTTGATTTTATTTATGTTTTTCTACTAGAGTGGGTGTCCAAATAAGACGTTGCGCACTTATGACTCCGTCTACCTCCTCCAGCGCCGACACCAGTAACATCACGTGATTTCGGCGGGTCACAGCAGAGCTTGCTAGCGGCATCACTGGGGCCCAGACTATGGCCGGATACACGGGATGGCAGGTAACGCGATTCCCCGCTATTCAGGGAATCGCGTGTGGCAGTCCTTGCTTCTTGCTGGAGTTGCACCGGAAGCCGCTGTAGTGAGGGACTGGGGTCGTCCACTCCACCACTAGACCACAGGGACCTGATTGTCTGACGCCGGGGATAAGCATAAGCAGTGGCGGGCTGGGCCGGGGGGCAGGGTGCCATGTGCCCCCCAGGCCGCAGCGTCATGCGGGCCGCGGGCCGGTGTAGTCTGTGTCACTGTGACCCTAACCGGGTCTCGCGAATGCGCACGTCAGAGCCGGCTCGGACGTGCGCATGCCCAGTGCGGGAACATTGACCCGGTTGCGAGCGCTCAGCGCTTGCGACCGGGTCTGAATGACCCCTTATATCCTACCAAGCCTCGTGTTTTGTGTAGTTGATCCAGAGCCCATTGCAAGTAAATTGTATATGCATTGTATGTGACTTTTGTTATGTTATTATTTTACTGTCTTTATTTCTATTCTGTCAGTTTATAACGATCACTGCTTTTTCTCCTCATCCCGTTGTACAGGTGTGTGGGGATTTTGTTGTACTTCACATTTTCTAATATTTGTGAAGTGTCACATTGTATTTTTACCTTTGTGCTATTGATATGCCTAAAGCCACGGGTAAACAGGAGCTTTTTACATGCAAATCCTGTTTGTTGGGCTTGTCCTCTCAGGATTTCATACAGGATGGCCACCTCAGGCCAGTGTACCAGCTCCTGTGCAGGAAACACCCTGGCTATCTTCCTTGTCTTAGGTTATGACGCAGCTAGTGGACCACTTGTCTGGTCCCACGCTTAGTATGCCGCTGGTCATCTGCATTGTGTGCTGCAGTCTCCATGCGTATGCATTGATTAGCACATTCTCGCAGCGGATGGGTGCGTGCGTTCTCTCCTTTGCGTTCCTTGCTGAATTAGGCCCGCAGTTGTTTAAACGCCCGAAGGTGGTTAAGATTGAGTTTTCCTGAGTCTGAACAGCTTACAGAAATTATGAAAGAAGCATGGAGTACACTGGATAAACGATTCCACGTTAGCAGTTTAGCATTCGTGTACCCTTTCCCATGGTGGATGTACTAAGTGGGAAGTCCATCCTAATGTAGATGCCCTTATGGCACGATTAGGTAGGAGTTCTACATTGCCCATTCCATCGGTTTCCTCTTTTAAGGATCATACAGATAGAAGACTTGAAAATTGTCTTAAATCAGTATTTTCTATGTCTGGAACTGTGACTCGACCAGCTAAAGCTATAGCCTGGGTATCCAGAGCCATGGAGGAATGGATTAGGGCACTGGAAGACTCTTTGCAAGATGCTACCAGAGAACAGCTGATATATGTCTCCTATATATATATATAAGAAGAAGCTGCTTCTTATTTGGGAGAGGCTGCAATAAACGCAGGACTTTTGAAGTAAAATTGGATAAGATAGTGACGACTCTGGCAGCCTCAAAATCTGCAGGTCTACCATCTATACCTTCCTCTAAGAGCCGGTATGGTTTCCCTGGACATTCAGGATGCGTATCTACATGTGCCTAATTTATCATCCCATCAATAATTTCTACAATTTGTGGTTCTGCAGAAGCATTACCAATTTCAAGCACTGCCCTTTGGTCTCAATGGCCCCTTGGGTCTTTACCAAAATAATGGCAGTTATGACGGCCCACCTGGCTTGTCTACAGATGCACGGCTAGATCATCAATTGGAAGAAGTAATTCCTTTTTCCAATACAGCAGATGGTGTATCTAGGGGCACTCCTGGATTCACGGGCACAAAGAGTATTTCTGCCAGTGGACAAGAACAAGATTTCTGCCTCACAATTGCAGGTGCGCAAATTTCTCTTGCAAAGGGTCTCCATTCATGCAGCGATGCAGGTCCTGGGGTCAATATTATCCACTTTCGACATGGTGGAATATGGAAGATGGACAACCCAGGAGAGTCAACTCTCCATAAACATTTTGGAGCTTAGGGCAGTGGTCCCAATTCAGACCCGTTCTCTAAGCTGCGTTCGCACTCTGCTGGCTGATTTTCGTGATCTGCACATGTGTAAAAGACTCAGTGCGCGTGCGCGAACCAGTCATTGCGATCGGGAAGAGAACACAGCGAGTACACATACGGCTTGCAAGATTGAGTGACAGAATGTGCCGTTTGTGGGTGGTGACAGTGGGAGGTCAATGGAAATGGGGGTGTGGTGGTGCGAACGCAGACGTGCCTGAGCGTCAAAACGCAGTTTCTAGGGCATGCATAAATAAGACACAGGGTCATAGTACACATCACATGGCTGTTTAAAACACTGCAGCACTCGCAGTGCTTGCGGTAGGATATGGTCAACCACAAGTGCTGCGTATGGCTCCGATGGTTCTCGATGTTAACCATTGTTGCATACACTTCCTGGAGATGACGTGTGTTACGAAGGGAAAGTGGGCGTCTCAAGACAGGTTGGTGGGCGTCTAAATACACACCACAATCGCACAACAAGATATAGTGGAAGTGCTAATGTCTTGCCGTGCGATCGCGGGATTTGCATACTTTGGCAGCTGATGGCTGCGTGCGAAAGCATCTAGCGAACGGGTCTGAATTAGGCCTAGTGTATGAAGCGTTCATCCTGGCACAGGACCTCCTCCAAGGCAGATCGGTCCAGATCCAGTCCGTCAACGCGACCACAGTAGCCTACATAAATCATCAACGAGGCACGTGAAGTCGGGCAGCCATGAGGGGAGTGGCAAACATTCTGGTCTGGGCAGAACATAGTTTTCCAGGTAATCTCGGCAGTATTTATTCCACTGTCCTCAACTGGGAAGCGGACTTCCTATGTCGTCATACACGCCAGAGAGTGGGCTCTTCACCCGGATGTCTTTCAGCTCCTGGTGGACAAATGGGGACTTCCAGACATAGACCTGATGGGATCTCGTCACAACCACAAGGACCCCAGGTACGGGTCCAGGACCAGAGACCCCTCAGCCACTTTGATGGGCACTCTGGCAGTAAAATGGAACTTCGAGCTGGCATTCCTCTTTCCACCAATATCCCTCCTACCAAGGGTCCTTAAGTTTCTTCTTCCTCTATGGCCGGATCTGTTAGGGCAGGGTCCCAGCCTGCATCCGACCCATCCTCGTCTGTCTTTGACCGAGTGGCTCTTGAGTCTTCCATCTTAAGAGCCAAAGGTTTTTCTCGCTCTGTGATTCAGACAATTCTTAGGGCACGAAAGCCTTCCATCTGCCGGCATCTATCACAGCACTTGGTATTCTTATTTTCAATGGTGTTTAACCAAGGGTTTTGACCATACTGTTTTTTGGGTTTCCTGGGTACTTGCTTTTCTCTAGGCTGGGTTTTACTTGGGTCTCTGCCTGGCCACTGAGAGTTCAGGATTCTGCGCTGTCAGTCTGGTTTCAGCATAGGATTGCCCCTCTGTCTGATGTCAGGACATTTTTTCAGGGTGTTCTCCATGTTCAACCTCCTTTATTCCTCTGGTAGCACCATGGGATTTCCCTTTGGTTCTTAGGATGCTACAAGCTCCTACTTTTTGAACCACTGGACTCGATAGACCTCAAATGTTTGACAGCGAAGACAATTTTTTTCCACGCTATCTCCTCTGCCCTCAGGGTCTCTGATTTGACAGTGCTCTTCTGTCACTCTCCTTTTTTGATTTTTCACCTGGATAGAGCTGTTCTTCGAACCCGGGCGGGTTATCTGCCTATGGTAGTATCCCGTTTTCATGTGAATAAAGATATTGTGGCTTCAGCCTTCCAGTCTTCAGATCTTTCTGCAGGTGAAGCTTCCCTGGATGTGGCTCATACTCTCCGGATCTACGTGGAGCGTACCAACGCCATCAGGAAATCAGATTCTCTCTTCGTGTTCTATGGCTTTCACAAGCAGGGCTGGCCATCCAACAAACAGACTCTGGCTAGATGGCTTCGTATGACAATCTCTCAGGTTTACACACAGGCCGATCTCCCTTTTCCTAACACAGTGACATTCTACTCGGTCTGTGAGACCATATTGGGCTTTTAGACATGGCGCCTCTGCTGATTAATTGTGCAAGGCAGCCATGTGGTCATCTATCCACACCTTTTTAAAGTTTTATGCTTTTGATTCTTTTGCATCTTAGGAAGCCTCCTTTGGGTGGCGGATTCTCCTTTCTGCTCAGGGAAATTCACCCTTAGGGGAAACTGCTTTGGGACATCCCAGTGGTATCCCTGTGGACCCTATGGAACCTGAAGAAGAAAATAAGAGTTATGGTAGACTTACCTTAGGTAACTCTTTTTCTTCGAGGTTCATAGAGCCCACAGGGCACCCACCCAGACTCACCTGGCTTCATTGGATAATCTTTTTCCTCATGTTCATTGATTCCCTCTTCTGTATGAGAGTGTTTCTGATGTACATTGCTCTTCCTTCTCCTCTGTCTTCTCCTGCCTTGGGCTTGGTTACAAAAGTGAGTACCTGTAGCCAGGGGTGGGAGTATATATGGAAGAGGACATATGCATCCTGGGAGCTAAAGCTTTTACTGTTGGTGCCTGGATCACTCCAACCACATACACCCCATTGTATCCCTGTGGACCCTATGACCCTCGAAGAAAAAGTTACCTAAGGTAAGTCTACCATAACTCTTATTTTTAACTCTTTCATTTGCACTACACATACTATCAACCTGGTACCCATTGGCAATTGATGCTGGGGATAGCCCCGGGCTATGAGCCTAGGCCTGAGGTGCTCTAGAGAGGGGGACCCCTTTATTGAGGGGGGGTCCCCAGCTCCCCAGGGATCCCCAGCCTGGGCTGACTAGCGGTCAGGGTTAATGCTTCGGCCAGGGGACCCGGTGAAAGGGCTCCCCTGACTGTGGCATTAGCCCCCCCATTAGAAAAAGTTTGCTGCTGGTTTTGGTAAATACAGGGGAACCCTACGCATTTTTTCCCCTGTATTTCCAGAACCAGTACCAGATCAGAGCCTGGTGCTAGTTGTGCTTAAATACAGGGGATACCTACTTCATTTGTCTTTTGTATTTTGCACAACTAGCACTGGGTTAGAAGTCCTTCTGCGCATGCGCACAAAGCCACGGGCTGCGGGGGCTCATGGGAGGGATCCGATCGGATCACTCCCAGCCAGGAGTGTCGCGTTAAGAAGCCCATAGGCTTCTATTGGGTAACGCCACCTGAAGGTGGCGTTACCTAGCGACGTGAAGCAGCAGAATGCATAGTACATTCGGGGAATCTGGTAAAACCCCCAAAAAACTGCATTTACGGGGGTTTTACCACATTTTCCCCTTTAGAACATCTCTCCCTTAATTAGAAATAGCTTAAGTATGCCTTAGATATCGATTATTTGACACTGGAGATATGCATTATTTTATATTTCCTAGAAACATGGGTTTGTAAATATCTGCACTTAAAACGCTATCATCCTTTGTAAATAAAAGAGAAAAAGCCAACACATCCTCCTTGAAAAGCATAGAAAAAAGACCGGGATGTATTAAAGGAAAAATGCAGTAAAAACCATGTTTTCGGGTACTTTACCGTATTTCCATATGTACTAAGCCCCGGCCACACTTTTATCGGCGTTACCCTATAGAAGCCTATGGACTTCTTACAGCGCCCCACTCCCAACGTTTCACCACCGCCCCGCCGCCGCCCAGCGCTGGCACCCACTCACCTGCTCTCCATGGTCACCGTCCCGCGCTCCTCCTGGGTCCTCCTCCTCCTCCTATTCTTCTTCTGGGTGCAGGGAGGAATAGGAGGAGCCCGGGGCTTCCTGCACAGGTGACCAGCAGGAGGCTCCCGCGGCTCAGGGGGGCGGGGTCCCCGACACCCGGCGTCGACTGCTTCGCAAAGGGCAGCTCTTATCGCAAGAGCTGTCCTTTGCAATACTAATATGTGATTAGTAAGGTTGCTGTGACTTAGTACATCCCGGCCATAGTGCCAAGTTTACATATCTGCGCTTATAACTTCATCATCCCACGTAAATAAAAATATACAGCGATCTTCCTACTGGAAACATATAGAACACAGTTCCAGGTATAGTTATATGCGCTAAAAACGTGATCATCCCAAGTAAATAAAAAAGATATAGCCATCTTCCTACTGGAAACATATAGAAAACAGTCCCAAGTATAGTTATATGCGCTAAAAACGTGATCATCCCACGTAAATAAAAAAGATACAGCCATCTTCCTACTGGAAACATATAGAAAACAGTCCCAGGTATAGTTATATGCACTAAAAATGTGATCATCCACATAAATAAAAACTATACAGCCATCTTCCTACTGGAAACATATATATGGGCCTGCTTTAGTTTGTTAATTCTCAGATAGTGTAAAAAATATAGTGACATCTATAGCTGTGAATGGGAAGTGCAGGCGATCATCCCGATTATCCCTTTTAGTACATCCCGTGTATGTACTGTGTTTTCAATATATTTTTCACGGGTGGAGTACAGGTGCCAGCAAGCCCTTGATGTCAGCACACAGTGAGCCCGGTCTAATTGGAACTCCTCTGGTCAATAATCATAACAGTTGTTGGAATAGCCCCTGTAAGTGTTTAGGGAGAGAGCCTCCATTCTGTGGAGCCCTATTCTTTCCCCTGAAAAAGGATGAAGTGGCTGGTTGTGCTGCTTTCTTGTATCTGTGCAACATGGTTAAGAACCAGTTCACGGGTGATACAGAGCAGCAGATAATAGGCGTAGTCAGGACTAGGAAAGCCAATGCCGCCTCATTTAGTCAATCCCGGGATTGAAAAATCCTAATCCCGGGGATTCCCGGAATACCCAGGTTTGAGTTGGTCAATCAATAAAATAACTTTCATGGCACTCCCAGCCAGCCAAGCCAGCCCCCACACCACAGGAATAAAATAGCATACATCATTATCATGGCCCAGCACAACAGGCAAAATAAAAACTCTTTCATGCTTCCCCGCAATCCCCCACAGGAATAAAATAACTTTCATGATCCCCCCAGCCAGCCCAGCACCACATAAAGAAAAAAAAAACATTAATTCTACTCTCTTTCCAGAGTGCACTCCACTCCAGTCCAGTTGAAGGCAGCAGCAGTGCAGCGCACACACGGCCTCCTCAGCTTCAGCAATCAGTCCACTTGCAGTGCCAGTGCAGCACAATTTGGCAGAGCAGAGAGAGTGCAGGCAGGCCAGCCCAGGCACTCACTTCACTGGCGCAGCAGGTATCCGGCAGCGACAACTGTGACAGTCCTTCTCATTCCAAGCCTCCAACAAGTCATAGACTCAGAGCAGTGACAATCCAGCTGCAGGTGCCACTCAGCCGCCCTCAGACACTGTGTGACATGGTGACAGTGTCACTCACTGTGTCACTCACCACGGGGCCCATTTATCAAAGTGCATTTGAGGTAAATTCCCCGAAAACACCTGTTTTCGGGGGTTTACCTCAAATACTAAGTATCCCCCGGATGTATGAAGGAGGGACCGCAGCAGGTATCTCCGATACCTGCTGCGATCCCTCCATTGCCGCCAGCAGTCGCCTCCCCCATAGGTGAGTGTCCTATGGGCACTCACCGCATTTCAGCCGGCGGTGGGATCTTCCAGATCCCTCCGCCGGCAATGGGCGCCGCTCATGTGCAGTCCTCGGGACTGCGCATGTGCAGTAGCCTGGAATGCGCTCCGGCCACATCGCAGGGACGGGCTCTTTTCGGAGCCCGTCTCCCTGCATGTGCCGGGTCATAAATTCGGCCGCTATGATCGCATTTTGCAATGCGATCATGGGCGGTATTGCATGCCCTGATCGCATTGCAAAATGCGATCCTTAATAAATGGGCCCCCACATGCGGTCGTGGCACTCACTTCACCTCACTGGCTCACCTCTGCTTAAGCAGGCAGGCGTGGCTGTTAAAGGGACAGGCTGGGGTGGGGCTGTGCTGGGGAAGCATGCTCTGAGCTGAGTGCTCAGCGCTGCCCGACTAAACTGCACATGCACACTGCAATCCTGGAACTCCAGGGACTGAAATCACCAATCCCGGGATCCAAATCCCGGCATTTTTTGGCCAACATCCCGGGATCCCGATCAAGGGATTGGCATCCCTAGGCAGGACAAGCGGGGTGAAACATGACAATACAACAACTGGAGACCAGAATATAATGTTCAATACTAGGTGTAAGGACCTAATACATTGGCAGCTACTTGCTCCCAGATAGAGCCTTATATATGCTAGCTCATCAGAAGCTCTGATGTCATTTATCACATGATAACAAGCATAGAGGACTGAAATAGCAGCAGCTCGCCACTGTGTAGGAGGACAAGACATCGGAACAGGTATGGAGTACATATTGTCAGCCGTTCAGCTGTGTGTAGTGTCGGAATGCCAGAACAATGTGCGCAATGCAAGCTCCAGCACGGGAGCTGAGGAGGCATGGACAGCATGATCAGTTGCATGACAGCGTGAGACTAGTGACACTTAACACGTAAGCACAAGTTCCAGCATTTTGCGATACAACTTTTTCAACTGAAACTGCTGCGGTTGATGAACCTGTAGGAGGAATGTGTTCTACATAATCAGGATCAGATACCATACTTTGGTGTCACAATCCTTTCGGAAGACTATGGGGTCTAAAGATGCACCAAGCAATATTTCATCATCTAAAGATGCTCAAATTGTGCGTCTTGGTCTTGGCACAGTCAGACGCATGCTTGTACACCAGGGAAAGGACTGATACTTTAGCATTAGCATAAAGTCGCAACACGGCTGTCACTACGCAAAAGGAGCTAAAGTGGTCACAGCATCAGGTGACTCTAAACCAGTCTGCGACATGGGTCACAGCTGCTCATTGGCTGTGACCCACGTGTGTCCTAGCCAATGAGCTCCTGCTACGGGCTGGCGGGCCGTCATCTGTCATTTCGCGTAGTATAGGTATGTGTGGTAACACATACCTATACTTGTCCATCTTGGTACTTGTATTCCTTATTTTGGATGCTACGGAGAGCGGCGCGAGGATAGAGGTAAGTATCGGATTTTTTTTGCCATGTACTCCCATTGGATTCTACTAGAGAAGGAGACAGTACAGCTGGCAGCAGGTAAGTATGTGTGAGTGGGGTAGGTAGTTGTATGTTATTAAGTTGTACTTTAGACGGTGTGTGAGTGTTGTGGTTTTTTAACTATTTATTTTTACAGTGGGGGTACGGGTGCCGGCCGCTTGATGGCACTTGTAGTTCCACAAGTGCCAAAGGGCAGGCATGCTGGCACCTGTAGTTCCACTGTAAAATACAATAGTTTCACTATTTTTACATCATTATTACCCCCGTACCCACAGCCCAGGGGTGTGAGGAAGAGCCCAGGCTTCAGACTAAACCTGGGGTGTTCGGGAGAGGGGGGGTCCCCACCTCCCCTGAGATCCCCGGCTTGGGCTGACCGGCTTGGGGTGATAATGATTTGGCCGGGGAGACACGATGATAGGGTCCCCTGGCTGTGGCATTATACCCCGGTCGGTTTTGGTCCGCTGCTGGTTTCAAATATAGGGGGACCCCTACACAATTTTTTTCACCCTATTTTTAAAACCAGGACAGGCCAGCAGCCAGGTGCTGGTTCCTAAAATATGGGGGTCCCTACTCGTCTTTTCCCCCGTATTTTTAGGAGCCAGGACTGGCTGAGCAGTCCGGGGCTGGTTATGCCTTTTAGGGGGTAACCCTACGTAATTTTTGTTAAAAAATTAACCATTTACATACTTTTTCCATGCTGAAACATACACAAATCACACTGATCGGTGTATGTTTCAGGAAAACTCGCAGCCCAGGAGGTGGTCTACTTAAAACTTCTATTGACTCCCTGATTTGACTGCAAAAAATGGCCGAACAAAATGAATAATGGTAAATTCCCATGTTATGCTGAAGTGAATGAAAAGTAGTTCCGATCTGAGTCGATGGTGTATTCATTTCTATTGAAAGAAATGGCCGATTTTGCGGGATTAACACGGCCGAAATCACCCCCCCTAAATGAAAAAAATACCCAGATTTTAACAATAGTATATTCCTGTGTTGGTAAAAAACAATATTTTCAACCGAGATTGCAATCTTGGACCAACACAAATCTTAGTAAATTTACCCCTTAGTGTACTTGTAAAAAAATACTTAAAAAAAAAAAAAAAGTTTTAAATAAAAACACACACACACACACACACACACACACACACACACACACACACACACAGTAAATAAAACTTTTTGTTGAAATAAATACTCCATGACACTCTCCTTCTTTTCCCCCTTTAATACTCACTCAGATCCAATGGATTATTTTCAAGTAGAATCCACATCCTAATTTGGCAAAATAAAAAAACACAAAGAATTGGAGATCTGACCCCCGTGTTTTGGTTTTGGATCTGGATCCCCCCTGGTTTTGGATCTGGATTGGTTTTGCCAAAACCTCACCTCCGTGTTTTGTTTTTCGGTTTTGGTTTTGGTTTTGGATCTGGATTTTTTCTTAAAATATCATAAAAACAGCTAATATCACATAAAATGGGCCTGTTTTTGATCCTACAGTATTATTAGCCTCAATAACTTTTATTTCCAGTCATTTCCAATCAATTTTGACCACCTCACAATATTATTTTTTTCATCTAGTTAAGGCCAAAAGGTTGCATCCAGCTAGCTGGCTGACTAAGCTAAGTGACACAGTGAGGGGCACTTACAGGTGGCAGTTCAGTTTCCAATTTCCTACACGGATACAGTGTGTTATACAGTGTGGGCTGGATACACCAATAGTGCACTTACTGTGACAGCAGTGTTGGCATAGCGGGGTTGCTGACGGTGTCCTCAGTACATGGGATGGCAGTGCTGCGGTGCTAGCAGTGTCCTCAGTGCAGGGTACCGGCGGTGTCAGCAGAGCGCGGGTGCCAGCGGTGTCTTCGGTGCAGGTTTGCTGGCTGTGTCGCAGTGCGGGGGTTGCTGACAGTGTTCTCAGTACATGGAATGGCAGTGGTGCGGTGCTGGCAGTGTCGTGTCCTCAGTGAAGGGTACTGGCGGTGTAGGCAGTGCGGAGGTGCCAGCGGTGTCCTCAATGCAGGTTTGCTGACTGTGTCGGCAGTGCAGGGGTGTTCTCAATGCAGGGTGCCAGCGGTGTCGGCAGCATGGGGGAGCCAGTGGTGTCAGCAGCGGGGCTGCCGGCGGTGTCAGCAGTGGAGGTGCAGACAGCTGGTGTGTCGGCAGCGGGGGGTGCCGGCAGCAGGTGTGTCGGCAGTGGGGGGTGCCAGCCATGGGAACCAGTGCCATCTTCTTTTTTCCCTGCATTCAATGGGCTTAATGCTGATTGGCTGAGACCCGTGACAGACGGCTCTGTCAGCCAATCAGCGCTTTGCCCATTGAAGGCAAAGGGATTTTTAAAAATGGTTGCTCGAGGCAAAATCTCGAGATACGACAGAGGATCGCGAGGTTTTGCCTCGATTAGGGATCCGGGGCAGGAGGAGAGACCGAGGGGCGCCTGGGATCGCCCCGTATCCCTGAAGTTCGGGTGGATCCGGTTCTCAGGGAGCCGGACCCGCTCATCTCTACAAAGGACAAGCTGGTTTTGTTTACAATCAGAGAGGCTTATCTCTGATTGGTCATAGCATGGAAAATACTTCTCTGATTACTTGGGACCAGCAACCCCTACATGTGGTCCTTCCCAATCACAAAGCTGGGAGTTTTTATATCAGTAAATACTTTACTAATTCTCCAATCTCAATTGGTGTGAACAACCGTCCCAAATTACAATCCAGTTTTTCTGAAATTATATTAGATCGCCTTCAGATTCAATACCCTGTGAAACCATGATACCAATACATGTATCTCATGCATCCACCCTTGACTCACCAACACTACTACTTACGCTCATACACCTTAAAGAGTAACCTGCACACCTACAATACATTCTAGAGATGCACAATAAATGACATTAGAGTAGGTCTACAGGGTGACAATGGTTTACGTTTAGCATAGAACTATTCTCATTATGCAGTCTGGGCACCTTGGGCTGGATCAGTAGCGGCTCCAGGCACATGCAAGCCGGTCCGTCGCCCGGAGTGCTACCGTTTACGGGGGGCGCAGGATACGTCCACCACCCGCCCGGTGGTATAGGATATATTTAAGCATGGCGGGGAGGGAGTGGAGGAGGAAAGGGGCGTCAACAGAGGACGGCGCTGGGCGCAGCGCTGCCTAGTGCCGGCCCTGGGCTGGATGCATGACACATAGCACTCGGAACGCGATGCATCCAGCCACTCTTCGCATGCATGCTAGCATTAATTACGCCGGTATGCATGATGAAAAACGCAAAGGACCGTTCTCTCAGTAAGAGCTATCCTTTGCGAGTGCGCAGAAGGACGCGTGCCACGGGGGGTGTTGCGAGGGAAGCCGCGAATAGAAGCCCATAGGCTTCTACTGGGCAACGGCATCTGAGGATGGCATCGCCCACTGCATCTAACCCCCGGAATGTATCAGATTCTGGGGCTTGGTTCATATGATAAATGCAGTCAAAATGGAGTTTAGGGATAATGGAGCTGTATAGTGTACAGGGATTGGAGCAAAACAGTCCTTCAGGCAAAATAAAATTAAAAAATTCTGATCGGTCTAGATTCAGTATTATTTGATATGCAAATGCATATTGCAACTTGACACCGTTTATTTGCATAAAATATACTGTCATTTTTGAAGCAAAGTTCATGTTTTTTAAAACAAGACCCGGAAGTCCCTCAGGCACAAAGGACAGCTCTTACCAAGAGAGCTGTCCTTTGCGTTCTTGTTCATGCATACCGGCGTAATTAACTCGGGAATGCATGCGAAGAGTGGCGGGGTGCATAGCATGCAAATTGCAATGCGTCTTCCATCCCGCCCAATAAGAGTGCACAGAACAAAACAGGTTATTTTTCTCCTTATAGCTGTAATTACTACTGTTAAAGTCACAAATAAGACATTACTTCTGATTTTGTAATTCATAGAAAAATCATCAAGTTTCTTTTTTTCCTGTGTTTTTATAAATGATGTGTCTGTGTATCCTCAATTCACGTACCTGTAACTCAACTTGCATATCCTTATAAGCTCTCTTCTTTGCCTTCAGTTTATGTTCAAGTTCGGTGATATTTTTTTTTAATTCAGAACTCTCCCTTTGTAATCCTTGTAGTTCTTTCTTAAGTTAAAATACATACAACATAAAAATTATAGAAAGTTATTAACCAATCCTAATAAATGATAAGCTTTCTACAAATGCAGGTGACAAATAATCATAGTGGTGACCATCTATGTAGTCATAGCGCCACTGTTTTATTATAACAATTTCATATTTAAATTAATATCCTGTTTTAATGCACACACAAACTTTAAAGGTCTTTTCGTCTTCGCATACGTTAGTTCTTTTTTTCTAATTATGTTGCTTCTTTCTGGCTTTTTTGTCTTTCAGCCCTGACTTGGGTCTGAAGCAGAATTGGTCGCAAAGTGGGCATAATGGGTCTGATTCAGAGATGTGCGCAATTATGCAGTTGAAGGATTATTGGTTAACTGCGCATGCTTCTAAGCCTCACTGCACATGTGTCAAGGTTCATTACCGTAGTCGCTCACAGCAACTTTTTACCAGTGGAGAAGGTCCCATAGCAGCCAATCAGCATTGAGGTAGCCTTTATAAAGAACATTTTATAAAATGATAGGTAAAAGCTGATCGGTTGCTATGAGCAACTTCTCCACTGGTCCTCTTCTTTACTCTTTTCCCTCCTTTATACATCTGCCCCATTTATTTAAGAGATCTCAGACACTTTGCCCACCCAGAAAAAGATCAATCTTACTACTATGCACCTGGTATATTTCCCTTTTTCAGGTTAAATCCAAATAGCCACATATTTGTTACTACCAATGTAACCCATAATACAGTGTGAAGTATAATAGGAGGGTATTTTTTTGCAGATTTACTAAGCTCTGGAAAGTGATACATTGGAAAGTGCTAAACTACCAACCAACGAGCTCCTAACTGTCATTTTTCAAACACAACCTGTAACATGACAGTTAGGAGCTGAGTGGCTGGTAGTTTATCACTCTCCAAATTATCACTTACCAGAGCTTAGTACAATTCCCCCACATTGAGATTTAGACATACTGCCGGAACCGCAAGTTCATCGCTGTAATAGTAAAAAACTAAAAACCCTGAAAACATTCTAATCACTTTCTTACTTTGTAAAGAGCGTCTTTTTCGAACTGAGCATTTTCAAACATCATCTGTTTTGCCAGCAATGATTCCAGACGTTTCTGTGCTTCTTTCCATTTAAGATCTGCATCCAGTTTCTCTAAAAGTATTATGGATTTGCGTTTTTCAGCTTCATTAAATTGTTCCTGGAGGAGAAAATAACAAGAATGGCTTCCAATTATTACAGCTACCACTAATACTACCACTAATACTCATAGCTGACTGCTCACAAATTTAGGGTAGGTTTCCCCTGGCTCCTGGGAGAATACACATGATGACACAATTTGTGGTGAAATGCATCACCATGGCCTAGCTTCAATGGCATAATGCTGCACTTCCCCCCTGAATGTAAGACAAATATGACGCGATCCGCTGCATTTACTACATTAGGACAAATAATAACTAGCATCACTTGACTAAATTGCACTACAAAAGAAAATAATTGGTCTCACTACCAAGGTAAATTATCAGTGCCATAACAAAGTATGTGTGACACTGTCGCTCAGGGTGCAAGGCTAAGGGATAACATGGTCGCTGTCCTGACAGTACCCATTTGCTGCTTGCTACATAGAAAGGTGCATCCTGCTTCCTTGGCGCTGTTCTGTGATGTCATGACGTCATGTGAGATGGGGCGGCTCTGTAAATTATTATATATGTATGATTTAACAATCATAAGAAGTTTTTTTTCAACCATGTACAATAAACTATTTTGCCACAAAAAGTGTTTTTTTGCTTTTATTCGTGTAACTCATTCAGCTATACAAACACATTTTTTACTCTACTACACAATATTAATATATACATAAAGTAGATACTTTATCTAAGGGAGTGTTTCAGGCAAAACAATTTGCATTTTCTTAGTGATTTGTTTTCATATTATGTAGCCCCCCAGCCCATGTAGCTGTTTAATTCAACTGAAGCATCCTACATGAATCACAAGTTCAGCCGAATTGGCAAGAGTCACAGTTGGCATGACTATGTGGCTAGTTACATTTCCGGCATTGTAGGTTTGTAGTGATTGTTCAACTTAAATAGAGGTTTCTGATACTGAACACACCCCAGCCTAATGGCCCCAAAACCTACTGGCAGATGTGAGCAGATAACATTGTCAATCCTACTGTATGGGAGGACCCCTCACAAAGTCTACATGGGTGCATCTGCCTAACTACTGTAGGCATTAGCCAAAAAGTGGATATTCTCCTGTTTGCCAGTAAACCTATTGAGGCTGTGGACCCTTAATTTAGTTCAGTGGCCAAGAAGCTAATAAACATACTTCATCCCTTAATTATTTTTATTATACTCTCTTTACCCAGATAAAAAGAACTTATAGGTCCAAAATCAATTCTCCACCATGTGCAAACTCAATATTTAAGGCTGGGTACACACGTAAAGATTTTCCAGAGCCGTAACTAGACGCCCTGTGCCAGAAAGGGCATTGGCGCCCCCTCATTTTTCAAAGGGACATAATGCACCCAAAAAAGGGGAATGGCCTCATGGGGAAATGCCAGGGAAGAGATAGGGGAGGCCTGGAGATGCTGGGGATGAAATAATAGGAAGCTACAAGTGAGAATGATAATAAACTGAAGTTTGACAGGCCCAAACAGCGCCCCCTGATCTGTGGTGCCCTGTGCGATGGCACCGACCGCACTACCCTAGCTACGGTCCTGAGATTTTCTGTCCAACCATCCAACTAGTTGATTGGTTGGAATGAAAATCTGGTAAGGTATGAAAGCAAATGACAATCAGCAATTTGCTCCGTAATGCCGGAAAATGGACAAAAACTGAAAAAATTGTTTAGATCAAACATTTAGCAATCTTGTCTGACGACCATTTTCATCTGTTTTCTGGCATTTAGGAGAAAATTGCTGATCATCAGTTACTCCCATACGTTACCAGATTTTCATTCCAACCAATCAACTAGTTGGATGGTTGGACAGAAAATCTTTACGTGTGTACCCAGCTTAAGGTAGAATGTGGTGCCCCAGCATCACCAATTTTCTTATACACCTGTATGGGGTACAAGGCAAAATTGGTGATGTCGATGGTCACAAAATGCTGCTGTTCCAATGGCACTTCCTGGCCATTGCCTGCAATTGAATAGCACTCAGAGTGGGGTATGTGTAATTATGAAGCACAATATTACAGAAATATCAAATGCTTCTGAAAAGCTATATGTTATTCTCAGCATCTAATCTTGTTTCCCTTTTCCAAAGAGTGTATACCACTGCACACAGTGCACTAAATATAAAGTTTATTTTTTCCTTACGACACAGGGCTCCATTTACTAACGAGCATCAGGTGTTTCAACTCAAATTTGACGGTAAACAAGTGTTCCTGATATTTATTATAAGTTTGGATACAGAATCGCTATTTTTTAACATTTCCCAATGAAATCCAGATGGCAACCCTTATTTATAAACGAGGGCTAATGAAAACTTACTGCTCGTTTTCCTAAAATGAACTCTCCAGGCACTGGCTTCCTTTAACCAGCAAGCGCTGTGGTCCATCCCGTCCATTCACTCCAGTGTACAGCACACAGTGACAGCGCAAATCGCCTTCTCCCGTGGACAGCACCCCGTCCCTCCCCCAAGTGTAAAACAGCTTGTGCCCTCCCTCCAGCAGCAGACGACGGCCCCCGCTTCTACCTCCCGCTGCGGCAAGGCTTGCACCATCCCTGGCAGGCAGATGCAGCGGCAGAAGCCTCCTTCCCCAGCCAAGCAAACAACACTGTGTGCTGGGCTGGGAAGGGAGGTTGCTCCCGCTGCCAAGCAGGGATCCTAGAGTGGAGCCATGCACGGTCGGGAAGCACACAACCTGTTCCACTACAAAAGAAAAAGCCATAACAGACTGTTGGTGTCCGGTCTCACTGCGCATGCTCCCTATACAGATAAAAAAAACCTCATTAGTCAGCGCTGTTTGGACAGAGAACCAGCGCTGACAGAAGTTTTTAACACTAGCGCTCGCCGGCGAGCAGGTGGGTGTTAAATATCAGCAAGACACCAAGCCAAGTGTTATTGGAAAATATCACAAAGAAAAGAACTCGTTTGTAAATGTAACCTGCAGTCTTCAGTAGAAAATAGTTAAAAAGAAATACCTATATTGCACCGCCATCTACAGTGCATCCGGAAAGTATTCACAGCGCTTCACTTTTTCCACATTTTGTTATGTTACAGCCTTATTCCAAAATGGAATAAATTCATTTTTGTCCTCAAAATTCTACACACAATACCCCAAAATGACAACGTGTAAAAAGTTTTTTGGAGATTTTTGCAAATTTAATTATATAAAACATGTACACAAGTATTCACAACCTTTGCTCAATACTTTGTTAATGCACCTTTGGCAGCAATTACAGCCTCAAGTATTTTTTAATATGATGCCACAAGCTTGGCACACATATCTTTGGGCAGTTTCACCCATTCCTCTTTGCAGCACCTCTCAAGCTCCATCAGGTTGGATGGGAAGCGTCGGTGCACAGCCATTTTCAGATCTCTCCAGAGATGTTTGATCGGATTCAAGTCTGGGCTCTGGTTGGGCCACTCAAGGACATTCACAGAGTTGTCCTGAAGCCACTCCTTTGATATCTTGGCTGTGTGCTTAGGGTCGTTGTCCTGCTGAAAGATGAACCGTCGCCCCAGTCTGAGGTCAAGAGCACTCTGGAGCAGGTTTTCATCCAGGATGTCGCTGTACATTTCTGCATTCATCTTTCCCTCTATCCTGACTAGTCTCCCAGTTCCTGCCGCTGAAAAACATCCCCACAGCATGATGCTGCCACCACCATGCTTCACTGTAGGGATGGTATTGGCCTGGTGATGAGCGGTGCCTGGTTTGCTCCAAACATAACGCCTGGCATTCACGCCAAAGAGTTCAATCTTTGTCTCATCAGACCAGAGAATTTTGTTTCTCATGGTCTGAGAGTCCTTCAGGTGCATTTTGGCAAACTCCAGGCAGGCTGCCATGTGCTTTTTACTAAGTAGTGGCTTCCGTTTGCCACTCCACCATACAGGCCTGATTGGTGGATTGCTGCAGAGATGGTTGTCCTTCTGGAAGGTTTTCCTCTCTCCACAGAGGAATGTTGTAGCTCTGACAGAATGCCCATCAGGTTCTTGGTCACCTCCCTGACTAGAGCCCTTCTCCCCCGATCGCTCAGTTTAGACGGCTGGCCAACTCTAGGAAGAGTCCTGGTGGTTCCGAACTTCTTCCATTTATGGATGATGGAGGCCACTGTGCTCATTGGGACCTTCAAAGCAACACATATTTTTCTGTACCCTTCCCCAGATTTGTGCCTCGAGACAATCCTGTCTCGGAGGTCTACAGACAATTCCTTGGACTTCATGCTTGGTTTGTGCTCTGGCATGCACTGTCAAGTGTGGGACCTTATATAGACAGGTGTATGCCTTTCAAAATCATGTCCAATCAACTGAATTTATCACAGGTGGACTCCAATTAAGCTATAGGAACATCTCAAGGATGATCAGTGGAAACAGGATGCACCTGAGCTAAATTTTGAGCCTCATGGCAAAAGCTGTGAATACTTATGTACATGTGATTTCTTAGTGTTGTTTTTTTTAATTAAATTAGCAAAAATCCCAAAAAACTTTTTACACGTTGTCATTATGGGGTATTGTGTGTAGAATTTTGAGGACAAAAATTTAAATATTCCATTTTGGAATAAGGCTGTAACATAACAAAATGTTGAAAAAAGTGAAGCATTGTGAATACTTTCCAGATGCACTGTAGTTTAATAAATTGAAAAATCAATATTTCAGAAACTAACGGTCAATGACAGTAGAGATATTTGGCAGAAATAGTTTTTTTGACTTCATCTCTTAACTAAAAAAGTTTCGTAAAAATCTGAGATGGGCGGTGGACACACCTGGTTGAAATGACGTGGAATGACCCTGCTGCAGATTGCAGCATGGTCCCCACTGTCGCTCCTGGCATCGGCAAGTGTGTATGCACTTGCCAGTGCCGGCACCCCCCGCCGTGGACGACATCGTGCTGGGTAAACATCGGTGTGTACCCAGCATAGCAAGTATTTGAAATGTGTGCTATTAATAATTATTGGGATTGTCAAGTGTGATAGTTATTATTGGAGTTATCATTTTCAAAGGGCAAGACAAACATGACAAAATACACATTTACTATGACACACCTATCTTGCACTCTGCAACTAATCCTAATGCTACCTAAAAATGTTGATTCATTATGACAGATTTGCTTGAAACTCTCACAGCTGCAAGGGACACAGGCACTTGAATAATTAGACACAAACCTGTGGCCTAAAAATACATATCCCAGGACCCAGGGTTAAAAACATTACCTTGCAATTCTCAAGTTCTTCTAATAACGTCAAATCCTGCATGCTTGTACTCATGATACTCTGTAATATCCAGAAAAATATATTATTATTAGATTGTATTTTTTCCCAGTAAATATTTCAATTATTACTTTTCTATCAATAATGTAAAATAATAACACACGTCTATCAATAATGAGTTAAAAAAATGTCTATACTCAAGTCAGGGAGTTGCTTTCTATTACCTAATAATACAAATGATTGTTTGATTCATTGGATTTTCTCAGATTCATGGTCACTTTTTTTCTGGACTTCAGATCCAGACTTTGGGACATATATATCAAAATGCCCATAATTGCACTGAACAGTAGGATTTTTAATATGTATCGTATGTAGTTGACACCTTGGCGGTCGGGATGCCGGCGCTCAGAATACTGGCGCTGGAATCCCAACAGAAGTTTGAATCCTGGCGCCAGGATCCCGACCACCTGCATCCCAATGGTAAGTGTTAGGGGGAGGGTTACGTTTAGAGTTAGGCACTAGGGGTAGGATTAGGGATAGGCTGTGGCAGAGCCGTAACTAGACTTTTTGGTGCCCCCCCATTTTTTAAATAGTGACATAAGATAGTGCACCCGAAAAAAAGGCCATGGCCTCATGGGGAAGGGCCAGGGAAGAGATAGGGGCAGCCAGGAGATGCTGGGGATAAAAGAAGAGGAAGCTACAAGTGAGAATAATAATAAACAGGAAAATTTACAGGCCCAAACAGCGCCCCCTACCCTACAGTGCCCTCTGCCATGGCACAGGTCTCACTACCCTAGTTACGACCCTGGGCTGTGGAGGGGGGGTTAGGATTAGGCTGCGGGAAAGGTGGGTCAGGGTTAAAGGGAGGGTTAGGGGTTACAGTTAGCCAACTTACCTTTGGTCGTAGTGATTCTGACTGTCGGGGTGCCGCTGTCTGCATTTTGATGTCCGGCATCCAGACTGTCGGTATTCCATACCCAACCCAAATGTAGAGTATATAATACTACCACTTATGAAGAAATATATATATGCATCTCTCTAGCCAGACCGTCCTTCTCTGTATTTTTGGGTTTGACAGCCATCAACATCATCAGTATGCACTTATTAACATTTACTTATATAACGCCAGCATACTCATCTGTGCTTCACGATTGGGACCTATACTAGCTGCAAAAGATCTGTATGAAATTCCATGGAATTCCCTGGACACTCCCTCAGTAAACACTGCCTTACTGTACATGGGATCTCCACATTACAGGCCAGTTACGCCTCTTCAAGTGGAGATATAACTGAATTGCGTACAGCTCTGTATCGCCTGTAGTTGCATAGAATTGGTTCCAAAGCCTATGCAGAGTGAAAACACGCTATATACTCTCCACAACGATTCATCTCTGCACTGGCCCTTCTACCTGTATTGCAATATGTAATTTTAAAATATATCTGACAGTAATATAACAAGTATACAGCATGCGCACACACAAACACACACATATTTCATATCAGTTCAACACACTTCTAATCTAAATACATAATTTGAACATAATAAAAATAGCTGCTTATTTGAATACAATTGCAGGACCTCATAATAGAAAATGTAAATGAGCAATGTAACAAGTATATGTATATTCACACACAGGCAACTCTTTAGTTAAAACACTGTAGCAATTTAAAGACTAAAGGAAGACAAAGGGTAGAGTCCACAGAAGGCTAATAAGAAACAATAGTGAATTAATGTAAAGTAGATTCGAGAGCATGAGCTGTTTTTAGGCCAAAAAAATGTAAAAGCACTTACCCTATGCAGCTCAGAACTGCAGGAAACTCAGACGTTATATAGTTGTAATAAGCAGAAAAGTAATATGAACGTGGCAAAAAAATACGATCAGTTTCCTGGTTGCCTGTCTGTTCTGTGACAGAGAATAGAAACTAAAAGAACAGACTCAGAGCACTACTTTCACTTTCTGTTATATCACGTGTCAGATATACTGTACTGTACCGTATATACACAGTCACTGATACAGTGCAGGGAATCTAACAGACAAGTATATGGAAATCCCTCAGCGCTGAGTATATAATGATCCTCACTCAGCTGCTGCTATAGGAGACTACAAACTCCTCTACAACAACAAAACGCTGGAAACAGTTACAATTATTTCATCAAAAAAAGTTGACATATATTAAAGTAATCTGACAAATGCTAACAACGAATAAGTATAAAACAAAAAAAATCAAAAGGTACAAAAAGTGAAGGTATGTCAGATTATTTTAATATGTGACTATTATATTGATAAATAATATAATTGCATCCAGAGATCTCATGAGTATTGATGTTGACCCCTAAGAGCTGTTATATTGATTTAGGGCCCTATTCATCTTTGGGGGCCGTATGGCCCCCTTTGATTAAGTATCCACCTCGCAGCGGGGGATATTTAACACCGGAGCAATTCATCAATGCTCCAGTTCAGGAACTGCTGCTCTGAAAAGCAGCTGTCCCCGAGATTAGTAGCGCAGCTACAGAAGGAGCCGTGTTACTTACCTTCTCCCTGTCGCCGCTTCTACCTGAGGTCACACATGCACAGAGCCACCAGAGGGGGCAGTGAGGAGGCAGCAGATGGATCCACTCAGATCCCTCTTCGCATACCTGGAACTCCTTCCCATAGGAAGGAGTGGGGCTACAAGAACAAGCGCCAAACTTTGAAAACTTTCAGTTTTCAGAGTTTGCTGAATATCATGTGGTCCTATTTGGACTCCTGATGATGAAAGGCCCGACAACCTAAATATACTGAAACTAGTGTCTCTGCATGGTTAACCGGCCATTTATTATATGGTGAATAGGCCCCTTTGACAGCACAGAATTGGCTTATTCTGTAATTGCTTCCATCACCTTATATGACACCTCTGGAAGACTTCATTGGACCTTCATTTATGAAATACATTGTGGAACTTATTCAGAGTTGGACACAAATGGCATCTTTGCACAACCTGGGAATAAAAAGAGCATGTTACTGTACCTATACAGAGTTGTCCACAAACCAAATTACAGTACATCGAACACTGCATAGGAAGCAAATGCACCTTCCTCCTCATGCAAGTACAGGAGCAGATTTGCCAGGAACAGGGGTGGCGTCACTATGAGCACGGAAGCTGCTCAATAGCACAGTACACAATTCATACACATTACAATAAATGGTAGGAAAGTGTAGATAAAAAGAGCCCAAACACTTGCAGTCTATTCAATGCAACTCAAACAAGACGTAAATATATCAATTTGACTTCTTTATAGTTAACACTTCTAAACATATGAGTAGCCTTCTTCTTCCCCAACTGAGGATACATGCTTTATTTTTTTTTTAAAACGAGTTTTCAATATGCTGTAATCAAGCAATTATATGGCAGCTGCAGCAGCTGTACTACATTTTCCGTAACTGGTTATCCTGCCTTCTGCGTCAAATGGTGTGGTGTATTGAATAAATCCTCGTTAAATCTGATTATTCTGGTGGTGGAAGACGTTGGTGTGGCATTACAGAAAGTGAGGGCAGATATTAAGAATTTTGAATGTGATTTCTTAACCACTTTAAAGGCTGACAAGTCTGATAATTGGTTGGACCGATTACAAGTACAGATTGACAAATATCGTACAGACTTGATATCCTTTAAAAGGAAAAATCTGGAAACTGTGGAGGCAGATTACCAGAGACACACAGTATATAAGTGGTTATCGGGGGAGAACAACTCTTCTAGAAGTAACAGAGGATCCAATTTTAGATCTGTCTCTAGCGGATTCAGACTGGGGAAATATACATCGTACTCCTCTTCCGAGTCAGAAACCACTGAGAGCCTTCCACCATCTGGGTCTCCTTTTTTTGGTCCTGGCATGAGATCAACCACAAGGGGTGCTATAGGAGACATAAGAGACCTCACCCGAAGAGGGGGAAAAAACAGAGGCAGACCAAGGGGGAGAAGGGCAGTAAGGAGTTGATCTTTAATTTGTCTGATAGACAATTGTCCATGGCAGAGACATCTCTTCTCTCTAAAGGTTTGTCTTTTATCCCTAGATGTAATTTTGACCCATTTCAGTGGTCTATTGATCACTTTAAAATGGGTCGGAAATTACGATTGAGAGAGTATTTTGATAATAGGGATGTGGTGGGTCGTGATCTAGAAGTTTGGCCTTTTAAAAAAGTGAGTACTTTTGACCCTCAGTCGTCTAACCCCAGTTTGAAAACGTTCCTAAGTTTGGTTGACTCAGATTGTAGACAGGCACATTGTGATGGAAGGTTTTTTGATAATATCAGTCAGGATGAACGACTGGCATTGAAGTCTTTGAAAGATGATACCTCAATTGTCATAAGAAATGCAGACAAAGGGTGGAGCTGTGGTTCTCCAGAACTTTACAGATTATGATAAAGAAATCAGAACTCAATTATCTGATAGTAGAACCTATTGCAAGCTTGAGTTCAACCCAATGTCGAGAATTAAGAAGGAAGTAGATGCTTTGATAGATCTGGCACTACTAAATACATGGATTGATAATGAAGTAGCCTCATTTCTTAGAGTTGAATTTCCTATTTGCCCCATTATCTATACACTTCCAAAAGTGCACGTCTATGATAGACCCACCCGGTAGGCCGATTATTTCGGCGAGGGGGTCTATATTGCAGCCGATTGCACAATTTGTTGATTATTACTTGCAGCCATTTGTTAAAATGACTGATGCCTATATAAGAGACACAGGACATTTTTTGTCAGATCTTAGAACTTTGATTGATCTACCTACTGATTATGTACTGGGTACGCTTGATATGTGCTTGTTGTACACAGTGATTCCACATGAGAATGGGATTGAGGCCGTAAGGGAAGCTCTACTTTTGGATCCATATAATGGTCCACCAATTGAGTTTATTCTGTCACTACTCAGAAATGTGTTAGAATCTAACCATTTTATGTATCAGGGGGAATACTATTTGCAAACAGCGGGAACCGCTATGAGTTCAAACTTAGTGCCCGCGTATGCGAATATCTTTATGGATAGGTATGAGCACAAACATATTCTAAATAATTTTGGTGAACAACTAATTTACTACAAACGGTTCATAGATGACATATTTGTCCTATAGAGAGGTAACACCAAGTCCTTTGTAGAAATGGTACAATTTTTGAATATGCTTGACAGCCCAATCCGGTTTACATACATGTGTGACGACACGGAAATTCATTTTTTGGATGTAACTGTTTTTAACGGTCTGAATGGCCTAGAGTACACGCTCTATACAAAGGACACTGACAGAAATACTCTCTTGTGGGCCACAAGCCATCACCCAGTAATTAATTTAAAGGATGTTTTGTTACGTTCAGATATGTGTCCTAAAAACAAGGGTGAAACCAGTTGGTTACATAAACATAATGGCTGTTTCAAGTGCCTGAATTGTACTACTTGTAGAGCACTGAGTACAGGACAATTCTTCTGTCACCCGCATAATGGGAGCAAAATCTTTCTATGGCACCATCTAACGTGTTTATTGGACCATGTGGTATATTATTTGGTGTGTCCATGTGGATTATTGTACGTGGGGAAGACAATGCGGACATTTTGGGAATGAATGTCGCAACATCTATCATCTACCAGGTTGGCATATGCCTCAGGAAATTCTGATAAACCGGTGGCTCAGCGTTACTTGAAGGAGAAACCTCAAGTTTCAACATTACGATATATGATTATCAACTGGGTGGCACCGTTACCAAGAGGTGGAGATAGGGGTCTGATGCTCCTAAAAGAGAAGCTAGATGGATCCATCGATTGGGCACACTGGCGCCTAGAGGCCTGAATGAGGTAAATCCTCTGAATATTTTTCTATGACTTTCCTTATAAAGTGTTTATAAGGGTCAATGATTGGTGTAGTAATCCTCTTAATGACCATGGGACAATATGACACCTTTGATGATGCTTTAATTTTTTTGGGACCTGTTGACCCATATATACAATTGATATTTTATATAATGGATATTTTATATTTATGTTAAATGTGGTTTGTCCAGTGTGTTATTTAACACACTTGTTGGTGATATTGTTTTTTCCGTGTTGCCATGGTTACCCATTCTTGAGATTCTGATAGGCTTCCCTTTATTATGGTTGTGATGCTAATGGCCCCTGACTTAAAGATAGTGATTTTGCTGTTTTGACTGCTGTGAGAGATCCCTATTATGTTCTCTCTTTGAGTTAGCGATTTAGACAGTGCTTAAGTTAAGTATCAATATTTAATGTGTTAGCTTGGTTGTGCACTGAGGGGGACTTCCGGTCTAGCGCAAGGGATGCGTTGCACTGTGTGAAATGCAAGCATGTATTACCATGCCAATGAGTGATGCTGGTTTGCCAATGTATTTCCGGTTTCCGCGTCTGGTGACTTCCGGTCTGAGTGCCGTGGGAACACGTGTGGGATTGTATAATGGCGTTGCTCCGACTATGGATGCACATAAGTATGAGGTCATTTTATATCCATGAGTTAGATCAGTAATTGAGCAGTGTATTTGGCGCGAATGGCGCCGTTTCGTGGGGGCTTGTCAGATCTTTGGCATGGGTATATATGGCGACATGGTGGTGGTGGTTAGCTATCGTTCTCTCTGTTCTTGGAGCCTGGTGGTCTTGAGAAAGGTCCAGTTGCGGGACTGAAACGTTGACTTGTACCATGGAATAAATATTTAAGAAGAAAAAACTTTTTGTCCTTTTGAAATATAAGCCTGGGAGTGCTCCTTTCTATGGACTATATTAGTGGCAATGTATAAAAGTACCCTTTTGGATTGCCAGTGGGATTTCTTTGCACCCCAGCATTTTTGAACTATAGTGGAGTGTTTCTATTATATACACAATATATATATATATATATATATATATATATATATACACACATACATACACATACATACATACATACATACATATACAAATAGTTTGACTTCTCTGCAGCCTGTGGGATCAGCATTGCAAGACTGTGCAGTCACTGCTGAAGGATTAAAATAAGATGAGGGCTGCATAAGTACAAAGCAATATAAGTGGCCTAATTTTTTGTAATTGGTTAGAGGTTAGGAACCTGTTGCTAGGTAGATTAATTGGTTTGTTGGTATTGATTGGTCATAGGATTTGGCCTATGAGTAGGTTTTGGGGCGTATACCTTTGAAGGGGCTATTTAAGGAGAGATTTGAATATTGTACAGCCTCTTTTCAGTTTGGAAGTCAGGCTGAGTAGAAACTGTGTCAGATTTCTATTACCTCAGAATTCGTCTTTCTATACATCTATATACTTATTCTATCCTTTTATTAGAATTCCTGTTATTTCAGTGTATTGCTTGCAAATCTTTTTTCCTTTGTTCCTTAATTGGTGCTCAATCCTCCCTTTTCACGATAAACTGTTCTCCCCCATTTCCTGTCCCATCCCTGCTGCCCAGCAGTCCCTCTCCTATACAACTATGAACACCCCCTACCGCCCCTCCACCTACCATTTTACATCATATTGTTTTCCCTTTTGTGTAAAACCAGATTTGTATTACAATGCCCCAGCCCAGAAGGTCTGCAGCCCCCCCCCAGCGTTTGGCTGAGGCAGCCTGCCTGCTGGCGTCCGCCGGTTACCGCTGCCCCAGTGTGAGTGAGGTCGGGCAGAGGTGCTGCTTTCACCCCAGCCTTGCCCCACCCTCTCGCGTCCCTTGGCCCTCGTTCCCCTTCAGACAGGGAGTGGGACAGAGGCGCCGCTTCCCCCCCTTCAGTTGCCTGCGTCCCCTGGCTCCCGGCACACACTTACCCCCGCGGAGCGAGAAGGAGGCACCTCTTCCCGGCCCTCTGTTTCACCGCCCGCTCCCTACACAGCCACAACTCCCTGGGACAGTTGCGGCCGCAGGGGACTCTGTCCTCAGCAATGCGAGCGCTGGGGACTGGGCATCCCGGCCGCGTCATTAGTGGCCATCATTAGAGCACGACTCCCCCCTCAAATCAGGCAGTACACAACAGCCCCCCCCCCCAAGTAGGGCAGCTGCTTTCATGATACAGCCTGCAGCCGCTATGTTAGATATGGGAGGAGTGCCTCAGTTCCCCCAACAAGCTTCACGAGCCATTTTAGGTATGAAAGCAGCGCCACCTGCTGTCCATATAGGAGTGATGCATATTGTGAGTTCACAGCTTCACTTAATATGCCAGCCCAGGGCCGGTTCTAGACATTCTAGAGCTCAGGGCGAAAGTTTCCTTTGGCGCCCCGAGCTTGGGGGCGTGGCTTAATTGGGGGCGTGGTCACTGGTTAAAACAAAAAAGTACAAACAAAAAAGGGGTGCCAGTAGCCTTACTCACAGCTGCACATGGCTGAGCATTGAATACCCTAAGCCTCTGTAGGGAAAAGCAAACTAAATAATGGATATGTAAAAACTTAGGTGAAGGTAAGGCATGGAGCTAACAAAATGTGGTGCAAAAATCTGACCCTACACAGAGCTATACACAAATTTGACACATGTTCCTTGTCACACACAGGGCCTGATTCAGACCCGGTCGCAAGCGCTGTGCGCTCGCAACCAGGTAGATGGTAGGCCAGTGCGCATGTGCACGATGGAGCCGGCTCCGTCGTGCGCATGCGCGAGACCCGGATAGCAACGGGCACTCCGGGTCTCATACCAAAGGGGGCGTGCTGTCGATGTTGAGTGACAGCACGCCCCCTTTGGTGGGCGGGCCGGGGGCATGGTTGCCCAGACGGAGGCGTTCTGGGAACGCCCCATGGGAACGCCTACCGTCTGGGACCGGCCCCACTGACATCACAAGTGATGTCAGTGGGAGACCTTTCGGCTCTGTCAGAGCCGAAAGCTCTCTGGGGCTTGCGGCAACGAGACCCTACCACAAGGGTCTCATCGCAAGCCCGATGGTCGCGATGGTCTTGACCATCGTGACCATCATCATGGCCGCTCGCTATAGCTGTGGGTGGTCACCCACAGCAATGCGAGCGGCCAGGAGGCCGTTCTGAAAAAAAAAATGCCTGGCCCTGATTCAGAGCGAGCGCTCTGTCAGAGCGTCCGGCTCTGAATCAGGCCCACAGTCCCAAGTTCCTCTTATTTAGAAGGAACCCAGTCCGACTACAATATATTGTAACGCACACTGTCCCATTCAATGCTGCATACCAGGCTGTAATCGAAGACTTAGGAGTCAATCCAATTACTTACGATGTACTTGCGCATGCAAGTCATCTTGACAACGGGCCCGCCTGACAGCAGCACGGATTCGCTTACAAGTGCTCGCAGCACCATAGGGCTCCAAGCTAATTTAGGCGAATTCGGAGCGGGCTGAGAAGGGTTTTTAACGTTGTTGCAATGGCAACTCGCACCCTCCACATGTAATTTGATTGACGCCTTGTGTATCAGTGTACCTAGATGCAGAGACCTGTCTTAAAATATACAGAATAGGAAAAGCATTGTACATTATGCCTTGTTCAATACTAAACATTCATGAAAAGTTTCGAAACGTATATCCATGACATATTTTTACAATGTAGTAAACCTAGCAACTGTACGTTGATAGGTCATTTAGAAAAGCATTGTGCATTGCCTGAATACTACAGAGCCTTGTACATTATACCATACTGCAGAGTGCCACTGCTATACAGAGCTGACCAAATGTATACTAGGGGTGAGCGGGTTCGGATTTCTGAAATCCGAACCCCCCCGAGCCCCCCCGATCCGAGTCCGATCCGAATCAGGCTCGACTTTTCCCGCCTGACTCGGATCTGAAATCGAGGCAAAACGTCATCATCCCGCCTTCCGAGTCTCGCGGGCTTTGGATCCTATATAAGGTACCCACGTCGGCGCCATTTTCTCACTCGGCTGTGGACAGTGAAGAGGGAGGGTGGGAGTTAGGGCTGTGTAGTGTAGTGTAGTGTAGTGCTGCTGTTGTCCACTACTTCAAAGTCCATAGGGGCTGGCTGTGTTGTGCTGTGCTGCTGTTGTTAATAGGGGCTGTGTCCACTACTTCAAAGTCCATAGGGGCTGGCTGGACTGTGTTGTGCAGTCAGTTCTCCATAGGGGCTGTGTCCACTCCAAAGTCCTGTGCAGTGTCCCAGTCCTAAAGAGGTGCTGTAGTGTTGTCCAGGGGGTGCTCTGTCCATCAGGGGTGCTCCCCCCAAGTGCTAAAAAAATAATATATTTTCTGTGTTTGTGAATTGTGTGCGCAGTAGCCGCACGTGCATCAACAAAGTAGTGCCAAGCGTGCGCCTGTGTCATAAGTAAAGGGCCGGCTGGCTTGACCGTTAAGGGTGCTGTAACCCCCGAAAGTACACTCCAGTCCAAACCAAAAAAAAAATTATTTTCTGTGTTTGTGAATTGTGTGCGCAGTAGCCGCACGTGCATCAACAAAGTAGTGCCAAGCGTGCGCCTGTGTCATAAGTAAAGGGCCGGCTGGCTTGACCGTTAAGGGTGCTGTAACCCCCGAAAGTACACTCCAGTCCAAACCAAAAAAAAAATTATTTTCTGTGTTTGTGAATTGTGTGCGCAGTAGCCGCACGTGCATCAACAAAGTAGTGCCAAGCGTGCGCCTGTGTCATAAGTAAAGGGCCGGCTGGCTTGACCGTTAAGGGTGCTGTAACCCCCGAAAGTACACTCCAGTCCAAACCAAAAAAAAAATTATTTTCTGTGTTTGTGAATTGTGTGCGCAGTAGCCGCACGTGCATCAACAAAGTAGTGCCAAGCGTGCGCCTGTGTCATAAGTAAAGGGCCGGCTGGCTTGACCGTTAAGGGTGCTGTAACCCCCGAAAGTACACTCCAGTCCAAACCAAAAAAAAAATTATTTTCTGTGTTTGTGAATTGTGTGCGCAGTAGCCGCACGTGCATCAACAAAGTAGTGCCAAGCGTGCGCCTGTGTCATAAGTAAAGGGCCGGCTGGCTTGACCGTTAAGGGTGCTGTAACCCCCGAAAGTACACTCCAGTCCAAACCAAAAAAAAAATTATTTTCTGTGTTTGTGAATTGTGTGCGCAGTAGCCGCACGTGCATCAACAAAGTAGTGCCAAGCGTGCGCCTGTGTCATAAGTAAAGGGCCGGCTGGCTTGACCGTTAAGGGTGCTGTAACCCCCGAAAGTACACTCCAGTCCAAACCAAAAAAAAAATTATTTTCTGTGTTTGTGAATTGTGTGCGCAGTAGCCGCACGTGCATCAACAAAGTAGTGCCAAGCGTGCGCCTGTGTCATAAGTAAAGGGCCGGCTGGCTTGACCGTTAAGGGTGCTGTAACCCCCGAAAGTACACTCCAGTCCAAACCAAAAAAAAAATTATTTTCTGTGTTTGTGAATTGTGTGCGCAGTAGCCGCACGTGCATCAACAAAGTAGTGCCAAGCGTGCGCCTGTGTCATAAGTAAAGGGCCGGCTGGCTTGACCGTTAAGGGTGCTGTAACCCCCGAAAGTACACTCCAGTCCAAACCAAAAAAAAAATTATTTTCTGTGTTTGTGAATTGTGTGCGCAGTAGCCGCACGTGCATCAACAAAGTAGTGCCAAGCGTGCGCCTGTGTCATAAGTAAAGGGCCGGCTGGCTTGACCGTTAAGGGTGCTGTAACCCCCGAAAGTACACTCCAGTCCAAACCAAAAAAAAAATTATTTTCTGTGTTTGTGAATTGTGTGCGCAGTAGCCGCACGTGCATCAACAAAGTAGTGCCAAGCGTGCGCCTGTGTCATAAGTAAAGGGCCGGCTGGCTTGACCGTTAAGGGTGCTGTAACCCCCGAAAGTACACTCCAGTCCAAACCAAAAAAAAAATTATTTTCTGTGTTTGTGAATTGTGTGCGCAGTAGCCGCACGTGCATCAACAAAGTAGTGCCAAGCGTGCGCCTGTGTCATAAGTAAAGGGCCGGCTGGCTTGACCGTTAAAGGGTGCTGTAACCCCCAAAGTACACTCCAGTCCAAAAAAATATATATTTTCTGTGTTTGTGACTTGTGTGCACTGTGGCTGCATGTGCATCAACAAAGGAGCAGCGCCAAGCGTGCGCCTGTGTCCCATAAGTAAAGAGCCGGCTGGCTCATTTCTTAAAGGGTGGTGTAACCCACAAAGTGCACTACTCTCCAGCAAAAATAAAAAAATATTTTCTGTGTTTGTGTGCGCTTTAGCCGCACGTATATATATCAATATAACATAAATGGAGGACCCAACTTTCTCTGATAAAAATAAAATAGGGAAAGATCAAGAACCTCTTCCTACTAGTGCTGTTGCTGCTGCTGGGAGTTGTTCATCATCCCAGAGAGGAAGTAGGAACATCACTACTTTTACTAAACAATTGACCCTCCAACAGTCCCTAGCGATGAGGATGAAGTACGACAGCAGTCATCCTGAAGCAAAACGTATAACAGAGGCCTTGACTGCTATGTTGGTGTTAGACGTGCGTCCGGTATCCGACATTAGTGCAGTGGGATTTAGACAATTGATGGAGGTAGTGTGTCCTCGGTTCCAAATCCCGTCTAGATTCCACCTGCATCCTCAAAGCAGCAGCGACAAGCGTGCGTCTGTCTGTTAAAGGGTGGTGACACCCTCAAAGTGTGCTACACAAACAATTAAAATATTGTTCTTTTTTTTTCTGTCTTTGTGAATTGTGTGGGCTGTAGCCGCACCTGCATCCTTAAAGCAGCAGCGACAAGCGTGCGTCTGTCTGTTAAAGGGTGGTGACACCCTCAAAGTGTGCTACACAAACAATTAAAATATTGTTCTTTTTTTTTCTGTCTTTGTGAATTGTGTGGGCTGTAGCCGCACCTGCATCCTTAAAGCAGCAGCGACAAGCGTGCGTCTGTCTGTTAAAGGGTGGTGACACCCTCAAAGTGTGCTACACAAACAATTAAAATCTTGTTCTTTTTTTTTTGGTCTTTGTGAAATGTGTGGGCTGTAGCCGCACCTGCATCCTTAAAGCAGCAGCGACAAGCGTGCGTCTGTCTGTTAAAGGGTGGTGACACCCTCAAAGTGTGCTACACAAACAATTAAAATATTGTTCTTTTTTTTTCTGTCTTTGTGAATTGTGTGGGCTGTAGCCGCACCTGCATCCTTAAAGCAGCAGCGACAAGCGTGCGTCTGTCTGTTAAAGGGTGGTGACACCCTCAAAGTGTGCTACACTAACAATTAAAATATTGTTCTTTTTTTTTTGGTCTTTGTGAAATGTGTGGGCTGTAGCCGCACCTGCATCCTTAAAGCAGCAGCGACAAGCGTGCGTCTGTCTGTTAAAGGGTGGTGTAACTCTCAAAGTGCTCCAAAAAATAAAAAACTATTTTTTTAATGTGTTTGTGACTTGTGTGCGATGTAGCCGCACCTGCATCCTTAAAGCAGCAGCAACAAGCGTGCGTCTGTCTGTTAAAGGGTGGTGACACCCTCAAAGTGTGCTACACAAACAATAAAAATATTCTTCTTTTTTCTGTCTATGTGAATTGTGTGGGCTGTAGCCGCACCTGCATCCTTAAAGCAGCAGCGACAAGCGTGCGTCTGTCTGTTAAAGGGTGGTGACACCTCAAAGTGTTCTACACAAACAATTAAAATATTCTTCTTCTTTTTTCTGTCTTTGTGAATTGTGTGGGCTGTAGCCGCACTTGCATCCTCAAAGCAGCAGCGACAAGCGTGCGTCTGTCTGTTAAAGGGTGGTGTAACCCTCAAAGTGTGCTCCACAAACAATAAAAATATTCTTTTTTTTTTCGGTCTTTGTGAATTGTGTGGGCTGTAGCCGCACTTGAATCCTCAAAGCAGCAGCGACAAGCGTGCGTCTGTCTGTTAAAGGATTACATCGGTGACAGCATCCAAGTAGGCATGTCAGACAGTCCGTACCTGTACTGGCAGGAAAAAGAAGCAATTTGGAGGTCCCTGTACAAACTGGCTCTATTTTACCTGAGTTGCCCCCCCTCCAGTGTGTACTCCGAAAGAGTGTTTAGTGCAGCCGGGAACCTTGTCAGCGAAAGGCGTAGGAGGTTGCTTCCACAAAATGTGGAGAAGATGATGTTCATAAAATGAATTATCAACTCTTCCAGGGAGACCAGCCTCCAGAACGTACAGAGGGACCTGTGGTTCCAGCAGGGACGAATTAATACTCTGTGAGGATGAGGATGTACACACTGAAGAGGGTGAGGAATCGGTGGATGAGGAGGATGAGGATGACATCTTGCCTCCGTAGAGCCAGTTTGTGCAGGGACAGATAAATTGCCAGCTTGTTTTGTGGGGGCCCAAACGAACCAATCATTTCAGCCACAGTTGTGTGGCAGACCCTGGCGCTGAAATGATTGGTTTGTTAAAGTGTGCATGTCCTGTTTATACAACATAAGGGTGGGTGGGAGGGCCCAAGGACAATTCCATCTTGCACCTCTTTTTTTTCTTTGCATTATGTACAGTTTGGGGCCTAGTTTTTCAATGCCATCCTGTCTGCCACTGCAGTTTCACGCCTAGATGGGTCACGTGTTTGTGCCGCCCACTTGTGTCGCTTAGCATAGTCATCCAGCTACCTCGGTGCAACCTTTTGGACATAAAAACACTATTGTGAGGTGTGAGGTATTCAGAATAGACTGGAAATGAGTGGAAATTAAGGTTATTGAGGTTAATAATAGCATAGGAGCAGAAAAACCTACAAATTCTGTGATTTTAGCTGTTTTTATGCTTTTTTTCAAAAAAATACAGATCCAAAACACAAAACCCAGAACCCAAAACACGCAAGGGTGGTTTTGGCAAAACCAATCCAGATCCAAAACACGAAGAAAGATCCAGATCCAAAACCAAAACACAAAACACGAAAAGTGGCCGGTGCACACCCCTAATGTATACATGTATCCTCTCTCCTGAACCTTAGTGACAGCACTTCTGCTAAAGGGCAGCTATAGACTGTCTGTGTGGATTTAAGTTGAAGCAATTATTAATTATTATTAATCATTAGGAAAAATAACGCACACAGGGAGTCTCTCACAAGAGTCAAACAGGGCCACAAGCTGCAGCACTGACACGTGTGGAGGCAGCGGCTGTCACAACTTTTCATCCATTTCATAACCCTATTGAATAGAGAGCAGGGACCGGAGCTGATGAGTAAGTGGTGCGAGGACGTGTAGCACCACACCCACTGCCGAGCTGCTGCTGCTCCAAGGCATTGTGTTCTGGGTCTCAGAGTCCTCTCCCCTGCGCTCACAGTCCCAGTGATGTCGTTGTAGCCGCTAGCCTGTGTCCACATCTGGCATTTTGGGACTCCCAGGATGCCAAGCGTGGCCACGACAACGCGGGGTGTGAAGCATTCTGGGGCAGTGGGAGGGAATGAGTGTCCATAACAGTGGCACCATGGTGGTCACAGATGGGGGTGCTGCAGCGGGCACGCCGTCTAATTAGACGGCGCTGGTGGGACACTGCGACTGTGCCCTCAGGCAGAAGCGCCCCGGGCAATTGCCCTGCTTGCCCGCCCCTAGAACCACCACTGGCCCAGCCCCCTGCATTAGATGCACATAGGGCCCCTCCAGCCAGCACGTTTTACCCTAGTGTGCCTGGTTTGCAAGTTTTCCCAGCCACTAGTACACACAATCAATATTTGCACATGCCGGTGTACACACAGTCCGCCCCATATGTCCCTGCTGTGATCTCCTCCCCTGCTGTGGTTCAGTCCACATGGTCCTCAAACGTACAGCAGAATATCGTGCCCTCCTCCAATCCTTTGCCGTTCTTGGCACCATATCAATTCAATACCCCGCTGACACCAGTTTTTAGCTAGTCACCATTTTGGCAACCAGCTTTAAACCCTGCACAACAATCGCCAAGCTCATACAATTACTCCTGGCAACCTGGATATGCAACGCCAGGTCCTTGGTTACCAAGGTATTCCCATGCGCTCCCTGTCATAGGGAGTAACCCTTTCCTTCCAGCTGCTCCTGCCCACCCCACAGCCCTGGTTTCCCCCGCGCCCCCCATACCTCCAATTCCCAAAGTAGTAGGCAGTGTAGAACCTCCCCCCATTCCCCCTGCTCCAGCCAGAGAACTGGTTATTCCCAGCCAGTTAACAATTTCTGTTTCCGGTTCTGAAGCCGTAGCTAGCACATCAACGGTGCAGGTGGTGCCGGGGGACACAGTTTGCAGTAAGAGAAAGATGGCGGGTGAACAGGTGGCGTTAACCTGAGATTAATCTAGTTCGGTAGCAGCAACCAATGCGGATGCTTTGGAGATTCCAGGGCCATATGGATTTAGTGAGCATGGTGTTTCTCATATGTCATCTGTCAGTTCAACATCCGAATCTTCAACTAGCAGCGAATCTTCGGGTTCCCCTAAGCGCCCGCGAGAATTGGCTAAATTAATTGCGCACAGGTTGGCTAAAAAAGATGCAAAGTGGAAAGACACATGTTCAGCAGAAGCTCCCTCTGAGCCGGCGCTTTTCTCAGAAATGGTGCATTGCGCAAACACAGCAGTCACTAGGGGGTTAAGGAAAAGAATGAAGGAAAAGATAAAGAAGGGGAAGTACGTAGATGTGTTACGTTGACTGAGGAAATGAGGCAGGATGTTGAAAAGGCTAAAAATGCAGGAGGCATGGGAGAAATCGCTTTCCGTAGTTTCCACCACTGGCTGAGGAGTTTCTTAGTTTTTTCAACATCTTATTTAAATACAAGGCCCAATGAACATCCCAACATTTTAAAACACATATTTTTAGTCCACGAGATGTTCATGAAATCAAGGGGTTACACACTGTATGGAGGGAATACGATGAAAAGTTTAGTTGAAAGCAAGACGGAAACCCAACCATGCCTTTAGGTTTTAAGGATGTGGAAGTTTGGTTGGAGGTCACACAACAGAGCAAGAATGTGCTTGAGGGCCAGGATAAAAAACACACCCCTATCTCCAAGGCAGTCACTGGGTACAGGAAGAAGGGTAATTGCTTCACGTATAATGACACAGGGGCACGAGTGTCGTTTTCGACACTCCTGTACAATTTGTGGAGCAGGCATCCAGCCAAAGAGTGTAAGTTGCCAGCAGGGGGGAGTCAGCCCGATCGGGGTACAGGTAGCAGAAGTACTAAATAAGGCTTCATCCCCAGTAGTTCTGTCCAAATTGAATAAATGGCTGGCAAGATACCCCAGGAGAGAGGATGCTCAATTTTGGGGGGATGGGTTTAGTTCAGGTTTCTGTTTTCCCATTATTGAATCGGTTCAGGTTGTGGCGTGCAGGAATTTAAGGTCAGCCAGAGAATTACCTCATGTGGTGAGACAAAAGGTGGAGGCGGAAATTAATTTGGGCAGCATGTGTGGTCCTTTTTCATTTGAGCCCATGCTCGGCTTGTGCATTTCTCCGTTAGGGTTGGTGCCCAAGAAAGTTCCGGGGAAGTTCCGCTTAATCCAGTATTTGTCTTACCCTCATGGGGCCTCTGTTAATGACACGATTCCTGAGGAGTTTTGTAACGTTTGGTACCAGTTGTTTGAGGAGGCCCTCGACTTGATATAGGGTTTTTGCTCTGGGGCATTGATGGCGAAATTGGACATTGAGTCCGCTTTTCGTCTCTTACCGCTTCATCCCAATTCCCTGAGGTTCATGGGTTTCAAGTTAGACGGGCTCTTTTACTTAGAACATACAGTATGGGTAAACATTTATCTATCTCTTGCTCTTATTTTGAGAAATTCTGTATGTTTCTGCATTGGTGTATCCAGGCAGGCACCGGCCATAGTAGAATTGCACATTATGTAGACGATTTTCTCTTTATAGGCCCAAGAGACAGTAGCGTTTGTCAAGATCTTTTGTTTTCGGCACGTGCATTGTTTAAAGTTATGGGGGTCCCAAATGCACATGACAAGACGGAAGGCGCTACATGTTGGCTTTCTTACCTGGGTATTGAGGTGGACACAGGATTAGGTTGTTGTCGCATTCCTGCTGGCAAAGTCCAAAAGCTTTTGGCCCAAATAAAGGAGTGCTTGAGCAAGGATAGGGTGAAGCTGCGTCAGGTTCAGTCACTCCTTGGCTCCTTCAATTTTGCTTGTAGAGTAATTCCTATGGGGAAAGTTTTTTGCCGGAAGCTAGAGAGGGCAACTGCAGGGGTTGTCAAGACTATCAAAGGAAATAAAGGATGATTTAACGGTGTGGTCTTCATTTTTGATTAATTTCAATTTGGAATTGATCTGGCCTTCCAGGCCAGTGACAAATTCGTTCATTCATTCAGTTGTTTACTGATGCGGCTGGCTCTTACGGTTTCAGGGCTTTTTTCCAAGTGGAATGGTGTGCTGCTCCCTGGACCCCATCTTGGGTTTCATGCAGTTTTACGGCCAACTTGCTTTTGTTGGAGTTGTTTCCAATAATTGTGGCGGTCAAACTGTGGGCCAAAAAAATTGTCGAATCAGAGCATTGTCTTTCGGTGCGACAATTTGGGAGTTGTTCACGCGGTTAACAACCAATATTCCTATTCACCACATGCCCTTCGTCTTTTAAGGCACCTTGTTTTGAAGTGTTTACAGTTTCATATTAATTTTATAGCAAAGCATGTGTCAGGGGTTGATAACGAGATAGCAGACGCTTTGTCTCGGTTCAACTATGATAAGTTTAACTTTTTGGTGCCGGAAGCGGAACCCTACAGATTAATGTGTCCTCCTTATGTCTGGCAGATTATATATATCGATCAGGCATAGTCGAATTGGCATGGAAATTCTTGGCGCCAGCTACATTGTGAGCCTATTCATCAGCTTGGCACAAGTGGGAAGCATATCATATTAGGTATCAGCAGGAGGGTAAGTCAGATGAGGAATGTTTGCTGGCATTCGTTTGGGGGCACTATAGTTGGGGAAGGTCCAAATCTTCCATGGCTTCTGCTTTAGCCAGGATTTCCTTCTTTGCTAAAATTAATCAAGTTCATGATCCCACTCGGTCATTTGTCCTGTCCAAGGCACTGAAGGAATGGGCTAAAGATAAGCCGCCCCCGGCTGATTCCCACAGGCGCATTGATTTGGGTTTGTCGCAAGACCTGCTTGTAGTCCTGAAATCGGTGGCAGATTCAGAATATGAGGCAGTACTATTTCAATTTGCTTTTTCCTTTGCTTTCTTCGGGGCCTTTAGAATTAGTGAGTTAGTGGCTTCAAATAAGCGATCAGAGGATACAGGTTTATTATTTAAAAATGTTGTGTTGAAGGGAGAGGCAGTCCTTTGTAAGATTCCTCGTTCAAAAACGGATCAAATGGGCAGGGGTCGGAGGTTGTCTTTAAAAAGTAGTGTATTGGCTAAGATTTGCCCTTTGCGCTTAGCTAGGCATTACTTGCTGTTGCAGCCAGCAGGAGGTGGGCAGTTTTTATTGCATACGGATTCCCTACCCCTTACTAAATTTCAATTTGCAGCAGTTTTCAAGTGCTGTCTAGTTAAGTTGGGACTGAAGAGTGAGGACTATGGCACCCACTCTTTTCACATTGGAGCGGCTACTTGCGCAGCGGCCAGCGGTTTGCCAGCTACAGCCATACAGGAGATGGGCCGTTGGAAGTCTTCAGCTTTTAAGTCTTATGTACGTTGTGATAAGGTTTGATGTTGCGCTTATTGCACTAACCCAAAAACGTTGCTTACCCGTCAGTTTTTGAATGGCTAGCATTCAAAAACTGGGTGTGTGAAGGGATTTTTAATTTTCCTCCGAGGGGGCCTAAATTACGAATGGCTGAATATCAAGGTCCATGCGAGGTTTTTAAGTTTTCTCCTTCGCTTGGGTTCTTGTTTGTCACTAACACAGTTCTTGGTTAATCGTTCAGCTATTTGGCTTTACTGGGTGAAAATACTGACTTTTAGGGGTCCTTTCTTTTACAGCTTCCCATGCATCAACGGAGCAAGTGTGGATTGTGAGTCATTCCTACATATTTTGGGCTGAGCGTCATTCATTAGCTAGGAAGGCTTCTTTGATGTTGGGGGGATGAAGGGTTAGATGGATAGGAGTTTGAGGCCTAAGGTGGGTTGCTTTTTTGGAGTTAATTTTCAGGAAGGAACAACTATGGGGGAGGCCTGACTGGTTTGTAGTGCACCTTGGGGGCAATGATGTAGGGCAGGTGAAAGGAATCAACCTTATTTTAAAAGTGAAGGTTGAGTTGGTAGCGGTGGTCTCACGCTGACCTGAGGCTCATGTGGTATGGTCGGAGTTGATACCTAGGTTTGTTTAGAGAGGTTCCAGGGATCTGGTGGCCGTGGACAAATCTAAGAAAAAGATCAATGCGACTATTATCAGGTTTGTGGCTTCTTCTGGGGGTGTAGTAATTAGACACCCGTTGTTGACTTTACAGAGTCCACAATACTTTAGGTCAGATGGGGTGCACCTTTCTGAGTCCGGTTTAGGAGTGTTCCTGAAGGATATTTTTTCATTTCTTGATTGAGTAGGGGCTGGGTCTAGTTCGGGATAGGTGTTACTTGAGGGTGGCATGCTGCAGTTTTTAGAACCTAGCTGTGGCAGGACGGCGCTACTAGCCAGCGGCCACATGTGGCATAAGTGGTCATTGTGGGGCACTTACCCTTTTGAAAGACGGCGGGTATGTCTTACCCCTGCGGGAGGACTGGGGGCGTTTCCTTACAGAGCGTCCACATTGTGCTATAGTAAAGGGTGGTGAGTCCTGCACAGCGCAGGTTATACCGTTATAGAGGAGGGGGCATTTTAGTCGTCCCCCAATTTTTTAAGAGAGTCAATTGGCTGGAGCTGGTGTTTGGTAGCGTCCTTTGCCACCCTTATTGAATTAAAATTGATTAGAATAAATAAATAACGTTGATCTTTAAACTAATACTGTCTTGTATATAAACCATTAAGCTAGCTTAATGCTAATAATAATGACAAAGAGTTAATCGCAATAAATTAATGGATGACTTAATAAAATACCCTGTTTGTATCAGGTTTTAATCCTGGGTTTTAGAAACAAAAATGTTGTTTATTATTATTTAATTTTATTTTGCTCAAAAAATTAATAATTTTTGTTGATTTCAGGGTTGGTTTCTGGTGGGATGCTCTATCATCAATTATGCAGTCAAACCCCAGAAATTGCCGTTTTTGGGGGTTTGACTGCATTTCTCATATGCACAAAGCTTTCCGCAGCTTGCACCCGGTGGGCAATGCCATCTTCAGATGGCATTGTCCAGTAGAAGCCTACAGGCTTCTTATTACTGTGAGAGGGATCACTCCCAGCACCTCCTGTGGTGTGCGTGATATACAATGCATGCGCACAGGGACTTCTGGGTCATAAACTGAGAAGTCCTTTTGTTGCAAAGCTCTTATCAAGAGAGCTGTCCTTTGCCATTATACTCACAAATCTTCATGCATACCGGCGTTATTAACACCGGCATGCATTGCAAGAGTGGCAGGTTGCAACTCATGCAAAATGCGATGCTTGATGCATCCCTTTATCTTGTCACTATATATGACGCACACACGTAAATACACACACAGCATACTTGCAAACATACACATAGTATACACACACCCAATGCATACTTACACACATTAAGGGCTGAAGAAAGGAGCAGGCTGGCTGCTGGAGTCGGAGAACAGATGGCATGATGTGAGCGGAGTAGCTGTAGCTGGGCAGGCACAGCAGCTCCCTTGGCTATCTGTCTGGAGTCACAGAACGAATTTGAATGCGGAGAGAGGCATTTTCATTGAGCCTTCCTGGGTAGTAGCAGAGGGGTTCCAGTGACACCAGGACCATGTTCAGATGGAGATTCTACGCCTACATAGGGGGCAATCTCCAATGGTGCGGCCGATGATGCATCTCAATATGCAGATGGCGGATTAGTGCCTCAGCCAGTGGGCATCTCTTTACAAAAAACATTGGCTGTGGCATTAGCATAAAGACGCAGTCGTGCTGTGGCAAAAGATGCAGTTGCAGCTGGAATAGTGTGCACCTCTGAATCAGGCTCCAGTGTGGCTGTAGGAACATTCTTAATTGACTCTGAAGAGTGGAACAGATCCTTGCATGCTCCTCCACAACCGTTTGACACATTTTAATGAAAATGCTACAACCTTGATAGATGACTATAGAACACAGTATTTCAAAAGACCTTTGTTGTGATCACCTACACAAGCACAAATTATTGGGGTTAATGAGAAAGCGCTATAATGGCTTTCTTAAATGTAGTAAACTGGTTATATAGCAGTTAATACTGCAGTGTGAACCTAGTGATCGGTGGCAGCATATAGTGCATAAAAAAATAATCTAGAAAAAGAAAAAGTATATATTATAAATACATATAAAATGCACATAAAAAACACATGGCTTGAGACAGTAATCACTGTTTTATAGCTCTTTTGGGAGTGTATGATAAAGGCCCTCATTCAGTGCCGGACGCTCTGAGCAGAGCGCTCGCTCTGAATGAGGGCCGTCCTCCATAAAAATGGAGCGTCCTCCTGGACGCTCGTATAGCTGTGGGTCACCACCCACAGCCTATACGAGCGTGCAGGTTGATGGTCGCGATGGCCTTGAGCATCGCGACCATCGCCACTGCGAGCCGGAGCCTGCGGTTGAGTTTCTCAACCGCAAGCCCCGGAGTGATTTTGGCTCTATCAGAGCCAAAATCACTCCCACTGACATCACTTGTGATGTCAGTGGGCTGGCTTCTGACAGTAGGCGTTCCCTTGGGAGCGCCCCCGTCTGGGAGGCACGCCCCCGGCACGCCCACCAAAGGGGGCGTGCTGTCAATCAACATCGACAGCACGCCCCCTTTGATCAGACACAACGAGCGAAGGAAAGTCCTTCGCTCGTCGCGTCTGGCGCATGCGCACGACGGAGCTCCCTCCGTCGTGCGCATGCTCAGTGCACACCATCGACCCACTTGCGAGCGGACAGCCGCTCGTGAGTGGGTCTGAATCAGGCCCAAAGTCCCATACTGTGTTAAGGCCACAGGAGACAAATCTTTCCCCATCTTACCCTATGAGTTTAGCTAATCTCCGTCCGTCTCCTTCTCCTCCAGTGTTTGGCCAGACTGTTTTGTGATACACAGTGCAGGTATGCCGTGTCCGGTGCTCCGTTCTGTAATGTGTCCTCAATAGGCGGTGGGGGGGAAGCTCACTTATGGGTCACAGCGGGGATCGCAGTACCAGCCGCAGTGAATGTCGGGATGGTTCGGTGTGCACTCACACCCGCATACTCCCAACTAGTTTCAACTTTCAATTGCCTTTCTGCAATCTGTTTCTCTGCCAAAAACTGCATCACAGAGAGTGCTGTGTGGGCTGGTGCATTGTCCTGATGGAGGATGAAACCATTTTTCCACAACTCTGGCCTCTTCTATTTATTTCCTGCAAAGTTGCTAGAACATTTTTGTAGTAATGTTGATTCCCTGCTGCATTTTCCGGTACCCAGTCTTCCAAAATAACACCCTTGATATAAAAAAAATCAATTAACATGGCTTTGAATTTGCTACGTTGACGTACTTTCTTCATTCTTGGCGACGATGGTGTTTTCCAGTGCGAGGACTGGCGTTTTGTCTCTGGATCGTACTGGAAGCTCAATGTTTCATCACAGGTAAAAACTTTGTGTAAATATTTGAATCCACTTGAGTTTGTTCCAAAATGTCTGTACAAATTTGCTGTCGATTTCCTTTCTGCTCGGTAGAGGGAAGGGAAGGAAGGAATTGGAGATGTACACAATGCCGATATTTATGCAAATAGAGAAATTTTTGTCACTGTGCATGCATCTGAGTCGCACTGTGCATCAAGGTAGTTGCACTCTGCAAATCTTTATTTGCAGTGTGATGGTCAGACAAGGAGAGTGTGGGAGTGTCAGATAAAAAAGAATCCGAGTTGACTCGGGTTTTCCCGCCTGACTCGGATCTGAAAACTAGACAAAACTTCATCATTCCGCTGTCGGATTCTCGCGGGTTTTGGATTCTATAAAGGTCCCGCGATCGTCGCCATTTTTCATTTGGCTGTGGAGAATGAAGAGGGAGGGAGCTGGGAGCTGTACTGTGTTGCTGTGCATAGGGGCTGGCTACAGTTGTGTTGCTTAATGTTAATAGGGGCTGGCTGTTGTCCATATAGGGGCTGGCTGTTGTGACTGAGGTTGTTATGTCCATCCATAGGGGCTGGCTGTCTGTTGTCCATATATAGGGGCTGGCTGGCTGTTGTCCTGTCCATAGGGGCTGACTGTCTGTAGTCCATAGGGGTTGGCTGGTTGTTGTCGATAGGGGCTGGCTGTTCTGCTGTGTTGTCCATGGGGTGCTCTGCCAATAAGGGATGCATTACACCCCCAGTGTGAAAAAATAAATAAATACTGTGTGAGTGTTAGCCATACCTGTCATCAACGTAGGTGCGTAGGGGTGCTGTGCTGCTGTCTGTCAAGGGGCTGCTGCCTCTTTCAGGGGTGCTCTTCACCCACCCCCAGAGTGAAAAAAATGAACACACAATTTTTTTTATGTGCGTGTTAGCCCCAACTTCATGGGTGCTCTTCACCCCCAGGTGTGTGGTTGTGTGGTTGCGTTAGCCCCAACTTAGCTGAACTATAATTTCTTGGTGACACTGCTGTAAGACCACAGTGAGTATGGAGGACAGTCACATGACCGGAGAGCAGGATCCACATACCAGTCTTGTAGCTGCCGGCAGTAGTCATGATGACGATGCAAGGCCTTCAACATCATCTATGAAGGCCGATGTACCAGGGCTTGTCAAGCCAAAAAAATCAAGCAAAAAAAAATCAACTTTTACCATGTTAAAGCAAAAAAAAAATCTAAAGCTAAGTCAACTTTAGAGAAACAAAAAATTGTAAATATACCATTCACTACACGAAGTGGCAAGGAAAGGAGAAGGCCTTGGCCTTCATTATTTATAACTGGTGGTTCTAGTTATGATTTAAGCCCCTCTGCTTGTAAGAGAAGTACCAAAAAAATATAAATTGTTAAGACGAGTAAGACACCGGAACCAACTGTGTGCTTTGAAAAATCACAAATCCCTGAGGAGAGTCCAAGTGTGTCCCCGGTTGCCATGTGTGAGTCTGACCTTTTGGATCCTCATTACACCATTTGTGTGCCCTCTGCAAATATGGAGATGAGCAGCACAAGTCAGCAACGCTGACATAGGAATCGAGGATGCTTCTGTGGAATTGCACAAGGAGGATGAGGAGGTTATTTATGTAGTTGGCGATAACAACAAGGATGATGAGGATGTTGATGGCGAGGATGTTTGTGTAAAAACTGTAAATCAGGCAACAGCTGTTGCCCATGGTGGCAAAAATTCCATTGTTGCCATGCCTGGGCAAAGGACCAAAAAATCCACATCTCATGTGTGGAATCATTTCCTCTCAAATCCGGACAACTTTTGCCAAGCCATATGTAACCATTGCCATGTAACAGTGAGTAAAGGTAAGGACCTTAACCAACTTGGAACCTCCTCCCTGTTATGTCACTTGCAGCGCATTCATCAAATTGGAAATGGTATAGAAACTTTGGGGACAAAAAAGCAAACAACAATCAGTCCAGTGTCACCTAGCTGCATCCTTCTATCTGGATCCTAGCGCCTGCAATCTCCACCACCAACACCTACATCATCAACATCCTCATTCGTGATCGGAAATAGTAGTCCTGCATCCAATTGTCACGACCCTGTCTAGTTTTCACCTTTTGCCTGTAGACTTACCCCTGCCAACTGTCTCATGGATCTGTGTGTGTAATCTGCCTGGGATAATCTGCTCTGATCATGCTGGCTGCAACACATATCTGTGTGCATTCCTTTCCACAGTGATTATTCACCTGGACCCTCCTCTGTCTGTGAACACTGCTAGCCTTGATTGGAATCGCAGGTGTAGTTCTGACTCTCAGTACTGCAGAGATGATTGCTCCCTCTGCATGTTGTGCCTCCACCACTCAGAGTGCTACTACCAGACCACCTGTCTGTATCCACCAATTCCTGCGAGACCCAGGGTATAAACACCCACATCTGATGGCATTCTGGGCCTGAACATCTCGTTACTTCCCGTGGTGTATAGTTTGTGCTACTTCTGAGTACAAGTGTATCCCAGGCTCCTGCTGGCTCCTAGACCAGTTCATCCGGTAATCCTGCTAACAGCTATACCTGGTGCATCCTGCAATCCTGCTGGTTCCTAGACCAGTTCATCTGGAAATCCTGCTTACAGCAATACTTGGCAAATCCAGAAGTCCTGCTTACAGCAATACCTGGCAATCCAGAAATCCTGCTACAGCAATACCTGGCAAATCCAGAAGTCCTGCTTACAGCAATACCTGGAGCATCCGGAAATCCTGCTAGTTCCCAAGCCAGTGCAACTCGTGTGTTTCAGTATCAGCTATAAGTGAGTTCCTGTGCCCCTGTCCTTAGCCTTGTGCTCCGCTGCTTGCCCTACTCCTTGTTGGTCCATGGCTCCCTGCAAACCTGCACCGTGTTACCCTGCCTTGCTTCCTGCTGTGGATCAACTCCTGCTCCTTCTACCTACCCACTCCCTCCCTGAACCTAAAACCCAATCCAGCCTGCTCCTGACTTCCAGCCTTTGTCACAGCATTTCCGGATACCCTGTTTAGGCCTCGTCTCAGCATTACCTGATTTCCCTTCAGCCATTGTCACATTATTCCAGTCCAGATTCAGTTCCAAGCCCGTTCCGGTTCCAGCCTGGATTCTGCCCGTTCCGGTCCCAATCCGGATTTTGTTCAATCCATGTCACTCCAGTCCGGAGTCAAAGCCAAAGTTCTTCAGTTCAATCCACGTCACTCCAGTCCGGAGTCAAAGCCCAAGTTCTTCAGTTCACCAGTTCAACTCAGCAAGTCTTCCTGCCAGTCCCAGTCCGGTTCCTCCAAGTTTTCTACTGGTTCCAAGTTCCTGTCAGTTATTATCAAAGGCAGTTCTCACTGCCACATAAGTCTTGCAATAGAGCTATCTACCTCATCTGTGATTCGAGTCATGCCGCTGTCCGCTGAATCCAGTTCATCACCTGAGTCAGGTAACTCTCAGACACCAAACGTGACAGAATGTTCATGCCCAACGATGGTGGCAGATCAAGCATCTAACAAGGGACCAAGGACCTCATTCAGAGTCGGTCGTAGCGGCTGCACGGTCGTACGCCACCGATGTTTGCTAAACTGCGCATGCGTAAAGTTCGCAATGCGCGTGCGAAAACTAGCTGCTACGATCAGAAATTTCTTTCTCCTTGAACACAGCCAGGTCGGTAGTTTGAGTGACAGAATGAGGCGTTTGTGGGTGGTAACAGGGGAAGGTGCTTGAAAACGGGGGAGTGGAGATCCGAACGCAGGCGTGCCTAATCATGCGAACGGCGTTTTATGGGAGTGCATAATTAACAAAGTAGTGTCATGGCACACGTGACATGGGTGGTTTGTACACTGACCTGATCGTAGTGCTTAAGAGAGGGTATGGTCAGCCTTAAGCTCTACGGCCAGTTTCGATGGTCTCGATTAATCCTTATATGCCTGGAGATGACGTGTAATGCGTACGAGAAGGGGGCGTATTTTTTTGTCTTCCGGCCGCTTCCTCCCCTTGGTCGACCAGCTACCGATCCGATCTTAGGGACGTAACTTGCGAGTGCATCATTTGCATATCCGGCCCCTTTTCCCATACGACCGTGCGGCCGCAACGACCGACTCTGAATGAGGTCCCAAAAGCTTTCCCTAACCTGGTCGCTCGCTTGGATTCACAGGAGGCCGTACAGCATCAAGTGTTTACAGCTTTTGCAAACTTTGACTAGTCAACGAAATGACATTCAAATCCCACCTGAACCTCTAACTACCTTCCATCAACTGCTGGAGCAGCTACAGACTTTACTCATCAAAATTTTTTGTATCATTCCTGAGTTTTTTTAGTGCTACCCCTGACTCAACTAAAATCTCTGCCTTGGAATCCCTAAGAAACAAGGATTCTTCCAAACAAAGTAATGTGAGACATCGTAGTTACCAGTGTCCTAAGCTTTCTGTGGCTGAACGCCAGCGGCGCAAAGATTTCCAGCTCTGTCTCTATTGTGGGGGTTCAGACCACTTCATTAAAGACTGTTCCCTTTGCAATTCCAACAGTAATCCCAAGTGCCAACGTCTCACTGCCCATTCCAGTCCCAGCCCGGATTCTGCCCATTCCGGTCCCAGCCCGGATTCTGCCCGTTCCGGTCCCAGCCCGGATTCTGCCCGTTCTGGTCCCAGCCCGGATTCTGCTTGTCCCAGCAGGGGACTCCAGTTGGTAACCCCAGGAGGGGTCTCCAGAGCCTCAGCCCAAGGAGGGGCCTCAAGTCTCATACCCCAGGATGGGGTTCCTACTGCTATTCCCCAGGAGGGGAATTCAAGTGTCTTACCCCAGGATGGGGTTCATAAAGCTATTCCCCAGCAGGGGTGTCTAAATTACCGATCCTAAAAGGGGTCTCCAGAGCCTCAGCCCCAGGAGGGGTCTCAAGGCTCATACCCCAGGATGGGGTTCCTAGTGCTATTCCCCAGGAGGGGAATTCAAGTGTCTTACCCCAGGATGGGGTTCATAAAGCTATTCCCCAGCAGGGGTGTCTAAATCACCGATCCTAAAAGATGTCTCCAGAGCCTCAGCCCCAGGAGGGGTCTCAAGTCTCATACCCCAGGATGGGGTTCCTAGTGCTATTCCCCAGGAGGGGAATTCAAGTGTCTCACCCCAGGATGGAGTTCTTAGAACTATTCCCCAGCAAGGGGTTTCAAGTTTCACACCCCAACAGGGGGTCTCAAGTCTCATACCCCAGGAGGGGGTTTCAGGTTCCAGTTCCCAGAGAAGAGTGTCGTGTACTACTAATTCTACTGTACCTCCCAAAATTCTGTTCCTCTCCTTCCCAGTCACATATTTCCACAGGAGTTACCAGAGATTCCAGGCCCATTGGTTGGCACAAAACGTTCTCACAGCAAAAAGAAGAATCAGTGAAGGTCTTGAACTATCTCCTTTGTAGACTTTCCACTCTAGATATCCCAACAAAATTGAGAATTGGGAAGATGTCTGAAGAAAGTTTTTTTTTTTGGTGTCCAGAGTCCACCCATAAAGAGAGGGGTACTGTCACGACCCTGTCTAGTTTTCACCTTTTGCCTGTAGACTTGCCCCTGCCAACTGTCTCATGGATCTGTGTGTATAATCTGCCTGGGAGATCTGCTCTGATCATGCTGGCTGCAGCACATCTTTGTGTGCATTCCTTTCCACAGTGATTATTCACCTGGACCCTCCTCTGTCTGTGAACACTGCTAGCCTTGATTGGAATTGCAGGTGTAGTTCTGACTCTCAGTACTGCAGAGATGATTGCTCCCTCTGCATGTTGTGCCTCCACCACTCTGAGGACCTCATTCAGAGTTGGTCGTTGCAGCCGCACGCCACCGATGTTCGCTATACTGCGCATGCGTAAAGTTCGCAATGTGCGTGCGCAAACTAGCCGCTATGATCAGAAATTTCTTTCTCCTTGAACACAGCCAGGTCGATAGTTTGAGTGACAGATGGAGGCGTTTGTGGGTGGTAATAGGGGAAGGTGCTTGAAAACTGGGGAGTGGAGATCCGAATGCAGGCATGCCTAATTATGCGAACGGCGTTTTATGGGAGTGCATAATTAACAAAGTAGTGTCATGGCATACGTGACATGGGTGGTTTGTACACTGACCTGATCGTAGTGCTTAAGAGAGGGTATGGTCAACCTTAAGCTCTACGACCAGTTCCGATGGTTCCCGATGGTCTCGATTAATCCTTATATGCCCGGAGATGACGTGCAATGCGTACAAGAAGGGGGCGTATTTTTTTGTCTTCCGACCACTTCCTCCCCTTGATCGGCCAACTACCGATCCGAACTTAGGGACGCAACTTGCGAGGGAATCATTTGCATATCCGGCCGCTTTTTCCGTACGACCGTGCGGCCGCTTCGACCGACTCTGAATGAGATCCTGAGTGCTACTACCAGACCACCTGTCTGTATCCACCAATTCCTGTGAGACCCAGGGTATAAACACCCTCATCTGATAGCATTCTGGGCCTGAACATCTCGTTACTTCCCATGGTGTATAGTTTGTGCTACTTCTGAGTACAAGTGTATCCCAGGCTCCTAGACCAGTTCATCCGGTAATCCTGCTAACAACTATACCTGGTACATCCTGCAATCCTGCTAGTTCCTAGACCAGTTCATCTGGAAATCCTGCTTACAGCAATACTTGGCAAATCCAGAAGTCCTGCTACAGCAATACCTGGCAAATCCAGAAGTCCTGCTTACAGCAATACCTGGAGCATCCGAAAATCCTGCTAGTTCCCAGGCCAGTGCAACTCGTGTGTTTCAGGATCAGCTATAAGTGAGTTCCTGTGCCCCTGTCCTTAGCATTGTGCTCCACGGCTTGCCCTGCTCCTGGTTGGTCCCTGGCTCCCTGCAAACCTGCATTGTGTTACTCTGCCTTGCTTCCTGCTGTGGATCAACTCCTGCTCCTTCTACCTACCCACTCCCTCCCTGAACCTGAAATTCCCAGACCTACCTATTCCTTTCTGAACCTGTTATTCCCAAAGATCCAATCCAGCCTGCTCCTGACTTCCAGCCTTTGTTACAGCATTTCCAGATTGCCCTGTTTAGCCCTCGTCTCAGCATTACCTGATTTCCCTTCAGCCATTGTCACATTATTCCAGTCCAGAGTAAAGTTTCAAGCCCGTTCTGGTTCCAGCCTGGATTCTGCCCGTTCCGGTCCCAATCCGGATTCCGTTCAATCCACGTCACTCCATTCCAGAGTCAAAGCCCAAGTTCTTTAGTTTAAACCACGTCACTCCAGTCCGGAGTCAAAGCCCAAGTTCTTCAGTTCAATCCATGTTACTCCAGTCCAGAGTCAAAGCCCAAGTTCTTCAGTTCACCAGTTCAACTCAGCAAGTCTTCCTGCCGGTCCCAGTCTCCAAGTTTTCTACTGGTTCCAAGTTCCTGTCATTTATCATCAAAGGCAGTTCTGCCACATAAGTCTTGCAATAGAGCTATCTACCTCATCTGTGATTCTGGTCATGCCACTCTCTGCTGAATCCAGTTCATCACCTGAGTCAGGTAACTCTCAGACACCAAACGTGACACCAATATCATAAAGACTGACTCCTCTCCGATCTGTTGTTCCTCAAAAGGATCCTTGAGTGTTACGCCTGCTACTATGACTGGATCTTCATCCCAGAAGAGGACCAGGAAGAAGACTACTTTTAGTAGTTCAATTGACTATCACACAATCCATTGCATTGGCAAACAAGTATGACAGCAAACACCCAGTTGCACAGCGGATTGCTGACGCCATAACAGCTATGCTGGTATTAGATGTGCGTCCAGTATCCACAATTAATGCAGTGGATTTTAGACAGTTAATGGAGTTCCTGTATCCCTGCTACCGTGTCCCTTCTAGATTCCACTTCTCTAGAATGGGAATTGCTAATCTGTACAAGGACATTAAAAAAAAACCTTATTAATGTCCTCCGAAATGCCATTGTGCCCACTGTCCACTTAACTATAGATATGTGGACAAGTGGGACAGGGCAAACTAAAGATTACATGACTGACAGCCCATTGGATAGGTGTATTGCCTCCAACAGTGCAAACAGCAGCAGCAGCAACTAACAAATGCCAGCTCATTCAGAGGCAGGCTACTCTGTGTATAACCGGTTTCACTAAGAGGCATACCACTGAGAACCACTTAGAAAAACTCAGGGAAATCATTGCAAAATGGCTTACCCCACTTGGACTCTCCTCGGGATTTGTGATTTCTGACAATGCCAGCAATATTTTGCGTGCATTACATTTGGGTGAATTCAAACACATCTCATGTTTTGCTCACACAATGAAGTCCCTTTCACTACTGGCAGGAAAAAGAGGCAATTTGGAGTCCCTTACACAAACTGGCTTTGCTGTACTTAAGTTGCCCACCCTCCAGTGTGTACTCTGAAAGAGTTTTCAGCGCAGCCGGGAACCTTGTCAGTGATCGTCATAAGAGGTTACTTCCCCAAAATGTGGAAAAGATGATGCTCATCAAAATAAATTATATATATATGGGTGGGCTGGAGGGCCCAAGGACAATTCCATCTTGCTCCTTTTTCCTTTCCATTATGTGCTGTGTTTGGGGCATTTCTGCCTGACATTTTTAGTGTTATGGTTTATGAATGTCCAGTAATTGTAATGGCCACAGACAGCATCTCCTTCATGCCCCTTTCATTTATTTTTTAAAGAAAATTCTGAACCAATTGCTGCTTGTTGCGTCAACTCGACGGCACAAGTCGCACAACAGTGACATTCAGCCAAGGGTTCTCAGCCCTTAAGGCTGCTACACGGCCCAAAGGCCGCATCCTGCTTCACGGCCCAAAGGCCACCTGTCATCACTCCTCACCAGCCCTCAAGGCTGTAATGGCCGCAACTTGCCAAGAGTTCCAGGCCTCAAGGCTGTTGCAGGATTGGTTCCTTCCTAATCATAGCTCTGTATTCCTCTACTACTCAGCCTAGAGGCTGCATCAACAATTACCTATCAACTATCAATTCTTCAGCCAGTGGCTGCACCAATGATCAATATCAACCCTTCTTACTTCAGCCAGTGGCTGCGCCAACTATCAATTCTTCAGCCAGGGGCTGCACCAATTTATCAAGTTTCAACACTTCTTACTTCAGCCAGGGGCTGTGCCAATTATCAATTCTTCAGCCAGGGGCAGCACCAATTATCAATTCTTCAGCCAGGAGCAGCACCAATTTATCAATATCAACTTTTCTGACTTCAGCCAGTGGCTGCACAAATTATCCAGTGTCAACTCTTCTTACTTCAGCCAGGGGCTGCACCAACTATCAATTCTTCAGCCAGTGGCTGCACCAATATATCAATATAAACTCTTCTGACGTCAGCCAGTGTCTGCGCCAACTATCACCAGTGGCTGCACCAATTATAAAGTATCAACTCTTCTTACTTCATCCAGTGGCTGCGACAACTATCAATTCATCAATCCTCAAGGGGTACCCCAACCATCATCTTTGCACAGTCCTCAACTCTATTTATCAATCAGTTTTGAGTCAGCTAGCTGGATGCAACCTTTTGGCCTTAACTAGATGAAAAATCAATACAGTGAGCTGTGAGGTGGTCAAACTAGACTGGAAATGAGTAGAAATAAATGTTATTGAGGTTAATAATACAATAAAATGTAGGAACAAAAACAGGCCCATTTTATGTGATTTTAGCTGTTTTTATGATTTTTTAAGAAAAAAATCTAGATCCAAAACCAAAACCGAAAAACAAAACACGGAGGTCATGTTTTTTCAAAACCGATCCAGATTCAAAACCAGGGGAGATTCAGATCCAAAACCAAAACACGAGGGTCGGCGCACATCTCTAATATATAAACAGAGGCACTCGAAGACTGATAGAAATGAGTAAATCGTGTATAATAAAGTTGACACCAACGTTTCGGGACCAAACGTGTCCCTTTGTCAAGGCATGTAACAGTGAAATGAAAAATAACTGACCTTAAATGCAGTGAAGAAGCCCGCCATATGTGAATCACCAAGCACCGGAAAGCCAGGAAACACACACCGTGTGACGTCAAGGCGCTGACTGCGTACCGTTGCCCTAGCAACGCTAACTCAGTACGGAAGCCCTGAAGAAACAAATAGGTATAAAAGACAAAACATAAATCACACTGAAGATAAAAAGATGCCCTTACGTGAAATATAGTATAACACCAAGAGAGAGTGAGGAGACAGGGCAGCAAATCGCAATAGGCATTAAATATATTGATCCAAGCCGGCATTAGACCCTCCTATATAGCCACAATGAAACACATATTAAACACTTAGCAACATAAACCATGCATCAACCACATACCATCAAAAATAAGGGCCATTGAATTTGTTCATTCAGTCCCTTTGGATTAATTGTATTAAGGTTGAAGATCCAACGTGCCTCCATCCATAATAATTTACCAGCACGATCTCCCCTCTCAGGCTCCTGGGAACATAGTCAATCAGCTGATGTTTAAAATCACTCAACTTGTGTTTCATTTCAGCGAAATGTCTGGCCACCGGTTGTTCAGATTTTACCTGCTATAGCAGATTTAATGGCAGACCTGTGTAAGGCCATTCTTTCCCTGGCTGTATGAATGGATTTACCCACATAAGCCAGCCTGCAAGGACATAAGATCAAGTACACTATATATGTGGAGGTACAAGTAAGAATATGTCTAATATTATAAGTTCTGTCCAAATGAGGGTGCTGGAACGTCTGCCCCACTATCATATAGTCGCATGTGGTGAACCCAAGACATTTGTAATATCCAGGTTTTCTTCCCAAAAACCCAACGTTCTTGGGAATTAAAGAACCCTGTTCGAAGCCCGTGATGTCAGTGTGTACCACAATCTCCTTTATGTTTCTAGCTCTCGTGTAACAAGTAAGTGGTTTCTTGTACCTAAAACACGGTAAATTTCTGTCAGTAGAAACTATCGGCCAAAGAGCCCTTGTCGCTCTAGGTATGACCGCACTAGAAGAGCTATATTCATTGACAAAAGGGATGCACTCCTTCAAATCTCTATGACTAGGTGCAAGTAGCTTCTCCCTTTGGGATTTTAAGGACTTCCATTTTATGTTGTGCCAACAAATGGGGGCTGTAGCTTCTTTCCAAGAACCTGTCTACTCACTTATCAAGGGCTGATTCTAGCTCCAAGATATTGTTGGGTTTTGATATGAGTTTTGGCATGTCATGCCATGTTATGTTGCTTTACAGTCACGCTAGTGTTTTCTGTATACACTTTTATAATTTTGGCACACAACACTTTTTTTTTTAATTTATCACACGTCTTCACCCGCAGAACGTAGCACTACAGCATTAATCTGGATTGTACAGTACACATTTAAGTATACACTTGATGTTATTACTTCACACTCCAGTTGTTTCTGCCCTTTATATATACATTTTGCCATTAGGCCCTTATTTTTGATGGTATGTGGTTGATGTATGGTTTATGTTGCTAAGTGTTTAATATGTGTGTCATCGTGGCTATATAGGAGGGTCTAATGCCGGCTTGGATCAATATATTTAATGCCTATTGCGATTTGCTGCCCTGTCTCCTCACTCTCTCTTGGTGTTATACTATATTTCACGTAAGGGCATCTTTTTATCTTCAGTGTGATTTATGTTTTGTCTTTTTACCTATTTGTTTCTTCAGGGCTTCCGTACTGAGTTAGCGTTGCTAGGGCAACGGTATGCAGTCGGCGCCTTGACGTCACACGGGGTTTGTTTCCTGGCTTTCCGGTGCTTGGTGATTGACAAAGGGACACGTTTGGTCCCGAAACGTTGGTGTCAACTTTATTATACACGATTTACTCATTTCTGTCAGTCTCCGAGTGCCTCTGTTTATTTGGAAGATTGGATGAAATTTTGTACAGAGGGCACCTGAGCAGCTGAATGCGGAGGGAGAGTGCCGGTCCTAAAGGGATTGTGTATATATATATATGTGATAGGATCACTGGTAAAGTGGTCTGTGGCAGGTACATTTGTCCCAGATTCCTGTCTTATGTGTTTTAAAACCCCCAGGAGAAAGTCTGCAGTGTAGCAGGCTTGAGTTTCGGCTTTTTGAAAAGCCGGTTTGGGACCTGGGGGTTGTGGGTGAGAGGAGAGGGAGGGCTCCACCCACGGCCACTCCAGGTTTTGGTTCTCGCAGCCTGGTAACAGGCTTGTTAGGGTTTCCACCTGAGAGTGGCCAATATAAGCCTAGTTCGTTTAAGGCTGAGTGTCTCACCTGGGAGAGCAGGCAGGGCGTTTGCTCAGAGACACTTGAAGACCCCAACTGTGAGTGTTGTGCTGTGCCTTTGTTGCTGGTGAGGGCATTAGGCCCTGCCAGGTTCTGGTAGTGAGGGAACCACCTGTAAAGTTAGTGCCCCGACAGGGCTAGGATTTATGTTTGTTTTCTTTATGTTATTTCTAACATTGCACAATAAAGACTGGCGCCGACCAGCTTGTACTCGAATCCAGACTGGCATACTGTTTCCCAGCTGCTGTGTGTGTAAGGAAGGAGGCCTCTACCCAGGAGAGGGACCCCTAATCTGACTGTGTCACAATATGGTGGAGAATGCGGGCACCCACACACACTGAAGTTGCAGCGAGAGGAAAACTTTCCGTTTAAAAATTAAAGGGACAGACACCCAATTTGTGAGTGTGGAAATAACACTGTGTCCTTGGAGTCCCATAGAGGAGGCGTCAGCCAATGCTCAGAGAGGCAAGGCTCAGCTTCCAACTTACACCCCAGGACAAAATGGAGGACATTATTATGGCCTTGCTCCAAGCTACAGCAGCTCAGCAGGAATCTACCAGGGATCAGCAGGAAGCTACAGCAGCTCAGCAGGAATCCACCAGGGTGCAACTGTTGGCCTTGGAGACAGCCCAGAGGCAACAACAGGTCGCCATCGAGGAAACCCGCCAGGCCTTAGCGGAAAACAGCCAGGCCATAAGAGAGGTGGTACAGCACCTGGTCGCCCGGCCCAGAGATGTTAATACTGGTCCTCCCACCACCACTCACTCCGTACGAGCCAGTCACTTCCTCCAAAAGATGACTTCGGGTGATGATGTGGAGGCCTATTGCACCGCGTTTGAAAGAACGGCCAAAAGGGAGAGTTGGCCCAAGGAGTAGTGGGCAAGTCTGGTGGCACCTTTTTTGTCTGGGGAGCCACAAAAGGCCTATTTTGACTTATGCCTGGCTGATGCCAAGGACTATAAAAACCTAAAACAGGAGATCCTAACTCGCTTGGGAGTCACCACCTTTGTTCGTGCCCAATGGGTCCACCGCTGGGAGTTCCATAGGGACAAGCCTCCACGTTCACAGATGCATGACCTCGTCCATCTGTCCTCAAAATGGCTACAGCCCGAGACGCTGACGGGACCACAGATCGTGGAAAGGGTCGTGATGGACCGGTACCTGCGATCATTACCTGTGACCCTGCGCAAGTGGGTGAGCCATGCAGACCCTAAGTCCACGGACCAGTTGGTCGAGCTGGTGGAGAGGTACATGGCGGCTGAGGAGCTGATGAGTATGCCCCACCGAGCCCCGATGGCGCACCGGCGAACTCCCACAGACACTGGTAAGACTGTTCGAGGGGAGAAGGGTGCTGGGCGGTGGAATGTACCTAAGACTGAGGGTGTAGAACCTGGAGACAGGCCTGCCAGGCCAGGAAGGTTCTTGCCCCGTAAACGACTAGACATTAATATGACTCAGTGTTTCCGATGTGGTGGCTTCGGCCATATTGCCGCTAATTGTTCACTTACAACTGAAGCTATGCAATGTGATACTGCTCATGTCTACCGCAGGGGGTCTTTCTTTGCACAGATAGCCTGTACGGCTGACCGGCAGGCTGAGACTGATAAGCACATGTGTGTACTCACTGTAGATGGCAACCGAGTAGAGGCACTGTTAGACTCTGGTAGCTTGGTGACACTTATAAAAGCTGAGCTGGTGAACTCCTTGCGGCATGAGGGGAAAACTGTTGGTGTGACCTGCATACATGGGGATACTCGATATTATGTTACGGCCGAGGTGAACATCGAGACACCATGTGGATCTGCTATAGTTTCTGTGGGTTTGGTGCATGGTCTGGTGTACGATGCAATATTGGGGAGAGACTGTGCTCACTTCTGGAAGTTGTGGGAAAGCCGTTTTGTTCCAGAGGTGAACAACCCCGATCCATTTGAGAAGGTTGTCGATGTAGTGGAGGAGGGAGTTTCTTCTGAGTCAGAGTTATTCCCTTTTTCTACTATGGTTGGCGAACTAGAGAATGCGGAGCGTGACGGTGGCCCGCCAACTGATGTGCCTCCCATTGAGGTGGGAAGTGTTGTTGGGCCAAGTGATCGTCTGCCTGATTTAGAGGTCAGAAGAGAGGTCTTTGCCGTGGAGCAGTTGAATGACCCTACTTTGGTAAAAGCCAGGGAGAATGTAAAAGTAGTTGATGGTAAACCCGTAGACCCTGATAGTCCTTTGTCCTATCCCCACATGGCAATGTGTCAGGATTTGTTATATCAGGTGACTAAGAAGGGGGAAGATATTGTGGAACAACTAATAGTTCCCAAAGCCTACAGAAGAACAGTGTTGGATCTGGCCCATGGTCATGTAACGGCAGGCCATCTAGGGGTAGAGAAAACCACTGATCGAATAATGCAGAGGTTTTTCTGGCCCGGGCTTCATAAAGAGGTGTCTGACTTTTGCGCATCCTGCCCTGAGTGTCAGTATCATGCTCCCTGGCCACATTTTAAGGGTCCACTAGTTCCATTGCCTATTATAGAGGTGCCGTTTGAAAGAATAGCGATGGATTTGGTTGGACCCTTAATGAAGTCTGCCAGGGGACACCAGTATATTCTGGTCATAATGGATTACGCTACCAGGTACCCGGAAGCGATCCCGTTGCGCAATACGTCAACCAAGACCATTGCCAGAGAGCTAGTTCATGTCTTTAGCAGGCTGGGTATACCCAAGGAGATACTAACTGACCAGGGTACACCGTTTATGTCAAAAGTCATGAAAGAGTTATGTCGCCTGTTCAAAATTGAACAGTTAAGAACTTCGGTTTATCACCCCCAAACGGATGGGCTGGTCGAGAGGTTTAACAAGACGTTAAAACACATGCTTAGGAAAGTGGTCGACAAGGATGGTAGGGATTGGGATTACTTATTGCCGTATTTATTGTTGGCCATAAGAGAGGTTCCCCAGTCCTCCACCGGGTTTTCACCCTTCGACTTGTTGTATGGGAGACACCAAAGGGGGTTACTAGACATTGCCAAAGAGACATGGGAGGGGCAGTCTAGTCCTTACAAAACGGTGATTGAGTATGTTTCTCAAATGCAGGAGAGAATTGCTGCGGTAGTGCCGATAGTGAGAGAGCACCTGGAACAGGTTCAACAGGCACAGCAGAGGGTATACAACCGCAATGCCCGGTTACGCAGCTTTGCTCCTGGGGACAGAGTGTTAGTGTTGGTTCCCACTGTGGAAAATAAACTTTTGGCTAAATGGCAAGGGCCCTTTGAAATCTTAGAAAGAGTGGGACAGGTCAATTACAAAGTTTACCAGCCGGGGAAAAGAAAGCCGGAACAGATATACCATATAAATCTGTTAAAGCCCTGGAAAGATAGAACGGTACTGTCGGCCGTCCGAGCCCCTCCAGTAAATCCAGGGCCCTTAGTTCCCGAAGTGACAGTGGCAAAAACCCTGTCGGCAATTCAACAACAAGAGGTCAAGGAGTTTCTGATCAGAAATAGGGTGCTGTTCTCTGACGTACCTGGGAAAACCTCGGTCATTAAACATGACATCATCACTGACCCAGGAGTTAAAGTTAATCTAAAGCCCTATAGGTTACCAGAAGCACAAAGAGAATCGGTGTCGAAAGAAATTAAAAATATGCTAGAGTTAGGGGTTATTGAAGAATCACATAGTGAATGGTCAAGTCCCATTGTGTTGATTCCAAAGCCCGACTGGAGTGTGCGTTTCTGCAATGACTTCCGAAAGTTGAACAGTGTTTCAAAATTCGATGCCTACCCGATGCCAAGAGTGGATGAGCTGATTGAGAGACTAGGGACGGCAAGGTATTTAACCACTCTTGACCTAACCAAAGGGTATTGGCAAGTACCGTTAACCGAGAGCGCCAAACAAAAGACAGCTTTTTCAGCGCCAGAGGGCTTGTTTCAGTACAAGATGTTGCCCTTCGGGCTACATGGGGCACCTGCTACCTTCCAAAGAATGATGGACAGGATTCTAAGGCCCCATAGACGGTATGCGGCTGCTTATCTGGATGACGTGGTCGTTCATAGTCCTGATTGGCAGTCTCACTTACCCAGGGTACAAGCAGTGTTGGACTCCATCTATAAGGCAGGTTTGACAGCCAACCCAAAAAAGTGTTGTCTAGGCATGGAGGAAGGAAAATATCTGGGATACACCATTGGCAGAGGCCTGATAAAGCCTCAGCTCAATAAAGTTGATGCCATACAAAACTGGCCACGGCCTCTGAATAAGAAGCAGGTGAGAGCCTTCTTGGGAATTACGGGGTACTACAGGAGGTTTATACCCAACTTTGCCACCATGGCAGTCCCACTGACTGACCTGACCAAAGGCAAACAAAAAGTCATGGTAGAATGGAGTCCTGAGGCAGAGAAAGCTTTTCAGGAGTTGAAAGTAGCATTGTGTTCCCAACCAGTCCTGATGACTCCTAATTTTGAAAGGGAATTCATAGTACAAATCGATGCATCAGAAGTAGGTATAGGAGCGGTCCTGTCCCAGAACAAGGAGGGTGAGGAACACCCTATTTTCTATCTTAGCAGAAAGTTGAATGTACATGAGAGAAACTATGCCACAGTGGAGAAGGAGGCGTTGGCCATAAAGTGGGCGTTAGAGGCTCTCAGGTACTACTTGGTTGGAAGAAAGTTCAAATTGATCACTGACCATGCCCCTTTGAAGTGGATGTCCGAAAATAAGGACAGTAATGCGAGAATTACGAGATGGTCCTTGGCGTTACAAACTTTTAAATTTTCAGTGGAACACAGGCCAGGAAGCCAGCTGGCCAATGCAGATGCGTTGTCATGCGTTCATTGTTTGGGGGCTTCAGTTGTTCCGCCCCACAGGTCGAAACAAAGGGGGGGGGGATATGTGATAGGATCACTGGTAAAGTGGTCTGTGGCAGGTACATTTGTCCCAGATTCCTGTCTTATGTGTTTTAAAACCCCCAGGAGAAAGTCTGCAGTGTAGCAGGCTTGAGTCTCGGCTTTTTGAAAAGCCGGTTTGGGACCTGGGGGTTGTAGGTGAGAGGAGAGGGAGGGCTCCACCCACGGCCACTCCAGGTTTTGGTTCTCGCAGCCTGGTAACAGGCTTGTTAGGGTTTCCACCTGAGAGTGGCCAATATAAGCCTAGTTCGTTTAAGGCTGAGTGTCTCACCTGGGAGAGCAGGCAGGGAGTTTGCTCAGAGACACTTGAAAACCTAAACTGTGTGTGTTGTGCTGTGCCTTTGTTGCTGGTGAGGGCATTAGGCACTGCCAGGTTCTGGTAGTGAGGGAACCACCTGTAAAGTTAGTGCCCCGACAGGGCTAGGATTTATGTTTGTTTTCTTTATGTTATTTCTGACATTGCACAATAAAGACTGGCGCCGACCAGCTTGTACTCGAATCCAGACTGGCGTACTGTTTCCCAGCTGCTGTGTGTGTAAGGAAGGAGTCCTCTACCCAGGAGAGGGACCCCTAATCTGACTGTGTCACAATATATATATATATATATATATATATATATATATATATATATATCTACAGTGCATCCGGAAAGTATTCCCAACGCTTCACTTTTTCCACATTTTGTTATGTTACAGCCTTATTCCAAAATGGAATAAATTCATTTTTGTCCTCAAAATTCTACACACAAGACCCCATAATGACAATGTGTAAAAAGCTTTTTGTGATTTTTGCAAATTTAATAAAAAATTGTAAAAACTAAGACATCACATGTACATAAGTATTCACAACCTTTGCTCAATACTTTGTTAATGCTCCTTTGGCAGCAATTACAGCCTCAAATCTTTTTGAATATGATGCCATAAGCTGGGCACATCTACCTTTGGGCAGTTTCGCCCATTCCTATTTGCAGCACCTCTCAAGCTCCATCAGGTTGGATGGGAAGCGTCGGTGCACAGCCATTTTCAGATCTCTCCAGAGATGTTCAATTGGATTCAAGTCTGGGCTCTGACTGGGCCACTCAAGGACATTCACAGAGTTGGCCTGAAGCCACTCCTTTGATATCTTGGCTGCGTGCTTAGGGTCGTTGTCCTGCTGAAAGATGAACCGTCGCCCCAGTCTGAGGTCAAGAGCGCTCTGGAGCAGGTTTTCATCCAGGATGTCTCTGTACATTGCGGCTTTCATCTTTCCCTCTATCCTGATTAGTCTCCCAGTTCCTGCCACTGAAAAACATCCCCACACCATGATGCTGCCACCACTATGCTTCACCTTAGGGATGATATTGGCCTGGTGATGAGCGGTGCCTAGTTTGCTCCAAACATAACTCCTGGCATTCACGCCAAAGAGTTCAATCTTTGTCTCATCAGACCAGAGAGTCCTGCAGGTGGATTTTGGCAAACTCCTGGTGGGCTGCCATGTGCTTTTTACTAAGGAGTGGCTTCTCCCCTGATTGCTCAGTTTAGACAGCCTGCCAACTCTAGGAAGAGTCCTGGTGGTTCCGAACTTCTTCCATTTACGGATGATGGAGTCCACTGTGCTCATTGGGACCTTCAAAGCAGCAGATAATTTTCTGTACCCTTCCCCAGATTTGTGCCTCTAGACAATCCTGTCTCGGAGGTCTACGGACAATTCCTTGGACTTCATGCTTGGTTTGTGCTCTGACATGTACTGTCAGGTGTGGGACCTTATATAGACAGGTGTATGCCTTTCAAAATCATGTCCAATCAACTGAATTTACCATAGGTGGACTCCATCCTTGAGATGTTCCTACAGCTTAATTGATCAGTGGAAACAGGATGCACCTGAGCTCAATTTTGAGCTGGCAAAGGCTGTGAATACTTATGTACATGTGATTTCTTAGTGTTTTTTTTTATTAAATTTGCAAAAATCTCAAAAAAACTTTTTACACGTTGTCATTATGGGGTATTGTGTGTAGAATTTTGAGGACAAAAATTAATTTATTCCATTTTGGAATAAGGCTGTAAAGGTGCCTATCCACTAGACGACAGGCAAAAGAAACAATTGGGGGGTGCCTTCATAAAAATAATTAGAACAAAAGACTTCTCCTATGGTGGTGCCTGATAGCATCACACTGATAAGGTAAGTAAGGAGGTGGCACTCACAACGATAAAGGTCAAAACGTTTTTAAATATACAAAAACATTGGTACAGATAGAGGTTGACGTTTCAAGGCTCTAAAGCCTTTTCATCAGGACCCTACCTGCCAACAGAGTGTAGGGAAGGTGCTTACCTTTAAAGAGAAGGTGCTGAAATTGCGTGGTCTCAGCGCAGCATGTTCCAGCAGCACGGCCAGCGGGGACATCCGACGTAAGTGGAGAACTCAAAGCTCGTCTCCTAGCAACCGGGACGCCCGGCGGAACGCATCACTGGAGGCTGCCGCACTGAAACAATGTGATGTGTTGTGTGAGTGATGTCTGTGAATGTATGGAAATGTGACATCCAAATAGTTGATTTCTTTATTGCTTACTTGACATGTCAGCTTAATTGGATTATCCTGCAGATTGATATTCTCCGTGCCTGACAAATAAGGAACAAGATATCGATATCATTGAAAAATAATTTTTGTTCTTGCTCAAACATAAAGATGTTGGCAAATGACGGGGCCACATTTGATACCATTGCGCAACCTGTGTACTGTATAAAAAATGTGCCATTATTTGTATCAATTTTTTTGTAGCAATTTTTCGTGCTATGTTTGTAGCACATTGTTTTATTACATATAACCTTTCTTTGCTATGTAGTCTATATACACCTTTGCATTTGGCAATACTCTACCGCTTTATGCTCTGACCCCCTCTTTTGCTTTATTTCCACTGTCTTCTTCCTCTTTCTTTTGTTCAATTCCTCACCTTCCTTCCCCCCCTCTCCCCCCCCATCCACTTTGTTGCCCTGGCCCACCTCACCCCTTTTTTCCCCCTTCCTTTCTACCACAGTGCCCTCTTTCTTCCTTACCCCCCTATCTTTTTCTCCCCCCCCATAACCTACACGCCCCTCCCCTCCCCCCCCTCCTATTCTATTGTTTTCTTCTCCTTGCCCTCTATCTCTTTGCTTGCCTCTATCACCCTCTCTCCCTTCTCCTCCCCTCTTTCACATTCTCCGGAGTTCTCCTCTTCTGTGCCCCCCTTTGTTTCTTTCTCCTTCCCCTCTATTGTCCCTTTCTCCTTTTAACCACTTAACTGACTAATTCTTTTTCCAAAAACTGCTCTAAAATTGTCAGTTTCTTTTATGATGAAAATTATGTTCTTGACCTAATTCAAACTTATCCAGCACTATTTTATTTTAATTTTTTTTTTTTTTTTTTAAATACAGTATACCATAAAAATAGCAATTTTTATGTTATACTGTAGTGATGGCCATTGACAGCTGTACCATCGATGGTTCAACTATCGTTAGAAGCCATCAATTGTTTAGCGACTGGTCGAGATCTGTGTAGACCACAACTGCCAATGTTTCCTAAATATCGATTGAGGGTTGCCATTGATGGTGCAACATTAATGGCCACCAGCAATGGCAAACCACTTGTTTTCAGTCAGGCCATCGATGGTTTGCAAACCATCAATGGTCGGTTGCCGTCCCTAATATATATATATTTTACCAACAATCTACTGCCCGATCACTGTGTCCAGCAGTGATTGGGATAGAGGCAGAGCTTGAGCAGGGAGGAGGACTGGGAGGGAGGAGGTATCAGGTGCCAGGCCCAAGGACAGAAGCAGCTGCAGGGATTGAAGGAGGTGGCCGGCGGCAGGGACACAGAAGTGGCCACCACGCTGGGAGGAGGAGGCCGGGACCCAGAAGCTGCCGCTGATACCATCGCGCTTTGCAGGAGCTGCCGCGCAGGGAGAAGGAGGCGGCCAGGACACTGAAGCCGCCGCCGACGCTGACGCCATCACGCTTTGAGGAGGACGGCCTGGGATGCAGGAGCCGCCGCACAGGGAGGAGAAGGAGGTGGCCAGGACACTGAAGCCGCCTCTGACACCATCGCGCTGAGAGGTGGAGGCCGGACCTGGGATGCAGGAGCCGCTGCGCTGGGAGAAGAAGCAGGTGGCCAGGATGCTGACACCACCACGCTAGGAGGAGGAGGCTGGCCCCGGGATGCAGGAGCCGCCGCGCAGGGAGGAGAAGGAGCTAACCAGGATGCTGAAGCCGCCGCCGCTGACATCACCATGCTGGAAGGAGAAGGTGGTCGCAGAAGCCGCTGCCGACACCACCGCACTGGGAGGAGGTGGCCGGCCCACAGTGATCAGGATTTACTGGAGCCTGCAGACGCGCCGGTAGGGGGTGCTGCGAGATGCCCGATCACTGTGGCCAGCAGTGATCGGGACACACTGGAGGGGCAGCTACGGGTGCAGAGGGACCAGCAGGCTCCTCTGATGTAGGCGGCTGCTGGAAGATTAGCTTCCCGCAGCCGCCTAGTGGGCACTTCTGACTGGTCGGATCAGATACAACCATGTCAGGGAAAGCCCAGCCTGCTGTGGTCGTATCTGATACGACCGTGCCAGGCAAGTGGTTAATCTAGATCCCCATATACTTTATAGATTGATGTATGGCGATCATCCTGATAGCCTGTTTGCTCATGCATATGTGAGACTTGCATAACACTCTTCTGATGCCTTTGATCCTTATCTTGAGATCAATCTGTATGTACAGCATTTATGGTTTGCTTCCTGTTTTGTGCTACATTGTCTCCATTGGTGTTGCAATGTCTCTTTAACATTCACAGTAATCACTTCAGTTCTTGCCATATGATTTAGAACACTTCATGCAGTTTTTCTTCTTTTTTTATTCTTAGATCACATACTGTATTATTTCACACCCACATCCTTAGCACGGCACTTCAATTCACTTTCAACACCTTTTCCCTATGTTTCCATACATTCACAGACATCACTCACACAACACATCACTCTTTGTTTCAGTGCGGCAGCCTCCAGTGACACGTCCCGCCAGGCGTCCCTGTTGCTAGGAGACGAGCTTTGAGTCCTCCACTTCCGCCGGATGTCCCCGCTGGCCGTGCTGCTGGAACATGCTGTGCTGAGACCACCCAATTTCAGCACCTTCTCTTTAAAGGTAAGCACCTTCCCTACACTCTGTTGGCAGGTAGAGTCCTAATGAAAAGGCTTTAGAGCCTTGAAACATCGACCTCTATCTGTATCCATGTTTTTGTATATTTAAACACGTTTTGACCTTTATTGTTGTGAGTGCTGCCTCCTTCTTTTCCTTATTGGTGTGATGCTATCAGACACCACCATAGAACAAAATACTTTTCCTATGTATAAATATATATATATATATATATATATATTACACATATATACATACACACACACACACACAGTAAGGTCCATAAATATTGGGACATTGACAGAATTTTCAGATGTTGGCCTCTATTCACCACCACAATGGTTTTGAAATGAAACAAACAAGATGTGCTTTAACTGCAGACTTTCAGATTTAATTTGAGGGTAATTACATCCAAATCGGGTGAACGGTGTAGGAATTACAACAGTTTCAATATGTGCCTCCCACTTTTTAAGGGGCCAAAAGTAATGGGACTATCAACTCAAAAGCTATTTCATGGACAGGTGTGGGCTATTCCCTCATTATTTCATTATCAATTAAGCAGGTAAAAGGTCTGGAGTTGATTCTAGGTGTGACATTTGCATTTGGAATCAGTTTCTGTCAACTCTCAATATGAGATCCAAAGAACTGTCACTATCAGTGAAGCAAGCCATCATTAGGCTGAAAAATGAAAACAAACCCATCAGAGAGTTTGCAAAAACATTAGGTGTGGCCAAATCAACTGTTTGGAACATTCTTAAAAAGAAAGAACGCACCGGAGAGCTCAGCAACACCAAAAGACTCGGAAGACCACAGAAAACAACTGTGGTGGATGACAAAATAATTATTTCCCTGGTGAAGAAAACCCCTTCACAACAGTTGGCCAAATCAAGAACACTCTCCAGGAGGTAGATGTATATATGTCAAAGTCAACAATCAAGAGAAGACTTTACAAGAGTGAATATAGAGGGTTCACCACAAGATGCAAACCATTGGTGAGTCACAAAAACAGGAAGACCAGATTAGAGTTTGCCAAACAACATCTAAAAAAGCCATTACAGTTCTGGAACAACATCCTATTGACAGATGAGACAAAGATCAACTTGTACCAGAGTTATGGGAAGAGAAGAGAAGGAAAGGAACTGCTCATGATCCAAAATATACCACCTCATAAGTGAAGCATGGTGGTGGTAGTGTCATGGCATAGGCATGTATGGTTGCCAATGGAACTGGTTCCCTTGTATTTATTGATGATGTGACTGCTGACAAAAGCAGCAGAATGAATTCTGAAGTGTTTCGGGCAATATTATATGCTCATATTCAGTCAAATGTTTCAGAACTCATTGGACGGCGCTTCACAGTGCAGATGGACAATGACCAGAAGCATACTGCAAAAGCAACCAAAAGAGTTTTTTAAGGCTAAAAAGTGGAATGTTATGCTATGGCCAAGTCAATCCCCTGACCTGAATCCGATTGAGCATGCATTTCACTTGATGAAGACAAAACTGAAGGGAAAATGCCCCAAGAACAAGCAGGAACTGAAGACATTTGCAGTAGAGGCCTGGCAGAGCATTACCAGGGATGAAACCCAGCGTCTGGTGATGTCTATGCGTTCCAGACTTCAGGCTGTAATTGCCTGCAAAGGATTTGCAACAAAGTATTAAAAAGTGAAAGTTAGATTTAGGATTGTTTAGTTTGTCCCATTACTTTTGTCCCCTTAAAAAGTGGGAGGCACATATAGAAACCGTTGTAATTCCTACACCGTTCACCTGATTTGGATGTAATTACCCTCAAATTAAATCTGAAAGTCTGCAGTTAAATCACATCTTGTTTGTTTCATTTCAAAGCCATTGTGGTTGTGAATAGAGGACAAAATATGAAAATTATGTCAATGTCCCAATATTTATGGACCTGACTGTATTATATATATATATATATATATATATATATATATATATATATATAATATATAATATATATTAGATGTGCGGTTCGGTTCTTCAGAAATCCAAATCCACATGAATTTTGTGAATCCGGGTAAATCCGAGGCACGGTTCTGATCTTTTTTGCAGTGCGGAATTTGGATTTTAAATCCGAATTTTTCAGGTTTTGGATTGCATAAATTACATGATTTTAGCTGTTTTTAAAACTTTTTATATATATATATTTTTTTAATCCAGATCCAAAACCAAAATACTTGAGGGTGGTTTTGCAAAACCAAATCCAGATCCAAAACCTTGAAGGAGATACAGATCCAAATCCAAAACACGGGGGTTGGTGCACATCCTAACAAATACCCACTTGAAATACACTGAAAGTATATTTCCACCAGTCAAGCTAACAACAATTTATATTCATACTAGCTGGAGTACCCGGCGTTGCCCGGGATTTTAATAATGTTTGTTTACACATCATCCTCCAACAAACCTCTCCTTAGGCAGGCCTCACGAAAAGTGTGACAAACTCCCCCATCCACAGTCCTGTCTTTGAAGGAAGTAGGACCTGTAACGGTGTAAAGCAAACTTTGGAGATAGAAGTATTCAAAATTTGTCGGATGTACAGTGTAAACATGTTTACCACCCCCCCAGCACCTGTGCCAGCCCCAGCTGCTGCCACCCCCCTATGCAGTTCCTTTTATACAGTGCCCCCAGTAGTGGTCCCACTATGCAGTGCCCTCAGTAGAGGTCCCCTATGCAGTCCCTCCAGTAGTGGTCCCCCTGTACAGTATCTCCAGTAGTGGTCCCCAAATGCAGTGCCCCCAGTGGTGGTCCCCCTATGCAGTGCCTCCAGTAGTGCCCCTTATACAGTGCCCCCAGTAGTTGTCCTCCTATGCAGTGCCCCTTATACAGTGTCCCCAGTAGTGGTCCCCCTATGCAGTGCACCCAGTAGTAATAATGCCCCTAAAAGTAATGCCCCCTGTAGAAGTGCTCCCAGTTGTAAAGGCCCCTGTAGTGCCCCCAGTTGTAATTCCCTTGTAGTGCCCCCAGTAGTAATGCTCCCTGCAGTGCCCTAATAGTAATGCCCCTTGAAGTGCCCCCAGTAGTAAGGACCCCTGTAGTGCCCCAGTTGTAGTGCTCCCAATAGTAAGGCCCCTGTAGTGCCCCCATTAGATGCCCCCAGTAGTAAGGCCACTGTACTGCCCCCATAGGATGCCCCCAGTAGTAAGGCCCCTGTAATTCCCCCAGTAATAAATAAAAAATTGTGCTGCAGAGCTGTGTAATTGCATCCCAGTATAGTTGCCATCTTTATGGGCCTGATTCTAAATCAGATGGATCTCTCCTCATGGATGCAGATACCATATTCAGACTCATTATAAGCCTGGCTTAATATCAATAGTGGTTATAAATTCATACAGCATTTATAAGGTACTATAAACTCCATGCGAGAGCCATAGTAAATGATGTTCAGAGATTAGATTATATGCTACAGAATAAAAGTCCATAATTCCTTAGTATGTAGCAAAATGCATGTTATAAAATCAAATAATGAAATTAAACAAAAATAACTTTGCAGATGGCCCAAGAAGAATGGTGTCCAAATCTGCATATAACAATAAAACAAACAGGACAATGCTTTTATTCTTCTTTGGTGTTTTAGGCGTAGAACCATGAGAGATCTTGGCTTGTAAACTGTGGATTTGTATAGAAAGACAGAAGGACAAATAGTAGATAGTAGAGATAGAAAAGAAAAAAATAGTAGATAAGCTAAATCCTTTTCTAATTCCGTACCTGACCTGTAGAGGGTGAATGCTATGCAAAAATTGTGTTTTTTAATTAATTAAAAATGAACAGTAATTAATTTCAATTTCACATTTTTTTAGTTGCCTCCGCCGTGTTTTAATACGCTCGTATATACAATTTCACGATCTTGGCTAGAAAACTGTGGATTTGTATAGAAAGACATGAGGACAGCAGGACAAATGTTCGCTATTATATAGTAGATTGCTCCAATCCTCATGTTTTAATGAATTTGGAAAGCTAGTTACAGTTATGATATACAGTAATGGTATCGCAGAAGTCCCAGTTGCTTTTCTACTCTAAGTACCAGTTGTCGCTTTTCTTCCAGCATGACACAGAATATTATTATTGTCCTTTATTTATATGGCGCCGCAAGTGTTCCGCAGCGCCTTACAAAGTACATAAACATATAAGTGAACAAGAAACCAGTGACTTACAGTACAATACAAAGCAGGACAAGGTCATGGTTTATACAGATTGCTGCATTAGCGATTAGACAGGGAGGAAGGAGCATGTAGTGGTGGCGGGTCAGGATGAGAGCTGGAAGTAGTGGGTCTTGAATATGACATGACACGGACTATGACATAGGAGCAGAGGCGGATTTATCTCTAGGCAACGCAGGCGCAAGCTTAGGGCCCGGCCGCGGCCGCTGGCAGGGATGTATAATTGAGCAGGGCAAAGAGCATTTTCTGCCAGGCTCCATCAGGCTGGACAGGACGGAGCTTAGCCCCGCCCCTCTTGCACATCAATTTGATAGGACAGGACGGAGCTTAGCCCCGCCCCTCTTGCACATCAATTTGATAGAGCACCACTCTGTCTACTCTAGTGTCTCCTCCTCTCCTGCACTGTGTGCACGTGAGACAGGGGGAGTGAGGAGCCGAGAACACAGACAGGAAGACAGTGAGGTGCTCTGCACGCTGCTGAATAAAAGGTGAGGTCACTGCCTGCCAGTCCTGCCTTTTCTATCTTGGGTAATAAAGCTCACCACCTTCACAAATTGGGGGGAGCTATAGGGGGTTAGGTGCCTGGCAGGGCCTTTACTGTTTGCAGCAATGAGGGGGGGGGGGGGGGGGCTAGGGGAGGTGAGGTGCTTGGCAGGACCTTTACTGTTTGGGGGAGATGAGGTGTCTGCCAGTGCCTTTTCTGTTTGGGAGGGGGGGGGGCGGGCTAGGAGGGTGCCTGCCAGTGCCTTTACTGCCTGGGGGGAGCTATAGGATGTTAGGTGCCTGGCAGGGCCTTTACTGATTGCAGCAATTGGGGAGGGGGGCTATGGGAGGTGACATACCTGGCAGAGCCTTTACTGTGTGGGGGAGATGAGGTGTCTGCCAGTGCCTTTTCTGTTTGGGGGAGGAGGGGTGAGGCTAGTGGAAATGAGGTGCCTGCCTTTACTGTTTGGGGGGAGGTGGGGCTAGGGGAGGTGAGGAGCTTGCCAGTGCCTTTACTGTTTGGGGGGGGTGGGGTGGGCTAATGGAGATGAGGCGCCTGCCAATGCCTTTACTGTTTGGGGGGAGGTGGGGATAGGAGATGCCTGCCAGTGCCTTTAGTGTTTGGGGGGGGGGGGGGCTAGGGGAGGTGAGGTGTTTGCCAGTGCCTTTACTGTTTGGGAGAGGAGTGGGTGGGGGCGAGTGGTGAGGTGCCTGCCAGTGCTGCCTTTACTATCTGGGACAATAGAGCTCACCAACATCCACCTTCACAATAGGTAAAGTGAGGTTACTGCATGATTATTTAAATGTCACTTTTATTTTAGAGCCTGCCTCTTTCTCAAGTAGTCATGAGGGGCTTCAGTCACAAGACAAGTTATATATTTATTACTGAGTACTCCATGACGGAAAGTAGTTATTTGACCGGCGGCCGCAATACAGATGCCTATCATAATCCCGATGCCGGAATCCAGGACGACGCGTCCTGTTAGCCGGGGGGGTGGGGAATAGGTTTAGGGCAGTTAGCGGGGTTAGTGTTAGGTTTTGGGGGGGTGGTTAGTGGTAGGCAGCCCTAGGGGGGAGGGTTAGGCACCCCCAGTGAGAGGTTAGGGTCAAGCACCCCCCGGGAGGGTTAGGTATAGGACCGGTACGGGGGGGTTAGGGATAGGCACCCCTGGGGGGAGGTTACAGTTAGACACACTAAGGGAGGATTAGGGGGGACAACAGAGGGGGTTAGCATACTTACCTGCCTTTGTCGGGATTTTCATCCTGTCGGGGAGCCGCTGTCGGGATTTGAACCAGCGGCTAAATCCCATTCCCTCCATGACAGATGTATCCTACAGAGCTAATGACTCACTCCCACCTCCTAGTTTGGAGAAGATGTGGGCAGTGAATACAAGCATAAGGAACAAGCACAAGCTTACATGTATAGAGAGACTAAGGGGTATATTTACTAGTGCGGGTTTTTACAAGTGGAGTTGTTGCCCATAGCAACCAATCAGATTCTAGCTATTATCTTCTAGAAGGTGCTAGATAAATGATAAGTAGAATCTGATTGGTTGCTATAGGCAACATCTCCATTTCTAAAAACTCGCACTTTAGTAAATATACCCCTGAGCTAGAACAGACTGAGCTGAGAAACCAAATTTTTCTGGCAGTGTGACTGAAACCCAGCACAGCAATCCTACAGTAGTTCACCTGATATGAAAACTATTGCCTTAGTAACTCTTGTTCTTCAGTTCCATCTTTACCTTCCTCTATATACTGCAGACCACAGGTTCTCAAACTCAGTCCTCAGGACCCCAAACAGTGCATATTTTCCAGGTCTCACAGAATCACAAGTGAAATAATTAGCTCCACCTGTGGATCTTTTAATATGTGTCAGTGAGTAATGACTACACCTGTGCACCTGCTGGGTGACTTGTGTGGGGTCCTGAGGACCGAGTTTGAGAACCACTGCTGTAAACTATAGAAGCACTTTAGAGAGAATATTTCATGAATAATTTGATGAATATTTTATGAAAGGAGTATATAGATAGATATTAGATATATATCACAGGTTCTCAAACTCGGTCCTCAGTACCCCAAACAGTGCATGTTTTCCAGGTCTCCTCACAGTGAAATAATTAGCTCCACCTGTGAATCTTTTAAAATGTGTCAGTGAGTAATGACTACACCTGTGCAGCTGCTGGGTGACCTGCAAAACATGACCTGTATGTGGTCCTGAGGACTGAGTTTGAGAACCACTGACATATATGAGATAGAAAAACAAATGGCTTTAATCAAATAAATAAATAAATGCATCCAAATACTCCTTTCATAAATTAATGTGTGTATACACAGATATCTACATATGCATATTTATTACAGGATGATACACACACTTGTGTATATATATATATATATATATATATATACCACAATTATTTTTAGTGAATAAATGTTTAACTTTATAACAGTGTAGGTGAATCAAATGGCTGACATATTTCTGTCAGAAATTAATATTTCTGTGAGGCGGTGATGTGCTGCTGTCAGTGAGGCGGTGATGTGCTGCTGTCAGTGAGGCGGTGATATGCTGCTGTCAGTGAGGCGGTGATGTGCTGCTGTCAGTGAGGCGGTGATGTGCTGTCAGTGAGGCGGTGATATGCTGCTGTCAGTGAGGCGGTGATGTGCTGCTGTCAGTGCGGCGGTGATATGCTGCTGTCAGTGAGGCGGTGATGTGCTGCTGTCAGTGAGGCGGTGATGTGCTGCTGTCAGTGAGGCGGTGATGTGCTGCTGTCAGTGAGGCGGTGATGTGCTGCTGTCAGTGAGGCGGTGGTATGCTGCTGTCAGTGAGGTGGTAATGTGCTGCTGTCAATTAAGCGAGGATCTGCTGCTGTCAATGAGGCAGGGATCTGCTGCTGTCAGTGAGGCGGGGATCTGCTGCTGTCATTGAGGCAGGGATCTGCTGCTGTCAGTGGGGCGCCGGCGCCGGCCATGGTCCGGCCTGCCCTAGTTAGGCAGTGTAGTACCGACCGCAGTGAGTGCGGTCAGCTCTACACATTTACACCGGACCAGCGCTAGGCTTCCCAGCGCCGGTCCTGTGCTGCACAGACGAGCCCGTTCCCTCCCCTGAGCGCTTGCCCAATAGAGCCAGGAGAAGGGGGCAGGCAGGTGGGCTCAGACTGTGCTAACACACACATTGCCGCAAAGCGGCAGCGATGTGTGTGTTAATCAGCAGCCAATAAGAGTCAGACAGACTCTCATTGTCTGCTACTGCTGCACACACATCTCCGCCAGTGCTGGCGGAGATGTGTGTGTTAAACACCAGCCAATGAGAGTCAGATAGACTCTCATTGGCTGCTGCAGCGCCCACCACAAGAGCCGGCTCCCTTCCAGCTCCTGCAGTGGGTAATGGGAGAGACGTCATGACGTCTCTCCCATAATGCAGACTGCGCCCACCAGGGAGGGCGGACGTTGCTGCGGCGGCATACGGAGCCGGAGCAGGAGCGTGGATGCAGGTAAGTTTTATTTTTATTTTATTTTTTTGCTATGTATTTGGGGGGGCATCTCTACTGGGGGCAATAATCGGGGGGACTACTGGGGGCAATAATCGGGGGGACTACTACTGGGGGCAACCTTTACTGGGGGCAATAATCGGGGGGACTACTACTGAGGGCAATAATCGGGGGGACTACTACTGGGGGCAATAATTGGGGGGACTACTACTGGGGGCAACCTCTACAGGGGGCAATAATCAGGGGGACTACTACTGGGGGCAACCTCTACTGGGGGCAATTATCGGGGGGACTACTACTTGGTGCAACCTCTACTGGGGGCAATTATCGGGGGGACTACTACTGGGGGCAGCCTCTACTGGGGGCAATTATCAGGGGGACTACTACTGGGGGCTCTGTATAAAGGGCACTGCATAGGGGGACCACTACTGGGGGTACTGTAGAAGGGGCACCACTGTGGGCCTGCATAAGAGCCACCACTACTGGGGGCACTGTACAAGGGGCACTACTGTGGCCTGCATAAGAGGGACACTACTGGGGGCACTGCATAGGGCGGACTGTATAAGGAGCACTACAGGGGTTAAGGTGCATATGTAAAGGAATGTTAAGAGTGACAAGAAAGGGGTATATGTGTCCTGTCGACACGCCCCATTGTTAAGTGACCCCATCCCTTGTGACCATGCACAAGGGGGGGGGGCTCCATTTCAACATTTGCCCTGGGCTCCAAATACCCTAATTACACCACTGATAATTTAGTATCTGGCAATCTACTGTACATTCCAAATTGACTGGCTGTGGATATGTACAGTAAGGAGACCGTTAAGGTTATTTCATAATGGTTTTTGTTGCGTGATCTGTTTTTTTATTTTAACATAGGGTCTGATTCAGACCCGCTCGCAAGCGGGTCGATGGCCGGGCAGTGTGCACTGCGCGTGCGCGAGCCCCGGAGCGAGCGAGAAATCACTCGCTCCGGCGCTCGCATCCAAATGGGGCGGCTGTCGATGTTGATCGACTAAACTAAGCCGAAAGCTCACTGGGGCTTGCGGGAACAAGACCCTACCACAAGGGTCTCGCCGCAAGCCCGATGGTCGCGACCATCACCTGGCCGCTCGCAAAAGCTGTGGGTGGTCACCCACAGCTATGCGAGCGGCCAGGAGGCTGGTTTTAAAAACAAAATGCAGCTGCCCTGATTCAGAGCGAGCGCTCGCTTTTTGCGAGCGGCTCTGAATCAGGCCCATAGAGCGTAGAAGAAAATTCAGTATGTTTATCGCTTTGCAATCCCTTTTCCCCACTGTGATGTGGGGAACCAGATCACAGACCTTACTGAGAAAAATGGTGCATGCCCGGTATTACTCCATGTCCATTTCCCCAGAGCGCATTGAGTAGCAATTTGCATGCAACTGTTTCTTTGCACACTTGTTCTGTGTATGATCCATGTGAAATGCAACAGGTCACACATGGATCAAATACACCAGTGTGAAAGGCCACAAGTAGATGTTTTTTTTCATTCCTCATGTTTGTTATACATGGGCACAGGTTAGTCATAGGACATAAGTTGTAAAGTGTTGTTTTTTGTTTTGTTTTTTGTGTTCTATTAAAAAAAATTATGTAAATCATTCTAATAATACACGGAGCTTGCATCAGGCCGTGGGATCTACTGGCAGGCAGATATTCTGGAAGAGAAGGAATGTAGATGTAGGGAAGTGGTGGCCAATAAAAGACATGAGGGTTAGATGTGCCTAAAAAGGAAGGCAGATAAATGACTGTGATGAAGATACAGTAGGTGGGATGGGTCTGGTGCTTTTACGGGAAGTTATTAGGTGTGGGTGGATGTGCCCTGACTTTTGCATATAGGTTCAATGTTTTTTAGTTACAGCACTATAACGTGGAGCCACATTCTAATTTTTAGCAGAATGAGCACTATGAGGGAGATTTATCAAAGCTTGGAGAGAAATAAAGTACCAACCAATCAGCTCCTCTCATTTTTCAAAACATAACCTGTAACATGGCAGTTAGAAGCTGATTGGTTGGTACTTTATCTCTCTCCAGGCTCTGATAAATCTACCCCTTTGTTCTGGTAACCAACATCTAGAAGGTAATTAAGCACTTTCCCTGTTTTTAACAGCAGTGATACACATTGGAATAAAGGCACAATCCTGAGGGCATCTGTGGATTATAGCAAGCACATGCTGAAAGAGCAACAGCGGAGCCGAGAACTAGAGAACCACAGGCTAATAAGCAGCTCTGGCTTCGGATCCAGTTGACCGCACTACTTATCAATTATTGCATGTTTCAGAAGGTCCCACATAAGTCTATAGCAGGATGGGATGTAGTTACGAGACCAGCGGCCATGATGCCACCGATCTCAATATCGATATCCAAATCCCAAAAAGGGACTTAAGATAGGCGCTGAAATATCAACACCTATCTTAATCCCGGCGCTGGAACACCGAAGGGTGCCAGCCCGAACATGATAAGTCAGGGGCAACCTTAGCATTGGGGGGGGTTAGGTTTAGGGAGTGTAGCGGGGTTAGGTTTAGATTTTGGGGGGGATGTTAGGGTTAGACCCCTAGGGGGGAGGGTTAGGGTTAGGCACCACTGGGGGGGGATTAGGCACTGAGGGGATGGGTTAGGTTTAGGCACTAACAGGGAGGGTTACGGTGCATCGTGAGGAGGGTTAGGGTTAGGCTACAAGAAGGGAGGGTAAGTATACTTACCTGACCTCTGTCGGCATACCAACCATCGGGATGCCGCTGTCGGTTTTCTGACAGGAGGCATCCCGACAGCCGGCATTACTCATTCCCAGCAGGATGGCTTACACTTAGTGGCCACTCTATTAGGTACACCTTTCTAGTACTTGATAGGACCACCCTTTGCCTCATGACAGCCTTAATGCTTCACTGTATGGATTCAGCAAGGTGCTGGAAACATTCTTTAGATTTGGAGGATGCAATCATACAGTTTATGCAGATTTTTTGGGGGCACATTCATACAGCAAATCGCCATTTCTACCACATCCCAAATGTGCTCTACATGGAACGAGCTTGAGATGACATGTACTTTGTGGCACGGTGTGATATCCTACTGGAATTAGCTATTAGAAGATGGGTAGACGGTGGCTATAAAGGGATGCAATGTATGTTTATTATCAGTTATCATATTTCACAGCACTGACAGTTGGTATTAATGTTCCCCACACCGTTACACCACTGCCAACAGCACTTTACACAAGACAGGATGGATACATGTTGTTTACACCAGATTCTCACACTACCTTCTGCATGTTGTTATTACCCAGACCAGATGTTTTTCCAGTATTCAGCTGTCCAGCTTTCTTAAGTCTGTGCCCACTGTAGCCTCAGGTATCCATTCTTCACTGACAGGAATGAAACACATTGTGGTCTTATGTTGCTGTAGACCATCCACTTCAAGGTTTGACATGCTTTGTTTTCAGAGATGTTCTTATGCATACCACTGTTGTACCACGTTTGTTTGAGTTAATGTCTCTTTCCTGTCATCTTTGGCCAATCTCCTCTGACCTCTCTCATTAAAAGGCATTTTCATTATGGCTCACTTGATGTTTTTGTTTTGCTCACCATTCTATGTAAATTCTAGAAACTGTTGGTGTTTGGCCTGAATAGATGTTGTGGCTGAGAGATGACGCAGGGGGGCGGTGATGGTGTGGCTGAGAGTTGACACAAAGGTGGGAGATGATGGTGTGCTGAGAGACGATGCGGGGGGAGTTGATGATGTTGCTGAGAGATGACACAGGGAGGGAGATGATGGTGTAGCTAAGAGATGATGCAGTGAGATGATGGTGTGCTGAGAGATGCAGAGGGAAGGAAGTTACACAGGGGGCACGAGTCTGGTGGAACCGCTGTTGTATGATGATGACCTTATAAATGTTCCTACACAAACAGGCATCTTCTGGACGATGTGACCTACATGAATATTGAATACCAACTGAAGACGTCGTCGTCCCAGGGAGGATGTATTTCTTCAGAGGTTCCACATTTTAAGAAACTACTATATAGGTAAGGTGCATATGGAATGGAATGTACCTAGTGACAAGGAATGGGTGGCGTGTCATGTTGACACGTCCCATTTTCAGTAGCCACACCCCTTCTGGTATGTGACACACCTATCTTTTGGCGTGCGCCAGAGGCGCGCAAACTATGCTTTTCTGTATGTGGGGGTGCACTAATCTTAAACTTCCCCTGGGCTCCGAAGACCCTAGTTACGCCACTGCTATTGGGCATCTTTTCATAGAGAATTCCCACTCTCTAATTGGGGGGCAAATGACTGCACGCACTTCACAGATGTCCAACACTGTTAAGCTCTTCATTTTTTTGATTCAATCACATATTTAGTTTTATAATAAACTGGATTCTGCTTCATATAAACATCTATTTACAACTCCGTTGTATTATTATGCTCCTGTTATTTCTTATCCCATTGATTTACATCTAGAGCCACAAGAGGGTGCTGTTTGTATTAAATTAAAACTGCAGAAAACAAATGTTGGCTTATTATTTATACTGCAGTCCTACTGTAATTGCTAAAGGATAACTTCTCCAGAAAGGGTTCTCATAAAATGTTTGATCAGTAAAGGCATTGACAAATGTGCTTGCAAAGGGACTGTCCATTGGGTGGAATTCAATTCAGCGCAAATTGAATAGCGCCGATAAGGAGCTCCTGGAGCTATTCAATTCAGCGCGCTGTTTAGGCCAACTGAAGGATTTCTTCTTGCTCCCCTCATGGGGTGTGAGCAGAAATCCGACAAAACTGCTGGCGCGATGCCATTTTCTGCCCTTAGCGCGATGGAAACAGCATCGCGCAGGGCACTTATGTCGGAGAATGCCGGTTCTCGTGACTAAACACCATGTTTAAGGCGCAAGAACTGACATTCTCCGACATAGCAGCTCGCTGAATTGAATAGCTCCGGGAGCTCCTTCCCGCGCTATTTAATTCGTGTTGAATTGAATTCCACCCAATATGTGCAGCCTAAAGCACCTTCAATGATATGGAACTGAATGCATCAAGCTAAATTATGTTTCTTTGTAATAAAAAAAAAATATTACATAGAAGCATTCAGGATAGGATGTGAGAATAGCGAACGCTTTGCAAGCTGAATTCAGGCTATTGTCAAACACAATATAGAAAATACAGCTTCCAACAAAATGTGCCCAAATTATTTTTGTCATGTATTAATTTTGGGGCAGATGCAGATTTATATCACCTTGAATTTGCAGTGTGCATGCTCAGAAAATGAGTGCACGCAAATACGGACAATGCAGAGTCTTAAGCATTTAAATTGCTTCTACACTTATGACCGTAGAGGGGGAACTGGCTTGTAGTGGGGAGCTCTTGCGCAGGTTCATACCTGGACAAAAGTGAAATATACCCTATTTTGGAGGTGTAGCTTTTGCATCTAAATATGGCAGACGCAAGTGCACAATGATGATGGCACATAGTAAACCAGGCGCATAAGCTACAGTCATAGATGCAGGCACATGTCAAGCTGTATACCCCACTGCATATGGACAAATATGCACATTTATTTTCTGTGCAATCTTCCTTTGAGAAATGTGCGCCGACTTATGTCCAACACTGCATCAGGCCATTTGTGTTCAGTGTATGTATGGCACTCATTCAAAGTTTTATTCTCTCACTTGTCGAAGCTGAATAATTGGCTGAGACAAGTTCAGTTTAAAATTTAATCGCGGCGACGCCATCTTGCGAATGGCCGCAAGACTCCATTTTGGAAATGAGATCGCAAGACACCATTTTTGTGGTCTGCGTCAATTCAAGTTATAACTCAGGAGCTAAGAACAGATGGTAATGTTTTTGTTAACCTACCAAGGACAACTGGAAAAACAAGCTTTCTGAGTAAAAGTAAATAAGAAGAGACAATGGGTATTTTTACATACAAATTGGGAATCCCTGGATGCAGATAAAGTATAGTTGTGGCAATTGTAATATAATATCTACACAATTGGATTTGTCTGAATCCTAGACAGGATGGCCCCAAATTCCACAGCTTGAGGTGGTAATACATTTGCACTTCACACAAGAGTCTATGAGAACAAAAGAGGTTTTGTTTTCCTTTGAACACACAACAGGTGGGGGCCTGCTGACAGAGGGCATGTAGAACTACAACCCTCAGCCATCCACACTGCTGGATGTTCACTTCGTGTATGAGAAATTATGCACTTAAATCTCACCCATTAATAACTAGCGTCCTTATATCAAACCCCGAATACTCACACACTACATATTCGCACACAAGGTTCCATTAGCATCAAATTGTATGATTCAAGTTGGTTAAGTTAGTTTAAATGCTAAGAAATAGAGGTTTTTGATATCTAAGGTATTATACATGATAAGCAAGGTGTGTTTGGTTTCGTTCTGATGCGTACGCTTTTTACAGAATCCCGGTGTTATCGGTGGAGAGATCGCATCATGCAAACTCAAGATACGGATCGCAGAACTTACAAGCAACAAAATGTTTAGTTGATGGAATGTTACAGGAGGCGTTACCAGAAAGACTCCAGCTGTTAGAGGCAGGGAAAGTCTATTTGAAACAACCTGTTAAATGTGTCGTTACATATGCTTCTCCTCTGGGAACCAATGAGATCAGCAGGAAGTTCCCCCTTTGTCCTGTTTCAGTCTGGGGGGGAATAAATACATGTGTCCGAACACTGGTTTGCCAGTTCATGCTGAATTTTGGGTGAACTGAGGATATCTAGTCAGAAGTCTATCTCTGGGTCCAGAGGCGCAGCGTATGTATAACCGTACTTGGGTCTGTATTATTTCCTTTTACGCCTAACTTGTGTATGTATAGATTGCGTGTAACTGACTGTACTTTTACCTGAATAATACTTGTGCGTTGGAAACACAGATTCCACTCCTGTCTTTATTTGCGGTTAAACGTACGCAATTAGCATTCTGTTTAGAGGTTTTAGGCAGGGTTTTGTCTTAGAGGTTCTAGGCAGGTGAATCTTAGAGGTTTATAGGAAGGAATATATTAAAAGGTTTATTGACGAATTCAACAGTGGGGGCTCATCGGTTTATCACACTATATGATACACGATAACACTCGGTCAGTCCTCTCTCAGCAAAAGGGTGGAGGCGCCTTTTGGGAGACGCATTAGTCTTTCATTACCACAGTGTTGCTGAGAGCGTACTGCCGGTTATTGTGTATAGAGGAAGCGCTGATTAGAATCCAGGGACAAGAGAGGAAAAAAGTTTGTTTTTCCTCTGTTGATAGAACCTGTGTTTAGAGGGGTGCTGCAGTATTTGCGTACGCAGCTAAAACGCATTTTTGCGTACGCAGTTAAAAAAAAAAGAAGTAATTATACGCTTGTGTGGTAGTTGCATAATTGTGTATGCGGACGATTGCACAATAGCGTATACGCACTTCCGGTTCTGCTGCCACGTGTTTGAACAAAGCCATTGAGGTTTACATTTTTTTCTACCTAGCAATATCTGGGTTAAACGTTTATTTTCTGCGCAGAGAAAAAGTGTGTAACAGTGTGTGTATTGTTGGTAGGGGTAATTTATTCCCTAAAGTTAAGGGTACCGTATGATCCTTAAGGGCTAGGTGCAAGGGTTAGCCTAGTCGCTCGGTAAGCAGCTTTACCGTTCTAAACACAGTAGCAGGTGTACATGTTGTCTTTGTTGTATAGAGGTGCGTGAGAGTGGCCGACATACAAACTCTCATAGGTTTGGAAGTTACCTTACTAAAGCTTATCCGGGTCTGGAAGTTGCCTGTTTCAAAACTTATCTAGGTGTGGAAGTGGCCTTACGAAATCTTATCCAGGTGTGTGGGCGCCGCCGACTTAAATCGTTCACAGGTAAGTGAAAGTATCTTGATTGTCTTTCACCAGTTTAAATTTTTATTGAAAAGCGTAGGAGTTGTCTCAAAATGGGAGCCACGCAAACGGTAGAAATGTTAAGCAATGATGTGCTGCTAATGGAGGCTTTGATTGGATCAGCCCGTCGTATTATGCATACTAAGTACGGTACTTATGCAATAAGGTATTGTGATATATGGTTTAATATGACGAGAAAGAGTGTTAGACCGTTTCCCAGAATTGGTAGTTTTGACAAAAATGTGTTAGATAATGTCCAGGATCACATCAGTATGGTGCGATCCCGAGAGAAAAAGATTAAGTATTTTGAATGTTTAAAAATATGGCAGCATGAAGGGGATGCTTGGCTTAAAAATGTGCAAACGACGCAAACTAGCGTTGCGAACGCATTGCCAGAAAATACATCCGCGACGCTGAGTTGCAATACAGGCGAAGCGCAAATTGGCGCGCACGGGCGGCAAAGTAGCGTCGTGGAAAGTATTGCCAGCAGTTCACCTCCCCCACTTTATGTGGATGGAGGTGCAAGTACAGTTACCAAAAATACCAATAAAAATGTAACAAGTAATTTGTACCCCCTCTTAAGTAACCATAAAGAAAATGTTTATGATGTAGAAGATGAGCCTATTGCAATGTCTGCTATTTCCCATGCTGTACAAATGATAGATGCTGCATCACCACAATCACGGGTGGTGCCGCCATCTCCATCGGTAACAGCAAGGGAAGTGTTAATACACTCGGCACCCACTGAGGAAATTGTTAATACCATACGTAGCAGCAGCAGATTAAACCCCCAGCCAGGTAACCAGGTCAGAGGTAGCAACGCTGCCGGTCTGCATCCCATTCGGACAATAACTGTTCCGAATGGAAATGCGGATGCAAACGGTGTAGTTCCCACGAGGGAAGTAGTAATGCATTGTCCATGGACAAGAGCAGAACTGAATTCCATCATAAATGATTTCCCCAATCCCAAAAAGGAACTAGCCAAATGTCAAAGATTTTTAAGAAATTTGGGTAGTTCTCATGAGCCCACTAATAAAGATTGGCGTGTGGTGTTAAGGGCCTGCCTGCCACACAATACCGACGTGACAAAATTCATCACGGACTGTGTATTGGATGGCGACGTTCCCTTAACAGACCAAGTAAATCAAGGTAACATTTCCCGCATTGTGACTCAATTGGGTGCATATTTTCCAGTAGTAGTTAACTGGAACAAAATCTTCACAATCAAACAAAAAGAGAGTGAAACTGCAGAAGAATATTGCGACCGGGCTCTGCAGGCTATCACCCAGTACACTGGGATAGAAGAGATTAAAGATAGCATTCACCACAGGGGAATGATAGTCACGATATTATTGGATGGGTTAAAAGAGAATTTTAAAACTCGGGTTCAGACCTCACAGCCTGGCTGGCGGGAACTTACAATAGATAACCTCATAGAGTCTGCCATAGAATATGACAAAAACATCTCAAAAAAGAGGGAGACCCAGAGCGAAAAATTGATGGCTGTCAGTATACAAGCTCTGGAGAGAATGACGTTAACATCACAGCCAACAGACACGCTTGCACTTGCACACACACTCATGCCAGAACAAGTTGCTCTCACTAACCCCACTCAACAACAAACACAACTCTATCCCACTAACTCAATGCAACCACAGGTCCCAGGATATCCACCCACTTCTTTTCCCCCACAATACCCTTACCCTCCCTATCCTTACCCATATCCACCACCTTTGCCCTCTGCTCAAACTTCACAACAACACATGCTTTCACCTGAATCACGGACATGTTTTAATTGCAAACAAACAGGACACTTAAGTAGAAACTGCACAGTAAAAAGAGTATGGACCCCACACCAAGGGAAACCTGGATATCCCCATAAGGGATATGCACAGAGATCAGCAAATATTCAGCAAGCACCAGCTCCAATTGTAGCCGTAAATGCTTTATTGGAGAATGGTAGCCAACGCTAGGGGTCAGGTCATACCTGTAGTCTACAGATAGTTAGGTTAACGGGAAGTACTAGGGAAGAACAGGTCTTGATGGTTGATGTAGCTGGTACTGAATATCCTTTTCTTGTACACACAGGGGCGACCAAGTCAGTGATGAAATCTCCCGTTAATTTACAGGTGACCAACGAGACAATACCAACAATGGGTGTGACAGGTAAAGTGGAACGTTATCCTTTAACCAGACCCGCAGAAGTTAGTATTGGGCCGTTGCATACCAGACATTCTTTTCTTCTGGCTGCCGCGGCTCCTACTAACCTGCTGGGCAGACTTGTTATGTAAAATGGGATGTGTCATATATTGCTCCCTGATGGTGTATATTTAGATATCCCAGAGAGAATGGTATACGAGGTGTGGGATATGTTAGACACCCCACAAAGGATAATGTACCACTCTACAGTTTTAAAAGAAAATCCATCACAAGTAGATGAATTGTTGTCCCAAATTCCAGATTCCCTTTAGACAAAAGATGGACAGGACACTGGATTAATGGCAAATGTAAGCCCGGTAATGATACACTTAAAATGCGGTAGGCAAGCTCCAAAAATTCCCCAGTACCCACTAAAACAGGAAGTAGAACTAGGGGTGTTTCCAATAATCGAGCGATTATTGCAACAGGGAATTTTAGTTCGTACAGCTAGTGTAGCCAACAGTCCCATTTTTCCAGTAAAGAAGAGTGGTGGGAGGGGTTATAGGCTGGTGCAAGACCTTAGAGGTGTTAATAAGGTAGTAGAGAGCCAATACCCTGTAGTGCCGAATCCAGCTGTCATCCTGATGCAGATCCCACCAAATGCAACCCATTTCACTGTCATTGACCTCTGTTCTGCTTTCTTCTCTGTGCCTCTCCACCCTGACTGTCAGTACCTATTCGCATTTACATACAGAGGTGTGCAATATACATGGACACGATTGCCCCAAGGTTTCATAGACAGCCCCAGTATTTTCTCCCAGGCATTGCATGACTGTTTACAAGCTTTTCAACCTGCCAATGGATCAGTTCTAATTCAATATGTGGACGATTTATTGCTATGTTCTGACTCATTTATGTCATGTGTGAATGATACTAAACTTTTGTTACTTCATCTCTCGCAAACAGGACACAAAGTGGCTAAGGACAAGTTACAGTCGTGCCAGCCCAGAGTAAAATATTTGGGACATTGCCTAACCCAGGGGTTACGACATCTCACAAATGATAGAATCCAGGCCATACAAAACATGACACTGCCACAGAATCAACAGCAAATTCGTACCTTCTTGTGAATGTGTGGATATTGCCGAATGTGGATCCCAGGTTTTTCTATTTTGGCCTTGCCTTTACAGGAACTAGTCTCTTCCTCAAAGCCCGATCGCGTCACACACACTGAGGAATCAGAACAGGCTTTTCTTAATCTTAAGGATTAATCTTAAACTCCTGCATTGGGAATACCCGATTATGAAAAACATTTTGATTTATATTGTATGGAAGCCGATGGTTGTGCTGCAGGTGTCCTTACACAAAAACATGGTGATGCCAGTAGGCTCATAGCATACTACAGTGCCCAATTGGACACGGTAGCAAGATCACTCCCCACCTGTTTGAGAAGTGTAGCAGCTACCGCTTTATTGGTGAGTAAAAGTGAGGACATAGTATTGGGCCATGATATGATTGTCTATACTCCCCATGCTGTATCTGCTCTGTTGAACTCAGCTCAAACCAGACACGTCTCCTCGGCTAGGTTCACCAAATGGGAACTAGCCCTAATCGCTCCTGCAAATATTACAGTTAAACGTTGCAGTACGCTGAATCCAGCAACATACCTGCCATATGTACAACATGATGTACAAAGGGTGGAAGGAGAGGAGTTGCTGGCGGGAGGTGAGTTCAGCAGACATGATGACACCCACGATTGTATGACATATCTGAATCAGACCTTTACTGCTAGACCTGACATACATGACACACCTTTAGAGAATGTGGATGTGACTTTCTATACGGATGGGAGTTGTCATAGACAAACAGACACAGGTGAATTATGTACAGGTTATGCTGTTGTAAATGACACAGACATCATGGAAGCTAAACCTCTCGGTCCTCCTCACTCAGCCCAGGTGGCAGAGTTAGCAGCACTGACTAGAGCATGTGAACTGGCAGCAGGCAAATCTGCTAACATTTACACTGACTCGAGGTACGCGTTCGGGGTGGTGCACGATTTTGGGGCTCTATGGCGTCTGAGAAATTTTATGACAGCAGCAGGCACACCAGTTGCACACTCCCGACACATAAAACATCTCTTAGAAGCAATCCAACTGCCCAAAGCAGTGGCAGTAATTAAATGCAAAGCCCACACATGTGAGGATGACCCAGTGTCACTGGGCAACAACAGAGCTGACGAAGCTGCAAAATGGGCAGCAGGGTTAAAAATGTCTTCTCCAATTGAAACAATTATGTCATTCCAAACCATTGATATGCTGAAATTAATTGAGATGCAAAATTTGTGTTCAATTCAGGAAAAATCCATATGGAAGTCCAAGGGGTGTGGGCAAGAGTCCTCCGGGTTCTGGAGGGACGGACATGGTAAGCCAGTAGCCCCCAAGGCATATTACCCCAGCCTGGCTGAAGCAGCACACGGTCTGACTCATCTGGGTAAACAGGGCATGTGCAAGTTGGTGAGGGCATACTGGTGCGCACCAGGGTTTTCTTCACAAGCAGAGAAGATAGCAATGTCCTGTCTGACCTGCTTGAGAAAGAACATAGGGAAAGCGATCCCTACCGAACCGTCCCACATTCCACCGACTGATGGACCTTTCCAGGTGATACAAATTGATTTCATCCAATTACCACCCTGCAGGAACCTTAAGTATGTATTAGTGTGCACAGACGTATTCTCTAACTGGGTTGAGGCCTACCCAGCAGCCACTAATACTGCTGCGTTTACTGCCAAAAAAATAGTTCAGGAATTTGTATGCAGGTACGGTATCCCTAGAATCATCGAAAGTGATAGGGGTACCCATTTCACAGGTGATGTTTTCCAAAATATGTGTAAGCTGATGGGTATTAATAGCCGATTTCACACCCCCTACCGACCGCAAGCCAGTGCCAAGGTAGAGAGGATGAACGGGACTATTAAAAATAAGCTAAGTAAAATCATGGCGGAGACTGGACTAGGATGGCCAGAAGCTTTACCTTTGGTCCTACATAGTATAAGGACCACTCCTAGATTTCCTCTGAATCTGTCCCCATTTGAAATATTGTTTGGTGACAACCTCATTTGATTATAAGTCCACAGGAAGATCTAAAGGGTAACAACGAGGTAACTGTGAAGTATCTTATATCAATGAGTAAGCAGTTAAAGCAACAGCAGCAGAAACTGAAATTGTTGTCCCATGATATGCCTGAAATTAACTGCCATGATGTTGAACCAGGAGAATATGTAATGATCCGGAATTTCTTACTTTCAGGTTGTTTGACTGATCGGTGGGAAGGTCCGTACTAGGTGCTGCTGACAAGTACTACATCTTTGAAGGTGGCCGAGAGAGATACCTGGGTCCATTCCACTCACTGTAAAAAGGTCAATCAACCGGTGGAGAAACAGGTCGGAGACAAAGCTGATAGTGTGGATCTGTCACTCGCGAGCTTGTTCCGGGAGGATTGAAAAGGTGGTAGTGAGATACCTGAACTGAGAGAAATTTGCAGGTCTTGTTGTGACAATGGACGGGCCTGCTGTGTTCATTTTCATATTCTCTTTTAGAGTGTTCACCATCCTGGTCAGTTCGGGAATACCCAGTGTCTGTGATGGGGGACCTATTGAGGAAACAGGAGCTGATGGCAGTGCTGATGGAGTGGAGAAAGGAGGAGTGCAATGCCAATCAGGGGAGTGTCTGACCAATCTTAGTACTGTTATTGTTAAGAGAGCTGTCATTCCGGATACTCGGGGAAGGTGTGAAGGGTTATCGTCTGAAGATTCCTGTATTTGTGAGTTTTGTGGGTCCCTAGTTGATGAGAACTGTATTCAACGGTGCCAACCTAAATATAACCCGTACTGGGGAGGGTATCCTTTAGAGGATTATCACAGCATGGTAAGCAAGGGGTTAAATCAAACCGATTGCTGGGTGTGTTCACATGTGGCACAGGGACAGCATAATGTAGGGTTGGTGCCATTTCCGCTGAATATCACGGATTTTTTAGAATTACAGAAGGGGAAAACATTGGATGGAAAATTCCTCTCATCCAAACCGCCTCATTTCAAACTCTATCAATTTCAAGTAGATAAATCACTTTTGTGTTTAAACATAACCAACCCCAATAAACGCGGAGGTTGGGAAGTGACGGGGAATAATCAGACGATGACCTTCTCACAAAGAGCTGATAATGAGTCCATAAACTATGATCTGCTACGCTCAATTAAATCAAGTGGGAAATATTTTAGGTACCGGTATACATTGAATTCCACCAAAGAAATGATTGGTAAAGTACCAGATGGTTATTGTGCTAAAATAATACAACCAGAAACTTGCGTATACCAGATGGAAGAGCCTGAGATAGGATTGTTTGCAAGAGAAATGTGTTTTAATGATAATGATGCATACCATTCCTTATATTCTCCCTGATAATGTATATTTTATATGTGGAAGAAAAGCGTATAAATGGCTCTCCCCGAGTTCCGAAGGTTTGTGTTATCTGGGAAGAGTTGTCCCAGAAGTTATGACCCTCACACATCTTGAAATGTTGGGAATGCATAAAAACACACCGTCACCATATCTTCACACACAATATGAACACAGAGGCAAGAGAAATATGATACCTGGTGATATGCATAAAGCCGCTCAGTTAATCAGTGAGACAACTGGCTTCCAAGTTTTAGTCGCCCTGGATCCCACCAGAATTGCTAGGGGTACATTAAATTTTAGATATATCCAGGAACTTGCTAAATTAATAGATAATATCACCGAGATGTACGATGACACATTCAGGTACATAGGGAGAGAATTGCAAGCGTACAAGAAAGAACTAGTGCAACACAGGCTAGTGTTGAATTATTTAACTGCTGTTACTGGCGGGTATTGCGTAACGTTAGCCACCCAATTTGGAGTAAAGTGTTGCACTTATGTCACCAATGATACCAGCGACCCTAAGGAGGTGATAGACCAGAAGATGGATGAGATTCTGCAGCTAAAGTGGGAATTTCGTAAGAACCATAACGCATCAGTGGCTGAAGCAGGGGAAAAGATAGAAGGATGGGTGTCATGGCTGAACCCAGTGAAATGGTTCTCGGGTCTAGGAGAGTGGGTCCAGGAAGTGGTCGCCAGCGTAGGCAAATTCTTGATCCTTATACTGATTGTCATCATAGTAATTGGCATATGCGTCCGATGTGTTCCTATTGTGTTGAAGTGTGGAAAATGTGAAAACAGTGAAATGAAGGGATGAAACTATGATGATGGTCAGAAATGATAATATGTATACCGAGGTAGATACAGAACTGCACTACAACCGTGAACTAGGAAGTACCATCATTTAAATGTATAATATTTAGACATGCATAGAAGATATTATTGAAATGTTATTTATAGAACACCCAGACAATGTAAAGTCTCAAATTCCCCTTCAAAACTACTGTTATAAGACTGGTGCATCCCCACATCTGTCACATGATCTCCCAAGATCCGCGGTGTGCGTATAATAGTAGTTTTATGCCCCCGCCTAGAGACACATTGTTGATGGATTAAGAACCACCTTGTGCCATCCCATGATAACACTAAATAATATGTGGATGTAAGCCCAAAATAAATTTTTATAGCAGATTGTGATAGCATGTTGTTTGCTATCAAAGGGTGGACTGTCGAAGCTGAATAATTGGCTGAGACAAGTTCAATTTAAAATTTAATCGCGGCGACGCCATCTTGCGAATGGCCGCAAGACTCCATTTTGGAAATGAGATCGCAAGACACCATTTTTGTGGTCAGCGTCAATTCAAGTTATAACTCAGGAGCTAAGAACAGATGGCAATGTTTTTGTTAACCTACCAAGGGCAACTGAAAAAACAAGCTTTCTGAGTAAAAGTAAATAAGAAGAGACAATGGGTATTTTTACATACAAATTGGGAATCCCTGGATGCAGATAAAGTATAGTTGTGGCAATTGTAATGTAATATCTACACAATTGGATTTGTCTGAATCCTAGACAGGATGGCCCCAAATTCCACAGCTTGAGGTGGTAATACATTTGCACTTCACACAAGAGTCTGTGAGAACAAAAGAGGTTTTGTTTTTCTTTGAACACACAACAGGTGGGGGCCTGCTGACAGAGGGCATGTAGAACTACAACCCTCAGCCATCCACACTGCTGGATGTTCACTTCGTGTATGAGAAATTATGCACTTAAATCTCACCCATTAATAACTAGCGTCCTTATATCAAACCCCGAATACTCACACACTACATATTTGCACACAAGGTTCCATTAGCATCAAATTGTATGATTCAAGTTGGTTAAGTTAGTTTAAATGCTAAGAAATAGAGGTTTTTGATATCTAAGGTATTATACATGATAAGCAAGGTGTGTTTGGTTTCGTTCTGATGCGTACGCTTTTTACAGAATCCCGGTGTTATCGGTGGAGAGATCGCATCATGCAAACTCAAGATACGGATCGCAGAACTTACAAGCAACAAAATGTTTAGTTGATGGAATGTTACAGGAGGCGTTACCAGAAAGACTCCAGCTGTTAGAGGCAGGGAAAGTCTATTTGAAACAACCTGTTAAATGTGTCGTTACATATGCTTCTCCTCTGGGAACCAATGAGATCAGCAGGAAGTTCCCCCTTTGTCCTGTTTCAGTCTGGGGGGGAATAAATACATGTGTCCGAACACTGGTTTGCCAGTTCATGCTGAATTTTGGGTGAACTGAGGATATCTAGTCAGAAGTCTATCTCTGGGTCCAGAGGCGCAGCGTATGTATAACCGTACTTGGGTCTGTATTATTTCCTTTTACGCCTAACTTGTGTATGTATAGATTGCGTGTAACTGACTGTACTTTTACCTGAATAATACTTGTGCGTTGGAAACACAGATTCCACTCCTGTCTTTATTTGCGGTTAAACGTACGCAATTAGCATTCTGTTTAGAGGTTTTAGGCAGGGTTTTGTCTTAGAGGTTCTAGGCAGGTGAATCTTAGAGGTTTATAGGAAGGAATATATTAAAAGGTTTATTGACGAATTCAACAGTGGGGGCTCATCGGTTTATCACACTATATGATACACGATAACACTCGGTCAGTCCTCTCTCAGCAAAAGGGTGGAGGCGCCTTTTGGGAGACGCATTAGTCTTTCATTACCACAGTGTTGCTGAGAGCGTACTGCCGGTTATTGTGTATAGAGGAAGCGCTGATTAGAATCCAGGGACAAGAGAGGAAAAAAGTTTGTTTTTCCTCTGTTGATAGAACCTGTGTTTAGAGGGGTGCTGCAGTATTTGCGTACGCAGCTAAAACGCATTTTTGCGTACGCAGTTAAAAAAAAAAGAAGTAATTATACGCTTGTGTGGTAGTTGCATAATTGTGTATGCGGACGATTGCACAATAGCGTATACGCACTTCCGGTTCTGCTGCCACGTGTTTGAACAAAGCCATTGAGGTTTACATTTTTTTCTACCTAGCAATATCTGGGTTAAACGTTTATTTTCTGCGCAGAGAAAAAGTGTGTAACAGTGTGTGTATTGTTGGTAGGGGTAATTTATTCCCTAAAGTTAAGGGTACCGTATGATCCTTAAGGGCTAGGTGCAAGGGTTAGCCTAGTCGCTCGGTAAGCAGCTTTACCGTTCTAAACACAGTAGCAGGTGTACATGTTGTCTTTGTTGTATAGAGGTGCGTGAGAGTGGCCGACATACAAACTCTCATAGGTTTGGAAGTTACCTTACTAAAGCTTATCCGGGTCTGGAAGTTGCCTGTTTCAAAACTTATCTAGGTGTGGAAGTGGCCTTACGAAATCTTATCCAGGTGTGTGGGCGCCGCCGACTTAAATCGTTCACAGGTAAGTGAAAGTATCTTGATTGTCTTTCACCAGTTTAAATTTTTATTGAAAAGCGTAGGAGTTGTCTCAAAATGGGAGCCACGCAAACGATAGAAATGTTAAGCAATGATGTGCTGCTAATGGAGGCTTTGATTGGATCAGCCCGTCGTATTATGCATACTAAGTACGGTACTTATGCAATAAGGTATTGTGATATATGGTTTAATATGACGAGAAAGAGTGTTAGACCGTTTCCCAGAATTGGTAGTTTTGACAAAAATGTGTTAGATAATGTCCAGGATCACATCAGTATGGTGCGATCCCGAGAGAAAAAGATTAAGTATTTTGAATGTTTAAAAATATGGCAGCATGAAGGGGATGCTTGGCTTAAAAATGTGCAAACGACGCAAACTAGCGTTGCGAACGCATTGCCAGAAAATACATCCGCGACGCTGAGTTGCAATACAGGCGAAGCGCAAATTGGCGCGCACGGGCGGCAAAGTAGCGTCGTGGAAAGTATTGCCAGCAGTTCACCTCCCCCACTTTATGTGGATGGAGGTGCAAGTACAGTTACCAAAAATACCAATAAAAATGTAACAAGTAATTTGTACCCCCTCTTAAGTAACCATAAAGAAAATGTTTATGATGTAGAAGATGAGCCTATTGCAATGTCTGCTATTTCCCATGCTGTACAAATGATAGATGCTGCATCACCACAATCACGGGTGGTGCCGCCATCTCCATCGGTAACAGCAAGGGAAGTGTTAATACACTCGGCACCCACTGAGGAAATTGTTAATACCATACGTAGCAGCAGCAGATTAAACCCCCAGCCAGGTAACCAGGTCAGAGGTAGCAACGCTGCCGGTCTGCATCCCATTCGGACAATAACTGTTCCGAATGGAAATGCGGATGCAAACGGTGTAGTTCCCACGAGGGAAGTAGTAATGCATTGTCCATGGACAAGAGCAGAACTGAATTCCATCATAAATGATTTCCCCAATCCCAAAAAGGAACTAGCCAAATGTCAAAGATTTTTAAGAAATTTGGGTAGTTCTCATGAGCCCACTAATAAAGATTGGCGTGTGGTGTTAAGGGCCTGCCTGCCACACAATACCGACGTGACAAAATTCATCACGGACTGTGTATTGGATGGCGACGTTCCCTTAACAGACCAAGTAAATCAAGGTAACATTTCCCGCATTGTGACTCAATTGGGTGCATATTTTCCAGTAGTAGTTAACTGGAACAAAATCTTCACAATCAAACAAAAAGAGAGTGAAACTGCAGAAGAATATTGCGACCGGGCTCTGCAGGCTATCACCCAGTACACTGGGATAGAAGAGATTAAAGATAGCATTCACCACAGGGGAATGATAGTCACGATATTATTGGATGGGTTAAAAGAGAATTTTAAAACTCGGGTTCAGACCTCACAGCCTGGCTGGCGGGAACTTACAATAGATAACCTCATAGAGTCTGCCATAGAATATGACAAAAACATCTCAAAAAAGAGGGAGACCCAGAGCGAAAAATTGATGGCTGTCAGTATACAAGCTCTGGAGAGAATGACGTTAACATCACAGCCAACAGACACGCTTGCACTTGCACACACACTCATGCCAGAACAAGTTGCTCTCACTAACCCCACTCAACAACAAACACAACTCTATCCCACTAACTCAATGCAACCACAGGTCCCAGGATATCCACCCACTTCTTTTCCCCCACAATACCCTTACCCTCCCTATCCTTACCCATATCCACCACCTTTGCCCTCTGCTCAAACTTCACAACAACACATGCTTTCACCTGAATCACGGACATGTTTTAATTGCAAACAAACAGGACACTTAAGTAGAAACTGCACAGTAAAAAGAGTATGGACCCCACACCAAGGGAAACCTGGATATCCCCATAAGGGATATGCACAGAGATCAGCAAATATTCAGCAAGCACCAGCTCCAATTGTAGCCGTAAATGCTTTATTGGAGAATGGTAGCCAACGCTAGGGGTCAGGTCATACCTGTAGTCTACAGATAGTTAGGTTAACGGGAAGTACTAGGGAAGAACAGGTCTTGATGGTTGATGTAGCTGGTACTGAATATCCTTTTCTTGTACACACAGGGGCGACCAAGTCAGTGATGAAATCTCCCGTTAATTTACAGGTGACCAACGAGACAATACCAACAATGGGTGTGACAGGTAAAGTGGAACGTTATCCTTTAACCAGACCCGCAGAAGTTAGTATTGGGCCGTTGCATACCAGACATTCTTTTCTTCTGGCTGCCGCGGCTCCTACTAACCTGCTGGGCAGACTTGTTATGTAAAATGGGATGTGTCATATATTGCATCCCTGATGGTGTATATTTAGATATCCCAGAGAGAATGGTATACGAGGTGTGGGATATGTTAGACACCCCACAAAGGATAATGTACCACTCTACAGTTTAAAAAGAAAATCCATCACAAGTAGATGAATTGTTGTCCCAAATTCCAGATTCCCTTTAGACAAAAGATGGACAGGACACTGGATTAATGGCAAATGTAAGCCCGGTAATGATACACTTAAAATGCGGTAGGCAAGCTCCAAAAATTCCCCAGTACCCACTAAAACAGGAAGTAGAACTAGGGGTGTTTCCAATAATCGAGCGATTATTGCAACAGGGAATTTTAGTTCGTACAGCTAGTGTAGCCAACAGTCCCATTTTTCCAGTAAAGAAGAGTGGTGGGAGGGGTTATAGGCTGGTGCAAGACCTTAGAGGTGTTAATAAGGTAGTAGAGAGCCAATACCCTGTAGTGCCGAATCCAGCTGTCATCCTGATGCAGATCCCACCAAATGCAACCCATTTCACTGTCATTGACCTCTGTTCTGCTTTCTTCTCTGTGCCTCTCCACCCTGACTGTCAGTACCTATTCGCATTTACATACAGAGGTGTGCAATATACATGGACACGATTTCCCCAAGGTTTCATAGACAGCCCCAGTATTTTCTCCCAGGCATTGCATGACTGTTTACAAGCTTTTCAACCTGCCAATGGATCAGTTCTAATTCAATATGTGGACGATTTATTGCTATGTTCTGACTCATTTATGTCATGTGTGAATGATACTAAACTTTTGTTACTTCATCTCTCGCAAACAGGACACAAAGTGGCTAAGGACAAGTTACAGTCGTGCCAGCCCAGAGTAAAATATTTGGGACATTGCCTAACCCAGGGGTTACGACATCTCACAAATGATAGAATCCAGGCCATACAAAACATGACACTGCCGCAGAATCAACAGCAAATTCGTACCTTCTTGGGAATGTGTGGATATTGCCGAATGTGGATCCCAGGTTTTTCTATTTTGGCCTTGCCTTTACAGGAACTAGTCTCTTCCTCAAAGCCCGATCGCGTCACACACACTGAGGAATTAGAACAGGCTTTTCTTAATCTTAAGGATTAATCTTAAACTCCTGCATTGGGAATACCCGATTATGTAAAACATTTTGATTTATATTGTATGGAAGCCGATGGTTGTGCTGCAGGTGTCCTTACACAAAAACATGGTGATGCCAGTAGGCCCATAGCATACTACAGTCCCAATTGGACACGGTAGCAAGATCACTCCCCACCTGTTTGAGAAGTGTAGCAGCTACCGCTTTATTGGTGAGTAAAAGTGAGGACATAGTATTGGGCCATGATATGATTGTCTATACTCCCCATGCTGTATCTGCTCTGTTGAACTCAGCTCAAACCAGACACGTCTCCTCGGCTAGGTTCACCAAATGGGAACTAGCCCTAATCGCTCCTGCAAATATTACAGTTAAACGTTGCAGTACGCTGAATCCAGCAACATACCTGCCATATGTACAACATGATGTACAAAGGGTGGAAGGAGAGGAGTTGCTGGCGGGAGGTGAGTTCAGCAGACATGATGACACCCTCGATTGTATGACATATCTGAATCAGACCTTTACTGCTAGACCTGACATACATGACACACCTTTAGAGAATGTGGATGTGACTTTCTATACGGATGGGAGTTGTCATAGACAAACAGACACAGGTGAATTATGTACAGGTTATGCTGTTGTAAATGACACAGACATCATGGAAGCTAAACCTCTCGGTCCTCCTCACTCAGCCCAGGTGGCAGAGTTAGCAGCACTGACTAGAGCATGTGAACTGGCAGCAGGCAAATCTGCTAACATTTACACTGACTCGAGGTACGCGTTCGGGGTGGTGCACGATTTTGGGGCTCTATGGCGTCTGAGAAATTTTATGACAGCAGCAGGCACACCAGTTGCACACTCCCGACACATAAAACATCTCTTAGAAGCAATCCAACTGCCCAAAGCAGTGGCAGTAATTAAATGCAAAGCCCACACATGTGAGAATGACCCAGTGTCACTGGGCAACAACAGAGCTGACGAAGCTGCAAAATGGGCAGCAGGGTTAAAAATGCCTTCTCCAATTGAAACAATTATGTCATTCCAAACCATTGATATGCTGAAATTAATTGAGATGCAAAATTTGTGTTCAATTCAGGAAAAATCCATATGGAAGTCCAAGGGGTGTGGGCAAGAGTCCTCCGGGTTCTGGAGGGACGGACATGGTAAGCCAGTAGCCCCCAAGGCATATTACCCCAGCCTGGCTGAAGCAGCACACGGTCTGACTCATCTGGGTAAACAGGGCTTGTGCAAGTTGGTGAGGGCATACTGGTGCGCACCAGGGTTTTCTTCTCAAGCAGAGAAGATAGCAATGTCCTGTCTGACCTGCTTGAGAAAGAACATAGGGAAAGCGATCCCTACCGAACCGTCCCACATTCCACCGACTGATGGACCTTTCCAGGTGATACAAATTGATTTCATCCAATTACCACCCTGCAGGAACCTTAAGTATGTATTAGTGTGCACAGACGTATTCTCTAACTGGGTTGAGGCCTACCCAGCAGCCACTAATACTGCTGCGTTTACTGCCAAAAAAATAGTTCAGGAATTTGTATGCAGGTACGGTATCCCTAGAATCATCGAAAGTGATAGGGGTACCCATTTCACAGGTGATGTTTTCCAAAATATGTGTAAGCTGATGGGTATTAATAGCCGACTTCACACCCCCTACCGACCGCAAGCCAGTGCCAAGGTAGAGAGGATGAACGGGACTATTAAAAATAAGCTAAGTAAAATCATGGCGGAGACTGGACTAGGATGGCCAGAAGCTTTACCTTTGGTCCTACATAGTATAAGGACCACTCCTAGATTTCCTCTGAATCTGTCCCCATTTGAAATATTGTTTGGTAGACAACCTCATTTGATTATAAGTCCACAGGAAGATCTAAAGGGTAACAACGAGGTAACTGTGAAGTATCTTATATCAATGAGTAAGCAGTTAAAGCAACAGCAGCAGAAACAGAAATTGTTGTCCCATGATATGCCTGAAATTAACTGCCATGATGTTGAACCAGGAGAATATGTAATGATCCGAAATTTCTTACGTTCAGGTTGTTTGACTGATCGGTGGGAAGGTCCGTACTAGGTGCTGCTGACAAGTACTACATCTTTGAAGGTGGCCGAGAGAGATACCTGGGTCCATTCCACTCACTGTAAAAAGGTCAATCAACCGGTGGAGAAACAGGTCGGAGACAAAGCTGATAGTGTGGATCTGTCACTCACGAGCTTGTTCCGGGAGGATTGAAAAGGTGGTAGTGAGATACCTGAACTGAGAGAAATTTGCAGGTCTTGTTGTGACAATGGACGGGCCTGCTGTGTTCATTTTCATATTCTCTTTTAGAGTGTTCACCATCCTGGTCAGTCCGGGGATACCCAGTGTCTGTGATGGGGGACCTATTGAGGAAACAGGAGCTGATGGCAGTGCTGATGGAGTGGAGAAAGGAGGAGTGCAATGCCAATCAGGGGAGTGTCTGACCAATCTTAGTACTGTTATTGTTAAGAGAGCTGTCATTCCGGATACTCGGGGAAGGTGTGAAGGGTTATCGTCTGAAGATTCCTGTATTTGTGAGTTTTGTGGGTCCCTAGTTGATGAGAACTGTATTCAACGGTGCCAACCTAAATATAACCCGTACTGGGGAGGGTATCCTTTAGAGGATTATCACAGCATGGTAGGCCAGGGGTTAAATCAAACCGATTGCTGGGTGTGTTCACATGTGCCACAGGGACAGCATAATGTAGGGTTGGTGCCATTTCCGCTGAATATCACGGAAATTTTAGAATTACAGAAGGGGAAAACATTGGATGGAAAATTCCTCTCATCCAAACCGCCTCATTTCAAACTTTATCAATTTCAAGTAGATAAATCACTTTTGTGTTTAAACATAACCAACCCCAATAAACCCGGAGGTTGGGAAGTGACGGGGAGTAATCAGACGATGACCTTCTCACAAAGAGCTGATAATGAGTCCATAAACTATGATCTGCTACGCTCAATTAAATCAAGTGGGAATTATTTTAGGTACCGGTATACATTGAGTTCCACCAAAGAAATGATTGGTAAAGTACCAGATGGTTATTGTGCTAAAATAATACAACCAGAAACTTGCGTATACCAGATGGAAGAGCCTGAGATAGGATTGTTTGCAAGAGAAATGTGTTTTAATGATAATGATGCATACCATTCCTTATATTCTCCCTGATAATGTATATTTTATATGTGGAAGAAAAGCGTATAAATGGCTCTCCCCGAGTTCCGAAGGTTTGTGTTATCTGGGAAGAGTTGTCCCAGAAGTTATGACCCTCACACATGTTGAAATGTTGGGAATGCATAAAAACACACCGTCACCATATCTTCACACACAATATGAACACAGAGGCAAGAGAAATATGATACCTGGTGATATGCATAAAGCCGCTCAGTTAATCAGTGAGACAACTGGCTTCCAAGTTTTAGTCGCCCTGGATCCCACCAGAATTGCTAGGGGTACATTAAATTTTAGATATATCCAGGAACTTGCTAAATTAATAGATAATATCACCGAGATGTACGATGACACATTCAGGTACACAGGGAGAGAATTGCAAGCGTACAAGAAAGAACTAGTGCAACACAGGCTAGTGTTGAATTATTTAACTGCTGTTACTGGAGGGTATTGCATAACGTTAGCCACCCAATTTGGAGTAAAGTGTTGCACTTATGTCACCAATGATACCAGCGACCCTAAGGAGGTGATAGACCAGAAGATGGATGAGATTCTGCAGCTAAAGTGGGAATTTCGTAAGAACCATAACGCATCAGTGGCTGAAGCAGGGGAAAAGATAGAAGGATGGGTGTCATGGCTGAACCCAGTGAAATGGTTTTCGGGTCTAGGAGAGTGGGTCCAGGAAGTGGTCGCCAGCGTAGGCAAATTCTTGATCCTTATACTGATTGTCATCATAGTAATTGGCATATGCGTCCGGTGTGTTCCTATTGTGTTGAAGTGTGGAAAATGTGAAAACAGAGTGAAACGAAGGGATGAAACTATGATGATGGTCAGAAATGATAATATGTATACCGAGGTAGATACAGAACTGCACTACAACCGTGAACTAGGAAGTACCATCATTTAAATGTATAATATTTAGACATGCATAGAAGATATTATTGAAATGTTATTTATAGAACACCCAGACAATGTAAAGTCTCAAATTCCCCTTCAAAACTACTGTTATAAGACTGGTGCATCCCCACATCTGTCACATGATCTCCCAAGATCCGCGGTGTGCGTATAATAGTAGTTTTATGCCCCCGCCTAGAGACACATTGTTGATGGATTAAGAACCACCTTGTGCCATCCCATGATAACACTAAATAATATGTGAATGTAAGCCCAAAATACATTTTTATAGCAGATTGTGATAGCATGTTGTTTGCTATCAAAGGGTGGACTGTGGAAGCTGAATAATTGGCTGAGACGAGTTCAGTTTAAAATTTAATCGCGGCGACGCCATCTTGCGAATGGCCGCAAGACTCCATTTTGGAAATGAGATCGCAAGACACCATTTTTGTGGTCAGCGTCAATTCAAGTTATAACTCAGGAGCTAAGAACAGATGGCAATGTTTTTGTTAACCTACCAAGGGCAACTGGAAAAACAAGCTTTCTGAGTAAAAATAAATAATAAGAGACAATGGGTATTTTTACATACAAATTGGGAATCCCTGGATGCAGATAAAGTATAGTTGTGGCAATTGTAATATAATATCTACACAATTGGATTTGTCTGAATCCTAGACAGGATGGCCCCAAATTCCACAGCTTGAGGTGGTAATACATTTGCACTTCACACAAGAGTCTGTGAGAACAAAAGAGGTTTTGTTTTCCTTTGAACACACAACAGGTGGGGGCCTGCTGACAGAGGGCATGTAGAACTACAACCCTCAGCCATCCACACTGCTGGATGTTCACTTCGTGTATGAGAAATTATGCACTTAAATCTCACCCATTAATAACTAGCGTCCTTATATCAAACCCCGAATACTCACACACTACATATTTGCACACAAGGTTCCATTAGCATCAAATTGTATGATTCAAGTTGGTTAAGTTAGTTTAAATGCTAAGAAATAGAGGTTTTTGATATCTAAGGTATTATACATGATAAGCAAGGTGTGTTTGGTTTCGTTCTGATGCGTACGCTTTTTACAGAATCCCGGTGTTATCGGTGGAGAGATCGCATCATGCAAACTCAAGATACGGATCGCAGAACTTACAAGCAACAAAATGTTTAGTTGATGGAATGTTACAGGAGGCGTTACCAGAAAGACTCCAGCTGTTAGAGGCAGGGAAAGTCTATTTGAAATAACCTGTTAAATGTGTCGTTACATATGCTTCTCCTCTGGGAACCAATGAGATCAGCAGGAAGTTCCCCCTTTGTCCTGTTTCAGTCTGGGGGGGAATAAATACATGTGTCCGAACACTGGTTTGCCAGTTCATGCTGAATTTTGGGTGAACTGAGGATATCTAGTCAGAAGTCTATCTCTGGGTCCAGAGGCGCAGCGTATGTATAACCGTACTTGGGTCTGTATTATTTCCTTTTACGCCTAACTTGTGTATGTATAGATTGCGTGTAACTGACTGTACTTTTACCTGAATAATACTTGTGCGTTGGAAACACAGATTCCACTCCTGTCTTTATTTGCGGTTAAACTGCGTACGCAATTAGCGTTCTGTTTAGAGGTTTTAGGCAGGGTTTTGTCTTAGAGGTTCTAGGCAGGTGAATCTTAGAGGTTTATAGGAAGGAATATATTAAAAGGTTTATTGACGAATTCAACACACTGTACAACTCAATATGCATCACACCAAAGGACATAAGCATGGCTATAGCATAGTTATTTCTCTCAGTCTATGCATTCACAGAAATGCCGGTCACTGTACACAGAGATACCAGGTGACAACATATCATTTATCTGCAACATCTGCAAAGGTACTAATAATCAATTAATCTTTACCTAGTTTATACCCTGGAAAAAGTTTATGATTAGTCAATATGGTTTAGTCTATATTTTACACCAAAAGGCATTGTTAGTAAATGAGATTGATGTTAGTAATAATCCTTACATAGAAATCTGCGCCCTTAACTACAAGCTTTTATTATCTAAGGGCGAGAAACATACAGGGTCATCCACATAGGGCAGTATTCAATTAGCCGCGATAAGACGTTTTCGTCGAAGAGTTTCCAACGATGACATCATTTCGCCAGGCAGAAACTTATACCCGTATTCAATTGCAAAGACTTTTCGCCGGTGCGAAAAGTCTGCGCCTTGTAACCATCGGAAAAGATTCGCCTCTGAATGGAGGCGAAAAAAAGTGCAGAATTGTGGGTTTGGGGTGCAAAGTTGCGGGAACACCCCTGCAGCCTTGGGACAGTCCCCCAAAGGTAATCTGTGTAAAAAAAAAAGTTTAAAAATACTTTATATCACCCCAAAAAAGTACTTTCTTTTTGGGGACGAAAAAAAACATAGTTGGCGGAAAAACTTAAAAACTAGCTAAATAGACTCCAGGGGGTCCCCCAAGTATGCCCAAGTTGTTGTTTTTATTGCAGGTGCATGCTGATGGTGCGTTTTGCATGTTTTTTAAAACCTCACTTTAGCAATTTTTAACCATGCTTGCACCCATTTTTAAGTACCCCAAATTTGCTGGGACTACTTATTTTTACAAAAAACCCTTCTAAATGCTATTCTTAAAACACTTGTGCAAAGACGCTAAATAGCAATAATTAAGAGCATTTAAGCACCCCAAACACCTTCAGCAGGGCTATTCGGGGGTGTCCATAATCAGGGGCTGGCTGGCAACTTTTTGCATGGGGGGCAAGTCCAGGGCACTGGCCCATAAACAACGGCTTATGCTTAAATAGAGATTGTGAGGTCTCGCGTGCAGACCGACCGCGAAAGCGTGTCCTAATCAATGGCTCAAATAGGGATGTTAGATCTAGACGCCTGTCATTTTACCGACGCCGGAAGACCGATGCCCGGCATCCTGATCAAAGTGATGCCGGGCGTGGACAGCCGCGCGGGGGGGAGGGTTAGGTTTAGGGTTCCCGGGGGGGACTTAGGGTTAGGCACCCCCCCCGGGAGAGATAGGGTCAGGCTAGGGGAAGGGAGGGTTAGGCACCCCCGGGGGGAGGTTAGGGTCAGGCGCCCCCCTGGGGGACTTAGGTTTAGGTCGGCGGGGAAGGGGGGGTTAAGTTTAGGCACTTAGAGGGGGCATTAGGGTCAGGCACCCCTAAGGAAGGTTAGGGTTAGGGGGTAGAATTAGGTTAGAACATACTTACCTTTTGACAATCAGGATTTTCACCCTTGCCGGGCTGCTGCTGTCTGGATTTGAACTGCTGGACATGCGTCCAGCGGTAATACCTACTACACCCCTTTTAATTTACAGTGCTCTACTCTATAGACATTATTGTGTGTAATCACATTTCTTTCAATATATAAAACTTTTTTATGCCCAACACCCCCACTCTTATATAATCTATTTTATGCCTATAACTCCCCCAAACCTTTATATAGTAATTTATTAATTAACAGATATTTATATAGCGCACACATTTCACAGAGATTTACAGAGAATATCATTCACATACATCTCTGCTCCAGCGTAGCTTATAAACCTATATTCCCTGTCACACGTATACACATTAGAGTTATTGGTTTTCTTTTGTCAGAAACCAGTTAACCTACCAGTATGTTTTTGCAGTGTGGGCTTAAACCCCCACAAACATTGGAAGAACATACAAACCCCAAACAGAGGACATCATTCAGACCCGCTCGCAAGCGCCTGAGCGCTCGCAAGTTGGTCGATGTTTGGCTGTGCGCACACGCAGCGGCCGCACTGCGCGTGCGCAAGCCCCGGAGCAAGAGAGAAATTCTCTCGCTCTGGGGCTCACTACAAAAGGGGCGGCTGTCGATGTGGGTAGTGTGTAATCAATTATATATATATATATCATATATATATATATATATATATATAGGGAGCACTTTTCCCTAAATGCAGCAATGTATGCACATATAACACCTGCAGGAGAGGCCCCAGTGTATTGTACATTTATATTTACTTTAACTTCTTGCATGTCAATTACCGCCTGCCTGGGGCGCTGGGTGCCGGTTGCAGGGTCTTGCAGGCTGTGTGGGGAGGATGGAGACCGCGCCCTCCAGGCACCCGGTGACTGATGCCTGCTGCTGTTTCACGTACACTTCCCCCCTGGCTTCGCCGCATGGGCAGAGACATCACGACGTTTTGATTTCTCTCCACACAGTGGAGGAGGTAGTGGCTGAGCAAGGAGGAACGGAAGAAGGGAGATCCGGGGGCAGCCGAGGCTGGGACTCCAGCGACTCGCTTGCTATCAAACCACGCAGCGCGGCAGCGAGTGCCCGGCAACTCAAATTGTTACTGTTGCTAATGGACAGGAAGAGACAGGCGGGAGCGCTGCACACGTGTGTATGATGTATTGCGGCAGGCGTCTGGTGCTCTGGCCTGGTAATACAGAGACTGCAGGGCTAACTAGATATGGCCCTGCCTGTACTACTACCCGATCGCATGCGGCCCGCGGGCCGGATATAGCTGCCCGATCGGAGCTCAGCTCCGATTGCGGCAGCAAGCCAACGTAGGGACCGGCCCAGCGGGGACCGGCCCGGGGGGCAGATGGCACCCTGCCCCCCGGCCCAGCCCGCCACTGTCCATAATGATCCTCCATGTCAGTGCATCTTTTGGGGGGTGTCAGGCTGATTTCCCCAAATCTGACAGCACTTTTCACCTGTTTGAGTTTCCCCGGGACGCGTTTTCGCGTCCTTTGGAATTGAATAGGGCAAAAAACGGTGACGAGCGAGATACTTTTTCGGAGGCAAAACCAGCGATGACGGCGGAAAGTGCACCAAGCAAAAAGTCCGGTACTTTTCGCCGACAATTGAATTCGGCCCTTAATTGTGAATTGATCCAAAATCAATGTGAATTGATCTAGTATATTAATAGCCTTACATGAGTTCTCTTATAGTCTCGTAGCATCTATACGTATATGGAGTATTATCAGAATAAAGTGTATTCCCCACTGTCCATCATAGTGAATCACTATGGTGCTGTAAAAATCAACAATAATAATTATACTTTTTGCAGATCAAGTCATTCAGGGAGATCCTCAACCAGGATGATATTATTTAGTCAGGAAGGCTTCCACCTGTAAAACAACAATATTTATTATCACATTTATCTTTATTACCATACCCACTGCCACTGGAGTACAGAGGAGAGCCCTAGTGATATTGGCACTAGGGCTTGTCGCACTCGGGGAGGTTACTACACTTTTTTTTTTTTTTTTGCAGGCCCCACTCTCCTGGGGAAACTAACTGTTTAGGGCTAGTGGAATGATGGTGGGGGGACCCCCACACTGTATCACCCTCTGTGGTTGGCTGTAGAAGCCTAGCGCTGGTGTTAGAAAAATCGGGAGTACCCCATGCACTTTTTTCCCACATGTTTACAATACCAGCCAAGGCACAAGCGCTATGGCTAGTCTAGCTTAGCGGGAGGGAGGGTTGTGTTTAAAAACAATAAATAAAAACCAGTGCGTTCCCAGAAAATTGGCAGGCGAATGTGGCTTTTTAAGCCACCAGACATTGCTAAACGGTTGCTGAGTTGGCAGCTCACTCGCAACCTATTGCTTGCGGCGGGTTTCAAAGGAAACTTACCGAAGACTCTGGTTGGGGGATGTAGTTATGAGAACGGCGGGCGCGATGCCGCCGGTCTCAACATTGACATCGAAATCCCGACAAAGAACTTAAGATAGGCTTCGAAATACCAACTCCTATCTTAATCCCGACACCGGAATGCCAAAGGACGCGAGCCCGAACGAGGTAAGCCCGGGGTGCCCTTAGCTTTAGCCGCATGGGGGAGGGGGTAAGGTTTAGCGAGCATAGTGGGGTTAGGGTTAGATTTTGGGGGGGAGGTTAGGGTTAGTAACCACTAGTGGGGGGGTTAGGGTTAAACAGTATGGGGGAGGGTTAGGTTTAGGCACGAAGGGGGGGCTAGGTTTAGGCACTATCGGGAAGGGATAAGGTGAGGAATGGGGTGGGTTAGGCTACAAGAAGGGAGAGTTAGGGTGGGAGGGTAAGTATACTTACCCGACCGCTGTCGGGATACCAACCATCGGGATGGCGCTGTCAGTATTCTGACAGGACGCATCCAGACAGCTGGCATTACATACCCATTCCGTTGCTGGGAACCCACATGCTATTACATTTAGCCCTCAGGACTGGGATGGTAGATGGTGGTTTAGGAAAACCTCAGGTAAGTTAGGTTTTGGAATAGAACATCCCATAGCACATCCATCCTTTTGTTTAGTCCATGGGCAAAACCACTGCTTAGTAAATATACCAAGATATTTGCTCTAGCTCTTCCATTGGAATACAGACAAAATATTGTAAAACTGATAGGATTCAGACTACATGAAATAAGAACAGCAAATGATAAGGCAATTGGTTTCCACAACAGTTTGAGTTGGACCTTAATTCACAAGAACACTTCATGCTCATTGCATTTTTGCTTGATCATTGTGACAAAGATTACAGGAAACCCAATTAGCTGATATATATCAAGAGAATAATTTAATTTGAGCTGTTGTATTTACTTTAGATAACAGCATAGCTCTGGGGAAGAATTGTCAATGTCGACAATAGTATTTTAAGCAACCTTATTCTAAAGGTGGGTACACACTATACTAGGGGTGAGCGGGTTCGGATTTCTGAAATCCGAACCCCCCCGAGCCCCCCCGATCTGAGGCAGATCCGAGTCAGGCTCGACTTTTCCCGCCTGACTCGAATCTGAAATCGAGGAAAAATGTCATCACCCCCCTTCCGGGTCTCGCTGGTTTTGGATCCTATATAAGGTACCCGCGTCGGCGCCATTTTCTCACTTGGCTATGGACAGTGAAGAGGGAGGGAGGGTGGGAGTTAGGGCTGGCTGGGCTGTGTAGTGTAGTGCAGAGTAGTGTTGTGCTGTGCTGCTGCTGTCCATAGGGGCTGTGTCCACTACTTCAAAGTCCATAGGGGCTGGCTGTGTTGTGCTGTACTGCTGTTGTTAATAGGGGCTGTGTCCACTACTTCAAAGTCCATAGGGGCTGGCTGGACTGTGTTGTGCACTCAGTTCTCCATAGGGGCTGTGTCCACTCCAAAGTCCTGTGCAGTGTCCCAGTCCTAAAGGGGTGCTGTAGTGTTGTCCAGGGGGTGCTCTGTCCATCAGGGGTGCTCCCCCCAAGTGCTAAAAAAATAATATTTTTTTCTGTGTTTGTGAATTGTGTGCGCAGTAGCCGCACGTGCATCAACAAAGTAGTGCCAAGCGTGCGCCTGTGTCATAAGTAAAGGGCCAGCTGGCTTGACCGTTAAAGGGTGCTGTAACCCCCAAAGTACACTCCAGTCCAAACCAAATAAAAAAATATTTTCTGTGTTTGTGAATTGTGTGCGCAGTAGCCGCACGTACATCAACAAAGTAGTGCCAAGCGTGCGCCTGTGTCATAAATAAAGGGCCGGCTGGCTTGACCGTTAAAGGGTGCTGTAACCCCCAAAGTACACTCCAGTCCAAACCAAATAAAAAAATATTTTCTGTGTTTGTGAATTGTGTGCGCAGTAGCCGCACGTGCATCAACAAAGTAGTGCCAAGCGTGCGCCTGTGTCATAAGTAAAGGGCCGGCTGGCTTGACCGTTAAAGGGTGCTGTAACCCCCAAAGTACACTCCAGTCCAAACAAAAAAATATTTTCTGTGTTTGTGAATTGTGTGCGCAGTAGCCGCACGTGCATCAACAAAGTAGTGCCAAGCGTGCGCCTGTGTCATAAGTAAAGGGCCAGCTGGCTTGACCGTTTAAGAGTACTGTAACCCCCAAAGTACACTCCAGTCCAAACCAAATAAAAAAATATTTTCTGTGTTTGTGAATTGTGTGCGCAGTAGCCGCACGTGCATCAACAAAGTAGTGCCAAGCGTGCGCCTGTGTCATAAGTAAAGGGCCGGCTGGCTTGACCATTAAAGGGTGCTGTAACCCCCAAAGTACACTCCAGTCCAAACCAAATAAAAAAATATTTTCTGTGTTTGTGAATTGTGTGCGCAGTAGCCGCACGTGCATCAACAAAGTAGTGCCAAGCGTGCGCCTGTGTCATAAGTAAAGGGCCGGCTGGCTTGACCGTTAAAGGGTACTGTAACCCCCAAAGTAAACTCCAGTCCAAACCAAATAAAAAAATATTTTCTGTGTTTGTGAATTGTGTGCGCAGTAGCCGCACGTACATCAACAAAGTAGTGCCAAGCGTGCGCCTGTGTCATAAGTAAAGGGCCAGCTGGCTTGACCGTTAAAGGGTGCTGTAACCCCCAAAGTACGCTCCAAACCAAATAAAAAAATATTTTCTGTGTTTGTGAATTGTGTGCGCAGTAGCCGCACGTGCATCAACAAAGTAGTGCCAAGCATGCGCCTGTGTCATAAGTAAAGGGCCGGCTGGCTTGACCGTTAAAGGGTGCTGTAACCCCCAAAGTACACTCCAGTCCAAACAAAAAAATATTTTCTGTGTTTTTGAATTGTGTGCGCAGTAGCCGCACGTGCATCAACAAAGTAGTGCCAAGCGTGCGCCTGTGTCATAAGTAAAGGGCCGGCTGGCTTGACCGTTTAAGGGTACTGTAACCCCCAAAGTACACTCCAGTCCAAACCAAATAAAAAAATATTTTCTGTGTTTGTGAATTGTGTGCGCAGTAGCCGCACGTGCATCAACAAAGTAGTGCCAAGCGTGCGCCTGTGTCATAAGTAAAGGGCCGGCTGGCTTGACCATTAAAGGGTGCTGTAACCCCCAAAGTACACTCCAGTCCAAACCAAATAAAAAAATATTTTCTGTTTGTGAATTGTGTGCGCAGTAGCCGCACGTGCATCAACAAAGTAGTGCCAAGCGTGCGCCTGTGTCATAAGTAAAGGGCCGGCTGGCTTGACCGTTAAAGGGTGCTGTAACCCCCAAAGTACACTCCAGTCCAAACCAAATAAAAAAATATTTTCTGTGTTTGTGAATAGTGGCCCTCATTCAGAGCCACTCGCTAGCGGCAGTACGCTCGTTCCGAGCGATGTTCGCACATCTGCGCATGCGTACGGTTTTTAGTACACATGCGCGAACCAGTCAGTGTGGCTGAAAATCGTTTGTACGCAATATTGCGAGTGCCTGCTATTTTGAGTGACAGAATGAGGCGTATGTGGGTGGTAACAGGGGAAGGTGCTTGAAAACGGGGAGTGGAGATCAGAACGCAGGCGTGCTTAAAGGTCAAAACGGGCGTTTTATGGGTGTGCATAATTAATACAGCAGCGTCATTGACCACGTCACTTGGTTTTTTTTAACTCAGAACTGCTCGCAAAATAGCGGTTGGAAAAACCAACCACAAGAATAGCGAGCAGTTCATATCCTGTTCGATGTACTCGATTAATCTAATAAATAGCGGACATGACGTATGGTGCGAGCGGCCAGGGGGCGTTTTTATCAAATAAACGAGCGTATGTTTTGCTCGCTCGTTCAGACCTAGAGGTGTGAACAGACTGCAATGTGCGAACGGATCATTTGAATAGCCACCCCTTGTTTTTGAACGAACGCAAATAGCGAACGGCTCTGAATGAGGGCCTGTGTGCGCAGTAGCCGCACGTGCATCAACAAAGTAGTGCCAAGCGTGTGCCTGTGTCATAAGTAAAGGGCCGGCTGGCTTGACCGTTAAAGGGTGCTGTAACCCCCAAAGTACACTCCAAACCAAATAAAAAAATATTTTCTGTGTTTGTGAATTGTCTGCGCAGTAGCCGCACGTGCATCAACAAAGTAGTGCCAAGCGTGCGCCTGTGTCATAAGTAAAGGGCCAGCTGGCTTGACCGTTAAAGGGTGCTGTAACAACCAAAGTACACTCCAGTCCAAACCAAATAAAAAAATATTTTCTGTGTTTGTGAATTGTGTGCGCAGTAGCCGCACGTGCATCAACAAAGTAGTGCCAAGCGTGCGCCTGTGTCATAAGTAAAGGGCCGGCTGGCTTGACCGTTAAAGGATGCTGTAACCCCCAAAGTACACTCCAGTCCAATCCAAATAAAAAAATATTTTCTGTGTTTGTGAATTGTGTGCGCAGTAGCCGCACGTGCATCAACAAAGTAGTGCCAAGCGTGCGCCTGTGTCATAAATTAAGAGCCGGCTGGCTTGACCATTAAAGGGTGCCGTAACTCCCAAAGTACACTCCAGTCCAAACCAAATAACAAAATATTTTTTCTGTGTTTGTGAATTGTGTGCGCAGTAGCCGCACGTGCATCAACAAAGTAGTGCCAAGCGTGCGCCTGTGTCATAAGTAAAGGATTGGCTGGCTTGACCGTTAAAGGGTGCGGTAACCCCCAAAGTACACTCCAGTCCAAACCAAATAAAAAAATATTTTCTGTGTTTGTGAATTGTGTGCGCAGTAGCCGCACGTGCATCAACAAAGTAGTGCCAAGCGTGCGCCTGTGTCATAAGTAAAGGGCCGGCTGGCTTGACCGTTAAAGGGTGCTGTAACCCCCAAAGTACACTCCAGTCCAAACCAAATAAAAAAATAATTTTCTGTGTTTGTGAATTGTGTGCGCAGTAGCCGCACGTGCATCAACAAAGTAGTGCCAAGCGTGCGCCTGTGTCATAAGTAAAGGGCCGGCTGGCTTGACCATTAAAGGGTGCTGTAACCCCCAAAGTACACTCCAAACCAAATAAAAAAATATTTTCTGTGTTTGTGAATTGTGTGCGCAGTAGCCGCACGTGCATCAACAAAGTAGTGCCAAGCGTGCGCCTGTGTCATAAGTAAAGGGCCGGCTGGCTTGACCGTTATTGGGTGCTGTAACCCCCAAAGTACACTCCAGTCCAAACCAAATAAAAAAATATTTTCTGTGTTTGTGAATTGTGTGCGCAGTAGCCATACGTGCATCAACAAAGTAGTGCCAAGCGTACGCCTGTGTCATAAGTAAAGGGCCGGCTGGCTTGACCGTTAAAGGGTGCGGTAACCCCCAAAGTACACTCCAGTCCAAACCAAATAAAAAAATATTTTCTGTGTTTGTGAATTGTGTGCGCAGTAGCCGCACGTGCATCAACAAAGTAATGCCAAGCGTGCGCCTGTGTCATAAGTAAAGGGCCGGCTGGCTTGATCATTAAAGGGTGCTGTAACCCCCAAAGTACATTCCAGTTCAAACCAAATAAAAAAATATTTTCTGTGTTTGTGAATTGTGTGCGCAGTAGCCGCACGTGCATCAACAAAGTAGTGCCAAGCGTGCGCCTGTGTCATAAGCAAAGGGCCGGCTGGCTTGACCGTTAAAGGGTGCTGAAACCCCCAAAGTACACTCCAGTCCAAACCAAATAAAAAAATATTTTCTGTGTTTGTGAATTGTGTGCGCAGTAGCCGCACGTGCATCAACAAAGTAGTGCCAAGCGTGCGCCTGTGTCATAAGCAAAGGTCCGGCTGGCTTGACCGTTAAAGGGTGCTGTAACCCCAAAAGTACACTCCAAATCAAATAAAAAAATATTTTCTGTGTTTGTGAATTGTGTGCGCAGTAGCCGCACGTGCATCAACAAAGTAGTGCCAAGCGTGCGCCTGTGTCATAAGTAAAGGGCCGGCTGGCTTGACCGTTAAAGGGTGCTGTAACCCCCAAAGTACACTCCAGTCCAAACCAAATAAAAAAATGTTTTCTGTGTTTGTGAATTGTGTGCGCAGTAGCCGCACGTGCATCAACAAAGTAGTGCCAAGCGTGCGCCTGTGTCATAAGTAAAGGGCCGGCTGGCTTGACCGTTAAAGGGTGCTGTAACCCCCAAAGTACACTCCAGTCCAAACCAAATAAAAAAATATTTTCTGTGTTTGTGAATTGTGTGCGCAGTAGCCACACGTGCATCAACAAAGTAGTGCCAAGCGTGTGCCTGTGTCATAAGTAAAGGGCCAGCTGGCTTGACCATTAAAGGGTGCTGTAACCTCCAAAGTACACTCCAGTCCAAACCAAATAAAAAAATATTTTCTGTGTTTGTGAATTGTGTGCGCAGTAGCCGCACGTGCATCAACAAAGTATTGCCAAGCGTGCGCCTGTGTCATAAGTAAAGGGCCAGCTGGCTTGACCGTTAAAGGGTGCGTTAACCCCCAAAGTACACTCCAGTCCAAACCAAATAAAAAAATATTTTCTGTGTTTGTGAATTGTGTGCGCAGTAGCCGCACGTGCATCAACAAAGTAGTGCCAAGCGTGCGCCTGTGTCATAAGTAAAGGTCCGGCTGGCTTGACCGTTAAAGGGTGCTGTAACCCCCAAAGTACACTCAAAACCAAATAAAAAAATAATTTCTGTGTTTGTGAATTGTGTGCACTGTGGCTGCACGTGCATCAACAAAGGAGCAGCGCCAAGCGTGCGCCTGTATCCCATAAGTAAAGAGCCGGCTGGCTCATTTCTTAAAGGGTTGTGTAGCCCACAAAGTGCACTACTCTCCAGCAAAAATAAAAAAAATATTTTCTGTGTTTGTGTGCGCCTTAGCCACACGTATATATCAATATAACATAAATGGAGGACCAAACTTTCTCCGATGAAAATAAAATAGGGAAAGATCAAGAACCACTTCCTCCTAGTGCTGTTGCTGCTGCTGGGAGTTGTTCATCATCCCAGAGAGGAAGTAGGAACACCACTACTTTTACTAAACAATTGACCCTCCAACAGTCCCTAGCGATGAGGATGAAGTACGACAGCAGTCATCCTGAAGCAAAACGTATAACTGAGGCCTTGACTGCTATGTTGGTGTTAGACATGCGTCCGGTATCTGCCATTAGTGCAGTGGGATTTAGACAATTGTTGGAGGTAGTGTGTCCCCGTTTCCAAATCCCGTCTAGATTCCACCTGCATCCTCAAAGCAGCAGCGACAAGCGTGCGTCTGTCTGTTAAAGGGTGGTGTAACCCTCAAAGTGCGCTCCACAAACAATAAAAAAATTCTTTTTTTTTCTGTCTTTGTGAATTGTGTGGGCTGTAGCCGCACTTGCATCCTCAAAGCAGCAGCGAGCGAGAAGCGTGCGTCTGTCTGTTAAAGGGTGGTGTAACCCTCAAAGTGCGCTCAACAAACAATAAAAATATTCTTCTTTTTTTTCTGTCTTTGTGAAATGTGTGGGCTGTAGCCGCACCTGCATCCTTAAAGCAGCAGCGACAAGCGTGCGTCTGTCTGTTAAAGGGTGGTGACACCCTCAAAGTGTGCTCCACAAACAATAAAAATATTCTTTTTTTTTCTGTCTTTGTGAAATGTGTGGGCTGTAGCCGCACTTGCATCCTCAAAGCAGCAGCGAGCGAGAAGCGTGCATCTGTCTGTTAAAGGGTGGTGTAACCCTCAAAGTGCGCTCAACAAACAATAAAAATATTCTTCTTTTTTTTTCTGTCTTTGTGAAATGTGTGGGCTGTAGCCGCACCTGCATCCTTAAAGCAGCAGCGACAAGCGTGCGTCTGTCTGTTAAAGGGTGGTGACACCCTCAAAGTGTGCTCCACAAACAATAAAAATATTCTTTTTTTTTCTGTCTTTGTGAAATGTGTGGGCTGTAGCCGCACTTGCATCCTCAAAGCAGCAGCGACAAGCGTGCGTCTGTCTGTTAAAGGGTGGTGTAACCCTCAAAGTGCGCTCCACAAACAATAAAAATATTCTTTTTTTTTGTCTTTGTGAAATGTGTGGGCTGTAGCCGCACCTGCATCCTTAAAGCAATAGCGACAAGCTTGCGTCTGTCTGTTAAAGGGTGGTGACACCCTCAAAGTGCGCTCGACAAACAATAAAAAAATTCTTCTTTTTTTTTCTGTCTTTGTGAATTGTGTGGGCTGTAGCCGCACTTGCATCCTCAAAGCAGCAGCGACAAGCGTGCGTCTGTCTGTTAAAGGGTGGTGTAACCCTCAAAGTGCTCCAAAAAATAAACTATTTTTTTTATGTGTTTGAGACTTGTGTGCGATGTAGCCGCACGTGCATCAACACAGTAGCAGAGCCAAGCGTGCGCCTGTGTCATAAGTAAAGGGCCGGTTTGGACATCTGGTCCGGACTGAAGGACGTGCCAACAATTTCTGACAAGTCTACTGTCACTGCATATGATACTGTCCTCAAAGCAGCAGCGACAAGCGTGCGTCTGTCTGTTAAAGGGTGGTTTAACCCTCAAAGTGCGCTCCACAAACAATAAAAATATTCTTCTTTTTTTTCTGTCTTTGTGAAATGTGTGGGCTGTAGCCGCACCTGCATCCTTAAAGCAGCAGCGACAAGCGTGCGTCTGTCTGTTAAAGGGTGGTGTAACCCTCAAAGTGCGCTCCACAAACAATAAAAATATTCTTCTTTTTTTTCTGTCTTTGTGAAATGTGTGGGCTGTAGCCGCACCTGCATCCTTAAAGCAGCAGCGACAAGCGTGCGTCTGTCTGTTAAAGGGTGGTGTAACCCTCAAAGTGCGCTCCACAAACAATAAAAAAAATTCTTTTTTTTCTGTCTTTGTGAAATGTGTGGGCTGTAGCCGCACCTGCATCCTTAAAGCAGCAGCGACAAGCGTTCGTCTGTCTGTTAAAGGATTACATCGGTGACAGCATCCAAGTAGGCATGTCAGACAGTCCGTACCTGTACTGACAGGAAAAAGAAGCAATTTGGAGGTCCCTGTACAAACTGGCTCTATTTTACCTGAGTTGCCCCCCCTCCCGTGTGTACTCCGAAAGAGTGTTTAGTGCAGCCGGGAACCTTGTCAGCGAAAGGCGTAAGAGGTTGCTTCCACAAAATGTGGAGAAGATGATGTTCATAAAATGAATTATCAACTCTTCCAGGGAGACCAGCCTCCAGAACGTACAGAGGGACCTGTGGTTGTGGATTCAAGTGGGGACGAGTTAATACTTTGTGAGGATGAGGATGAGGATGTACACAACACTGAAGAGGGTGAGGAATCGGTGGATGAGGAGGATGAGGACGACATCTTGCCTCCGTAGAGCCAGTTTGTGCAGGGACAGATTAATTGCCAGCTTGTTTTGTGGGGGCCCAAACGAACCAATCATTTCAGCCACAGTCGTGTGGCAGACCCTGGCGCTGAAATGTTTGGTTTGTTAAAGTGTGCATGTCCTGTTTATACAACATAAGGGTGGGTGGGAGGGCCCAAGGACAATTCCATGTTGCACCTCTTTTTTTCTTTGAATTATGTACTGTTTGGGGCCTAGTTTTTCAAACTGCCATCCTGTCTGCCACTGCAGTGTCACTCCTAGATGGACCACGTGTTTGTGCCGCCCACTCGTATCTCTTAGCATAGTCATCCAGCTACCTCGGTGCAACCTTTTGGATATAAAAACACTATTGTGAGGTGTTCAGAATAGACAGGAAATGAGTGGAAATTAAGGTTATTGAGGTTAATAATAGCATAGGAGCAGAAAAACCCCCAAATTCTGTGATTTTAGCTGTTTTTATGCTTTTTTAAAAAAAAATACAGATCCAAAACCCAGAACCCAAAACATGGAAGGGTGGTTTTGGCAAAACCAATCCAGATCCAAAACACGAAGAAAGATCCAGATCCAAAACCAAAACACGAAAAGTGGCCGGTGCACACCCCTACACTATACAGATATATCTGCAGATGATGGTTGTTCGTACACACTGAACAACCATCATCTGTGCCTGCCCTATGGGGCCTGATTCACAGGCGCTCGCAAAAAGCAAGCGCTCGCTCTGATTCAGGGCTGACGCTTGGTTTTTAAGTTGCGGCTTCTTGGCCGCTCGCATAGCTGTGGGTTACCACCCACAGCTAATGCGAGCGGCCATGATGATGGTCGCGATGGTCAAGACCATTGCGACCATCGGGCTTGTGATGAGACCCTTGTGGTAGGGTCTCGTGGCCGCAAGCCCCAGAGAGATTTTGGCTCTAACAGAGCCGGAAGCTCTCTCACTGACATCACTGGTGATGTCAGTGAGGCCGCGGACAAGCGGCAGGCGTTCGCTTCAGAACACCTCCGTTTGTGAAGCCACCCCCCCGGCCACGCCTACAAAAGGGGTCAAGCTGTCGATCAACATCGACAGCCGCCCCTTTTGTAGTGAGTCCCGGAGCGAGCGCTTTTTGCGGACGCTTCGGGGCACGCGCAGTGCGCACGCCGTGCATGCGCACTGGCCCTCCATCGACCCAGGTGCGAGCGCACAGCGCTTGCGACCGGGTCTGAATCAGGCCCAGAGTCTACAGTACTCCTGGTGGGTGGTACTATTTACAGCCATGTGGAAACTTGGACGCTTACTATACAGTATATTGTAATAAATGTAATCGGAAATTCAAGGTAGTACCAGACAGAGAGGTTTTTGTGAAATCACGAACCCCACAATCTTGTGGAAGAAGTGATTTCCAGAGTGTGCTTCCCAGAAAAAAAACAGATCTTTAATCCAATCTCTTTCTGCTACAGCAACAGGATAATTTTGTACATAATGGGCCTACCATTTGGCCTTTTCATTTCCCCAGGACCTTTTACAAAGGTTCTGGTTGTCCTGATAACAGTAATTTCACTCTGGCCCTATCTGAAGATATTCTTGTATAGAAAAATTAGAAAACAGTGCCCAGAACCCTTTTTTTTTTTTGTTACAAACAATGGATGGATTGCAAACGTCACCTAATGTCTTCTCTAAAGCAGGAGTTTCAGGGAATCCAAATTGGCAGAGTGAAATACAAAGGCTGTCATCAGATCCAGGCTCGGCAGAGATCTTCGGTGAGGGAATGTCACAAGATCTTAGGAATGTTTTGCTCTACCATAGATATTCTCAAAGCTGGATAATTGGCTGAGACAAGATCAGTTTCAAATTGAAGCGTGCGCAACGCCATCTTGCGAATGGCAGCTAGACTCCATTTTAGAAACAAGAATCTGCAAGACGCCATTTTGCGACCAGCGTCACTTTAAGTTACAACTCACGAGCTAAGAACAGATGGCAATGTTTTTGATAATCTAAATAGAATAGACAATGCACCAGAAACTGTGAGTGATTTACATAAAATTGGGAATCCCTGTTGGCAATTGTAATATAATCCAGGCATTGATCTACACAATTGGATTTGTCTGAATCCAAACAGGTTTTAGTTTCATACCCAGACAGGATGGTTTAGTTTCACAGCTGGAAGTCACATTTGCATTGCAGTCTGAAACTGTGAGTGAGGAATGATATGTGTGTGTGTGTATGTATATATATATATATATATATATATTATGTTAAGTCCATCATAGATGGAATCTCATGCATAAACACCGCACATTACGCACAATTGAGCTGCTAACATGACGCCCAGTAGCGAATGCACAATTATTAGCTTCATGCGATTGCATCTTTCACCATTTTACATACACACATTATGCTTAAGACCCCGAATGAAAATACTGTTTAGTAGTTAAATGCGCACGCATCTGTCCCCAGTTAACTAGCGTCTTCATATCAAACCCCGTACACTCACACATTACATATTCACTTACAAGATTCCATTAGCTTTAAGATATAAGATTTAAGTTTATTCAGTTAGTATAAACGCTGTGAAATAAAGATATTTGATAATTAAGGTTTTATACATGCTAAACAAGTCGTGTTTGGTTTTGTACTGATGCGTACTCTTTTTACAGTATTCCGGTGTTATCCGTGGGGAGGTCGCATCATGCATTCTCGAGTTATGAATCGCAGAGGCTACAAGCAACAAAAAGTATATTTCATGAACAACTGTTAGGATGTTACAGGGGGCGGGAAGGGATAGACACCCAGCTGTTAAAGGCAGGGAGAGTCTATTTGAACCAGCCTGTTAAATGCTTTGTAACAGATGCTTCTCCCCTGGGAACCAATGACATCAGCAGCAAACTTCTCTATTGTCCTGTCTATTTTGGGGGGGTATAAATATGTGTGCTCCAACACTGGGTCTTTAGGCTGAATGCTGACTGAGAGCTTTCTTGCTGATGCCTAACATCTGGTACCGGAAGCGCTGCGTATGTATACTGTACTTGGGTCTGTATAATTCCTTTTGCGCCTAAATTGTGTCTGAATCAATTGCGTGTAACTGTCTGAACTTTTACTTGAATAACACTTGTGCTTTGAAACCACAGATTCCAGGTCTAAATCTTTATTTACTGTATGACCGTGTACGCAAATTAGCGTCATCCTTAGAGGTTTATAGGAAGGATTTTAGAAGGTACAGGCAGGGGTATATAGAGGTTCATTTTAATATCATCAGATGGGGACTCATCGAGTGAAGTCACTTACCTACTCACACGGCACATACGGCTATCGATATCTCAGCAAAGGGTGGAGTGGCCACATGCAGGGTTATCCTGCAACCGCTTTGTGATGAAAAATCGCTATCCGTTTTCGTGTGAGCAAAGGAAGCTGACTAGAATCCAGGGACAAGAAAGGAAAAAGTTTGTTTTCCTTTGTTGATAGAACCTAGCGTTTAAAGGGGTGCCGCAGTATTGAGTATGCGGCTGAGTCGCAGTTTTGCGCACAGAAAAGACGCACTTTTCCGTACGCAGTGAAAAAGTCATTATACGGTTGTGTGGTAGTCGCATTCTTTTTTTATGTGGCTGGTCGCACAATAGCGTATACGTACTTCCGGTTGTGCTGCCATGGTGTTTAAACAAAGCCGTTGAGGTTTACATTTTTTCAATTGTTACCAATATCTGAGTTAACGTTTATTTTTCTGCGCAGGAAAAAAGTGTGTAACAGTGAATATTTGTTGAACAAAGTTAAGGGTATCGTATGATCCTTAAGGGCTAGGTGCAAGGGTTAGTCTAGCCGCTCGGTAAGTAGCTTTACCGTTCTATACACAGTAGCAAGTGTACATGTTGTCTTTGTTGCAGAGAGGTGCGTGGGAGTAGCCGACTTATAAACTCTCATAGGTGTGGAAGTTGCCTTACTAAATCTTATCCGGGTGTGGAAGTTGCCTTTTTCAAATCTTATCCAGGTGTGTGGGCGCCGCCGACTTAAATCGTCCACAGGTAAGTGAAAGTATCTTGATTGTCTTTCACCGGTTTAAATCTTTATTGAAAAGCGTAGGATTTTGTCTCAGAATGGGAGCCATGCAAACAGTAGAAGATGTTAGACAATGATGTGCTGCTAATGAAAGCTCCGATTGGATCGGCCCGTCGTATTATGCATACTAAGTACGGTACAATAAGGTATTGTGATGTATGGTTTAATATGACGAGGAAGAGTGTTAGACCGTTTCCCAGAATTGGTAGTTTTGATAAAAACGTGTTAGATAATGTCCGGAATCACATCAGTTTGATGCGCTCCCGAGAGATTAAGGTTAAATATTTTGAATGTTTAAAACTGTGGCAGCATGAAGGGGATGCGTGGCTTAAAAATGTGTAGACGACGCAAACTAGCGTCGTGAGCACATTGCCAGAAAATACATCCGCAGCGCTAAATTGCATTACGGGCGAACCTCAAAATGGCGCGCCCATGCGGCAAGGTAGCGTCATGGAGAGTATTGCCAGCAGTTCACGCTCACCTCCCCCACCTTATGTGGATGGAGGTGCAAGTACAGTTACCAAAAATACCCATACAAATGTAACAAGCAACTTGTACCCTCTCTTAAGCTACTATAAAGAAAATGTTCATGATGTGGATGATGAGCCTATTGTAATGTCTGCCATTTCCCATGCTGTACAAATGATAGATGCTGCATCACCACAATCACGAGTGGTGCCGCCATCTCCATCGGTAACAGCAAGGGAAGTGTTAATGCCCTCTGCACCCGTAGAGGAAGTTGTTCATACCATACGCAGCAGCAGCAGACTAAACCCCCAGCCAGGTAATCAGGTCAAAGGTAGCAGCGCTACCGGTCTGCATCCCATTCGGACAATAACTGTTCCAAATGGAAATGCAGATGCGAACGGTATAGTGCCCACGAGGGAAGTAGTAATGCATTGTCCTCGGACAAGAGCAGAACTAAATTCCATCATAAATGATTTCCCCGATCCCAAAAAGGAATTAGCCAAATGTCAAGGATTTTTGAGAAATTTGGGTAGTTCACATGAACCCACTAATAAAGATTGGCGTGTGGTGTTAAGGGCCTGTCTACCACGCAATACCGACATGACAAAATTTATCACGGATTGTGTATTGGATGGTGACGTTCCCTTAACAGACCAAGTAAACCAAGGTAACATTTCCCGCATTGTAACTCAATTGGGTATATATTTTCCAGTAGTAGTTAACTGGAACAAAATTTTCACCATTACGCAGAAGGAGAGTGAAACTGCAGAAGATTATTGCACGGGCTCTGCAGGCTATCACCCAGTACACTGGGATAGAGGATATTAAAGATAGCACTCACCACCAGGGAATGATAGTCACGGTACTTGTGGACGGTCTGAAAGAGAGTTTAAAAACTCGGGTTCAGACCTCACAGCCTGGCTGGCGGGGCCTCACAATAGATACCCTCATAGAAACCGCCATTGAACATGATAAAAACATCTCCAAGAAGAAAGAGAGACCCAGAGTGAAAAACTAATGGCTGTCAGTATCCAAGCTCTGGAGGGAATGACAATAACATCACAGCCAACAGACACACCTGCACCTGAACAGTTACACGTCCTCACCAATCCCACGCCACAGCAAACACATCCTTACCCCACATATCATACACAACCACAGGCCTCATACTACCCACAAACTTCATACCTCCCACCATACCCTTATCCTCCATATCCTTACCCATACCCACCACCTTTTCCTCTTGCTCAACTCCCACAACAATACTTTCATCCAACCTGTTCAAAAACATGTTTTAACTGCAACCAAGCGGGACACATAAGTAGGTACTGCAAAGTAAAGAACACCACACATGAACACGGTGTTCATGTGTGGTGTTCATGGGGTTCATAGGCAACCCCAGTATCTTCTCCCAGGCCTTATATGACTGTTTACAATCTTTTCAACCTATCAATGGATCTGTTCTAATGTAAAATGTGGACGATTTATTGTTGTATTTTAGGTCATGTTTAAATGATATTAAACTGTTGTGCTTTGTCTCCCACTCACAGGACACAAGGTTGATAAGGATAAACGGCAGCCATGCCAGGCTAAGGTCGACTACTCAGAATATTATCCAACTAACGATACTTGATCAGAACCTCTATACACACCTTCCTATACCTTGTAATATCCTGCCTATACCTTCTAATATCCTGCCTATACCTTCTAAGGATGACGCTAATTTGCGTACGCAGTCATACCATAAATAAAGACTTAGACGTGGAATCTGTGGTTCCAAAGCACAAGTGTTATTCAGGTAAAATTTCAGACAGTTACACGCAATTGATCTAGACACAATTTAGGCGCAAAAGGAAAATTATACAGACCCAAGTACAGTATACATACGCAGGCGCTTCCGGACCCGGAGATAGGCATCAGCAAGAGACCCCTAGTCATACAGCGTTCAGCACGAAGACTGAGAACCAGCATTCGTGCACACATATTTATACCCACCCAGAATAAACAGGACAATAGGGAAGTTAGTTGCTGATGTAATTGGTTCCCAGGGGAGAAGCATCTATTACAGCACATTTAACAGGCTGGTTCAAATAGACTCTCCCTACCTCCAACAGCTGGGGGTCTTCCTCTTCACGCCCCCTGCAACATTCTAACAGTTGTTCATGAAATATACTTTTTGTTGCATGTAGGTTCTGCGATCCATAACTTGAGTTTGCATGATGCGACCTCCCCACCGATACCGGAATACTGTAAAAAGAGTACGCATCAATACAAGACCAAACACGACTTGTTTAGCATGTATAATACCTTAGTTATCAAATCTCTTTATTTCTCAGCATTTAAACTAACTGAACCAACTTAAATCATACACTTTAAAGCTTATTGAACCTTATGTGTGAATATGTAATGTGTGGGTATTGAGGGTTTGATATAAGGACACTAGTTAACTTGGGGCAGATGCATGCGCATAAAGCTAATAAAACAGCGGTCTCATACAAAGTCCTATGCATTCGCTAATATGCAACTAGTTAACAGCGCAATTGTGCGTATTAATGTGTGTATGAGAAATGGTGAAAAATGCAATCGCATGGTGCTAATAGTATCATCGCCACATGTACTAAAATGTGAGTTTATCTAAAATGGCGCTTAGGCGGCCATTCGCAAAATGACGTCTTGCGATCTCATTTTCAAGATGGCATCTTGCGGCCAGTCGCAAGATGGCATCGCTGCGATTAAATTTTAAACTGAACTTGTCTCAGCCAATTATTCAGCTTCGACAGTCCACCCTTTGATAGCAAACAACATGCTATCACAATCTGCTATTAGAATTTAATTTAGGCTTACATTTACATATTATTTGGTGTTATTATGGGATGGCAGAAGGTGGTTCTTAGTCCATCAATAATGTGTCTCTGGGTGGGGACATAAAACTACTATTATACGCACACCGCGGATCTTGGAAGATCATGAGAAAGGTGTGGGAATGCATCAGTCTTATAAAAGCAGTCTTGAAGGGGAATTGAGACTTTACATTTTCTGAGGTGTTCTATGAATAACATTTCAATAATACATTCTATGCATGTCTAAATATAATACATCAAACAATTGTATTTCCTAGTTCAGGGTTGTAATGCAGTTCTATATTTACCTCGGTATACATATTATCATTACTGACCACCATCATAGATTCATTCTTTCGTTTCACTCTGTTTTTACATTTTCCACACTTCAACACAATAGGAACACATCGGACACATATGCCAATTATTATGATGACAATCAGTATAAGGATTAAGAATTTGCCTACACTGGCGATCACCTCCTGGACCCATTCCCCTAGACCTGAGAACCATTTCACTGGGTTTAGCCATGAAACCCATCCTTCTATCTTTTCCCCTACTTCAACCACTGAAGCGTTATGGTTCTTGCGAAATTCCGACTTTAGCTGCGGAATTTCATCCATCTTCCGGTCTATCACCTCCTTAGGGTCGCTGGTATCATTGGTGACATAGGTGCATCATTGTACTCCAAATTGCGTGGCCAATGTTACGCAATACCCTTCAGTAACAGCAGTTAAATAATTCAACACTAGCCTGTGTTGCACCAGTTCTCTCTTGTACGCTTGCAATTCTCTCCCTGTATACCTGAATGTGTCATCGTACATCTCAGTGATATTATCTATTAATTTAGCAAGTTCCTGGATATATCTAAAATTTAATGTACCCCGAGCGATCCTGGTGGGGTCCAATGCGACCAGAACTTGAAAGCCAGTTGTCTCACTGATTAACTGAGTGGCTTTATGTATATCACCAGGTACCATATTTCTTTTGTCTCTGTGTTCATATTGTGTGTGAAGATATGGTGACGGTGTGTTTTTATGTATACCCAGCATTTCAACATGTGTGAGGGTCATAACTTCTGGGACTACTCTTCCCAGGTAACACAAACCTTCGGAACTCGGGGAGAGGCATTTATACGCTTTTCTTGCACAGATGAAATCTACATTATCAGGGAGAACATAAGGAATGGTATGCATCATTATCATTAAGCACATTTCCCTTGCAAACAATCCTATTTCTGGTTCTTCCATCTGGTACATGCAAGGTTCTGGCTGTATTATTTTAGCACAATAACCATTTAGCACCTTACCAATAATTTCTTTGGTGGAACTCAATGTATACCGATACCTAAAATGTTTCCCACCAGACTTAATGGAGCGCAGCAGATCATGGTTTATGGACTCATTATCAGCTCTTTGTGAGAAGGTCATCGTCTGATTTTTCCCCGTCACTTCCCAACTCCCGGGTTTATTGGGGTTGGTTATGTTTAGACACAAAAGTGATCTATCTACTTGGAATTGATGGAGTTTGAAATGAGGTGGTTTGGATGAGAGGAATTTTCCATCTAATGTTTTCCCTTTTTGCAATTCTAAAATTTCTGTGATATTCTGTGGAAATGGCACCAACCCTACGTTATGCTGTCCCTGTGGCACATGTAAACACACCCAGCAATCAGTTTGATTTAACACTTTGCCTACCATGCTATGGTAATCCTCTAGAGGATACCCACCCCAGTACGGATTATATTTAGGTTGGCACCGTTGGATACAGTTCTCATCAACTAGGGACCCACAAAGCTCACAAATACAGGAATCTTCAGACGATAAACCTCCAAACCTTCCCCGAGTATCCGGAATGACAGCTCTTTTAACAATAACAGTACTAATATTGGAAAGACACTCCCCTGATTGGCATAGTACTCCTCCTGATTCCACTCCATCAGCACTGCCATCAGCTCCCGTTTCCTCAATCGGTCCCCCATCACAGACACTGGATATCCCCGGACTGACCAGGATGGTGAACACTCTAAAAGAGAATATGAAAATGAACAAAGCAGGCCCGTCCATTGTCACAAGACCTGCAAATTTCTCTCAGTTCAGGTATCTTACTATGACCTTTTCAATCCTCCCGTAACAAGCTCGCGAGCGACAGGTCCACGCTATCAGCTTTGTCTCTGACTTGTTTCTCCACCAGTTGATTGACCTTTCTCTCGGCCACCTTCAAAGATGGAGTACTCGTCAGCAGCACCTGGTACGGACCTTCCCACCGATCAGTCAAACAACCTGAACGCAAGAAATTTCTGATCATTACATATTCTCCTGGTTCAACATCATGACAGTTCGTTTCAGGCATATCATTAGACAACAATTTCAGTTTCTGCTGCTGTTGTTTAAACTGCTTACTCATTGATATAAGATACTTCACAGTTACCTCGTTGTTACCCTTTAGATCTTCCTGTGGACTTATAATCAAATGAGGTTGTCTACCGAACAATATTTCAAATGGGGACAGATTCAGAGGAGGTCTAGCAGTGGGCCTTATGCTATGTAGGACCAAAGGTAACGCTTCTGGCCATCCTAGTCCCGTCTCAGTCATGATTTTACTTAGCTTATTTTTAATAGTCCTGTTCATCCTCTCTACCTTTGCACTGGCTTGCGGTCGGTGGGGGGTGTGAAGTCGGCTATTAATACCCATCAGCTTACACATATTTTGAAAAACATCACCTGTGAAATGGGTACCCCTATCACTCTCGATGATTTTAGGGATACCGTACCTGCATACAAATTCCTGAACTATTTTCTTGGCAGTAAACGCAGCAGTATTAGTGGCTGCTGGGTAGGCCTCAACCCAGTTAGAAAATACGTCTGTGCACACTAATACATACTTAAGGTTCCTGCAGAGTGTTAATTGGATGAAATCAATTTGTATCACCTGGAAAGGTCCATCAGTCGGTGGAATGTGGGACAGTTCGGTAGGGATCGTTTTCCCTATGTTCTTTCTCAAGCAGGTCAGACAAGACACTGCTATCTTCTCTGCTTGTGAAGAAAAACCTGGTGAGCACCAGTATGCCCTCACCAACTTGCACATACCCTGTTTACCCAGATGAGTCAGACCGTGTGCTGCCTCAGCCAGGCTGTTGTAATATGCCTTGGGGGCTACTGGCTTACCATGTCCGTCCCTCCAGTGCCCAGAGGACTCTTGCCCACATCCCTTGGACTTCCAAATGGATTTTTCCTGAATTGAACACAAATTTTGCATCTCAATTAATTTCAGCATATCAATAGTTTGAAATTACATAATTGTTTCAGTTGGAAAAACATTTTTAACCCTGCTGCCCATTTTGCAGCTTCATCAGCTCTGTTGTTGCCCAGTGACACTGGGTCATCCTCACATGTGTGGGCTTTGCATTTAATTACTGCCACTGCTTTGGGCAATTGGATTGCTTCTAAAAGATGTTTTATGTGTCGGGAATGTGCAACTGGTGTGCCTGCTGCTGTCATAAAATTTCTCAGATGCCATAGAGCCCCAAAATCGTGCACCACCCCGAACGCATACCTCGAGTCAGTGTAAATGTTAGCAGATTTGCCTGCTGCCAGTTCACATGCTCTAGTCAGTGCTACTAACTCTGCCACCTGGGATGAGTGAGGAGGACCGAGAGGTTTAGCTTCTATGATGTCTGTGTCATTTACAACAGCATAACCTGTACATAATTCACCTGTGTCTGTTTGTCTATGACAACTCCCATCCGTATAAAAAGTTACATCCACATTCTCTAAAGGTGTGTCATGTATGTCAGGTCTAGCAGTAAAGGTCTGATTCAGATATGTCATAAAATCGTGCGTATCATTATGTCTGCCGAACTCACCTCCCGCCAGCAACTCCTCTCCTTCCACCCTTTGTACTAGGGGTGAGCGGGTTTGGATTTCTGAAATCCGAACCCCCCCGAGCCCCCCGATCCGAGGCCGATCCGAGTGAGTCAGGCTCGACTTTTCCCGCCTGACTCGGATCTGAAATCGAGGCAAAACGTCATCATCCCGCCTTCCGGGTCTCGTGGGTTTTGGACCCTATATAAGGTACCCGCGTCGGCGCCATTTTCTCACTCGGCTGTGGACAGTGAAGAGGGAGGGTGGGAATTAGGGCTGGCTGGGCTGTGTAGTGCAGTGTTGTGCTGCGCTGTGCTGCTGTTGTTTATAGGGGCTGTGTCCACTCCTCCAAATCCATAGGGGCTGGCTGTGTTGTGCTGTGCTGCTGTTGTCCATAGGGGCTGTGTCCACTCCTCCAAAGTCCATACGGGCTGGCTGTGTTGTGCTGTGCTGCTGTTGTCCATAGGGGCTGTGTCCACTCCTCCAAAGTCCATAGGGGCTGGCTGTGTTGTGCTGTGCTGCTGTTGTCCATAGGGGCTGTGTCCACTCCTCCATAGTCCGTAGGGGCTGGCTGGGCTGTGTTGTGCAGTCAGTTGTCCATAGGGGCTGTGTCCACTCCAAAGTCCTGTGCAGTGTCCCAGTCCTAAAGGGGTACTGTAGTGTTGTCCAGGGGGTGCTCTGTCCATCAGGGGTGCTCCCCACAAGTGCAAAAAAAATATATATTTTTTCTGTGTTTGTGAATTGTGTGCGCAGTAGCCGCACGTGCATCAACAAAGTAGCGCCAAGCGTGCGCCTGTGTCATAAGTAAAGGGCCGGCTGGCTCATCCGTTAAAGGGTGCTGTAACCCCCAAAGTGCACTCCAAATAATATTTTTTTTTCTGTGTTTGTGAATTGTGTGCGCAGTAGCCGCATGGGCATCAACAAAGTAGCACCAAGCGTGCGCCTGTGTCATAAGTAAAGGGCCGGCTGGATCTTCCGTTAAAGGGTGCTGTAACCCCCAAAGTGCACTCCAAATAATATATTTTTTTTTTCTGTGTTTGTGAATTGTGTTCGCAGTAGCCGCACATGCATCAACAAAGTAGCGCCAAGCGTGCGCCTGTGTCATAAGTCAAGGGCCGGTTTGGACATCTGGTCTGGACTGAAGGACGTGCCAACAATTTCTGACATGTCTACTGTCACTGCATATGATACTGTCACCACTGACAGAATGGTGGAGGAATTATTTTCTGTGTTTGTGAATTGTGTGCACTGTGGCTGCACGTGCATCAACAAAGGAGTAGCGCCAAGTGTGCGCCTGTCTCATAAGTAAAGGGCCGGCTGGCTTGTCCGTTAAAGGGCGCTGTAACCCCCAAAGTGCACTCCAAAAAAAATAAAAAATTATTTTTCTTTCTGTCTTTGTGAATTGTGTGGGCTGTAGCCGCACCTGCATCCTCAAAGCAGCAGCGACAAGCGTGCGTCTGTCTGTTAAAGGATTTTATCGGTGATAGCATCCAAGTATGCATGTCAGACAGTCCGTACCTATACTGGTAGGAAAAAGAGGCAATTTGGAGGCCCCTGTACAAACTGGCTATATTTTACCTGAGTTGCCCCCCCCTCCAGTGTGTACTCCGAAAGAGTGTTTAGTGCAGCCGGGAACCTTGTCAGCCAAAGGCGTAGGAGGTTGCTTCCACAAAATGTGGAGAAGATGATGTTCATAAAAATGAATTATCAACTCTTCCAGGGAGACCAGCCTCCAGAATGTACAGAGGGACCTGTGGTGGTGGATTCCAGCGGGGACGAATTAATACTCTGTGAGGATGAGGATGTACACAACACTGAAGAGGGTGAGGAATCGGTGGATGAGGATGACATTTTGCCTCCGTAGAGCCAGTTTGTGCAGGGACAGATTAATTGCCAGCTTGTTTTGTGGGGACCCAAACGAACCAATCATTTCAGGCACAGTTGTGTGGCAGACCCTGGCGCTGAAATGATTGGTTTGCTAAAGTGTGCATGTCCTGTTTATACAACATAAGGGTGGGTGGGAGGGCCCAAGAACAATTCCATCTTGCACCTTTTTTTTTTCTTTGCATTATGTACTGTTTGGGGCCTAGTTTTTCAAACTGCCATCCTGTCTGCCACTGCAGTGTCACTCCTAGATGGGCCACGTGTTTGTGCCGCCCACTCGTGTCGCTTAGCATAGTCATCCAGCTACCTCGGTGCAACCTTTTGGACATAAAAACACTATTGTGAGGTGTTCAGAATAGACTGGAATTGAGTGGAAATTAAGGTTAATAATAGCATAGGAGCAGAAAAACCACAAATTCTGTGCTTTTAGCCGTTTTTATGCTTTTTTTAAAAAAAATACAGATCCAAAACACAAAACCCAGATCCCAAAACACGGAAGGGTGGTTTTGGCAAAACCAATCCAGATCCAAAACACTAAGAAAGATCCAGATCCAAAACCAAAACACGAAAAGTGGCTGGTGCACACCCCTACTTTATGTTCATTGGGCCAGATTCAGATATATGCTGATATTTTCGCAGTTGAGCGGTTATCTGTAAACTGCGCTTGCATCTAAGTCGCACTGCGCAAGCGTCAAGGTACATTACTGTAGTTGCTCATAGCTCCTATTTACTCACAGTGTTATTGACAGGAAACGCTATTTGAATAGCACCAGGAAGGAGTTTCTGGAGCTATTCAATTGACCGCACTGTTTCCTGCACTTAGTCGGGAGATGATGGTTACCACGCCTTAACCCAAGTGTTAAGTCACGTAAGTGGCATTCTACGACTTAAGTGCCAGTCGCGATGCTATTACTGCACACGATAAGCCGGAAAACAGCATCGTGGTCGTAGTTTAGCCAGATTTTTGCACGCACCTCAGGAGACTGTGAGCAATCCTCTAGTCAGGAGTTTACAGTGCGGTCAATTAAATAGTTCCTGGAGCGATTCAACATCGCGCTGAATTGAATTGCCCCCTCAGTTTGTAAAGAAGTTTCTACAAGCAGCTGATCAACAAATATCTTTTTTGTCCATTAATTGATCTGTGCTTGACTTTTATATTTGGACACCCAATCCCTGCTTATGTACATCCAATACGACAAAGTTGCCATGGATTTGAAAAAGAAATGGTCAAATTATGATTATCTGGTCATTTCTATAAAGCACTCCATGGCATCCCCCAATATTTCTCTTTTGTATTTGTTCATATATTTGGGAGAGGCAGCTTGAGAAGTCACTCAAGAGTCACAGTATATATCTTCTGGGGGTAGTTAGCTTTCCTAGTCTCTATTTAACTGCCAATGAGTGTTTCAAAGAAATGAAATTATCAGGTAAACTTAATTTGCCTTAATAATTACCCTAATATCTATAACCATATCCAGGGTCAATTTACTGATAGTTTCATCAACATAATGAAGTTTCCATCATCAGCATACAAAGGGTTATTTAGTGTAAAGATGTATAAGAGGTGAAAAACCTTACTCGTAGATGTGGTGGTAATGCCAATGGAAATCTGTAGCTATATTATATGATATAATAATTATATTCTTTGGGTTTAGAAGGGATTTTCCCCATGTGAAGATAAATGTGCAACTATCTCACTGGAAGCATTGTTTTTTGCCTTATTCTGGATGAATACAACGAGAATTTGTGAAAACTTGAAAATTGATGGATCTTGTTATCTTTTTCAACTATGAATTAATTAGTGAGTGGAGCTGTTAAAGGTTAATTTATTAATTTAGCATACATACAGTATCTGCAAGAGTAAATTGAATGGGGGTTCAGGAAGAAAGCATTTTGTACCAGCCTTGAAGGTAGGTCATGTTAGGGAATCTGGAGCACTGAGAAGAGCCTCCCTGCCTACTGTTTACAGACTGGTGTTCTATGTCAGCAAAACAGAACATTAATTACCTGCAAGTTATTTTACCATGTCAATGAAAATGAACAATAACTACACCATTATTCAAAATTTAGTGTTTACATACAGTTACTAACAATCTCAGCAAATTGTATGGGTGTGGAGTTTTTGTATGGAGTGTGGTGAAATATATACTGTATGGGGTGTGTGGGATGTGAGTGTGTGTGCATATATATATATATATATATATATATATGTATGTATATATATTAGGGGTGTGCACCGGCCACTTTTCGTGTTTTGATTTTGGATCTGGATCTCTCTTCGTGTTTTGGATCTGGATTGGTTTTGCCAAAACCACCCTTCCGTGTTTTGGGTTCTGGGTTTTGTGTTTTGGATCTGTATTTTTTTGAAAAAAAGCATAAAAACAGCTAAAATCACAGAATTTGTAGGTTTTTCTGCTCCTATGCTATTATTAACCTCAATAACCTTAATTTCCACTCATTTCCAGTCTATTCTGAACACCTCACACCTCACAATAGTGTTTTTATGTCCAAAAGGTTGCACCGAGGTAGCTGGATGACTATGCTAAGCGACACGAGTGGGCGGCACAAACACGTAACCCATCTAGGCGTGATACTGCAGTGGCAGACAGGATGGCAGTTTGAAAAACTAGGCCCCAAACTGTACATAATGCAAAGAAAAAAAAGAGGTGCAAGATGGAATTGTCCTTGGGCTCTCCCACCCACCCTTATGTTGTATAAACAGGACATGCACACTTTAACAAACCAATCATTTCAGCGCCAGGGTCTGCCACACAACTGTGGCTGAAATGATTGGTTCGTTTGGGCCCCCACAAAACAAGCTGGCAATTAATGTGTCCCTGCACAAACTGGCTCTACGGAGGCAAGATGTCATCCTCATCCTCCTCATCCACCGATTCCTCACCCTCTTCAGTGTGTACATCCTCATCCTCACAAAGTATTAACTCGTCCCCACTTGAATCCACCACCACAGGTCCCTCTGTACGTTCTGGAGGCTGGTCTCCATGGAAGAGCTGATAATTCATTTTGATGAACATCATCTTCTCCACATTCTGTGGAAGCAACCTCCTACGCCTTTCGCTGACAAGGTTCCCGGCTGCACTAAACACTCTTTCGGAGTACACACTGGAGGGGGGGCAACTCAGGTAAAATAGAGCCTGTTTGTACAGGGGCCTCCAAATTGCCTCTTTTTCCTGCCAGTACAGGTATGGACTGTCTGACATGCCTACTTGGATGCTGTCACCGATGTAATCCTCCACCATTCTGTCAATGGTGACAGTATCATATGCAGTGACAGTAGACATGCCAGATGTCCAAACTTGGTCCTGCCTGCCCTGCATCACCGCCAGCGGGTTGCAAAGGATACCTAAGTTTTTTCCTGGCAGCCCCAGTTGCGGGAGAAAATGAAGAAGGAGCTGTTGACGTGTCACGTTCCACTTCAGCTGACAGTGTGATCACCAGCAGGTCTTTGCACCTCTGCAGGCTTGTGTCGGCCGGAAAGAGAGACACCACATAGGCTTTAAACCTAGGATCGAGCACGGTGGCCAAAATGTAGTGGTCTGATTTCAACAGATTGACCACCCTGGAATCCTGGCAAAGCGAATGAAGGGCTTCATCCACAAGTCCCACATGCCGAGCGGAATCGCTCCGTCTTAGCTCCTCCTTCACTTTCTCCAGCTGCTTCTGCAAAAGCCTGATGAGGGGAATGACCTGACTCAAGCTGGCACATGCCGAGCGGAATCGCTCCGTCTTAGCTCCTCCTTCACTTTCTCCAGCTGCTTCTGCAAAAGCCTGATGAGGGGAATGACCTGACTCAAGCTGACTTCACATGTGGCAAGTTCGAAGGGCTGGAGAACCTTGCACAACACGGAAATCATTCTCCACTGCGCTTGAGTCAGGTGCATACCCCCTCCTTTGCCTATGTCATAGGTGGATGTATAGGCTTGAATGGCCTTTTGCTGCTCCTCCATCCTCTGAAGCATATAGAGGGTTGAGTTCCACCGCATCACAACCTCTTGCTTCAGGTGATGGCGGGGCAGGTTCAAGAGTGTTTGCTGGCGCTCCAGTCTTCGGCACGCAGTCGCTGAATGGCGAAAGTGGCCTGAAATTTTTCGGGCCACCCAAAGCGTCTCCTGCACGCCCCTGTCGCTTTTCAGAAAATTCTGCACCACCAAGTTTATTGTGTGAGCAAAACATGGGACGTGCTGGAATTTGCCCAGATGTAATGCCCGCACAATATTGGTGGCGTTGTCAGATATCACAAATCCCCAGGAGAGTCTAAGTGGGGTAAGCCACTGGGCGATGATTTACCTCAGTTTCTCTAAGAGGTTGTCGGCGGTGTGCCTCTTACTGAAACCGGTGATACACAGCGTAGCCTGCCTTGGAACGAGCTGGCGTTTCTGAGATGCTGCGACTGGTGACGCTGCTGCTGTTGCTGCGTAAGGTGATACATCTACCCAGTGGGCTGTCACAGTCATATAGTCCTTAGTCTGCCCTGTTCCACTTGTCCACATGTCCGTGGTTAAGTGGACATTGGGTACAACGGCATTTTTCAGGACACTGAGGACACTTTTTCTGACGTTTCTGTACAGTCTCGGTATCGCCTGCCTAGTGAAGTGGAATCTAGACGGGATTTGGAACCGGGGACACACTACCTCCAGCAATTGTCTAAATCCCACTGCACTAATGGCGGATACCGGATGCACGTCTAACACCAACATAGCAGTCAAGGCCTCAGTTATACATTTTGCTTCAGGATGACTGCTGTCGTACTTCATCCTTCTCGCTAAGGACTGTTGGAGGGTCAATTGTTTAGTAAAAGTAGTGGTATTCCTACTTCCTCTCTGGGATGATGAACGACTCCCAGCAACAGCAGCAGCGGCAGCAGGAGGCGTAGCAATGCAGGATCCTCCGGAGGAATCCCGCATAGGAGAGTCAGTCATGCCAGTGACATGGCCTGCAGGACTACTTCCGATCCTGACTAAGGAGGAAATTGATGAGGGAGTTGACGGTGTGGTTTGCAGGCGCTTGGATACAACAGGACAACGGGATTTAGGTGTCCCTGGACTGCTTACGGTCTTAGCCAAAGTTTCTGAACTTGACAGAAACTTTTTATGAACGCGCTGCAGGTGCCGTATAAGGGAGGATGTTCCTAGGTGGTTAACGTCCCTACCCCTACTTATTCCACCTTTACATAAGGTACATATGGCAAGACAGTTGTTGTCCGGATTTGGATAGAAATATTGCCAGACCAAAGAGGTGGAATGTTTGGTCTTCTGCCCAGGCATGACCGTGATGGGCTTTTTCATCCCACGGACAACAATTGTCTCCCCCGGAGCCTGATTTAAACAAACCACATCACCATCAGAATCCTCCTCGCCAACTTCCTCCTCAGCGCCAGCTACACCAGTATCCTCATCCTGTTGTACTTCAACAGTGACATCTTCAATTTGCATATCAGAAAGTGGACTGTGGGTGCTCCTTTCAGCACTTGCAGGGGGCGTGCAAATGGTGGAAAGAGCCACCTCTTTCCGTCCAGTGCTGGGAAGGTCAGGCATCGCAACCACCACCACACTTGGACTCTCCTTGGGGATTTGTGATATTTTCTTAGAAAGCACAGTTCTTCGCTGTGCTTTTGCCAGCTTAACTCTTTTGATTTTTTTAGTGGGAGGAGGGCTTCCATCGTCATGTGAAGCTGAACCACTAGTCATGAACATACTAGGGATCGACCTTAGCCGTTCCTTGCCACTCCGTGTCGTAAATGGCATATTGGCAAGTTTACGTTTATCTTCAGCTGATTTAAATGTTTTTTTCAAGGTAATTTTCCTGAACTTTGTCATTTGGGATTGTATGTGCCCTCTATTATGACATTGGGCATCGGCCTTGGCAAACGAAGTTGATGGCATGTTATCGTCTATGTCATGACTAGTGGCAGCAGCTTCAGCACTAGGAGGAAGTGGTTCTTGATCTTTCTCTATTTTATTTTTATCGGAGAAAGTTTGGTCCTCCATTTATGTTATATCGATTTGATATATACGTGCAGCTAAACACAGAAAATATTTTTTTATTTTTGCTGGAGAGTAGTGCACTTTGTGGGTTACACCAGCCTTTAAGAAATGAGCTAGCCGGCTCTTTACTTATGGGACACAGGCGCACGCTTGGCACTGCTCCTTTGTTGATGCACGTGCGGCTACTGCGCACACAATTCACAAACACAGAAAATATTTTTTTTTTGGTTTGGACTGGAGTGTACTTTGGGGGTTACAGCACCCTTTAACGGTCAAGCCAGCCGGCCCTTTACTTATGACACAGGCGCATGCTTGGCACTACTTTGTTGATGCACGTGCGGCTACTGCGCACACAATTCACAAACACAGAAATTATTATTTTTTTGGTTTGGACTGGAGTGTACTTTGGGGGTTACAGCACCCTTTAACGGTCAAGCCAGCCGGCCCTTTACTTATGACACAGGCGCACGCTTGGCACTACTTTGTTGATGCACGTGCGACTACTGCGCACACAATTCACAAACACAGAAAATATATATTTTTTGGTTTGGAGTGTACTTTGGGGGTTACAGCACCCTTTAACGGTCAAGCCAGCAGGCCCTTTACTTATGACACAGGTGCACGCTTGGCACTACTTTGTTGATGCACGTGCGGCTACTGCGCACACAATTCACAAACACAGAAAATAATTTTTTGGGGGGTTTGGACTGGAGTGTACTTTGGGGGTTACAGCACCCTTTAACGGTCAAGCCAGCCGGCCCTTTACTTATGACACAGGTGCACGCTTGGCACTACTTTGTTGATGCACATGCGGCTACTGCGCACACAATTCACAAACACAGAAAATATATATTTTTTGGTTTGGAGTGTACTTTGGGGGTTACAGCACCCTTTAACGGTCAAGCCAGCCGGCCCTTTACTTATGACACAGGCGCACGCTTGGCACTACTTTGTTGATGCACGTGCGGCTACTGCGCACACAATTCACAAACACAGAAAATAATTTTTTTTTTGGTTTGGACTGGAGTGTACTTTGGGGGTTACAGCACCCTTTAACAGTCAAGCCAGCCGGCCCTTTACTTATGACACAGGCGCACGCTTGGCACTACTTTGTTGCTGCACGTGCGGCTACTGCGCACACAATTCACAAACACACAAAAAATATTATTTTTTTGGTTTGAACTGGAGTGTACTTTGGGGGTTACAGCACCCTTTAACGGTCAAGCCAGCCGGCCCTTTACTTATGACACAGGCGCACGCTTGGCACTACTTTGTTGATGCACGTGCGGCTACTGCGCACACAATTCACAAACACAGAAAATAATTTTTTTTTTGGTTTGGACTGGAGTGTACTTTGGGGGTTACAGCACCCTTTAACGGTCAAGCCAGCCGGCCCTTTACTTATGACACAGGCGCACGCTTGGCACTACTTTGTTGATGCACGTGCGGCTACTGCGCACACAATTCACAAACACAGAAAATAAATTTTTTTTTGGTTTGGACTGGAGTGTACTTTCGGGGGTTACAGCACCCTTTAACGGTCAAGCCAGCCGGCCCTTTACTTATGACACAGGCGCACGCTTGGCACTACTTTGTTGATGCACGTGCGGCTACTGCGCACACAATTCACAAACACAGAAAATATTTTTTTTTTTTGTTTGGACTGGAGTGTACTTTGGGGGTTACAGCACCCTTTAACGGTCAAGCCAGCCGGCCCTTTACTTATGACACAGGCGCACGCTTGGCACTACTTTGTTGATGCACGTGCGGCTACTGCGCACCCAATTCACAAACACAGAAAATATATTATTTTTTTAGCACTTGGGGGGAGCACCCCTGATGGACAGAGCACCCCCTGGACAACACTACAGCACTCCTTTAGGACTGGGACACTGCACAGGACTTTGGAGTGGACACAGCCCCTATGGAGAACTGACTGCACAACACAGTCCAGCCAGCCCCTATGGACTTTGAAGTAGTGGACACAGCCCCTATTAACAACAGCAGCACAGCACAACACAGCCAGCCCCTATGGACTTTGAAGTAGTGGACAACAGCAGCACTACACTACACTACACAGCCCAGCCAGCCCTAACTCCCACCCTCCCTCTTCACTGTCCACAGCCGAGTGAGAAAATGGCGCCGACGCGGGTACCTTATATAGGATCCAAAACCCGCGAGACTCGGAAGGTGGGATGATGACGTTTTGCCTCGATTTCAGATCCGAGTCAGGCGGGAAAAGTCGAGCCTGACTCGGATCGGACTCGGATCGGGGGGGCTCGTGGGGGTTCGGATTTCAGAAATCCGAACCCGCTCACCCCTAATATATATATATATATATATATGTGTGTAATGTACAGTGTATATATAGGGTGCAGGATATATCTAGGATGTGGGATATACAGTATATATAAGGTGTGGGGTTTGTATATATTAGGCGCTGGATATATTTTCAGGGTGTTGGATGTATATATAGTGTGTGGGGTGTATGTATGGGGTGTGGAATGTATGTATGTATATATAGGGTGTGGTATACAGTACTGTGCAAAAGTTTTAGGCAGGTGTGGAAAAAATGCAAAGTAAGAATGCTTTCAAAAATAGAAGTGATATTTCAATTTCCAACATGAAAAGTGAATGAACAAAAGAGAAATTTAAATCAATCAATATTTGTTGTGACCACCCTTCAAAACGGCATCAGTTCTTTTAGGTACACTTGCACACAGTTTTTGAAGGAACTCTGCAGGGAGGTTGTTCCAAACATCTTGGAGAACTAACCACAGATCTTCTGTGGATGTAGGCTTGCTCAAATCCTTCTATCTCTTCATATAATCCCAAACATGTTGATGTTGAGATTAGGGCTCTGTGGGGGCCATAACATTACTTCCAGGACTCCTTGTTCTTCTTTACGCTGAAGTTCTTAATGACATTGGCTGTATGTTTAGGGTTGTTGTCCTGCTGCAGAATAAATTTGGAGCCAATCACATGCCTCCCTGATAGTATCCACCGTCCTATCTGACAATTGGTAATTGCATACACACATCTGCCCCATGTGTCGTTGACTGACGTCACAACTGGGTGAGCGTTTACATGTGCCCATCCAGTTGAGCTGTTAGTCACCAGCGGCCTCTGCAGAAAGTGTGCGGGTGGTCGGCTGAATGTGTAAAGGGAATTACGGTGTGTGACATAATGTGTAAGGGACATTATTGTGTCTGGCATAATGTGAAATAGGCATTACTGTGTGTGGCATGATGTGTTATAAGGGGCATTACTGTGTGTGGCATAATGTTTTATAAGGGTCATTACTGTGTGTGGCATAATGTGTTATAAAGGACATTACTGTGTGTTGCATTATGTGTAAGGGGCACTACTGTGTGATGTAACTTGAATAAGGGGCAATACTGTGCTGTACAATGACTAGGAGGCATTACTGTGTGGCATAATTTGAACTTGATGTACTATTGTGTGGTTATGCTCCTCCCCTGCGCGCTCTCCCTGCTTGATGTATGGAGGGGCACCAATGCTCGTTATATACACAAAGCACCAAAATGTATAGTAACGGCTCTGTTTTGGTGTGCGCAGATGTGTCTTCCTCTATGTTCAGCACCCCTGCCCTAAAAAAATCCTACAGTGAACAGTATCTAATCCGCTACAACTGCTAAGCTAGGGTTTGGTGAATTAGAAAGTGCCTTTCCTTTTGTTTGTGTGTGACCTACACCAATGAAAGGCCAGTTTTACCTAACAGAAAACAACCAAATTCCAAATATCTGACTATGGCACATGTTTGAATCCCCTACAGGATAAGCTTAATACAAAGGCCCTCATTCAGAGCCGTACGCTCTGAGCAGAGCGCACGCTCTGAATGAGGGCCGGGCTCCATTTTCATGGAGCGTCCTCCTGGACGCTCGTATAGCTGTGGGTCACCACCCACAGGCTATACGAGCGTGCTTTGTGATGGCCGCGATGGTCGAGACCATCGCGACCATCGAATTTGCGAGCCGGAGCCTGCGGTTGAGGTTTCAACCGCAAGCTCCGGAGTGATTTTGGCTCTATCAGAGCCAAAATCACTCCCACTGACATCACTAGTGATGTCAGTGGGCCGGCTTCTGACGGGAGGCGTTCCCGTGGGAACGCCCCCGTCAGGGAGGCACGCCCCCGGCACGCCCACCAAAGGGGGCGTGCTGTCAATCAACATTGACAGCACGCCCCCTTTGATCGGACACAACGAGCAAAGGAATTTCCTTCGCTCGTCGCGTCTGGCGCATGCGCACGACGGAGCTCCCTCCGTCGTGCGCATGCTCAGTGCATAACATCGACCCACTTGCGAGCGGACAGCCGCTCGCGAGTGGGTCTGAATCAGGCCCAAAGAATGATGTTGTATGTTGTTCTAATATTAAATATATTTGTAAGAGCATATTCTAAAAAGTAGGAGGAGTCAGGAATAGTATGAAGAGGAGTCTATGCCAGGAGCCAGATGCTGATGCCGAGGTGGGCCTGTGTGTTCTATAAATGCCAGGGCCTATTTTAGGCTAATGTTAGTGAATCAGCCTCTATACCGCTGCAGCAGGTTCCACCATCTTGGTTTTCTTCCACTGAGTTAGCCTGCACCCCGCTGAATAGAGATGTGTCTATTTAGATGGATAGACTTTCCATGATCTGTTCTTTAGAGGCAGTCTTGGGCTCGGCTGGTGCGAGTGCTTATAAGCGACAGCCTACCCAGACAGTGCATTTCTTGGGGGAAGGGCAGGATTCAGAAGGATCTTTTACTGAGATGGGGAGGCATTAGATCAAGAATGAATAGAACTTTCTAGTTGGGAAGACAGTTCTCCCGATCGTTTGGGTGTTACTGAGCTTATCCAGGCCATTCGCCAGATTTAAAAAATTGAAGACGAGGAGCCTTATGATGAAGCGGCTTCTGCAGGGTTATTTAAGAGAAAAAAAAAACACATTTTGAATTTTCCTTCATTTATGCATTTTTGTAATGTACTGGGGGAATCCTGGGCTAAGCCAGATAAACGTGTTAAGCTTCCAGCAGGATTTAAGTTTACTTTTTGCTGAGAAAGATATGGCTCCATGGGAAGTACCTCCAGCAGTGGATGCACCGATTGCCCGTTTAGCTAAGACTACGGTTCTTTCAATGGCTGCTGCAGCCACACTGAAGGATGCTATGGACTGTAAGTGTGAGCATCTGCTCAAATCCTTGTTTTCTTTAACAGGTACTACCCTGCATCTGTTGTTGGCAGGGGCCTGGGCTACCAAGACCACAGAAGCCTGGTCAGACCAATTAGCAGAAGCTATTCAGTCAGGTGCAGATTCTTTGGATACCCCTACCCTGGTGGACAACCTGAAACAGACTTCAATTTATGTGAGTCATGCGTCTTTTGACACTATTTCTCTTCTGGCAGGTATATCAACCTTGTCTGTTTCCATTGTGGTTGTGTTCTTGGCAAGCGGATAGTGATTCCAAGAGAATTTCAGAGGGAGTTCCCTTTATAGATCAATCTCTGTTTGGTCAAGAGCTGAAATGAATTATCGCTCAGGCGACAGGTGAAAAAAGCCAGTTTCTTCCAGTTCTTACTTCCCGCTCTAGGTTTTCTAGGTTTCGGCCTTTTCGGTACTCTGGTAGGTTCTGGCCTCTGCCCACCAGAGGTACGACAGGAGATCAGAGAGCGGGTCAGTTCAGAGGGCGTATGGCCATGCAGTCCCTTCATCCTGACACCAGTAAGGGTGACAGATTCTTCCACTGACTCGGATCAGGAGGACTCCCAGCTCATTGGTATAGGTGGCCATCTTCTCTCTTTCAGGGAGGCCTGGTTTTGGTCAACCACAGACTTTTGGGTCAGAGGAGTCCTCTTCAGAGGTTACATACTAGATTTGGAGGGTTCTTTTCGACCCATATTGAATTTAAAAAGTCTCAACCTGCACTTCAGGGTGAGAAGGTTCAGGATGGAGTCGTTACGTACAGTAATTGCCCCTATGGAAGTAGAATTTCTTGCGTCCTTAGATATAAAGGACACATATCTCCATGTACAAGACCACAAACTGCTGCAGTTTGTGGTAGGAACCCTGGCACTTTCAGTTTTGGGCTCTGCCCTTCAGGGTTTCCTCCACACCAGGGGTTTTTACAAAAATTATGGCACCTATGGTAGCTATTCTTCATTGTCAGGGAATTACGATAATTCCCTATTTAGATTACTTTCTAATAAAGGCTTATTCAAAGGAACTCTTGAAGCATCACTTGCAGGTTGTCATGACAACTCTGGAACTTCACGGTTGAGTTCACAATCTACCCAAATCCAAATTGGTTCCAGCACAGAAGTTGGTCTTTTTGGGCCTTCTGTTCAACACTGTGTCTCAGCAGGGTTTTCAGCCTGAGCACAAGATCAGAGAGTTGCGGTCCTTGGTGCACATTCTTTTGGCTCTACACAGGGTCTCTGTGCTACACTGCATGCAGCTATTGGGGAAGATGGTGGCCGCTCTCTAAATGGTTCCATTTGCAAACTTCCATTCCAGGCCCCTTCAGCATTTCATTCATCAGTGCTAGAGGAGGTGGGATCCCTGTCTAGAACTACAGTTTTTCCCCCTGTCTGTACAGGTGCGCTAATCTTTGGGTTGGTGGCTCTGCACTCGCAACCTGTCCAGAGGTTGTCAATTCTCTCACTGGGAATGGGTGCTAGTAACTACGGACACCAGTCTCCATCGATGGGGTGCAGTGTTTCTAGGGTCCCAGATCCAGGATGTTGTCAATCAATGTGCTAGAGCTGTGAGCAGTCTTTCGTGTTCTGGTTCAGGCTCACGATCTTCTCAGAGACAGACCCTTACAGATACAGTCGGACAATGCCACGGTGGTGGCATATATCAGCAGACAAGGAGGAACCAGGAGTCCTTTGGCTATGGCAGAGACCACCCAAATTATGATGTAGGCAGAGAGATTTGTTCCAACCATATCAGACATTTTTATCCCAGGGGTGAACAACTGGGAAGCTGAATTTCTCAGTCAGCACAGGGTACACTCCGGGGGAATGATCCCTGCATCAGGACATATTCAACATGATTGTGGAAAAATCGGGTCTGCCAGAGATAGATCTCATGACATCCAGATTGAACAGGAAGCTTCTGAGTTACGGGGCTCGATCCAGAGACCCGCAAGTAACTCTGGTGGATGCCCAAACAGCCAAGTGATCCTTCCACTTTGGGTATCTTTTTCCGCCAATTCGCATGCTTCTGTGTGTAATCAAGAGGATCAAGTGAGAAAAGGGTCATGTCCTTCTAAAAGTGCCAGACTGGCCTCGGAGGTCAAGGCATCCAGTAAGAGAAGATCTACTGTCACAAGATCCATTTCTCCATCCCAATTTACCTCAATTGGCTTTAACGGCGTGGCACTTGAGACCAGTCTTTTGAGGTCCAAGTGGTTTTCTTAAGTCGTTATCTAGACTATGTTACAGGTGTGTAAGTCATTCATTTCTATGATTTATTATAGGATGTGGAAAGCTTACAACCGGTGGTGCGAAACTGGGATGGTTTCAGCTTCCCAGTTTTGCTTGCCACGTTAACCTTCTTTTTTACAAGGCGGATTGTCCAAAGGCCTTCGCCTATCTTCCCTGAGGGGTCAGGTGTCTGCCTTGTCTAGATTTTTTCAGAGGTGTCTGGTGTCTATACCAGCTACCTTATGTTTCACCAGTCCTGCTTAGGACCTTAATTTGGTTTTGGCTGCTCTTCAGCAGGCTCCCTTTGAGCCACTTGAGAAGGTGGAATATAGGTGGTTAACTTGGAAAGTAGCTTTTCTTTTGGACATAGTCTCAGCTCACAGAGTTTCGGAGTTGGTGACTTTGTCAGCTAGCTTTCCTCTTTTGATTTTTCATATGGACCGAGCAATTCTCCGCACTCGGCCATTCTTTATTCCTAAGGTCATTTCAAGATTTCAGGTAAATCAGGAGATTGTGGTTACAGTATTGCATCCACCTGATCCTGAGAGTCCTGTCCGGTTTCTGTGTGGTATGAGCACTCAGAATATATGTGGATAGGACTTCTGCCTTTCGCATATTAAGCCACATTTGTGGCTTAATATGCGAGTTTTGCTTGCATTGTTTTGCATACAGTTTTGCCAGTGCATAATCCCCCTCATCCTTAAGGCTTGCTTGGGGAAGTCCCAGTGTCAGTGCTTCCCTGATTGGACATAAGAGGAAACAAGATACTGTGTTGCTCAACATAGAATCAATTCCTCTTGAGTCCATCTGGGAAGCACTGTGTTCCCTTTCTGATGTGTGTGATGGTTTCTTAGGTTCTTCTCTAATTCTTCTCATTTGGCTTCACAAAGGGGAGAGAATATAAGGGAGGGGGAGTTTTAGTCAGTCAATTATTTTTAGTGCCTACTTCTCTGCCCCTCCCTCATATACCAGCATCAGTGATTCCCAGATGGACTCAGGGGAATTGATTCTATGGTGAGTAACCCAGAATCTTGTTTTTTAGCGAAATAAGACAGTGCTCCATGACAGATTCTTTGTTATTGATTGGTGAAAAAAGACAAGAATTTGGGATACATACCTTTAGTTGTGAGTCACTATGGCGACAGAGGATAATGCTGGTAAAGATATTGTTCCAGTTGATTGAATAGTAGATGACAATTTGGTCTTAGAGGCTTTGGAAGGTTTAAATTGAAGTATGTCCCAGTTGTTGGAGTATTACAGATATTAAATGTATATAATGTATATTAATTTAGATTTAGTTGTTGTATAAGTTATTGGTTCAGTTGTGAATTTTCTAGGTTCTGCTGTTGTTGATGTTAAAATTGTAGATACTACTTTTTATGTTGTTTCAGTTCTTTTTAACCCAGTTGGTTTTGTAGTTTGAGATGTTGGTGAAGTTGTTGGTTCAGTCATTGTTGCAGATGTACAGTACACAGTTGTTAATATAGACTCAGTTATTGTTGATATTATTGGTTCAAATATTGTTGTTATTGAGTTAGTTGTTGCTGTTGTTGACTTTTATATATTGTAGACCCAGTTGTTGCTGATGTTGTAAATTGGGCTGTAAATACCATAGGCTCACCTATTGTTGATTTTGTTTATTCATTTGTTGATGATATTGTTGACTCAGGTGTCACAGACATTGTAGAGTCATGATAGAGTCCAGTATTACCAATGTAAATAGGATTGTTGATGTCAACTCTGCTGAAGTTGTTGACTGAGATATTGAAAATGTAGATTCAGTTATTGTAGAAGTAATTGTCTAGTTGTGGATTTTCTAGTCTCTGCTGTTGTCGATGTTGTTAATTTAGTTATACACTAAGCAGTTGTTGTCTCAGGGTCTGATTCAGCAAGGATTACTATTCTGTTTATAGGCACGCAAAGCAGGCTAATATTAGTGGTGATATGTAAATGTTTGCATTCGCATTGCGATCACAGCCTAAAATAAGGATGCCCACTTCCCCTTACTCCCATCGGTATACTTTTGCAACATAGCAAAATAATCGGGAACATCGGACTCATACGAACAGTTAAGGCAGGTCAGACCTCACTCAGGAATTGCTTACTTCAGCGCATGCTATGAGGCCTCAGGCTGCGTCTTGTATCGCAGTGGATAATTTATGCACGTCCATGCAATGGCATTAAAACATACTGACACGCCTGTGTTCACCTGACCGTTGTCCCCCCCCATTACCACCCACAACTTACAATTCCTGTCAATCACTCCGAGATGGGTCTGCATGGTCACTACGATCTCAGTCCTGATCACAGTAGCTGGTTCGCACACATTCACTGCGATGCATACGCATGCGCAGTGTGCAACAATTGGTCGATTACGTGCATATAAGCAACTGCGATCCTTGCTGACTCAGGCCCTCAGTCATTATTACTGTTATAGACTTAGTTATTCATGTAGCAGAATCATTGGTTGATGTTTGCTCAGTTGTTGATATTATAGGGTTGAATATTGTTGATGTTGTTTATTCAGTTGTTGCTGTTGTTGACTGTTTTCTATTTTGTAGATTGTTGTTGTTAATGTTATAAATTGAACTGTTGATGTCATACGGTATGCTCACTTATTGTTGAATGTGTAAAATCAGTTGTGGATTTTCTAGACTCTGCTGTTGTTGATGTTGTTAACTCAGTTATTGATGCATACTCAGCAGTTGTTGTCTCAGTCATTATTGGTGTTATAGACTCAGGGCCTGATTCAGAGCCACTCGTAAGTGGCAGCTCGTTCGCTCCGAGCGATGTTTGCCCAACTGCTCATGCGTACGGATCGTTATACGCATGTGCAAACCAGTCAGTGCGGCCGAAATTCATGTGCTCGCAAAATAGCGAATGCCTGCTAATTTGAGTGACAGGATGAGGCGTATGTGGGTGGTAACAGGGGAAGGGGCTTGAAAACGGGCAGTGGAGATCCGATCGCAGGCGTGCTTAAAGGTCAAAACGGGCGTTTTATGGGTGTGCATATTTAAAACAGCAGCGTCATTGACCACGTCATTGGGTTATTTTATAGCCAGAACTGCTCGCAAAATTGTGGTAGCAAAAACCAACCACAAGAATAGCGAGCAGCTCGTACCCTGTTCGATGTACTCGATTAATCTAATAAATAGCGGACATGACGTAGGATGCGAGCGGACAGGGGGCGTAGTTTCCCAAAAAACGACCGCAAGTTTTGTTCGCTCGTTCAGACCTAGAGGCGTGAATAGACCGCAAACAGCGAACGGTTCATTTGAATAGCCACCCCTATTTTCTGGACGAGCGAGCGCAAATAGCGACCGGCTCTGAATCAGGCCCTCAGTTATTATTGATGTTTTTGTTCAGATGTTGTTGAGTCAGTTACTGCTGTTGTTAATTCAGTTGTTATAGCTATTTTAGACTCAGATGTTATTGTCATAGGGTCACTTTTTGATGTTATTAGTTCAGTGTTTCTTGCTGCTGTTGCTTAAGTTATGTGTGAAAAATAAATATTTACCATAGGGTCCTGTGTTCATGTCCCATTATAGCATAAACATGATTAGTTGGTGTTATAGTCTTAGTTGTTGGTGTCACTCACTTCATTTTTCATGTTGTCTATTGTTTGCAGCCGTTTGTGGATATTATTTGTTCTGAACCAATTGTGCAGCAAAATGGGGCTTAATCAGGGGTATAATCTGCACCTTGATCACAAATATAGATAAATAAGCCCCTGCAAATTCTGGGACTAAAATACAACATGATTACCTGATCTCCTGCCTTCTACTTGGATTATGTGATATTAAGCATCTCCAAGCAACACATGCAGTCTTTTCCCAATCTCCACCTTCCACATGTGTCCCAGGACAAGTTGCATCGGTGCCATTTATGAAGGGTGTAACACAGCAGTTATGGCAGATATCTCCTGCACTACATAAGGATTGCCAGAACACTGTTATTCCTGTGACCTCTCTGGGAACTGGGATGTTTTCTAATTCATCATCTGTCTAAAAAAGTTGTTTCTGGAACTTGAAGTCTACAGGTAGGGCCATCTTCAAATGGTGACAGCAGCCACTTTTGTGGGAACGGAACCGGATAGAGAGATCTTTTAAGATCCCTCCCTGTGTGTGAGCAGCTCATCTTTTCCTCCTTCACTATATTTGTTTATTATTTTTTTATTTTATTATTATTATTCACATCCCCTGGTCACAAAATGTCTATCTGGAAATACGAAAATAAAAAGTGGTAACCCTACCACCCCCTCCTCTTCCCCTCTCATCTGCAATTAGGTCATTAACATTTTTGTATTCCCTGGGCTCTTGTTATTACCAAGAACCCTGACCCCAACGCTATTAGTACAACTATATATTGAATGTTCCATGCATGAGTAAATGCTTAGTATATGTAAAGAATAAACAGTGAGATGAGGGCAGCCTCATTGTAACACTTGTAACTTTGTTTTGTAAATTATGTGAGTTATACAGTGGCCAAAGAAGTCCCAGTATTTTTCTCCAGTCTCCGGTCTGGACAATACTTTCAACAAAGTTTTCAGCATGCGTATTCGTAACATAACCTGTCAGATGGAGCGGTCTTGTATATCGCACCATGGCCAGATGTGATTAGTTGTTTTGGTGTTACCTTGGGTTTCTGGTCTACGCTGTTCACATTACTTCTAAAGGGTTAAAAGCTGCTGCGATGGCCAGCCAGCAAAGAATTCACTTGATATATGGTGGTAATTATGATCTGTTCATCCTCAGTACTGGTACCACTTAGTATTTTCCAGCTGTGAGTATCGCGCAGACTTTTGTAAATAATAGCTTAATAATGAGCTCTTGCATTGCAGGTCTTGCAAAGGCCACAGCAGCATTATTGTTGAACATAGAAAGAACTTTCTGGGCGCGGGGATGAGTTACAGTCTCCATATGTGAACATATCAGAGATAACAAATACACCTTCTGAGTGAAGGGCACGGTGGTATAAGACATTATAGCAGCCAGCGTGGTAAATGCAGACAGTGGAGTGGAGTACCCGTGTACCTGAATAGTAGTCACAAGCTCCACAATAGTAATCTCCATGTAGTCCCTGGCTAGGTAAAATAGCACTTTGCTGGCTGTTAGCTAAATGCATTGTGTTACCCGCTTTGCTTCTATCCTTGCGGTCATTCCGTGTCAAGTGGACCAATTTTGAAAATCATCCCCACTTGACCATCTCCGATTCTGATGAAATTTTGCATGAAGGCTGGTATATATGTAGAACTAACTTTGGTAAAGTTTCAGTTCACAGTATGCGATAGTAGTGGAGTTGTGGCCCTGGTAGTGGTGGTAGGTGAAACTATCAGCAATGTTCAAGTAATTGATGTGGCAGATCTAATAGACCAAAAGTTATGAAAGTGCACATGCTTATACAACTTTTTATGCTGATTTAAAAAATTGCTACATCAAGGCTTACAAAAAAGTACTTTTTTGACAACAAAATGTTTGGACCCCTTGGTATTCTCACTTTAATAGGACCCCTCCATGTCTGCTTTGACCTTTTTGAATTATCAGACATGTTAATGTATTTATTTATTTTTTCTTTGCTCTTTTAAACCTGGTTTAATTTAATTTATTTATTTCTCATACCCTTTTGACTCTGCTGCCTGGTGTTCCCCCCACCCCTTCCCAATTTCTCTTAAACTGGGTACACACGGAGCCTGATTCAGAGCCGCTCGCTCTGACAGAGCGCTCGCACTGAATCAGGGCCGTGCTTTTTTTTTTTTTTTTGGAGCGGTCTCTTGGTCACCCACAGCTATTGCAAGCGGCCAGGATAATGGTCTCGATGGTCAAGACCATCGGGCTTACGACGAGACCCTTGTTGTAGGGTCTCACCCATCGCAAGCCCCAGAGAGCTTTTGGCTCTAACAGAGGCGGAAGCTCTCCACTGACATCACTTTTGATGTCAGTGGGGCCGCCCCCAAATGGCAGGCTTTCTCATGGGAACGCCTCCATTTGGGCAGCCACCACCCCGGCCCGCCCACCAAAGGGGGCGAGATGTCACTCAGCATCGACAGCTCGCCCCCTTTGGTGCGAGACCCGGAGCGACGGAGTGCCCGTCGCTAGCCGGGTCTCGCGCATGTGTATGACGGAGCCGGCTCCGTCGTGCACATGTGCTGTGGGCCACCATCGACCCGCTTGCGAGCACTCAGCGCTTGCGACCGGGTCTGAATCAGTCCCACGGTACGATCTGCACAACCAACGATATCACTGAACGATTTCCCTTCAACTTTCTGTAGTGCAGGACAAACGATATTGGGTGTACACACGGAAAGATATCTTTCAGTGAAGTCATCCTGCCACATCTCTCTACAGGAAATTCTTGACGATAATGTCCAAATTAGCCTGCATGTACGGACGACCAAATATATTGTTATCATCCAGTGGGAGCATGCATCATTGGTCATTCATTGCATACACATGGAACGATATGAACGATATATCATTGAACGATATCATTATTGTTTATATCGTTCAAAGATATTGTCTTGTGTGTATGCACCTTTAATCAATATTCACTACTGTATTTGCTAGTTGTTGCTGGTTTTTACACCCTAATTTTTCCAAACTGAAATCACAAAAACAAGTAGTTTTTGTACAGTAGTTTGATGTCTTTTATTTTCTTTTTTTATGGCTGTATGTAATTTTTATTTTCTTAGTTACCTGTTATCCTTTATACTTAATAAATAAAGAGATAATTATACAACTTTTGATGCTGATATCAAAAATCGCTGCCTCAAGGCTTACAAAAAAGTACTTTCTTTACAGTATGAGGTCAAATTATGCCAATAAAACTCCAAAGTTCCATTGTGTAAAATTTCCTTTATCATCCATCTGGGGGATGCCATTGCTTCTGGGTTATGCATAGTGAGGTGTGGAGTCAGGAAATAGCTTTATTGAAACTGGCTCCCATCCCCTATATAAGCCCTCCTTTTCCACCCTAAGCTCAGTCTTGTTTTTAGTGCCTTTGGAGTAAGGCACTGGCTTACAGTCCTAGCTTTTTAGTTAGGTTCTATTTCTTTATTTTTATGTTTGTGATTTAGGGTGCTTTGTTTCTGGCAACAGGTAACCTGCACTAGCAGAGTGGGAGTTAGTTAAGAGATTTGTGTGAATCCTATTTCCCACTCTAAAGACAACCCCTGAGAGAGTCACTAAACTACAAAGTTCTTGGGCCTCTCTCCATGCCAGACACACATCTGAGGGGGCCACAGGCAAGAAGTAGGTAAAATACCTGGTTGCCTATGTGTACTGCTTCCCGGCATACTGCTTGTGAGCAGATTGGCCGGGGTTGGTTAAAGTAGTCACAGTCTGTAGAGCCAGCTTGTCTCACATCTTCCCAGGGCTTCAGGAACACCAAGTGCTTCAGTGTTCGATAGCTTGCCGGAGGAAGTTACAGAAGCAGCAACATACTGCTCAATTTTGTGTTCCTGATCATGAATATGCCATGCTTATTTTTCAATTGGCTCTAGTTTTTGAGATATGCATATGTCTTTAATATTTGTGAAAAATTTAATTAAACAATGTTAAAAATAGTTATAAAGATATTTTTTTTATTCTGATTAAATTTGATTTGTAAAATTTTATAAAGAGACACATGATAATTACATACATAAGTGTTAGATAGCTATGAGAACCGTTTTTGGCAGGATTTTCTTTTGTATTTTTGTTGCAGGCAGCCCCTCTGCAGACTCCAACAGTAATCGTCCATCATGTGACGATCCCACCTTCCTTGATATCTTTCATCCATTGATGGAAAATCCTTGTGAAACCGTTCACCCTGTTCTTTGCTTATATCTCCTAGATTGGATGGGAAGTGATCTAAATGGCTGTACAAAAAATGTACTTTAATACTCATGTTGGCACCTACTTTCTCAAAACATTTTAACATGTTGTGGACTAATTCATGATAGTTGACTGCCTTGTGATTGCCTAAAAATGTTGAATGACAGACAAATAACTCAGCCATGCTTCAGATTCGGTTTCAATCATAGATGTGGTAAAATTTGGATCCTTCACCAGTTTCCGTATCTGAGCTGTCAAAAATTCCTGCCTTTAATTTTTCAATACCAAGAGATGGAAATGTTCGACAAATATAGGTGAAACAATTGCCTGTCTTGTCCAATGCTTTAACAAATTGTTTCATTAAACCCAGTTTGATATGGAGAGGTGGCAGCATGATTTTTTCCCTGTCAATTAAGGGCTCATGAATGATGTTGGCTTCTCCTACAGTTATAACTTCTCTTGGAGGTCATACGGTTTGCTGCCAGTGCTTTTGTTTTGCACGACTATCCCATAAGCATATATGACAAGGACACTTACTATATCCACTTTGCTGCCCAAGAATAAAGTTTACCATTTTTAAATCGACAAAAACAGACCACGGATGCTGAGAATAAGCAATTTTTTCGAAGACTAACTTGATATATTCATACTATTATTTAAGTTTTGTTGAATAACTGAAAGGAATCTACGCAAATTTATTCCCATTGTGCAGTAATACGCATTTTAAGCTCCTTTTAGAACTATCCACAAAAGCCTAAAGTCTTCTGCTTTATCATCTGGAGAAGTTCCGGAATATTGTTGCAATACACAAGATTGTTATCTTGGCTAAAGAACGGCAGTATGACTTGCTCTCTATTTCAATACGATGTTATAGTAACATCCGGCTCAAGACAGTGCTTTTCTTGAAGTCTGGATGCTAAAAGCTCAGCTCCTTTTTTCAATAAATTCAAGTCGCAAATGAAATTGTTTAGTTCCTTTTGAGAAAATTTGTTTGGAGTAGAGGAACTTTCTTCAAACTCACTTTCATCTGTGTTGCCACCTGCACTGAATGAAATTAACATTTTCATATCATCACATTCAACTTTGCACAAAGAACTGAATGATGGTACAGGTAAATCTTCGCTATGTGCTATCGGTTGTTTTGCAGAATTCATACTTGAGTATTCCCATTTGTGTTTCTTAAATCTATTCCTACCCTTTATATTTACAGCACAAAAATAGCAGTTACTCAAGTGATCTTTTGGCTCATACCACATCCTAGGTATGCCGAAATTAAGTCCTTTTCGATCACCTTTAGTCCATTTGCGGAGTGATTCCACGCAGGTTTTGCAAACTTCATGAGGCACCCAAATCTTGTCTTGCTGGCTTATGTGACGTCCAAAATAAGGCTCATACACTTGTTTTACGAATACAGTTATATTTTTTCTCTCTTTTCCAACACTATATTTGCCACAAATATAACAAAAAACATCAGGGTTGTTAGTAGAGATGTGCTCCGACCCCCGTGTTTTGGTTTTGGATCTGGATCTCCCCTTGTTTTGGCTCTGAATCTGGTTGTGGATTTTTTTCCTCCGTGTTTTATTTTCATGTTTTGGTTTTGGATCTGGATTTTTTCTTAAGAAATCATAAAAACAGCTAAAGCCACATAATTTGGGCCTGTTATTGTTCCTACAGTATTATTATCCTTAATAACAATGATTTTCAGGCATTTCTAGTCATTTTTAACCACCTCACAGCTCACAATACTGTTTTCACTATTTTTCACCAATATAGGCCAAAGGCTGCAGGGAGCTGGCTGGCTAAAATAAGCAACAGAGAAGCGGCACAAACGCATGGCAGTTTAAAAAAATATCAGACATCTATGAAACATTACCACAGAGCAGTGGCAGACTAGATGGCAGTTTAATAAACTATAATAATGTCAGTCGACAATGGCCCAAATTGTGCCAAATGTAAAGAAACGAGGAGCAAGATGGAATTATCCCTCCTACCCACTCTTATGTGGGATATTAAAAAGGACATGCACAGTTTAACAAACCAAGCACTTTAGCCACTAGGACTGACACTTTCGTGGCTGAACTCCTTGGTTTGTTTGGCCCCACAAAACATTTTTTGGAAGGACTACCTTCAATTATTAAGGAGGAGGTTGATGATGAGGGTGTTGGTGGTGGAGATTGCATGTTTTGGTCCAAACTGCTGGTAGCTGATGCTGGACTGCTTGCTATTAATTTACAAATTATAATTTTGATAAACAAATTGCATGAACTTGCTGAAAATGACGTAACAGGGAGGAGGTGCCTAGATGGTTAACGTACCTTCCTCTCCTAACTTTGGCTTTACAAATGGAACAGATGCCTTCACAACTGTTGTCAGAATTTAGATTAAAATAATTCCACACCCAAAACGTTGCTTTTCTGGCTTTCTTTTTATCATTAGCAAGAACTGCTGCCACTGGTGGCTGATTTACGCAAACCACATCCTTATCAACATCCACATTAGTGTCAGATAGGGCACACATTTCCCCCTCATCCTCCTTTGGCACTTCCTCCACACTATCATCCTCATTTTGTATTATTTCACCATCGAATACTAGCACAGCCGTCATGGCGTCAGTGATTCGCTGTGAAACTGGTTGACAGCTGTTATACTTACTTCCTCTATCAAAGGACTGTTTAATAGTCAATTGTTTTTTTAAATTACTTCCGATCACGAATGAGGATGTAGGTGCTGATGCAGGTGTTGGTATTGGAGATCGAAGGTGCTTGGATCCCACAGAGAGGGAGCAGGTAGGTGACATTGGACTTGTTACATTTTGAGTTTTAGAACTTGGCGACGTACACTTTGATATTTGATGAATGCGCTCCAAGTAACGTAACAAGGAGGAGGTTCCTAGGGGGTTTAGGTCCCTCCCTCTACTCACTCTTGTATGGCAATGGGCACATATGGCTTGACAACTGTTGTCCGGATCGGGATGGAAATAATTCCACACGTGAGAAGTAGATTTTTTTGTCTTTTGTCTCGGCATGACAACAATAGCCTTTTGTTTTTTCAAACCATGGGCAACAGCTGTTGCCTTACTTACACAAAGGACATCCTCGGCATCTTCATCATCAACATCCTCATCATCCTTAGCACCTTCAACTACCAAAATATCCTCCTCCTCCATGTGCAATTCCCCAGAAGAATCCTCAATGACTACGTGTGCAAGATGTTGACTGCCCTTCCCCACATTTACAGAGGGCACACAAATGTTGGAACTTGGAGGATCCTCCAGGACACTAGTATTTAGGTCGGGCTCACACATGGCAACCGCCGACACACTTGCACTCTCCTTGAGGATTTGTGATTTCGATTTCTCAGGGCACAAAGTTGGTTTTCCCGGAGCTGTCTTAACAACTTTCATATTTTTAATTGGACCACCACCACTACTACTACAAGCAGAAGGGCTATCAGCAGTCTTCATAAAGAAAGGCCAAGGTCTTATCCTTTCCTTGCCAGTTCGTGTCGGGAATGGCATATTGGCAATTTTTTGTTTTTCTAAAGGCAAATATCCTTTCAATTTTTTTTCTTAACTTCAGTAAAATTTGCTTTACCATATCGATGACGTGACTTAAGCCCAGGGGCATGGGCCTTCGTAAAGGACGAGGAAGTTGACAGCCTTGCACTGCTGGTGGCAGCTACAACATGTGGTTCTTGGCCTTGCTCTCCTGTCATGTGACAGCCCTTCATATTTTGTGCAGTCTTGAAGCAGTGTCACAATCACCAATAGTGTAGCCAAGGTGCGGTTACAAAATTCACACACGTGCAGTCGTGCGCACACACAAAATATTAGAAAAAAAGACAAATGATGATTTTTATTTTTTGTCAGCTCCAGAAGAACTTGGCCCCAGAGTTTTTTATGGAGCACGACTGTAGTTGGGCAGCACAAGGTTGCAACTTGCGTTGCTGGCTGGGTCTTGTGTGCTACTGTGGTTCAGCCTAATACCCACATATACACAGAAGAAAAAAATATATAAGACACTTTAATTGGGTTTTTTTTTGATTGAGCATGACTGGAGTCGCTGGATCTTGTCTGCTACTGTGGTTAAGCCTAACACCCACGCACACAAACAAGAAAAGAATATGACACTTTTTTTTTTTTTAAGAACGACTGGAGTCAGGCAGCACAAGGTTGCAACTTGCATTACTGGCTGGATCTTGTGCACTACTGCAGTTAAGCTGAAAACCCACCCACACAAACAAAAAAAGAATATGACATTTATTGTTTGTGTTTTTTGAGAATGACTGGAGTCAGGCAGCACAAGGTTGCAACTTGCGTTGCTGGCTGGCTCTTGTGAACTACTGTGGTTAAACCTAACACGCATGCACAGTGTACACACAGAAAAATATAAAAAGACACTGATTTTTTTTTTTTGACTTTTTTTTTGGGAGTCCAGAACTTGTGCCCAGAGATGGACACAGCAAAAGCCCAGGACACAGCAGACAGCCCAGATGGATCACCAGACAGCACAGTGACAGTGACAGCACCGTGACCAGAGACCAGAATGGATCAGCACAGACAGCACAGTGATAGTGACAGCACCGTGACCAGAGACCAGAATGAATCATCAGACAGCACCGTGACCAGAGACCAGAATGGATTAGCAGTCACCAGCCCAGGACAAAGCAGATAGCACCAGCACCTCTCCCAGCCCTAGACTCCCTGTTCAATCTCCACAGCCAGAGTGAAATGGCGTCTGTCGTGTGGTTCCTATATACTGCATTGATCATAGAGACGAACCGCAAGATTTCAGTCTCTATGATTTTGCCTCGGTTTCGAGAACCGAGTAAGGCTGGAACCTCCGAGCCTGTTTGGATCCGACTCGGATATGCTAAATTCGGGTGGCCTCGGTACTCTGACAACCAAACCCGCTCATCTCTAGTTGTTAGTAAACCGTCTCCGATAAGAACTAATTTTTACGACAAAAACGTTTTGGTTCACACATTCAGTGCTAACTCGCAACAAAAGCCGGGGACGTACTGAACAAAACAAGCCCAAACGGCGGGAAATTGGTTGTGGTGGGACAGAGAGAGGGAAATTTCAGAGAGCAGCCCTAAATGGGGATGGGAACTTTCTCCTGGAAAGATGAACACTTTACGCCTTTCTCCCTACTAGCCTCAATGCTATTTGAAAATTGACCTCCTTCCCCCAACTAGCATTATTATTTGTAATCCCGTAAACATTACATTATTAATATTCCCACTAACCTTAGTAGCCCTCAACACCACACATTAATAACACCCACATATTACATTAATACCACACCGCACACACATTATATTAATACCATCACACACACACAGTAAAATAATCTGATTACACAAAAACATTATATTAAAATCACCCATCCCAAACATGCATTATATTAAAGAAACTACCAAAATTTTGAGACAGGGCATTTGGGGCTTTATGCATGTGCACACGTGGGGACACATTATATTAATGCCACCACATACATTATAGTAATGCAGGGCTGTATTAAGAGAGGAGAGGGCCCAACCAGGACCCCTCCTCTCTAGCCAGCAGCCGTGTGCGCATCACTGAGTAGACCCTAGCGCTGTGCTAGAGTGTACTGCGATTGCGCAGGTCTCCAGAAAAATTAAGCAGCAGCCATTTTCCCAGCGATTTTTCTACTGCACCTTTGCAAAACAGCAGAAAAATGGCTGCCATACCATTTTCCTGGTGATTTGTGCAGCCATCGCGGGACACTGGAGAGGTGAGTATTGAAGAAATGGTTGCAGGGCCTGCGGTGTGGGCCTGCACACCATACACCTATTTTAGATATGCCACTGTATTTATGCCAGCACACACACATACATTATAATATTGCCAGCACTACGCTCTCTATCACTGTGCTGTTACAAATTACACTCTCCTGGATAGTACAGCTACAAGGAGAGACGGGATGTGAAAGGAAAGCAGAGTAGAATAAGGAGATCCCTGTATCTCCACCGATTGGTTAACCTTCCTGCAGTGAGTGGAATGGACCCAGGTATCTCTCTCATCCACCTTCAAGGATGTGGTACTCGTCAACAACACCTGATACGGACCTTTCCACTGATCAATCAGACAACCTGAGCGTAAAAAAATTCGGATCATAACAAATTCCTCCAGGTTTGACATCATAACAGTTTGTCTCTGGAATATCGGGTGCCAACAATTTAAATTTCTGCTGCTGCTGCTGCTGCAACTGTTTACTCATTGTTATAAGATACTTTACAGTGACCTCGTTGTTACTTTTCAGATCTTCCTATGGACTTACAATCAAATGAGGTTGTCTACCAAACAGTATTTCAAAGGGGGACAGATTAAGAGGAGGCCTAGGAGTGGTCCTTATGCTATGTAGGACCAACGGTAGTGCTTCTGGCCATCCCAGTCCAGTTTCAGCCATGATCTTACTTAATTTATTTTTAATAGTACCGTTCACCCTCTCCACCTTGGCACTGGCCTGCGGTCGATAGGGGGTGTGAAGCTTACTATCATTACCCATCAACTTACACATACTCTGGAAGATGTCACCGGTGAAATGAGTACCCCTATCATTCAATTATTCTAGGGATACCGTATCTTCATACAAATTCCTGTACAATCTTTTTAGGTATCGTTTTTCCAATATTCTTCCTTAAGCATGTCAAACAGGACATTGCTCTCTTCTCAGCTTGAGAAGAGAAACCCGGTGCACACCAACACGCCCTGACCATCTTACACATACCTTGCTTTCCCAAGTGAGTCAGACCGTGAGCTCCACCAAGCTTGGGTAGTATGCCTTGGGTGCCACCGGCTTACCTTGTCAATCTCTCCAAAGTCCAGAGGACTCCTGTCCACATCCCTTCGAACTCCAGACTGCTTTTTCCTGAATGGAACCCAAATTTTGCATATCAATTAATTTCTGCATATCAATTGTTTAAAAAACCATTATTTGTTCATTAGGTACATTTATTTTCAACCCTGCTGCCCATTTGGCAGCTTCGTCTGCCCTGTTATTACCCAAAGACACTGGGTCGTCCTCACATGCTTTACATTTAATGACGGCCACTGCCTTTGGCATCTGGATTGCTGTCAAGAGTCCTTTTATGTGTTTTGAATGGGCTACTGGTGTGCCTGCTGCTGTCATAAAATTTCTCAGATGCCATATAGCTCTGAAATCGTTTACCACCCCGAACGCGTACCTTGAGTCAGTGTAGATGTTGCATGGGGTGTATAGACAATTGTATCATGCCCTAACACTATGTCCTCGCTCTTGTTTACCAAAAGAGCGATAGCAGCAACACTTCTTAAACACGTTGGGAGTGATCTTGCCATAGTGTCCAATTGTGCACTGTAGTATGCTACAGGTCTGCTAGCATCACCATGTTTCTGAGCGAGGAGACCTGCTGCACAACCATCGGCTTCCGTACAATACAATTCAAAGGGTTTTTCGTAATCTGGTATTCCCAAGGCGGGTGCTTTTGTCAGACTATCCTTAAGATTAAGGAAAGCCTGCTCTGTTTCCTCAGTGTGTGTGTAACACGATCGGGTTTTAAGGATGACACCAATTCCTGCAATGGTAATGCCAAAATAGAAAAACCTGGGATCCACATTCTGCAGTATCCACACATTCCCAAAAAGGTACGAATTTGCTTTTGGTTTTGCGGCAAGGTCATGGTCTGTATGGCTTGGATTCTGTCATTTGTCAGGTGTCGTAGGCCCTGGGTTAGGCAGTGTCCTAAGTATTTAACCTTAGCCTGGCATGGCTGTAATGTGTCCTGTTTGTGAGAGATGAAGCAACAAAAGTTTAGTATCATTCAAACATGGCATAAATGAATCAGAACATAACAATAAATCGTCCACATATTGTATTAGAACAGATCCATTGGCAGGTTGAAAAGATTGCAAACAGTCTTGTAAGGCCTGGGAGAAGATACTCGGGCTGTCTATGAAACCCTGGGGCAATTGTGTCCATGTGTATTGTACCCCCTTGTATGTGAAAGCAAAGAGGTACTGACAGTCAGGATGTAAAGGGACAGATAAGAAAGCAGAACAAAGGTCTATGACAGGAAAATGAGTGGCACTTGTTGGAATTTGCATAAGGATGACAGCTGGATTTGGCACAACGGGAAATTGGCTCTCAACCACCTTATTAATTCCTCTAAGGTCTTGCACTAGCCTGTAACCTCTCCCCCCAGCCTTCTTTACTGGAAAAATGGGACTGTTGGCTACACTTGCTGTACGTACTAAAATTGCCTGCTGTAATAACCTTTCAATTATGGGATAAACCCCTAATTCTACCTCTGGTTTTAACGGGTACTGGGGAATTTTTGGAGCTTGCCTACCGCTTTTTAGGTTTACCATTACGGGAGCTATGTTTGCCATTAATCCAGTGTCTAGTCCATAGGGAACTCGGTATCTGTGCTAACATTTGTTCTACCTGGGATGGAGTTTTATCTGTAACAGTAGAGTGAAACATTAGCCTTTGGGGAGTGTCCAACACATCCCTCACCTCATGTGCAAATCTCTCTGGGACATCCATAAATATACCATCAGGGGTACAATAAATGACACATGCCATCTTACACAATAAATCTCTTCCCAATAAGTTAGTAGGAGCCGCTGCAGCCAGGAGAAAAGAATGCCTGGTATGCAATGGACCGATAGTAACTTCTGTGGGTTCTGTTAAAGGATGATGCTGCACTCTTCCCGTTATGCCGACTGTTGGTACTGTCTTGTTTGTTACCTGTATATTGGATGGAAAAGTTAACACTGACCTGGTCGCCCCTGTGTCTACAAGAAAAGAATGTTTAGTGCCAGCTACATTAACTGTCATTACAGGCTTTTCCCTGGCATCCACAGTTAACCTGACTGGCTGTAGACTACAGGTATGACCTGACACCTAGAACTGACTATCTTCTTCTAAAACAGCATTCACAGCCATGATGTGAGCAGGTGATAGCTGTGGCTGTCCTGTTTGGTGTGGGTGCCCCCCTTGTTTGTACCAAGGGAATCCCTGATTTGCTTTACAAAACTTATGTGGCCCTCCTGATTACATCTGAAACACCTCCTCATGTGCCGTGGGTTGAAAGGTTGTTGTTGTTGTGTAGGGAGAGAAGTATGAGAAGATTGAGGTTGGGTATGAGGGTATGAGTTTGGAGGTTGTGTGGTGTGTGTGTACTTTGGCCGTGTGTGGTAAGTGTGTTGCGGTGGTATTTGCATTACTTCTAGAGCTTGAATACAAATGGCCATTAATTTCTTGCTCTGCATTTCTCTCTTCTTAAGGATGTTTTTGTCATGTTCAATTGCAGTTTCCCTGAGTGTGTCCACAATAATTCCCCTCGACCCAGGAAGTGAGGTCTGAATCCTGCTCTTAAGGGCGTCTTTAAGACCGTCCATAAGCACTGTAACTGTCATTTCCCTATAATGGGTATTGTCTTTAATATTATTTATGCCTGTATATTGAGTAATAGTCTGCAGCGCTCTGTTAAAATAATCTGCTGCAGACTCACTCTCCTGTTTAATTGTAAAAACTTTACTCCAATTAACTACTACAGGGAAAAATATGGCCAGTTGATCTACAATACAAGTTATATTATTTTGGTTGCCTTCATCAGTTGTGGGAACATCTCCATCCAATACACAGGCCGTGATAAACTTTAAATACTACACGCCAATCCTTGTTTGTTAGCTCATGAGCATTGCCCAAATCCTTTACAAATTTTTGGCAACTTGCTAAATCCTTCCTAGGGTCTGGGAAATCTACAATTATGGAACATAACTCAACCCTCGTCCATGGACAACGCATTGTGATATCCCTTGTGGGCACTATACCCTCAGCCAGGGCCATAGCTAGGGTAGTGCGGCCGGTGCAATGCACAGGGCACCACAGGTCAGGGGGCGCTGTTTGGGCCTGTCAAATTTCTGTTTATTATCATTTTCACTTGTAGCTTTCTCTTATTTCATCCCCAGCATTTCCTTGCCTCTCCTATCTCTTCCCAGGCCCTTCCCCATGAGGCCATTCTCCTTTTTTGGGTGTATTATGTCCCTTCGAAAAATGAGGGGGGCACCATCGCTCTTTCTGGCACAGGGCACCAAAATGTCTAGTTACGGCTCTGCCCTCAGCGTCCGGATTCCCATTGGGAACAGTTATTATCCGGATGGCGTGGATGCCTAATGCACTATTACCCATGACTTTATTACCTGGTTGAGGGTTCAACCTCTGACAACTATGTATGGGATTAGCAGCTTCAGTAGCTGCAGGTGTTAATGTTTCTTGTATTATCAATGATGAGGCTGCCTTCATTGCTGGTGCTGGTGGGACTACTACGTGTGCGTGTGATGGTGGTGCATGTAACATTTGTGTAACATGGGAGAGAGCAGATATTACAACAGGTTCATCATCTGCATCATAAACATGTTCCTTATAGTTACTAAGAAGAGGGTACAAATTGCTTGTGACATTTTTATGGTTTTTGTACCAACACCACAATCCACATAGGGCGGCGGTGGTGCATGTGTGTTAACAGTACCTTTGGCAACGCTACTTTGCAGTGCATGCTCGTTCCCGGGTGTCACGTGCACAACGCTGTTTTGCGTCATGCCCACGCTCCCTTGTGCATTGCACGTGACGCTGATTTGCATCGCATTCACTCTGCTCTGCCATATGCTATCCTCATGCTGCCACAGTTTCAAACAATCATTAAACTTTACCCTTTAGTTTTGAGACCTCACCAAGCAAATACTGGCCCTGATTCAGAGCCGGACGCTCTGACAGAGCGCTCGCTCTGAATCAGGGCCGTCCATCCTCCTTTTTGGAGCAGCCTCCTGGCTGCTCGCATAGCTGTGGGTGACCACCCACAGCTATAGCGAGCGGCCAAAATGATGGACGCGATGGTCAGGACCATCGCGACCATCTGGCTTGCGACGAGACCCTTGCGGTAGGGTCTCGCTGCCGCAAGCCCTGGAGTGCTTTTGGCTCTATCAGAGCCAAAAGCACTCCCACTGACATCACTAGTGATGTCAGTGGGGCCGGACCCAGACGGTAGGCGTTCCCATGGGAACGCCTCCGTCTGGGCAGCCACGCCCCCGGCACGCCCACCAAAGGGGGCGTGCTGTCAATCATCATCGACAGCACGCCCCATTTGGTGCGAGACCCTTAACGACGGCTTGGCCATCGTTATTCGGGTCTCGCGCATGCGCACGATGGAGCCGCCTCCGTCGTGCGCATGCGCACTTGGGCAACATCGACCCGCTTGCGATCGGGTCTGAATTAGGCCCACTGTCCCTTACATTGTTCAAGACTTCCGCAGCAAAGCTACCTATCTTGGGAAATGGCTTTCTACATTTCTTGGTCATATTGACCCATATGTTACAATACGCCGTAGCATAAGCACCATACTTTTTAAACATTACATACCTTGCCGACCCTGCGGCCCTTCCATCAGCAGCGCTTCATCGATCGTTACTAGAGATTGCTTAGCACCCATATTTAAACAGTGTTACGCAATTTCCGGAAAACGTCGACCCGTGAACGATTTTCAATGAGTAACGTTCACTCACTCCCTCCCGCTATACACAGCCAACCCTTCTAAAGTTCACAGACGATTTTGCACAACGAGGAGCAGAATAAACACCTATTGTACTTACCCTACTTGCGGCTGTATTAACAAGCTTCAACCGCTCGCTTCTGCAAGCTTATACACCGGTTTCCAGTTAGTATAGCCAAAAAGTGAGGAAAGGAAACAACTTACTTTAGGAGTTATTTCTTTTTCCCCATGGTAAATCGTCTCAAGTTTTACCACACCACTTCCTACTTCGAGTTTACTCCCCCTGGTAGCATTTAGAAATTCCAATAACCCCTAACCTTGCCAGCAGTTTCACTCCCACGACACCCACTTCACAATCACAATTTACGCTAAACCATGCGGTCCGATCGTTCTGCCCAAGGAACCTACTTGATCAATGGACTTTTACGATTAATGGGTGTTCAGACCGGGAAGAACTCCTCGTTTCCTGATAACCACAATGCACCTGCTTTGCACACTGGCCCAGTAGTTTATGTAGCCTCGTCAGGCATCTACCGAGTTTACACCTTGAGGTTTAACAGACAGTAACCTCAATCTTTTCGGGCTTAACAGAGTAGCCCCCACACACATTCACACTTCATCACTACCCTATTTCTGTACAGAAAAATAAAACCTTTTTCCCAAAATATGGCAGCACAATTTAAATGTTTGAACAGGTAATCACACTACAAAACACAATGACTTTTAAAACATGCAGCAGCAATACAGAGAACGTGTAGACACTAATGTGTGACTTACCCCCTAACACACTGTTTTAGCACCGAAGGAAAACACACTCTTCCTTCTTAGTCCCTGGTTCTAATCAGCGCGCCTTGTTCTTACATGGTGACGGTAGCGCTCTCTCAGCAACACAGTGGTCCTTGCCTGCTTATGGCACCTCCACCCTTTTGCTGAGAGATCAATGCCGTATGTTACCGTACAAGTGGCAGCGTGATTTCACTCTGAGCCCCCAACTGTTATATCCTACTTAATACCTCTATGCAATCCTGCCTACAACCTCTAAGGAATCCTGTCTATAACCTCTAAACCTTAGATGACGCTAATTAGCATTGCGAATAGTCGCACACAGACATACATACCTTCTGACTCAGATTGTGGTTCTGAAGCACAAAAAGTTATTATTTAGGCATAAAAGAAAAAGGTACGTTATCGCACATGATCTAGAAACTACGTGCAAAGGTTACAATAACTATGGTACAATCGATACATGTGCAGGCGCTCTGAATCCAGATTCCGGCATCAACATGAAACCGTTACAGGAACAAGAAATATGACTAGTTAACTAGGGTCAGAGAGCCTGGTTATGTACCCAAACAAAGATAAGCAATACAAGAGGCATGAGCTGGCATCTTCACATTGGTTCTTCTTCTTTGGTCTTCTGTTACGACATAGTTCATTGGTCTGTTTGTACTTGAGAAGTTCAGCCTCCCAGTGACTCTTTGTGTACTTTTTCCTGCCGCATAACTATGCAAATCCACACTTCATACATTGTACATTCTATCACCTAATTCCCTATAGTTCATAACTTGCAGATGCTTGTAGCGATTTCCACACCGATAGAACCGGAGATCTGCAAATCCACAGCGGATCAGAATGCAACCAAACATGATCTACTTATTATGTACTAAACCATAAATATCATATAACATACATTTCACAGTATTGCAAATATAAATAAAACTTCGGGTAATAACCTTTATTACTGCGGAACCTTTTCATGTAATTGTGTGTATATTTGCACGCATTGCAATTGTCTATGTGCATGCATATATTTATCATGAATTTAATATATATATATATATATATATATATATATTTCTCTGCTTTACTTGGTTTTGATATTACTGGGCTTACAACAATGACAGGCAATGTACACACGTGATCAAACAAGGTTTGATGAGATCACACAGGTAAGGCTAATTTGTTTAAGCCTCAGACTTAAATACAATGATTTATTTAGCTTAACCCCATCAGATACCATGCCTACAATGGCTCACGATAGCTTAAATCCCTAACAATTGTTTTCAAATTCACTCTGTCTGAGAATATCAGTGTTTTTGTGTATTCTTGATTATTTGTTACAGACAAATCTACAAAAACCTGTCTTGTCATCACTGAATATTTTAATGTAAGGATTATTTTCAGTTGTAGCTAAAATGGCCATTTTGCGACCAGTCGCAAAATGGCATCTTGCAGATCATGATTTTAAACAGATTCTGTCTTAGCCAATCACCCGGCTTCGACAGTGAACACAGCCTTCCTGTTCATATTTTTTTCACACCCGGCAAAAACCGGGCAGCTTTTTGCTGCCCAGTCAAAACTGGCAGGTGTGAAACTAGCCATAGGGCTTCTCTGCTTGTCGCTAAACACTTTGCATGTCGAAATTTGTATATATGTAAAATATTGTTAGAAAAATAGTAAATATTTATTTCATGTCTTGAGGACAGCCAGATTTTTCTACACCTGCCAATGTAGCCAGTCACAGGAAGGACTTGGCCTACTGTATATTATAGTATTATTATTATTATTATTATCGTTTATTTCTATGGCGCCACAAGTGTTCCGCAGCGCCTTACAAAGTACATAAACAATTAGGTTGATTAACAGTGACTTACAGTACAGTACAGTACAATACAATACAATATCGGACATGGATTATATACATTGCTACATTCGCGACCATAAGACCCAGATATGCAACAATGCAAAGCAACCAAGTGTAAAGTGCCCTGGTAGAGAGCAAGAAGTAGATGAAGGTAGAGTAAGGAGAAGCACAAGAGGGTAGAGGGCCCTGCTCATAGGAGCTTACATTCTAAAGCGGAGGGACAGGCAAACAGGGGTGACACAGATGGGGTAGGCAGGGAGGAAGGAGCATGTAGCAGCAAGTTAAGATGAGAGCTGGGAGGCTTTGATGAAATAGTGGGTCTTGAGAGCCCGTTTGAAGGATTGAAGAGAGGTGGAGAGTCTGATGGGAAGCGGGAGAGAGTTCCAAAGGTGGGGAGCAGCACGGGCAAAATCTTGGAGGCGGGAGTGGGAGGAAGTTATCAACTGGCATGAGAGGCGGCATGCATTTGTTGTACGAAGAGGGCGGACAGGAGAGTGAAGGGAGATGAGATCAGAGAATGTAAATGGGAGAGGAATGGCTGAGGGTTTTTGTAAGTGAGTGTGAGAACCTTAAATTGGGTTCTAAAAGGGAAGGGTAGCCAGTGGAGAGCTTGTAGGAGAGGGGAGGCAGATGCAGAGCGTTTAGTATAGTATAGACTTTAGAAAGTCAAGGCCCCGTATGCATTGCAATTGATGGCTTTGATCAAGAAAATACTGTAGGGTCATGTGCTGTGAAAGAACGGTGGAGATGATAGTCCACTTTGGTCAAAAACCGTCAAGTCGATGGACAATCATATCAAAGGGAATCATGGGAATTGGAAATATACAGGACAGGGGGATTGACAAAACTGCCATGTGCTTGAATCAGGGCTGTCCCTACATACAGGAGAGCAGTGTTGGGTTGTTAGTAGCATTGTGGAATTCAAAGGCTCTGATGCACCATAACCCCTAATAGGTAACACTTTGGGCCTGATTGTGTGCTTACATGTAATGCCCATGTTCACGTAGTTGAGAGATTTTGTCGCTACTGCGCGTGTGCAAAATACCCTAAAAACTTCTACGGCACATGCTTTAGACTGTGTGTACGCACAGAGGTGCACTTGCGGTTGAGAAGCATGATGTATGAAATGTATCGGAAATATATTGAGCAGTGACAGAGAGGTGGCTATCCAGATGCACAGAAATTCACAATTTTATGGATGTTATGGGAGTGTTACAGATGTGTTCCTGACTGGCTGCGAAATCAGACACTTAGGGGTCTAGTTACTAAGCAGTGTTAGGCGACAGAGTGAAAAGTTATAAGATGCCAGCCAATCAGCTCCTAACTGTCATCTCACAGGCTGTGTTTGAAAAATGACAGTTGGGAGCTGATTGGCTGTCACCTTATCACTTTTCACTCTGTCTCCTAACACTGCTTAGTAAATAGACCCCCTAATCTCTCACTTTGGAGTCAAGACTCTGACGGAGATTCCGCACTAACATGGGGCTGGTGCAAGTTTCGATGGTGGGGCCGAAGGTTGCATCTTATGATGCATACTTGCAGGGCAGTTTCTAGTGTCTGAGGCTCCCAGTGCGAGCAGTCAAAATGCGCCCCCCCCCCCACTGGAAGCAGTAATATTGTGGAGTGGGCGTGGCGTCATCGTGAGGGGGTGTGGTATCACAGTAAGGGAGCGTGATCTAGAAAGACCACAGAATGTCAGCCACTGTGACTACTGAGTACAGGGGTGTCTAACCTGTCAGAAGCAAAGCGCTGAAAAATATATGTAGCTAAACAAAAGACAGACAGTATGCTGTCAAAAAATGGGGTGTGGCCTAGCTGTCACAAGCCCACGCCGCATTTCTGTGTGCATGCCTTTGGTGTGACATTTGCAGAAGTATGACCTTGTATCACACCCGTTTTTAGTCGCGTTGGGAGCGAGCCCAGCACATTGAAAATACAAGCCAGATCCACATAAAATATACTGCAACAAACCACTTCCACATAAAATATATTGGAAAAGCCAGAGGCACATAAACTACATTTTAAAACCACATCCACCTCAAATACATTATTAAATCCAGAACCACATAAAACACATTGAAAAAACATGATTCACATAATACACACTTCATTCCAGCCCCCTCCCTTGCCATTCCATCCCGACAGGTCTTAGGCTTCCCCCCCACTGGCTCTCAGGCAAAAGTGCCCATTATGCAGTGCCCCCTGTAGTTGTCCCCATATGCAGTGTCCCCTGTATTTATGCTCCTTATGCAGTGCCCACAGTGGTTGTTGTAACTTATGCAGAGCCCCCATTAGTAGTGCACCCTGTAGTCATGCCCCCAATAGTAATGGTCCCTGTTGTAGTGCCCCAGTAGTAGTGTCCCCAGTTGTATTGCCCCCAATAGTAATGCCCCCTGTAGTAGTGTCCCCTTTATAAATTCCCCAGTATTAATGCCCCTGTATTAGTGCCCCCCAATAGTAATGCTCCCTCTGTAGTAGTGCCCCAAGTAGTAAAGCCCCAAGTAGTAGTGCCCCTGGCCCCTGAGTAATGCACCCAGTAGTGGTGGCTCCCCCAGCAGAACTGCCCCCAGAGTAATGTCCCCAGTAGTAGTGCCTCCCCCCCAAGTATTGTCCAGGCCGCCTGCACACAAAAAAAAAAAACAGTAATACTTACCTTCAGCCCGCTCTGGTGTCCGCTCCACTCGGCTGCTCCTCTCTCTGCACTATGGGAAAGACGTCATGACGTCCTCCCGTAGTGCACATTGTGGGAGCCGGAAGCAGGAGCCTCCGTCTCCAGCTGCTCTGCTCTGCCGGGCGCCCACTGGTAACTCAATCTCAGCAGGCGCCTGGCAGTTAACAGGCTGTTTCTGCAGCGGGGGTAGGAGGCGGCGCGCCCCCTGCGATTGCACGGGTCGCCTGCCCCTAGAAACGGCCCTGCATACTTGTACACCTGGGGAAGGGCTGATACTAGCATTAGCATAAAGTCACAAGTGCGACTACAGAAAAAGACACTATTAGACCAGTCACAGTGACGTGTGACTTTGTATCAGATTCTTTGTGGTTCAGTTTAACATCCTGCATTCCACTAAAATCAATACTTTACATTTTGAATGCAATTTTCCTCTAATATGTGTCCTTGATAAATCAGATGATCAGTGAGGTTACATTATCACCTCAAAATGTGCTTCATGTTGAACATGCTCAAATTTGTTGATTAACAGAAAGTAATAAATATTTATCTTCTAACCAGGAACAAAGAGCAAAGTGATCTCGATAACATATTTCAGTTTATGAATCACAATTGCCTGAAAACAAAGCGAATCATCTCTCAATTACTTGAGCGTTAGTAAAGAATTTAGGGCCTGATTCAGAGTTGGAAACAGAGTAAGATAGAGCAAGTAACTGAGTATCTTGGTAAAACCATACTGCAAGGCAGGTGGGACAGATTTAAAATGTGCAGAGAGAGTTAGATTTGGGAGGGGGGAGTTTAAAGTTAAATCTAAATTGCAGTGTAAAAATAAAGCTGTCCAGCATTTCTCCTTCAGCCACAGGGGACACTGATGTCAAGTAGAAATGAGCAGGTTCAGATTCCAGAGATGCGAACCCACCCGAATTTAGCAGATCCAAGTCGGATACAAACAGGCTCGGAGTTTCCCGCCTGACTCGGATCTCAAAACCAAGGAAAAACCATAGAGTCGGAAATCTTGCGGTTTGCGAGCTTTTGTTTCTATGATCAATGTAGTATATAAGGGACCACGCGACGGACGCCATTTCACACCGGCTGTGGAGACTGAACAGGGAGGGTGGGTAGTGTAGGGCTGGGAGAGGTGCTGGTGCTGTCTGCTCTGTCCTGGGCTGGTGACTGCTCATCCATTCTGGGCTGGTGCTGTCACTGTGCTCTCTGCTGTGTCCATCTGGGCTGTTGCTGATCCATCTGGGTTGTCTGTGCTGTCTGCTGTGTCCTTGGCTGGTGCTGCTGATCCATTCTGGGCTGGTGCTTTGCTTTCTGCTGTGTCCATCTGGGTGGGTGCAGAACTGCAGATACATCTGGGCTGGTGCTGTGTCCATCTGGGCCCAAGTTCTGGAATCAAAAAAATAAAAAAATATTTAGTCAAAAAAAAACCAATCAAAGTGTCTTTTATATTTTTATGTGCGTGCGTGTAAGGTTTAACCGCAGTACCGCACAAGATCCAGGCAGTAACGCAAGTTGCAACCTAGTGCTACCCGACTCCAGTCGTGCTAAAAAAAAAAAATCAATCAAAGTGTCTTTTATGTTTTTCTGTGTGTGTGCGTGTGTGCATGTTAGGCTAAACCGCAGTACCGCACAAGATACAGCCAGCAATGCAAGTTGCAACCTAGTGCTGCCCAACTCCAGTCGTGATCAATCTGTGCTCTGGGCCAAAGTTCTGGAGCTGAAAAAAAATAAAATCAATTGTTTTTTTTTTCTAATAACTGTCTGTGTCTCTGTGTGTGTTAGGCTTAGCCGCACAAGATCTAGCAAGTCGGCAACGCAACCTAGTGCTGCCCGACTCCAGTTGTGATCAATCTGTGCTCTGGGCCCAAGTTCTGGAGCTGAAAAAAAATAAAAATCAATTGTTTTTTTTTCTAATAATTGTCTGTGTGTCTGTGCGTGTTAGGCTTAGCCGCACAAGATCCAGCCAGCAGTGCAAGTTGCAACCTAGTGCTGCCCGACTTCAATCGTAATCAATCAGTGCTCTGGGCCCAAGTTCTTCTGGTGCTGAAAAAAAATAAAAATCAATTGTCTTTTTTTTATCTTTTACCGTCTGTGTGTGTGCGTGTGTGTTAGGCTTAACCGCACAAGATCCAATCAGCAATGCGAGTTGCAACCTAGTGCTGCCCGACTCCATTCGTGATCAGTCGGTGCTCTGGGCTCAAGTTCTGGAGCTGAAAAAAAATAATAAAATAAATAAATTGTAATTTTTTTTACTAATATTTTTGTGTGTGTGCACGACTGCATGTGTGTGAATTTTGTAACCGCACCTTGGCTACACTATTGGTGCTTGTGACACTGCTTCAAGACCGCAGAAAATATGGAGGGCTGTCACATGACTGGAGAGCAAGGCCAAGAAGCACATGTTGTAGCTGCCGCCAGCAGTGCAAGGCCGTCAACTTCCTCATCCTCTATGAAGGCCCATTCCCCAGGGCTTAAGTCACGCAATCGATATGGTAAAGCTACTTGTACTGAAGTTGAGAAAAAAAATTGAAAGGAAATTTGCCTTTAGATAAACAAAAAATTGGCAACATGCTCTTCACTACACGAAGTGGCAAAGAAAGGATAAGGCCTTGGCCTTTCTTTAGGAAGATTCTGATAGCCCTTCGGAATAAAACAACTGTGTCCTGAGAATCAAAATCACAAATCCCCGAGGAGAGTGCAAGTGTGTCCGCGGTTGCCATGTGTGAGCCAGACCTAAATACTAGTGTACTGGAGGATCCTCCAAGTTCCAACATTTGTGTGTCCTCTGTAAATGTGGGAAAGGGCAGTCAACATCTTGAAGACATAGTCAGTGAGGATGCTTCTGTAGAATTGCACATGGAGGAGGAGGATATTTTGGTAGTTGAAGGATTGAAGGTAGTTGAAGGAAGTAAGGATGATGATGATGAAGATGTTGGTGATGAGGATGTTGATGCAGAGGATGTCCTTTGTGTAAGTAAGGCAACAGCTGTTGCCCATGGATTGAAAAGCCAAAGCCCATTGTTGTAATGCCCGGGGCAAAAGACAAAAAAATCCACTTCTCACATGTGGAATTATTTCAAGCCCAATCCGGACAACAGTTGTCAAGCCATATGTAACCATTGCACAGCAAGAGTGAGTAGAGGGAAGGACCCAAACCACCTAGGAACCTCTTCCTTGTTACGTCACTTGGAGCGCATTCGTCAAATATCATAAGTGTATGTCGCCAAGTTCCAAAACTTAAAACGTAACAAGTCCAGTGTCACCTACCTGCTCCCTCTCTATGGGATCCAAGCGCCTTAGATCTCCAACACCAACACCTGCATCATCATCAACATCCTCATTCATCATCGGAAGTAATTTAAAAAAACAATTGACTATTAAACAGTCCTTTGATAGAGGAAGTAAGTATAACAGCTGTCACTCAGTTTCACAGCGGATCACTGACGCCATGACGGTTGTGCTAGTATTAGATGGTGAAATAATACAAAATGAGGATGATAGTGTGGAGGAAGTGCCAAAGGAGGATGAGGGGGAAATTTGTGTCCTATCTGACGCTAATGCGGATGTTGATGATAAGGATGTGGTTTGCGTAAATCAGCCACCAGTGGCAGCAGTTCTTGCTAATGATAAAAAAGCTATAAAAGCAACGTCGGGTGTGGAATTATTTTAATCTAAATTCTGACAACAGTTGTGAAGGCATCTGTTCCATTTGTAAAGCCAAAGTTAGGAGAGGAAGGGACGTTAACTATCTAGGCGCCTCCTCCCTGTTACATCATTTGCAGCGAGTTCATGCAATTTGTTTAACAAAATTATAATTTGTAAATTAATAACAAGCAGTCCAGTATCAGCTACCAGCAGTTTGAACCAGCACATGCAATCTCCACCACCAACACCCTCATCATCAACCTCCTCCTTAATAATTGAAGTTAGTCCTTCCAAAAAATGTTTTGTGGGGCCAAACAACCAAGGAGTTCAGCCACGAAAGTGTCAGTCCTTGTGGCTAAAGTGCTTGGTTTGTTAAACTGTGCATGTCCTTTTTAATATCCCACATAAGAGTGGGTGGGAGGGACAATTCCATCTTGCACCTCTTTCCTTTACATTTGGCACAATTTGGGGCATTGCCGACTGACATTATTATAGTTTATTAAACTGCCATCCAGTCTGTCACTGCTGTGTGGCAATGTTTCATAGATGTCCTATATTTTTTTAAACTGCCGTGCATTTGTGCTGCTGCTCTGTCGCTTACTTTAGCCAGCCAGCTCGCTGCAGCCTTTGGCTTGTATTGGTGAAAAATAGTGAAATCAATATTGTGAGGTGGTTAAAAATGCCTAGAAATGCCTGAAAATCATTGTTATTAAGGTTAATAATACTGTAGGAACAAAAACAGGCCCAAATTATGTGGTTTTAGCTGTTTATATCATTTTTTGGAAAAAATACAGATCCAAAACCTAAAAACAAAACACCAAGGAAAAAAATCCAAAATCAGATCCAGATCCAAAACCAAAACACGGGGGTCGGCGCACATCTCTAATGTCAAGACACTGGGGTATAGATGGGTGCTGAGTGGAGCCGGCACTTTAAGAATTCTATAAATGTGACTGGCTTCTCCCCCAGTTTTAGAAAAAGTGCCTAGAGGGAGCCCATTCCCTGGGCATCTCTCTGCAGATATAATTCGTTATTCTTTATTTTTTTACTACTTTTATTAAGTTATATTTTAATTCCCATTGAGGAACAGGCAGACAGTTCACCTTTCTCTGCCTGCACCGTGGGACCCCGGAGTGGACCCACCGTCGCTTCTTGAAGCATGCATCCGGGTCCCTGTCCACACTGCACAGAAGGCAGACAGCCTGTCAAGATGTCCCCACAGTCAGCGGGGACAATGTGAAGCGGGGACCCGCCACAGCTCCTCGCGGCTGGGTCCAGGTCCTTGCGGACCGCCACTCTCCGACGGCAAGGTGGGGGTAAGTCTTCAGCCTTCCCCAATTAGCAGAGACAGGCTGGTTATCGGCAGCTAGGAGGGCTGCAAGCCTAAGCAGCGCAGAGGCGCGGGCTCCATTTTGCTGGCTGAGTGACAGCCATTTACAAGGCAGACGGAGCTTCTCCCCCCCAGACTAGGAGGAGGCTGTTGAGAGTCTCCAACTCCAGTGTCCCTTTTTGCGAAACAACAAAGGTCTTCTATTACATTTCTTATTTCCCAGGAGCTTAAGGACGAGTTGGCGTTTGCTTGTAGCATCCGGACAAGAAGTTCCAGATATCCAAACGTCTTCTCTCCACTTATCTTTTTCCTCCTGATATGAGGGCTCGATGGAAGTCTCCGCTACCCGTAGATTCATCGGTCTCACGTCTTTCCGAGAAGACTACATTTCCAGATCCAGTGGTAATTTCCCTGAAGGAAGCTTCTGACCGTAAGTTGGAAACTACGTTAAAATCCATCTATATGGTAGCTTTGGTTCTTTTCCGCCCTGCATTAGTAGGCTCTTGGGTCAACAAGGCTACAGAACAATGGGCCAAAGAATTAGCCAGAGGTTTGCCTTTGGGAGCACCAAAGTCTGAGCTTCTCATTTTAGTGGAGCACATCAGGGATTCAGTCATCTATCTTGGAGAGGCTTCCAGGGATATTGGTTTGTTTGGCTCCCGAATTTCAGCTTCGGCAGTTGCGGCTCGAAGAGAACTCTGACTCCATTCCTGGCAGGCTGATGCGCAGTCCAAGAAGGCAGTGGAGGTGTTACCATTCTCAGGTGATATTCTCTTCGGCTCTGAATTGGACAAATGGATCTCTTAGTTGACAGAGGGCAAGTCCACATTTGTGCCTTCCTCCTCGTCTTCAGCACATATGACCAGGAGGTCTTATTCTGGAACTTCCTTTCATTCCTTTTGGGCTCCCACAAAATTTCGAGGCCATGCAAGAGGCTCTTCTTCCACCTCTAGAGGAACAAGGGGTAGAGGGAGTGCTTCTGCTCCCCCTCACAGTCAACACCCTAAACCCGCCGACAAACCAGTGGCATGACAGGCTGCCTGCCCACCTTACAGCAGCTGTGTTTGATGGTGCGGCTGTTGAGACCGCGCTGTTGAGATGTAAGGACATTCCAGTTGTGGTTATTCCTACAATGCTTAGGGCTAGGAAACTATTGACTTCAGCCAACTACCATCGGATTTGGAAGGCTTACGTGGCATGGTGTGAATGACAGTTTTCATTCCTCATCTTTTCACCTGGGACATCTCTTAGGTTTTCTTCAGTCGGGTTTCAATGCTGGCCTTTGATTGGGTTCTTTGAAGGTTCAGGTATCGGCCTTGTCTATTTTCTTCCAGGGCAAGCGTTCAAATCTTTTTGCAGGGGATCTTCCGTCTTCAACCTCCTTTTGTTCCCCCAATGGTCCCTTGGGATCTCAACCTAGTGCTCTCTTTTCTTCAGTCATCTGTTTTTGAACCATTGGAAATGGTTGATTTGAAGTAACTTTCCTGGAAGACGGTGCTTCTGTTGGCCTTGTCTTCAGCTAGGAGAGTTTCGGAGCTTGGCACTCTGTCGTGTCTATCTCCTTACCAAAGGTGGTTTTATCCTTTCATATCAACCAGCCTATTGTGGTTCCAGTTTTGGCAGGCGATAAGCCATCCCGGTGTTTCTTGGATGTGGTTCGCGCTTTGAGGATCTACGTGGATCAGACTACTCAGTTGCGTAAATCTGATTCTTTGCTTGTTTTCTATGATGCAGTGAATCGTGGGTGGCCTGCTTCCAAACAGATTATGTCCCATTGGATTCATATGACTATTCATCAGGCCTATCTGGCAGCATCCCGGCCTCTGCCGGTATCTATTTCAGTGCATTCTACGCATTCGGTCGGCCTATCCTGGGCGGCTGCCAGGGGGTTTCTGTTTCCCAGCTCTGCCATGCATCCACTTAGTTGATTTCACACACTTTTGTTCGTTTCTACAGGTTTGACACCTTTGCGGATATTGATTCTCAGTCTGGCTGCTCAGTTTTATAGGTGTTGCAGTACTCTCCCTCCCATGGGAGTGGATTTGGGACATCCCCACAGTCTTGACTCTAGTGTCCCCTGTGGATGAAGGAGAAAACAGGATTTTGGTACTCACCGTTAAATCTGTTACTTTGATTCCATAGGGGACACTGGACGCTCTCCCTGCGCTGCTTTTCTGCTTGATGTTTGTTGCGGTGTGACTGCTTGTTTGTCTTTGTGGACTGTTGTTGTTCCTGTTTAGATTGTTGTCTATTTTTCCTCCTTCTCTAGAGGTTTGATTTCCTCTCTGTCTCCTCTCGGCTCAGTTTCTATAACTGGAGGATTGGGTGGCATAGAGGGGGAGGAGCCAGTCACACTTATAGAATTCTTAAAGTGCCGGCTCCACTCAGCACCCATCAGGCCCTTAGTTTGAGCCTGCTTTGTATTTAAAGAAGCAGTCCCACGTAGCCATTGCTTTCTTGAAATAGCAACATAATTACCATTAGAGCATTCATCTGATAACTACCTGTGCTGTGTTAACCTTGATATAAACATATGAAATTATAAACTATGCTTATAGAGGTGCCTAATTCAATGATTGAGTGTAACGATATTAAAAAGTATTTTAAAAAGTAAACAAGACTATAGCTATATACAGAGCCATGACTAGCTATAGGCGGCTGGTGCCACCGCACAGAGCGGCGAGCTCTGTGGGTGGCACCGCCGCTCACCCATCGTCGCTACATCTGGTTAGCATTGGAACCATAGCGTTCCGCCTCCCTGCAGCCTGAATCACACCCGTAGTGTCCAGAGCAAACTGCGGCCATAACAGAGCATCCTGAGGATGATCCGGGCAGTGCTGTTGTTTCGGTTGCTGGTGGCCCCACCCCCATGGCATGACATCATGAGGGGATGTAGCTGGCACCGGGTCCATAACTCAAAGTTACAATGCTGGCTATATAGCCAATGAAATATAACATTCACATTAAACACTGTGAGCCTGATTCAGAAGTGCATGTAGAAGCGTCTGTTTCTTGTCGCAGCAGCAACTGCTAATGCCGCTACTGAAGGCCGGATTAAGGAGGGGCAAGAGGGGCCCCCACCTCTAGTGCACCTGCCGAAGTGGGGGCAGAGCCAATATGGCAAGTACGACCCCATATCATCCGCAAATCGCGGGATTACAGCACGAGGGGGCATGGCCTAATTATGTAAGGTTCCCACATTCATTAGCCACCAGCAGCTCCAGCATGTAAGTGCGTATGTGTACTGTGTTTATGTGTATGTATGTGTTAGTGTGTATATATATATATGTGTATGTATGTGTCAGTGTGTATATATGTGTATGTATGTGTTTGTGAGTATATATGTGTTATTGTATATGCAGCCTGTGTTAGTGTGTGTATACTGTGTATGTTTTAGTGTGTCTACATGTGTATGTTTGTGTATATATGTGTTAGTGTGTGTATACTGTATATGTGGGTTAGTGTGTATGTTACAGTATACAGTATATGAAATATACGTTTGCTACATATATCTATATAAATATATATATATATATATATGTGTGTGTATGTATATATATATATAAATTAGGGGTGTGCACCGGACACTTTTTGTGTTTTGGATCTGGATTGGTTTTGCCAAAACTACCCTTCCGTGTTTTGGGTTCTGGGTTTTGTGTTTTGGATCTGTATTTTTTTTTAAAAAGCATAAAAACAGCTAAAATCACAGAATTTGTGGGTTTGTCTGCTCCTATGCTATTATTAACCTCAATAACCTTAATTTTCACTAATTTCCAGTCTATTCTGAACACCTCACAATAGTGTTTTTATGTCCAAAAGGTTGCACCGAGGTAGCTGGATGACTATGCTAAGAGATACGAGTGGGCGGCACAAACACGTGGCTCATCTAGGAGTGACACTGCAGTGACAGACAGGATGGCAGTTTGAAAAACTAGGCCCCAAACAGTACATAATGCAAAGAAAAAAAAGAGGTGCAAGATGTAATTGTCCTTGGGCCCTCCCACCCACCCTTATGTTGTATAAACAGGACATGCACACTTTAACAAACCAATCATTTCAGCGCCAGGGTCTTCCACATGACTGTGGCTGAAATTATTGGTTCGTTTGGGCCCCCACAAAACAAGCTGGCAATTAATCTGTCCCTGCACAAACTGGCTCTACGGAGGCAAGATGTCGTCCTCATCCTCCTCATCCACCGATTCCTCACCCTCTTCAGTGTTGTGTACATCCTCATCCTCACAGAGTATTAATTCGTCCCCGCTGGAATCCACCACCACAGGTCCCTCTGTACGTTCTGGAGGCTGGTCTCCCTGGAAGAGTTGATAATTCATTTTTATGAACATCATCTTCTCCACATTTTGTGGAAGCAACCTCCTACACCTTTTGCTGACAAGGTTCCCGGCTGCACTAAACACTCTTTCGGAGTACACACTGGAAGGGGCGCAACTCAGGTAAAATAGAGCCAGTTTGTACAGGGCCCTCCAAATTGCCTCTTTTTCCTGCCAGTACAGGTACGGACTGTCTGACATGCCTACTTGGATGCTGTCACCGATGTAATCCTCCACCATTCTGTCAATGGTGACAGTATCATATGCAGTGACAGTAGACATGTCAGAAATTGTTGCCAGGTCCTTCAGTCCGGACCAGATGTCCAAACTTGGTCCTGCCTGCCCTGCATCACCGCCAGCGGGTTGCTTAGGATACCTACGTTTTTTCCTGGCAGCCCCGGTTGCGGGAGAAAATGAAGAAGGAACTGTTGACGTGTCACGTTCCACTTCAGCTGACAATGTTTTCACCAGCAGGTCTTTGCACCTCTGCAGGCTTGTGTCGGCCGGAAAGAGAGACACCACATAGGCTTTAAACCTAGGATCGAGCACGGTGGCCAAAATGTAGTGGTCTGATTTCAACAGATTGACCACCCTGGAATCCTGGCAAAGCGAATGAAGGGCTTCATCCACAAGTCCCACATGCCGAGCGGAATCACTCCGTCTTAGCTCCTCCTTCACTTTCTCCAGCTGCTTCTGCAAAAGCCTGACGAGGGGAATGACCTGACTCAAGCTGGCAGTGTCTGAACTGACTTCACATGTGGCAAGTTCGAAGGGCTGGAGAACCTTGCACAACACGGAAATCATTCTCCACTGCACTTGAGTCAGGTGCATACCCCTTCCTTTGCCTATGTCATAGGTGGATGTATAGGCTTGAATGGCCTTTTGCTGCTCCTCCATCCTCTGAAGCATATAGAGGGTTGAGTTCCACCGCATCACAACCTCTTGCTTCAGGTGATGGTGGGGCAGGTTCAAGAGTGTTTGCTGGCGCTCCAGTCTTCGGCACGCAGTCGCTGAATGGCGAAAGTGGCCAGAAATTTTTTGGGCCACCCAAAGCGTCTCCTGCATGCCCCTGCATTTTCAGAAATATCTGCACCACCAAGTTTATTGTGTGAGCAAAACATTGGATGTGCTGGAATTTGCCCAGATGTAATGCCCGCACAATATTGGTGGCGTTGTCAGATATCATAAATTCCCAGGAGAGTCTAAGTGGGGTAAGCCACTGGGCGAATATTTTCCCTCAGTTTCTCTAAGAGGTTGTCGGCGGTGTGCCTCTTACTGAAACCGGTGATACACAGCGTAGCCTGCCTTGGAACGAGCTGGCGTTTCTGAGATGCTGCTACTGGTGACGCTGCTGTTGTTGCTGCGTAAGGTGACACATCTACCCAGTGGGCTGTCAGTCATATAGTCCTTAGTCTGCCCTGTTCCACTTGTCCACATGTCCGTGGTTAAGTGGACATTGGGTACAACCGCATTTTTCAGGACACTGAGGACACTTTTTCTGACGTTTCTGTACAGTCTCGGTATCACCTGCCTAGTGAAGTGGAATCTAGACGGGATTTGGAACCGGGGACACACTACCTCCATCAATTGTCTAAATCCCACTGCACTAATGGCAGATACCGGATGTACGGCTAACACCAACATAGCAGTCAAGGCCTCAGTTATACGTTTTGCTTCGGGAGGACTGCTGTCGTACTTCATCCTCCTCGCTAAGGACTGTTGGAGGGTCAATTGTTTAGTAAAAGTACCGGTGTTCCTACTTCCTCTCTGTGATGATGAACGACCCCCAGCAGCAACAGCAGCAGTGGCAGCAGTAGGCGTAGCAATGCAGGATCCTACGGAGGAATCCCGGATAGGAGAGTCAGTCATGCCAGTGACATGGCCTGCAGGACTACTTCTGATCCTGACTAAGGAGGAAATTGACGAGGAGGGAGTTGACGGTATGTGGTTTGCAGGCGCTTGGATACAACAGGACAACGGGATTTAGGTGTCCCTGGACTGCTTACGGTCTTAGCCAAAGTTTCTGAACTTGACAGTAATGTTTTATGAACGCGCTGCAGGTGCCGTATAAGGGAGGATGTTCCTAGGTGGTTAACGTCCCTACCCCTACTTATTTCACCTTTACATATGGTACATATGGCAAGACAGTTTTTGTCCGGATTTGGATAGAAATATTGCCAGACCAAAGAGGTGGAATGTTTGGTCTTCTGCCCAGGCATGACCGTGATGGGCTTTTTCATCCCACGGACAACAACTGTCTCCCCCGGAGCCTGATTTAAACAAACCACATCACCATCAGAATCCTTCTCGTCAACTTCCCCCTCACTGCACAGGACTTTGGAGTGGACACAGCCCCTATGGACAACTGACTGCACAACATAGTCCAGCCAGCCCCTATGGACTTTGGAGGAGTGGACACAGCCCCTATGGACAACAGCAGCACAGCACAAGACAGTCAGTCCCTATGGACTTTGGAGGAGTGGACACAGCCCCTATGGACACCAGCAGCACAGCACAACACATATGTGTGTGCGTGCTTAACAGAAGGCAAGTAATCAGGGGTAGGCTCCATGTGGCTTGTTGGGGGCCCCCGCAACTTAGTTGCCCCAGGTCCCCCACAAGCTTTAATCCAGTCCTGCCGCTACTGATATGCGCCCATGGAAATCCATCTGTGCACCATTAGACACACAATCAAAACTTGCACTAGCCCTATGACAGGTGCAATTCTCTGTCTTAACATGGCGTCCTATATGAGCAGTTGCGTGTCTTTAGACGCAGCCGCCTGTTACCTCCCAGGACAGACAGAAAAAAACACGGCCCTGCGTCCAGATTTTAATTGTGTCTCTGTGCACAGATAAACTGGACAGATATGCGGTGCGATTGGACGCATGCACAGCACGAAGAACATCAGTCAGCTGAGTTCATATCGCCACTGTGCCCGCCTCTGAATCAGGCCCTGTGTCTTGTCATATTATTCTTTTGAAAGCACCATATAGGCTTTGGATGTATAAAGGCTCTCGTATCCAGGGGCGTAGACAGGCCGGTCGGCCGGGCCTGGATGAAGGGGACGTGACCTAATCACGGGAGGTGTGACCACGCCCCTTTAGGATTAAAAAAAAAGCCACGGAGGGCGCAATCAGCGTGATCACTCCACCCAACAGGCATTGGAGACTATTGCGGCTGCTACTCAGCAGCCACGAGCAGTCTCCCACTGCAGCCCAGCACACACACCAGCGTGTGCTCTGATGCTGTGATTTAAGAGGTAAGTGGAGGGGGGGGCGGTGCCGGTCCCGGGCCCCTTTAGCAGCCTCGGCCCGGGTAATTAATAATACCTGCTCCCCCCCTCTCAGCGCCCGTATCATATAGACTGTAGCAACAAGAATATAATCCTCAGTCTGTGACCGCTTCTTGATGTTAGGATCAAGCTAATAACTATAATATATCTCTGAAAGGCAGACAAGCATGGCTGTCAGTCACACATACTTTCACAGATCTCAGCCTGTCGTGTGACAGCAGAAGGGGAGAATGAGGAAGAGGATTTACAGTGCCCAGAGGTGCATTCCACCGGCTCTCCTCTCACTGCATCTTGTGACTGATGTTGTTATGGTAATCTCACGACACTGTCAAAACTGCATCATTATACATAATCAAACTAGGGGTGAGCGGGTTCGGATTTCTGAAATCCGAACCCCCCCGAGCCCCCCCGATCCGAGTCCGATCCGAGTCAGGCTCGACTTTTCCCGCCTGACTCGGATCTGAAATCGAGGCAAAACGTCATCATCCCGCCTTCCGAGTCTCGCGGGTTTTGGATCCTATATAAGGTACCCGCGTCGGCGCCATTTTCTCACTCGGCTGTGGACAGTGAAGAGGGAGGGTGGGAGTTAGGGCTGGCTGGGCTGTGTAGTGTAGTGTAGTGTAGTGTAGTGCTGCTGTTGTCCACTACTTCAAAGTCCATAGGGGCTGGCTGTGTTGTGCTGTGCTGCTGTTGTTAATAGGGGCTGTGTCCACTACTTCAAAGTCCATAGGGGCTGGCTGGACTGTGTTGTGCAGTCAGTTCTCCATAGGGGCTGTGTCCACTACAAAGTCCTGTGCAGTGTCCCAGTCCTAAAGGGGTGCTGTAGTGTTGTCCAGGGGGTGCTCTGTCCATCAGGGGTGCTCCCCCCAAGTGCTAAAAAAATAATATATTTTCTGTGTTTGTGAATTGTGTGCGCAGTAGCCGCACGTGCATCAACAAATTAGTGCCAAGCGTGCACCTGTGTCATAAGTAAAGGGCCGGCTGGCTTGACCGTTAAAGGGTGCTGTAAACCCCAAAGTACACTCCAGTCCAAACCATTAAAAAAATTATTTTCTGTGTTTGTGAATTGTGTGCGCAGTAGCCGCACGTGCATCTACAAAGTAGTGCCAAGCGTGCGCCTGCGTCATAAGTAAAGGGCCGGCTGGCTTGACCGTTAAAGGGTGCTGTAACCCCCGAAAGTACACTCCAGTCCAAACCAAAAAAAAAATTATTTTCTGTGTTTGTGAATTGTGTGCGCAGTAGCCACACGTGCATCAACAAAGTAGTGCCAAGCGTGCGCCTGTGTCATAAGTAAAGGGCCGGCTGGCTTGACCGTTAAAGGGTGCTGTAACCCCCGAAAGTACACTCCAGTCCAAACCAAAAAAAAAATTATTTTCTGTGTTTGTGAATTGTGTGCGCAGTAGCCGCACGTGCATCAACAAAGTAGTGCCAAGCGTGCGCCTGTGTCATAAGTAAAGGGCCGGCTGGCTTGACCGTTAAAGGGTGCTGTAACCCCCGAAAGTACACTCCAGTCCAAACCAAAAAAAAATTATTTTCTGTGTTAGTGAATTGTGTGCGCAGTAGCCGCACGTGCATCAACAAAGTAGTGCCAACCGTGCGCCTGTGTCATAAGTAAAGGGCCAGCTGGCTTGACCGTTAAAGGGTGCTGTAACCCCCGAAAGTACACTCCAGTCCAAACCAAAAAAAAAATTATTTTCTGTGTTTGTGAATTGTGTGCGCAGTAGCCGCACATGCATCAACAAAGTAGTGCCAAGCGTGCGCCTGTGTCATAAGTAAAGGGCCGGCTGGCTTGACCGTTAAAGGGTGCTGTAACCCCCGAAAGTACACTCCAGTCCAAACCAAAAAAAAAATTATTTTCTGTGTTTGTGAATTGTGTGCGCAGTAGCCGCACATGCATCAACAAAGTAGTGCCAAGCGTGCGCCTGTGTCATAAGTAAAGAGCCGGCTGGCTTGACCGTCAAAGGGTGCTGTAACCCCCAAAGTACACTCCAGTCCAAACCAAAAAAAAAAATAATTTTCTGTGTTTGTGAATTGTGTGCGCAGTAGCCGCACGTGCATCAACAAAGTAGTGCCAAGCGTGCGCCTGTGTCATAAGTAAAGAGCCGGCTGGCTTGACCGTTAAAGGGTGCTGTAACCCCCGAAAGTACACTCCAGTCCAAACCAAAAATAAAATAATTTTCTGTGTTTGTGAATTGTGTGCGCAGTAGCCACACGTGCATCAACAAAGTAGTGCCAAGCGTGCACCTGTGTCATAAGTAAACGGCCGGCTGGCTTGACCGTTAAAGGGTGCTGTAACCCCCAAAGTACACTCCAGTCCAAACCATTAAAAAAATTATTTTCTGTGTTTGTGAATTGTGTGCGCAGTAGCCGCACGTGCATCAACAAAGTAGTGCCAAGCGTGCGCCTGTGTCATAAGTAAAGGGCCGGCTGGCTTGACCGTTAAAGGGTGCTGTAACCCCCGAAAGTACACTCCAGTCCAAACCAAAAAAAAAATTATTTTCTGTGTTTGTGAATTGTGTGCGCAGTAGCCACACGTGCATCAACAAAGTAGTGCCAAGCGTGCGCCTGTGTCATAAGTAAAGGGCCGGCTGGCTTGACCGTTAAAGGGTGCTGTAACCCCCGAAAGTACACTCCAGTCCAAACCAAAAAAAAAATTATTTTCTGTGTTTGTGAATTGTGTGCGCAGTAGCCGCACGTGCATCAACAAAGTAGTGCCAAGCGTGCGCCTGTGTCATAAGTAAAGGGCCGGCTGGCTTGACCGTTAAAGGGTGCTGTAACCCCCGAAAGTACACTCCAGTCCAAACCAAAGAAAAATTATTTTCTGTGTTAGTGAATTGTGTGCGCAGTAGCCGCACGTGCATCAACAAAGTAGTGCCAACCGTGCGCCTGTGTCATAAGTAAAGGGCCGGCTGGCTTGACCGTTAAAGGGTGCTGTAACCCCCGAAAGTACACTCCAGTCCAAACCAAAAAAAAAATTATTTTCTGTGTTTGTGAATTGTGTGCGCAGTAGCCGCACATGCATCAACAAAGTAGTGCCAAGCGTGCGCCTGTGTCATAAGTAAAGGGCCGGCTGGCTTGACCGGTAAAGGGTGCTGTAACCCCCGAAAGTACACTCCAGTCCAAACCAAAATAAAAATAATTTTCTGTGTTTGTGAATTGTGTGCGCAGTAGCCGCACATGCATCAACAAAGTAGTGCCAAGCGTGCGCCTGTGTCATAAGTAAAGGGCCGGCTGGCTTGACCGTTAAAGGGTGCTGTAACCCCCGAAAGTACACTCCAGTCCAAACCATTAAAAAAATTATTTTCTGTGTTTGTGAATTGTGTGCGCAGTAGCCGCACGTGCATCAACAAAGTAGTGCCAAGCGTGCGCCTGTGTCATAAGTAAAGGGCCGGCTGGCTTGACCGTTAAAGGGTGCTGTAACCCCCGAAAGTACACTCCAGTCCAAACCAAAAAAAAAAATATTTTCTGTGTTTGTGAATTGTGTGCGCAGTAGCCACACGTGCATCAACAAAGTAGTGCCAAGCGTGCGCCTGTGTCATAAGTAAAGGGCCGGCTGGCTTGACCGTTAAAGGGTGCTGTAACCCCCGAAAGTACACTCCAGTCCAAACCAAAAAAAAAATTATTTTCTGTGTTTGTGAATTGTGTGCGCAGTAGCCGCACGTGCATCAACAAAGTAGTGCCAAGCGTGCGCCTGTGTCATAAGTAAAGGGCCGGCTGGCTTGACCGTTAAAGGGTGCTGTAACCCCCGAAAGTACACTCCAGTCCAAACCAAAAAAAAATTATTTTCTGTGTTAATGAATTGTGTGCGCAGTAGCCGCACGTGCATCAACAAAGTAGTGCCAACCGTGCGCCTGTGTCATAAGTAAAGGGCCGGCTGGCTTGACCGTTAAAGGGTGCTGTAACCCCCGAAAGTACACTCCAGTCCAAACCAAAAAAAAAATTATTTTCTGTGTTTGTGAATTGTGTGCGCAGTAGCCGCACATGCATCAACAAAGTAGTGCGAAGCGTGCGCCTGTGTCATAAGTAAAGGGCCGGCTGGCTTGACCGTTAAAGGGTGCTGTAACCCCCGAAAGTACACTCCAGTCCAAACCAAAAAAAAAATTATTTTCTGTGTTTGTGAATTGTGTGCGCAGTAGCCGCACATGCATCAACAAAGTAGTGCCAAGCGTGCGCCTGTGTCATAAGTAAAGAGCCGGCTGGCTTGACCGTCAAAGGGTGCTGTAACCCCCAAAGTACACTCCAGTCCAAACCAAAAAAAATAATAATTTTCTGTGTTTGTGAATTGTGTGCGCAGTAGCCGCACGTGCATCAACAAAGTAGTGCCAAGCGTGCGCCTGTGTCATAAGTAAAGAGCCGGCTGGCTTGACCGTTAAAGGGTGCTGTAACCCCCGAAAGTACACTCCAGTCCAAACCAAAAATAAAATAATTTTCTGTGTTTGTGAATTGTGTGCGCAGTAGCCACACGTGCATCAACAAAGTAGTGCCAAGCGTGCGCCTGTGTCATAAGTAAAGAGCCGGCTGGCTTGACCGTTAAAGGGTGCTGTAACCCCCGAAAGTACACTCCAGTCCAAACCAAAAATAAAATAATTTTCTGTGTTTGTGAATTGTGTGCGCAGTAGCCACACGTGCATCAACAAAGTAGTGCCAAGCGTGCACCTGTGTCATAAGTAAACGGCCGGCTGGCTTGACCGTTAAAGGGTGCTGTAACCCCCAAAGTACACTCCAGTCCAAACCATTAAAAAAATTATTTTCTGTGTTTGTGAATTGTGTGCGCAGTAGCCGCACGTGCATCAACAAAGTAGTGCCAAGCGTGCGCCTGTGTCATAAGTAAAGGGCCGGCTGGCTTGACCGTTAAAGGGTGCTGTAACCCCCGAAAGTACACTCCAGTCCAAACCAAAAAAAAAATTATTTTCTGTGTTTGTGAATTGTGTGCGCAGTAGCCACACGTGCATCAACAAAGTAGTGCCAAGCGTGCGCCTGTGTCATAAGTAAAGGGCCGGCTGGCTTGACCGTTAAAGGGTGCTGTAACCCCCGAAAGTACACTCCAGTCCAAACCCAAAAAAAAATTATTTTCTGTGTTTGTGAATTGTGTGCGCAGTAGCCGCACGTGCATCAACAAAGTAGTGCCAAGCGTGCGCCTGTGTCATAAGTAAAGGGCCGGCTGGCTTGACCGTTAAAGGGTGCTGTAACCCCCGAAAGTACACTCCAGTCCAAACCAAAAAAAAATTATTTTCTGTGTTAGTGAATTGTGTGCGCAGTAGCCGCACGTGCATCAACAAAGTAGTGCCAACCGTGCGCCTGTGTCATAAGTAAAGGGCCAGCTGGCTTGACCGTTAAAGGGTGCTGTAACCCCCGAAAGTACACTCCAGTCCAAACCAAAAAAAAAATTATTTTCTGTGTTTGTGAATTGTGTGCGCAGTAGCCGCACATGCATCAACAAAGTAGTGCCAAGCGTGCGCCTGTGTCATAAGTAAAGGGCCGGCTGGCTTGACCGTTAAAGGGTGCTGTAACCCCCGAAAGTACACTCCAGTCCAAACCAAAAAAAAAATTATTTTCTGTGTTTGTGAATTGTGTGCGCAGTAGCCGCACATGCATCAACAAAGTAGTGCCAAGCGTGCGCCTGTGTCATAAGTAAAGGGCCGGCTGGCTTGACCGTTAAAGGGTGCTGTAACCCCCGAAAGTACACTCCAGTCCAAACCATTAAAAAAATTATTTTCTGTGTTTGTGAATTGTGTGCGCAGTAGCCGCACGTGCATCAACAAAGTAGTGCCAAGCGTGCGCCTGTGTCATAAGTAAAGGGCCGGCTGGCTTGACCGTTAAAGGGTGCTGTAACCCCCGAAAGTACACTCCAGTCCAAACCAAAAAAAAAATTATTTTCTGTGTTTGTGAATTGTGTGCGCAGTAGCCACACGTGCATCAACAAAGTAGTGCCAAGCGTGCGCCTGTGTCATAAGTAAAGGGCCGGCTGGCTTGACCGTTAAAGGGTGCTGTAACCCCCGAAAGTACACTCCAGTCCAAACCAAAAAAAAAATTATTTTCTGTGTTTGTGAATTGTGTGCGCAGTAGCCGCACGTGCATCAACAAAGTAGTGCCAAGCGTGCGCCTGTATCATAAGTAAAGGGCCGGCTGGCTTGACCGTTAAAGGGTGCTGTAACCCCCGAAAGTACACTCCAGTCCAAACCAAAAAAAAATTATTTTCTGTGTTAATGAATTGTGTGCGCAGTAGCCGCACGTGCATCAACAAAGTAGTGCCAACCGTGCGCCTGTGTCATAAGTAAAGGGCCGGCTGGTTTGACCGTTAAAGGGTGCTGTAACCCCCGAAAGTACACTCCAGTCCAAACCAAAAAAAAAATTATTTTCTGTGTTTGTGAATTGTGTGCGCAGTAGCCGCACATGCATCAACAAAGTAGTGCGAAGCGTGCGCCTGTGTCATAAGTAAAGGGCCGGCTGGCTTGACCGTTAAAGGGTGCTGTAACCCCCGAAAGTACACTCCAGTCCAAACCAAAAAAAAAAATTTTTTCTGTGTTTGTGAATTGTGTGCGCAGTAGCCGCACATGCATCAACAAAGTAGTGCCAAGCGTGCGCCTGTGTCATAAGTAAAGAGCCGGCTGGCTTGACCGTCAAAGGGTGCTGTAACCCCCAAAGTACACTCCAGTCCAAACCAAAAAAAATAATAATTTTCTGTGTTTGTGAATTGTGTGCGCAGTAGCCGCACGTGCATCAACAAAGTAGTGCCAAGCGTGCGCCTGTGTCATAAGTAAAGAGCCGGCTGGCTTGACCGTTAAAGGGTGCTGTAACCCCCGAAAGTACACTCCAGTCCAAACCAAAAAAAAAATTATTTTCTGTGTTTGTGAATTGTGTGCGCAGTAGCCGCACGTGCATCAACAAAGTAGTGCCAAGCGTGCGCCTGTGTCATAAGCAAAGGGCCGGCTGGCTTGACCATTAAAGGGTTCTGTAACCCCCAAAGTACACTCCAAACCAAAAAAATATATATTTTCTGTGTTTGTGACTTGTGTGCACTGTGGCTGCACGTGCATCAACAAAGGAGCAGCGCCAAGCGTGCGCCTGTGTCCCATAAGTAAAGAGCCGGCTGGCTCATTTCTTAAAGGGTGGTGTAACCCACAAAGTGCACTACTCTCCAGCAAAAATAAAAAAATATTTTCTGTGTTTGTGTGCGCTTTAGCCGCACGTATATATCAATATAACATAAATGGAGGACCAAACTTTCTCCGATAAAAATAAAATAGGGAAAGATCAAGAACCACTTCCTCCTAGTGCTGTTGCTGCTGCTGGGAGTTGTTCATCATCCCAGAGAGGAAGTAGGAACATCACTACTTTTACTAAACAATTGACCCTCCAACAGTCCCTAGCGATGAGGATGAAGTACGACAGCAGTCATCCTGAAGCAAAACATATAACTGAGGCCTTGACTGCTATGTTGGTGTTAGACGTGCGTCCGGTATCCACCATTAGTGCAGTGGGATTTAGACAATTGATGGAGGTAGTGTGTCCTCGGTTCCAAATCCCGTCTAGATTCCACCTGCATCCTCAAAGCAGCAGCGACAAGCGTGCGTCTGTCTGTTAAAGGGTGGTGACACCCTCAAAGTGTGCTACACAAACAATAAAAATATTCTTCTTCTTTTTTCTGTCTTTGTGAATTGTGTGGGCTGTAGCCGCACCTGCATCCTTAAAGCAGCAGCGACAAGCGTGCGTCTGTCTGTTAAAGGGTGGTGACACCCTCAAAGTGTGCTACACAAACAATTAAAATATTGTTCTTTTTTTTTCGGTCTTTGTGAAATGTGTGGGCTGTAGCCGCACCTGCATCCTTAAAGCAGCAGCGACAAGCGTGCGTCTGTCTGTTAAAGGGTGGTGTAACTCTCAAAGTGCTCCAAAAAATAAAAAACTATTTTTTTAATGTGTTTGTGACTTGTGTGCGATGTAGCCGCACTTGCATCCTCAAAGCAGCAGCGACAAGCGTTCGTCTGTCTGTTAAAGGGTGGTGACACCCTCAAAGTGTGCTACACAAACAATAAAAATATTCTTCTTTTTTCTGTCTTTGTGAATTGTGTGGGCTGTAGCCGCACCTGCATCCGTAAAGCAGCAGCGACAAGCGTGCGTCTGTCTGTTAAAGGGTGGTGACACCCTCAAAGTGTGCTACACAAACAATTAAAATATTGTTCTTTTTTTTTCGGTCTTTGTGAAATGTGTGGGCTGTAGCTGCACCTGCATCCTTAAAGCAGCAGCGACAAGCGTGCGTCTGTCTGTTAAAGGGTGGTGACACCCTCAAAGTGTGCTACACAAACAATAAAAATATTCTTCTTCTTTTTTCTGTCTTTGTGAATTGTGTGGGCTGTAGCCGCACTTGCATCCTCAAAGCAGCAGCGACAAGCGTGCGTCTGTCTGTTAAAGGGTGGTGTAACCCTCAAAGTGCACTCCACAAACAATAAAAATATTCTTTTTTTTTTCTGTCTTTGTGAATTGTGTGGGCTGTAGCCGCACTTGCATCCTCAAAGCAGCAGCGACAAGCGTGCGTCTGTCTGTTAAAGGATTACATCGGTGACAGCATCCAAGTAGGCATGTCAGACAGTCCGCACCTGTACTGGCAGGAAAAAGAAGCAATTTGGAGGTCCCTGTACAAACTGGCTCTATTTTACCTGAGTTGCCCCCCCTCCAGTGTGTACTCCGAAAGAGTGTTTAGTGCAGCCGGGAACCTTGTCAGCGAAAGGCGTAGGAGGTTGCTTCCACAAAATGTGGAGAAGATGATGTTCATAAAATGAATTATCAACTCTTCCAGGGAGACCAGCCTCCAGAACGTACAGAGGGACCTGTGGTTCCAGCAGGGATGAATTAATACTCTGTGAGGATGAGGATGTACACACTGAAGAGGGTGAGGAATCGGTGGATGAGGAGGATGAGGATGACATCTTGCCTCCGTAGAGCCAGTTTGTGCAGGGACAGATTAATTGCCAGCTTGTTTTGTGGGGGCCCAAACGAACCAATCATTTCAGCCACAGTTGTGTGGCAGACCCTGGCGCTGAAATGATTGGTTTGTTAAAGTGTGCATGTCCTGTTTATACAACATAAGGGTGGGTGGGAGGGCCCAAGGACAATTCCATCTTGCACCTCTTTTTTTTCTTTACATTATGTACAGTTTGGGGCCTAGTTTTTCAAACTGCCATCCTGTCTGCCACTGCAGTGTCACTCCTAGATGGGTCACGTGTTTGTGCCCCCCACTCGTGTCGCTTACATAGTCATCCAGCTACCTCGGTGCAACCTTTTGGACATAAAAACACTCTTGTGAGGTGTGAGGTGTTCAGAATAGACTGGAAATGAGTGGAAATTAAGGTTATTGAGGTTAATAATAGCATAGGAGCAGAAAAACCCACAAATTCTGTGATTTTATCTGTTTTTATGCTTTTTTTCAAAAAAATACAGATCCAAAACACAAAACCCAGAACCCAAAACACGGAAGGGTGGTTTTGGCAAAACCAATCCAGATCCAAAACACGAAGAAAGATCCAGATCCAAAACCAAAACACAAAACACGAAAAGTGGCCGGTGCACACCCCTAAATCAAACACACCAAGGAAAAATGATAATCGCAACAACTCAGCAGAGCGTGCAGATTACATTTACAGTATATTTCTTGGTTGAAGAAGAAAGTAAGGAAATCATTTTCCCCATTTTGCTTGGTTTCTCCTGTCCATAAGAAATAAATTACTTCACTATGATACAAAATGCTAGTCTCTCTCTTAGTTTATTTACTAAGCTTTGGCTTCCGATCATATTTATGCCTGAAATTTAAAAAGGTAATGATATTACCAACAAAACGGGGCTATTAAAAACGGAATGGGATTGAAATCCCGACAGCGTCAGCCCGAGAGGAGGAAACCCCAACAACGGCAGGTAAGTTACTAACCCTAGACTCCCGGGGTGGTGCCTAACCCTAAATCCCCCCAGGGGTGCCTAAACCTAGCCCCCCTCCTTGCACCCTAAATCTAACCCTCCCAGGGGGGTGCCTAACGGTAAATTCCCCCGGTTGTGCCTAACCCTCCCCCTAGGGGTGCCTAACTCTAATCTCCCCGCCCAAACCTAATGCTAACCCCGCTCGAGCCCCTAATCCTAACCCTCCCCCCATGTGGCTAATGCTGAGGGCACCCCGGATTTACCTTTGTTCGGGCTGGCGTTCCGGCGTCGGGATTAACATAGGCGTCGGTATTTTGACGCCTATGTTAAATCCCTTGCCGGGATTCCGCTGTCGGGATTGAATGATATGTCTGCGCTGTCATCACAACTGGGCGGGCATTTGAATTTGCCCACCCAGTTGATATGTCAATTATCGCCGGGTCCCTGCTGCAAGTGTACGGGCTTTCCATGGACACCTCGTACACAAAGTCAGATGTGCCAACATATCTGCAGATGCACAGATATATATGTATATATATATCGATCATCGGCAGTGCTGCACTGCCGACACAATATGTCTATGAACAAGATTGTTCAGAGACATATCGGGGTGCAAACTCGCCGACACGTTCGCAAAATATCGCCGTCCAATTGAGCAGCCGATATATCGCCCAGTGTGTACCCAGTTTAACATTTTTTTCTCCAGAAACATTTTCTTTCCTGAAGCATAAAAACATAATAGAAATGTAGAGTACATACAGGTATGCAATTAAAGCAATATGGTGCAGATACAGAACATAATGTACGACTGGTCACAACTCACAATCATTTTCAAAAACAAAATTGGGTCAATATAGATGTGTCCTGATCTGTCTGACCACACCATGATCTGCCCCAAACTGATCCACCCAACCATACATTCCTGTGAAAGCACATGACTCCCACAACCAAAGGATTGAGAAGTGCTGGGAAAATATTACGGTCCACCAGAGACAGATTAAAGGGGGGGAGTACTCCTGTGTCCCTCTAATGCACTACTGTCTGGTGATGGTTCTGCTTGGCTCCAGCCTCCATCACTCTGCCTAATCAGCTACTTTCCACAGATCTGTTATGAACCAATCAGAATTTAGTATGGCGAAAGTGACAAATAGGGCAACATAAGGGCGAATATAAGGACCTATGAGAAGGGTTATGCACGGAGGTGGAAGATGTGAATTGGGAGGTATGGAAAAGGGAGATGAACAGGGCAGTAAGCCAATGACTTGCTGCGTTCCAGCTGAGAAAGCTGCTGCTGGGGGTAGTGGCTGCAGTATCATCCCCGTGCTGCCTGAGAGGAGGCTCCGGAGCCTGAACCCGCTAATGGAGTGCAGGTAGGAACTGCACTGTTGCCTCATAGAATTGCAAGGGGAGGAGGCAAACACAGAGGGCACTGTCAGGGGGCTGTGCTGACAAGAGGGTGAGGGCACCCCTGTCTTAAGTGCCCCAGGCCTCCCGAAGGCTTAACCTGGCCCTGGAGACAGAAATTGTAATCTCATATTAATCTCCTCTTATCACCTGCAGCACAAGGTGATACATTTTGCTGTTCTCTGCTGATCCTTAGGCTGGATATGTGGTAGAGTGGGAAATTAAAGTGGCCCCGGAAATAATTATGAAAGTAGCCTCGCAGGGACAAATTCAACTGTAGGCAAGACCAACATAAAAGAGGGGGGTGTCTGCACACCCCTATAAATATTCTCCCGAAGTCAACTGACAAGATAATTATGTGTCCTCTTGCAACTTTGCTGCTTACGCTGCATATTGGTCCACGCATGGCGCAAGACGTGCGCCCGCAAGCGGATACACGCACTGCGTTCGCACTAACGACTTCATAGGAATGCATGGTGCAATCGCAGTGTACTCAATACCTTACTGTAGCATATGCTGCTGCAGGCAGGGCCGGCGCTTCCATTAGGCAGCTTTAGGCAGCTGCCTAAGAGTGCCGGGACCTTAGGGGCGGCCCGCTGAGGCTACCTTGGAGAGAGAGGGAGAAACCTGGTTACCCCAACGGCGGGTGCCCATCCCCCTGACCGGAGTAGGCATAAACACACGGAGCCGCAGGAGAAAAGCACTGCAAGCGGCACACAGCAGGGCACACTGGGCTGCATCAACACAACCTCAGTGACTTATTAAGAAACCAACACATCAGTGGCCATGTCTGCGCCACGGCCAATCGGTGACATGTAGTCTGCCCCAGTGTTACTACACACAAAAACTGAAATAAATATTTTAAAAAAGGTTTCAAATGCTTATTGAAATAAATAGTTCATGTGGCAAGAAGAAAGAGGTTCCAACGCGCTATATATATATATATATTAGAAGATTTATGATTTTATGTGCTGTTTTATGTAAAACTCTAGAACCTTCTTTGTAAACATAATATTGACTAGGGGTGTGCACCGGCCACTTTTCGTGTTTTGGATTTGGATCTGGATCTTTCTTCGTGTTTTGGATTTGGATTAGTTTTGCCAAAACCACCCTTCCGTGTTTTGGATTCTGGGTTTTGTGTTTTGAATCTGTATTTTTTTTTAAAAAAGCATAAAAACAGCTAAAATCACAGAATTTGTGGGTTTTTCTGCTCCTATGCTATTATTAACCTCAATAACATTAATTTCCACTCATTTCCAGTCTATTCTGAACACCTCACAATATTGTCTTTAGTCCAAAAGGTTGCACCGAGGTAGCTGGATGACTATGCTAAGCGAGACGAGTGGGCGGCACAAACACGTTGCCCATCTAGGAGTGACACTGCAGTGACAGACAGGATGGCAGTTTGAAAAACTAGGCCCCAAACAGTACATAATGCAAAGAAAAAAAAGAGGTGCAAAATGGAATTGTCCTTGGGATTATGTTGTATAAACAGGACATGCACACTTTAACAAACCAATCATTTCAGCACCAGGGTCTGCCACACTACTGTGGCTGAAATGATTGGTTCGTTTGGGCCCCCACAAAACAAGCTAGCAATTAATCTGTCCCTGCACAAATTGGCTCTACGGAGGCAAAATGTCGTCCTCATCCACCGATTCTTCACCCTCTTCAGTGTTGTGTACATGCTCATCCTCACAGAGTATTAATTCGTCCCCGCTGGAATCCACCACCACAGGTCCCTCTGTACATTCTGGAGCCTGGTCTCCCTGGAAGAGTTGATAATTCATTTTTATGAACATCATCTTCTCCACATTTTGTGGAAGCAACCTCCTACGCCTTTCGCTGACAAGGTTCCCGGCTGCACTAAAAACTCTTTCGGAGTACACACTGGAGGGGGGGCAACTCAGGTAAATTAGAGCCAGTTTGTACAGGGGCCTCCAAATTGCCTCTTTTTCCTGCCAGTACAGGTACGGACTGTCTGACATCCCTACTTGGATGCTGTCACCAATGTAAACCTCCACCATGCTGTCAGTGGTAACAGTATCATATGCAGTGACAGTAGACATGTCAGAAATTGTTGGCACGTCCTTCAGTCCGGACCAGATGCCCAAACCGGCCCTTGATTTATGACACAGGCGCATGCTTGGCGCTGCTACTGTGTTGATGCACGTGCGGCTACAGTGCACACAAGTCACAATCACAGAAAAAAAATAGTTTTTTATTTTTTGGAGCACTTTGGGGTTACACCACCCTTTAATAGACTTATTGGACATAGGTGCACGCTTGGCGCTGCTACTTTGTTGATGCACGTGCGGCTACTGTGCATACATTTCACACACAAACAGAAAAAAAAGAATTGTTTATTTTTTGTGGAGTGCACTTTGGGGGTTACACCACCCTTTAACAGACTTATGGGACACCGGTGCACGCTTGGCGCTGCTCCTTTGTTAATGCACGTGCGGCTACTGCGGCCAATATACCCTGTGATCACTACAGTATGGTATAAGTCCGTCCCTACTGTCCTGAGTTTAAGACCTGGTGGCATCCTAAGTACCAGTGTGTATGTGTCATACTCTAAGGGAACAACGGGCCGCTGTTATAAACAGAAGACCTCTGTGGCTCTAGGGGTCTTATACAAGCACTCTGGTGTTTCATAATAGAATGTCGATAAGTCATACCATGCAGTGCTAATATGGTAATATGCACTGCTCTGTAACACCCCAGAGAAAGTTGGGTGTGCCAGTGACATGTGGTGGGGTCAATGGCTGGGACACATGGAGAAGGGTCTGAGGTGGAGAGCCTGTCTCACCACCTACTCACTGTAACTCTCCCCTCAATATACTAAGCTTCAGTATCCCTTGATTCTCCTACCTGCATCTCTGTGTCTTCTCTTGCTGCTGAGCTCTGATCTCTAAACACTATAAACACTGCATTGTACTTTCTGGTCACATCCAAGGTGTCCATCAGTGCTCAGGGGCATGCCTCTATTAGCTCTCTTTCTGTGCAGCTTACTGCCTGTGGTGTGGCCCCGCCACCAGCTCTGCAAGCAGTGTCTGACTATACAGAAGCGAGGCTGAGCTGTTGTTGCCTCATCTCTCATCTCCCTGCAATCCCAGGGAGCTCCACAAAGCTGGTGAGTGTTAACTATAAAAATGATTACAATAAGCAAAGAAGATGTTTATAAGTTATAATTATCTTCTTTATATTATTCTAATCATTTTTATATCAAATCTCAGGAGTATGACAGGGGGGGCTCTTCCTACACTGATTGCACGTCCCTGGGGTGTGCATAGTGGGCGGAAAAGGCTACTACAGCTATTTGCTTACAGGCCTCTGCTGTCAGATCAAATGTTCAAGGCAAGGAATATTAGATCCAAAATACAATTTAAAAAGTTTAAATTATGTAATTTAGAACAATGAGGTCACAAAGTATCCATGATAAACCTGCAAACAAAGTGGTGTCTCACGCACCTTAACTTCTGTAATTTTGTATCCAGTGCCACTGATGAGAAATAGAGGGCTTTGGGGTAAAGTGCCTGTTAAGTGGAGTATACAATTGGCTGATGGATCAATTTGGTAAGTATGCGGCTGTGCATAAACACTTACCAATCAACCAGCTGATATGTCTGGTCAGAAACATAAGTTGTTGACGTCATAAACCTGGTTTCTGTGGCCAGCACATGGGTCATACGGTCTGTCCCCCATACACAGGCAGATGTGCATAATATATTGTTCAGATCATGGGCGTAGCCAGACTTTTGTGGACCCCATAGCAACATTTTGAAGGGGACCATTCCCTCTTCTAGAGAGACATTTCTCTCCACAGTTGTTGTTCATTTTATGCCCCTTAGTAGTGCCCTCATTCATTTTATGAACTGCATATAGCGATGTCCTAGTTGATGTGATGCCCCAGAGTAGTGCCCTAGTTCACATTATACCACACAAAGCCCCCAGTTCATATTATGCCACACAGTGCTTAGCGGGCAAAACCAGGAACAACTTTATGACCTGGCTGCAATTGAGTCAGGCCCAAGAGGTGAGCCTCTGTGCCCCATAGCAATGACACTCCCAGCACCCACTGTAGCTGCGTCCATGTTACAGATATGTTGCATCTGCCTTGCTGCACAGCCATAGCAATGGTGTGATAGTGAGTTATTAATGAAACCCATCTGTGATTGTCTGTAGGTCTAACGCCCAGCCACAGCTCAATCTTTGTTAGTAGGGTACTGTATTTAGGCAAACTGGTGCCTCTCGCATGCTGGTGTGAAAAAGATGAATCAGGTGTGATGAAGATGAAAGTGGAACACAAACAGTGATGGAAATAACAAGTGTCTGACCGTTTTCTGATTATAAATAAATTATGAAGAATTTATTCACAACACCACCTTATATAGTTTCTAGATAAACATATTAGGCCTGATTCTGAGTCGGACGCAAGTTCAAATGTGCAAACATCCCACAGATATCAGCAATCGGTGCATGCGTTGTAGACAGAAGTTGTAGACTGTGCATGTGCACATGGATGGAGATTGAAGGGCACATGCATCAAACCTTGGAGAGAGATAAAGTACCAACCAATCAGCTCCTAACTGTCATTTTACAGGCTGTGTTTGAAAAATGGCAGTTAGAAGCTGATTGGTTGATACTTTGACCAAGAGTTATCAACGAGTGATATTTTGTTATCACTCGTTACTAATCTTAAATGGTGCTTCAACCAATCAGCTCGTAACTGTCATGTGTTTAAAAAATGACAGCAGCTGATTGGTTGGAGCGCCATTAAAGATTAGTAATGAATGATAACAAGAATTATAACAACAATATCATGCGTTGATAAATCTGGGCCTTTATCTTTTTTCACTTTATCTCTCTCCAAGCTTTGATACATCGCCCCCTGAAAGTGTAAATGAACCACTGTTTCCATGAAATGGATGTGCCTGGGCAGAAAAATTGGGCAGCAACCATGTGATTGCACGCAACTAATCCATCTTATTTAAGCGTCATGGAGTTTAAGCCAACATCTGTGCTCATTCATAGCACTCAGCATGGAGTGGGTACAAGTCTCCATACTAATGATGCTGGAAAAACAGTAGATCGGCATACAGATTTTTCACATGTCACTGACACTTACCTGTTGGCTAATATATACATTCTGTATCATTTATCTCCTCCTGCTGTGTAGCTGTTGGGTAACTGACTTTTTAATGGGTCAAGTTCAATTGCAGTGTTGGAATCATTTTCCATAGCATGAACTGATGCTCTCAGGATCCAATGCTCACATAGATTAGTTCAGCTGCTCTCATCTATACTTGTTTTGTAGTAGACACAGACTGTGCTATAATCCCAAACTTATCTCTCTGTACCTTTATCTCAGACTCTTGAGCCTCACACTTTACTCTCTCTATCTCGCAGAACTTCTCTCTTGGAACTCTGCACTCTGAACTCTCAGAACCCTGAATTCTCAGACTCAGGATCTCTCTCATCCCATCCCAGGTTTCTGGTATAACTCTGACCAAACTCTGCCCAGCCGAGTGTCACACACTCTTATGCCTCAAGAGGGCAAAATAAAAAATAAAGCCATTAAACCAATTATGTTGTTGTCACCAACAAATGCTTATATCCCTTCCTGTTTTGCGGTATATACAGACATTCCCAGATGTGTTTGGGGATTATGGCACATGCATCCACTGAATGTTTAACTACAGAGTAACTGCAGGGACAATTACCAGGGTAAAATCACTCTGACTATTTATCTGATAATTAATTTAATTCAAGTCAATCATATGACTTCAAATTGGAATAATGAAAAACTACCTTCACTCTTTCCTCTCTACTGTCATTAAATCCAGGTCACATATAAATTACATAGAGAACTAAGTGCATTTACACAAAAACCTTGTTACATTACTCATATTTATGATGCAGTTTCTTCTTCTATTAACAATTAAGAGACAGCCTAGTTTTGTACTCTCGTAGCTGTCTCTTTATCTCTTCATAAATAGTTTTTCTGCAGGTTCTTTATCTGCATTTGAGATAAGAGGTAAATGTTAATTTTATGGCTTTTATCTTTGTATAAATGACTGCACTGGTGTATTTTTCTAGCTACAGACTGAGCAGAATGGAGCCAGCCTGGAGAGGGGTCCTCCTGGTTCTCCTCTCATCGCTCTGTTATGGAATCTCCTGGGACGGAGCTAATAACTTTATTGCAATTACTGGACCTTTACAAAATAATGTAAGGGGTCCTACTAATGAAGTGAGATCAAATCAACAGTTTGGATGTCATGAGAAGATCAAACGGGAAGTCAATGACCATATACCTTTTCTACAGAAGAACGGTGTCACCCACTACAAGATACAACTAGACTGGACCTCTCTGTCCTTCAGAGGAAACCACAAGGCTGGGGATGATAAACAAGTACAGTGTTATAGGACCCTTTTACAAGACCTGGATAAAGCTAGTATTAGCCCTGTTCTGATCTTAGAAGGTAGAGACCTCAGTGGACTTCTTGAAACCGTTACCAAGTTTGGAAAAAACCCATCGGATATCTATGTAGAATATGCTGATTTTGCCTTCCGTTCATTTGGGGATTTGGTCCATACCTGGATTTCCTTCAATGTTCATATAGATGATCTGATTGATTCACAGTCTTTGCAGGGTCTGCTAGATGCACATGAGAAGGTCTACACTTTATACCGCAACACATATTCTGCAGCAGGTGAGTTACACATAGTAATGGCAACCATTAATTAGTGTTATGTTCTAATTGCAGAAATTGGAATTGCAATGCATGCCACTTACAAATTTGCATTAAGACAACTGCATATTGTTTTTCTGTTGTGTCACCGACAATGATCATATTCTTCAGCTGTGCTAAAAACATTTATAATGCCAGACTGTAAAAATACAATGTGAAATATAATATGTGAAAGGGGATGTAGTCAGGAAGCCGATGGTCTAAATGCTGACCGCTGGCTTCCCGACTGTCTAATCCCGGCAAGGTACTACTGACAGGCATCGAAAACCCGATGCCTGTCATTAGACCTACGCCGGAAGCCCGACACCCGGCATACTGAACGAAGGTAAGCCAGGCGCCGGGAGCGGACAGCCGACGGGGGGGGGGGTTAGGTTTTAGGGCTCCATGCGGCCGGCGGTATAGCCTACTATACCCTGTGGAAGTTGTCCATTGTTTGCAGAGCCTCATCAGAAGGTCATTTATGCTGCTAACTGCAAAATAAGCTTTGTGCCTACTGTCAACCTCAGTTAACACTAGTGTTCCATGCAGTAAAGGCATTCCTAGCAAAGTATTGATTAGGCGAACCATGTGCCTAATTTGGCGAGGCAGTGTGGAAATTAGATTCCCTTTTGCAGAGTGAGATTATTTTAATTAGATAAAGGGGTAGACGGCAGGATGTGCGGAGGGACAGGGGACCATTTCTACCCACCAAAAAGAAGTTTGTATCAGTGTTGGATTATAGACAGAGTCCTCCTGTGGACCCAACATGTGGTGTTACCATAGGACAGCAACCATTGCCCCAATGATGTCTCTTTAGTCCAAAGACCAACCCTAGTTTCCACTCACCGGTACTACCCGTTACCAGGCCCAGCTGCGTCACGGATGTAATCACACTGTGACACTGCTGGTCAGTGGAGACTGGAGGAGCAGTCCACAGACAGAAAACCAGGAGAAGACAGCCTGAGGTAAATTAACAATTGGGAAGGGGGACCGCAATATGGAGATGGCGGAGAGGGTTTTGATGTGAGCACTATACATAGCAACAAGACGAGGGAACACAGTATATCTTTTGTCAGTTATACAGATTTTAGGACGCGTTGTGGAAGCATTGGAAGGAGGCTTGAAATCCACAATTCCTAGCAGAGCTAATTTTAAAATTTTGGGGCCTCACTGCAACTTGATAAATAGGGCCTGACAAACCTCATTCTGGTTTTCTCTGGTGGCAGTGTACAAGTCCGTGCTTATCCTTTTGACTTATATACAAACCTTAGCCAAATCTGAGCAAATCAGTTCAATCTAGTAAATAATATACAAAGCCAGGTTAATTCTGGTGGCTATTAAACGTCATGCACTCAGGGGGCGTGGGCGGCAAAGGGAGCAATAAAGCCCTGTTATGGCACTGTCACAATGGGGCATCATCCCCCAAAGAGTCTGGTAAGCAGAGGAAAACTTTTTCACATATATTTATAATTATTACTAGAAGCTCTTCTAGCTAAGCTGCGTGTATCTTAGGTTTAGTGGCCATTTAAGCAGTTGTAAAGGGTTGGCAACATTGAACATTTTCGTGTAAATTAACTAAGCATCGCTTTTTCCAAGCTGCCACATCCTTGGTGGTTTCGGCCACTGGAATTAACAGGGAAAAAATATTAAATACAAAGCCACGCTTCTTCATTTTTGTTGCCATGGTAGATGACACAAAACACCTTTGTGGATACAACTGTATCCAAGCCTACAGTGTAAGGCAGGTCTGTGCCATCTTCAGAGCCGGCCCTAGGTTTAGGCAAACTAAGCAATTGCCTAGGACTTTTGGAATACCTAGGGGCATCCAAGCCCACCTAGGACCAGCAGTCGGCGGAGGTTTGGGGCAGGCATTGAGGCATGGAGCACATGCTGCTGCACAGCGTCCACTGTTTGCTGCTGCCAGGCCCGATCGGAGCTCTCAGCTTAGCTCTGATCAGGCCCAGCAGCGGTAAACAGTGAGCAGGCAGGCAGCGGCAGAACAGCCAGCAGCGGTTGCGGGGGCAAAGCATCTGGATGGCGGGGCTCTACTAGTGGTTAGGCAGCCACGATTGGAGTTCTCAGCTCTGAACAGGCAGCTCACAGCAAGCAACAGCGGGCTTCTGCTGCAGGAACAAGCAGGTCCAGGGAGGCTGGAGCAGGGTAGCAGACTCTGCACAGTGGGGGCACTGGGCATCAACAAAAATGGCTGCTGGTTTCTGGAGGAGGGCTGCTGCGCATGCCACAACAGCTCCTCCTCCCATGGGCCTTTGCAGAGTCCAGCAGGCTAAGCCTGTACTGACTCCCTACAGCCAGTGCCAGATTAAGGTCCACTTATGCCTGGAGCTGAAATTTATTAAGGGCCTATTGTGTGCCACTACAGGGGATGTGACTAGTGATGTGGGAGCGTGATCAGAGCTGTGTGGGTATGGTCAGTACAGGGTGTGTAGTTTCTGCTATGGGGTGTGGCTAGTTTCATGGGGCATAGCTAGTGGCTACCTTCAACTACCTTAATTTATAGGGGTAGATTCAATCAGCCACAGTGTTTACAGTGCAGGTAAAGGTCCGGATATAATGGCCGGCACTATTCAATTATTATGCATTTTACCTGCGCGGTAAACCTGTGGCTAAAGTAGATAGATTCCGCATTAGGTATCTGGAATAAATGGTTATCCTGAGCGTTGAGCCCCAGAGTTTTCTACATTAAGTGCACCCTCTGGGCTTAACCTGCAGGGTAGTGACCCTTCAATGAATAGCAGGATGGAGCTTTAGTCAAAGGGTTTTTTTTTTGTTATAGCTTCAATATTGGGCAGATACAATTAGCTGCAGGATTGCAGCTAATTGTATCTGCCCAATACTGAAGCTACAACAAAAATAATTTGTTGTTTTTGTGAAAGGATATGTACTGTATAGTCTGCCTGTCCTTGAGTGCTAGAATAGTTTAGATTAAAGAAAAAGTGGCTGTGTAATTCCATCTATCTAAAATGCAAATGCAGAAGGAGGTGTCAGTCACCTCCTTGCTGCATCTGCGTGATTCCAGCACTGTGACCGAATCGGAGCATCAACCTGGCCGCTCGCAATAGCTGTGGGTGGTCACCCACAGCTAAGCGAGCGGCCAGGAGGCCGAACCCAAAAAAAAAAAAAGCCCTGATTCAGAGTGAGCGTTCGTTCAGAGCGTCCTTCTCTGAATCAGGCCCTCTGTTCCTGGACTTCCACTTAGTTTTAGATTGCAGTTACCTTAATTTTAGATTGCAGTTACACATGCATATTATATATATATATATATATATATATATATATATATATATACACTAAAACATACAGTACACACGGCCCCAGGAAAGATCACGCTCTAGAACACAGACCAGCACCAGATAATATTACACTGACCTGTGGGGATGGTCGGTATTCCCCTTGTCCTACTTCTGAAGACAGCTCAGCCTCTTCGGCCCCACTTATTTTCATAACATCAGTGCTCACTACAGTACAGTCTCCAGTCCAACTGACTCGTTTGCTGAGGTAAATGGATGAAACTTTGGGTTGCCTACCCGCGAGTGGGCGGAGCTTTGGATGGTGCCGGTGGGTGGAGCTACATTGACCATGGGCGGGGCTTCGGACGGCAGGTGGCTGTATGGGCAGGGGGCTGGATCTTACCGCAGCTGTTAATCCAGCCCTGATGGCAGCGAGCCGTCCCTTTCGCAGCCCGCTAAGCCCCGCCCCCTCACAGAATGGGGCGTGGCCACAATGCAGTGGGGCTTACCAGTGAATTACCTCCCGGGCAGCTCAGTCCGAGTCTGAGGAGGAGGGTTGGTCTCCGCCGGGGGTTGTGGGGGCGGGGCATCGAACTGGCAGGCTAATGAAGGATGAAGCAGAATGTTTTTTTTTATCCTGTCATATGCTGCTGTGGGCCTAATCTGGTGGTGGGCCTGGAGCTGTAGCTCCATCAGCCCCATTATTAATCCGGCCCTGCCTACAGCCTGCCAGCACCACCCCCACAAAGCCACCCCCATAAAATGCAATGAGGAGGATTCATCAGGAGCTGCAAAACAGCAGGGGCGGACGCATAGCCAGCCAGACAGCTTTAAAATGTCAGTGATTGTTTTATAAAAATGTTTTGATTAAAATCAGCCCAGCATGTAGTGAGGGGTGCTGAGCTGACTGCTGTGAGGGGTGCTGCCCAGGTGATTTGTGATGGGTTTGGTTGCCTACCTCTGTGATCTGTGCTGCTGGGTGATGGGCGCTGTGCTGTGAGACAGGTAGAGGGGTGCTGGTTCAGAGGCGGAACTAGCAGCGGAGCAGCCGGTACATTGAATCGACCTTGGCCTGCCTCAATGAAGGGGCCCCCAGCAAGCAGCAGAATAATGAGTCTGACTGACTCGTTTTATGCCGTTCACCTCTGTGCCATGGACCGTAACAAAGGAGGATGCCTGGATAGTTGTATATTTTGTGCGTTCAGCACGTGTTTGTTTAACAATAAAAATCATCCATAAACCAATGTGTTATTTTTGGTGTCTGTGTATAAACACTAAGCTTGATGGTGGGATTATCTGCTAGGGGGCACCAATAAAAATCTTGCCTAGGGCATCAAATTGCTGAGGGTCGGCTCTGGCCATATTCAAGGGCAATGCAAATAGACAACTTTGCCTTATTACCTACAGCATGTCTATAAAGAATAGAAAGGAGGAGTAAAAATAAAGCAATGTGCTTAGTAAGAGTTGCAGGACAGCATGTCCAAGCCCTTCTGCAGCTGAAAATGGAAAACTGCTTTAAGGTGGAAGACCCATTTAAGTGAAATATAAAATCTGTTTACAGCATAATGCTCTATAAGTATGTGTAGCTGGGGAAGTAGTAGTGTAATGTCAACCATAGTATGAATCCCTAGACAGTAGTAATGTTATAACAAGCATTTTTAACGGTGTCAGTGGTATAACTTTAAATGTGATGTTTTATCATCATGTTTAAAGTTGTACTGCCGACACAATTTTAATGTTTGCAATAACATTACTATGGTGTCAACATTTTGTGGTCGACATTACACTGTCAACAATCTCAATGTCCACGAATCATACCTAACCTATGTAGCTGCTCCTGCATGTATTAATACTATGAAGCCTTTCATGTACGTTGGGTTATCTGTAGGTGATAGTTTTTGGCAAGAGACAAAATAGATCACACTTTGAACTCTGCACTAGGATAAGTCTTGTTTGTGCAAGTCACTAACAAACACGGATAAATCATTCATTTAAAGTGATAAGCACATATAGCAGTTAGGAACATATCATATACTACAATTATAAATCAGATGCAATTATATCCAGCGGATCAATATAAGATCAATATAACAAGCATTCTGTGTATACAGGTTGGGTCTCCCATATCCAAAATGCTTGGGACCAGAGGTATTTTGGATAACGGAATATTCCGTATTTTGGAATATTTGCATTTAATAATTAAATATCTTAGGAATGGGACCCAAATATACACACAGAATGCATTTATGTGTTATATACACCTTATACACACAGCCTGCATGTAATTTTATACAATATTTTCAATAATTTTGTGGCTCAAACAAAGTTTGTGAACAGAAATTAAATTCATTTATATTTCATATACACCTTATACACACAGCCTGAAGGAAATTTTATACATTATTTTTAATAATTTGTGCCTTAGACAAAGTTTGTGTACATTGAACCATCAACAATCAAAGGTTTCATTATCTCAGTCATGCCAAAAAAATTCCGTATTTCGGAATATTCCGTATTTCGGAATATTTGGATATAGGAGACTCAACCTGTACTAATCACCTTTTAACTATACAATTATTTTACAGGTTTATTATTAGTGATGTATATTGTATACAGTGGCGGTTCTAGGGGTGGGCTAACAGGGCAGTCGCCCGGGGCGCCGGCCCCTAGAGGGCGCCACTGAGTCCCCAGAAGGTAAAAAAAAAAATCCCATAATTAAAAAAAAAAACAGCGCCGGTCCCCCCCACGTTGCCGGGCGCCCGCTGATATTTGTTATCAGCGGGCACCCAGCTCCCTCCCTGCAAAGGCAGCCGAAGCTCACTCCAGAGCTCCGGCCCCTTCATAGAGCACTATGGGAGGGACGTCTTTCTCATAGATCCGTGGTGGATCCGTGGTCGGACCGGACGGCAGCGGACACTGGAGTGGGGCCTAAGGTAAGTATTGTGTTTGTATTTTTTATTTTTCAGAAGGGAGGCATGGGGGCATTACTACTAGGGGCATGTCTATAAGGGGGCATTACTACTGGGGGCATGTCTATAAGGGGCATTACTACTGGGGACATGTCTATAGGGGGCATTACTACTGGGAGCATGTCTATAAGGGACATTACTACCGGGGCATGTCTATAAGGGGGCATTACTACTGGGGCATGTCTATAAGGGGCATTACTACTGGAGGCAGTACTACTGGGGGCATGTCTATATGGGGCATTACTACTGGGGGCATGTCTATAGGGGGCATTACTACTGGGGGCATGTCTATAGGGGGGCATTACTACTGGAAGCATGTCTATAAGGGGGCATTTCTACTGGGGCAATGTCTATAAAGGGGCATTACTACTGGGGGCATGTCTATAAGGGGGCATTACTACTGGGGGCACTACTATAGGGGGCACTAATGGGAGCATTCCAACTTTGGGCACTACTATAGGGGGCATTCCTACTGTGGGCACTACTATAGGGGGCATTATTACTGGGGCACTACTAATGTGGGCACTACTATAGGGGGCACTACTACTGTGGGCATTGTATTAGGGGCACTACTACTCAGTACTGTGGGCCTTGTGTATAAGGGGCACTAATTTGGGCATTGTGTAAAAGGGGCACCACTGTCATAACATGTCATAACATGAATAAGGTACTAATGTGTGATGTAATTTGAATTGGGGATACTGTATTATAAAGGGAATTACTGCATGTGGCATAATGTGCTATACAGGGCATTACTCCATATGGCATAATGTGTTATACAGGGCATTACTGCATGTGGCATAATGTGCTATAAAGGCCATTACTGCATGTGGCATAATGTGTTATACAGGGCATTACTGCGTGTGACATAATGTGTTATAAAGGTCATTACAGCATGTGGCATAATGTGCTATACAGGGCATTACTGCGTGGGGCATAATGTGTTATACAGGGCATTACTGCGTGGAGATTAAGTGTTTATAAAGGGCATTACTGCGTGTGGCATAATGTGTTATAAAGGTCATTACTGTGTGTGGCATAATGTGCTATACAGGTCATTACTGCGTGTGGCATAATGTGTTATACAGGGCATTACTGCGTGGGGCATAATGTGTTATACAGGGCATTACTGCGTGGGGCATAATGTGTTTATAAAGGGCATTACTGCATGTGGCATAATGTGTTATACAGGGCATTACTGCGTGTGGCATAATGTGTTATAAAGGCCATTACTGCTTGTGGCATGTGTTATACAGGGCATTACTGCGTGTGGCATAATTTGTTTATAAAGGGCATTACTGCATGTGGCATAATGTGTTATAAAGGGCATTACTGTGTAAGGCGCATTACTGCACATGGCAATTATTCGCCACGAGGGGAGAGCTTGGGGGAAGCCCAGCACCTTTATAAGTGCTGGGCACGCCCCACAGTTTGATGAATTGGGGGTGTTCTGCAAGGACAAGCCCCCTTTCCGGAAGCGCGTGTGCTTTCAGCGCGTGCAGAGGAACATCATCTACATCATTTTTGGGTTTTTTTTAGGGCGCAACTATGAACTTTCGCCCTGAACTCCACAATGTCTAGAACCGGCCCTGATTGTATATGATGCTTTTATATCAGTATTATTTTTCTTCTTTTATTAAGCATAAACTGCTATTGAATTTAGGGCCTGATTCAGACCCACTCGCGAGCGGCTGTCCGCTCGCAAGTGGGTCGATGGTCTGCACTGAGCATGCGCACGACGGAGGGAGCTCCGTCGTGCGCATGCGCCAGACACGACGAGCGAAGGACTTTCCTTCGCTCGTTGTGTCCGATCAAAGGGGGCGTGCTGTCAATGTTGATTGACAGCACGCCCCCTTTGGTGGGCGTGCCGGGGGCGTGCCTCCCTGACGGGGGCGTTCCCACGGGAACGCCTCCCGTCAGAAGCCGGCCCACTGACATCACTAGTGATGTCAGTGGGAGTGATTTTGGCTCTGATAGAGCCAAAATCACTCCGGAGTTTGCGGTTGAAAACCTCAACCGCAGGCTCCGGCTCGCAATTTCGATGGTCGCGATGGTCACGACCATCGCGGCCATCAAAATGCACGCTCGTATAGCCTGTGGGTGGTGACCCACAGCTATACGAGCGTCCAGGAGGACGCTCCATGAAAATGGAGCCTGGCCCTCATTCAGAGCGTGCGCTCTGCTCAGAGCGTACGGCTCTGAATGAGGGCCTTAATCCTTTACAGTAATCTTTTGTATTAGCGCTATCATTCCTTTGTGTTTACATATCATAAACTAGCTGTCAAGAACTGAAATAATTCAGCAAAAGTCTAAATAATAGGACATGACATATTTGAGAGGAAATATCCTCAAAGAAGTTAGTAAAATGGAATGCCCAATTACTTTTTTTAATTCATATTCACCATTTGATAATAAGATGCTTCTTTAACATTTGTTATGATGAATTGTAACATACATAATATAATGTATAATATGTTATATAAGTTATTATTGCACTTTCTTATAGTTTTCTAAACAAAATGTAAAGTTACTAACTCTCCTGCAGCATTAAGGGTTATTTCAACACAAACACTAGCCCCAGTCAAAGTAATGTTATATCAGTGGTTCCTGATTCAGCAAGGATTGCAGTTCTGCTTATACTGTACGCATGCAATGCAGTTGCTAATATCAGCGGTGTTATGCAAATGTTTGCATTTGCAATGCGATCTCAGCCCAACATAAGGACGCCCACTGCCCCTTACTCACATCTGTATACTTTGGCAACATAGCAAAACAATCGGTATCATCGAATAACATTGGACCCATATGCACAGTTAAGGAAGGTCAGACCTCACTCAGGAATTGATAACTTCAGCACACGCTATGAGGCCTCAGGCTGCGTATGGTATTGCAGTGGATAATTTATGCACACCCCTGCAACGCCGTTCCAACGCACTGGCACGCCTGCATTCGCACGACAACCCCCCATCACCACCCACAAACGGCACTTACTGTCAATCACTCTGCAATCGGTCTGCGTACACACTGTGATCTCATTCCCGATCACATTGGCTAGTTCACACATGCGCACTGCGATGCATACTAGCGTTCACACTAGGCTGTTTTAGCGGGGCGCAGCCCTCTGCCCTCCAGGGGCAAAAAGCACCCTGCCCTCCAGGAGGAGGGCAAAAAGCGCCCCGCCCTCACAGCCTGCGGGTGCCGTCCTCACCCGCGGGACGCAGTGTCCCGCGGGTGGAGAAACGTGCGGTGACCGGGTCACCGCCGGAGAATAGATGCCGGGCGCATGCGCCCGGCATCTATTCTCCCTTTCTGCAGCGCTTGGGGGCTGCCCGGCGTGTCCGTAAGTGCCGGGCACATCCCCAAGTATGATGAAAAGGGGACGCGTCTTATAGATACGCCCCTTTTCATGACCACGCCCCCTTTTCGGACGCGCGCGCACATGGTTGCCCTCTCTAGCTCCGGCGCCCTGCCTGCCACCAGAGCTAGAATGAACACTACATAAACATGAGCAGATCGTGAAAATCGTCCGACTGCATGTGTCTTAGCACATGCGATCCTTACTGAATCAGGCCCACATTCCTCAAGGCTCACCAACAGTCCTGGTTTCATGGAGTTCCATGCCTGTGCACAGGTGGCTAAATCAAATTGACTGAGGTACTAATTAAGCCACTTGCACTCAGGCATGGATATCCTTAAAACCTGGACTGTTAAGGTACCTTAAGATTGAATTTGGTAATCACTGATTGTTATAGAGAAGAGGAGGGGAATGTGAAAGCACAGACTGGTATCTCTTCATACTTAATAACTGGCAAAACTTTTGGGGAATATGAGAAAATCAGAAAACAAAACTGTGGTGGCCCTATTATATCAAAAGTATTTCATTTAATTACTAAAACCAATGCTAGGCATACACTGTTCAATTTTTAGCATGTTCAGCAGATAATTGAACAGTGTATTGCGGCGACCAAAAAGTAATTATTGGTCTGTCGGACATGCAAAATCATCCAGCACGTCCGAAAGAACTGATTGGTGCTCCGGTTTCAATTATATGACATGCTGACAGGCTGAAAGCATCCAATATCATTGCCATAATGTGACTGTGTATTAGTCAGCATGTCAGATAATTGGTCTGTCAGTCTGACATTCATTTTAATCATAAGGTATGCCCAGCAAAAGTTTGCAGTTTGCCTCTGCTTGAGATTAGGGTGAGCCCTAATAAATATACTAGTTTTTCACCCAAGTGCCAAAATTGAATTTCATTTTGATTCCATTACTAATACCCCATTTAAACCAAAGTCCCGGGATTTGGAGCAAGTTTACAACTCGTATCAGACCCGGGACATACCCTTTTTACACTGCAACACCAACCCAGGGTATGCCCGGGTCGGCACCGTTCACACCGGAGCCTGGTCTGCAGTGACCCGGCTCTTCCAGCATTGCAGTGGATGCTTGGAGATGATGTAATCTCCAAGTGCCACTGAAGCCGGCCAATCAGGTAGCATGCAGCATGACCAGAGTCGTTGTCACCCGCATCGCACTGTTTAAACTGCAGGGTGACACAGGAATGACCCGTGGCCAACCGTGCAACCTACCCGAGTTGGATCCCCTGGTCACTGGATCCGGATGGATCCGTTTGCACTGACAAAAATGGCGGGTTGATGCGTGTTCAATGCAACAACCCAGGATTTTCATGTCGGTGTAAAAGTGGTATTAATTAGATGACAGGATTGGTGAAGACATTATCTGGGTTAGCCATTCACAGTTTCACAGGTGGTAACACAGCATTTTTCTACTTGCAATAGTCCCTGATTATTTCCCCTGCTCAGAGCTGGTAACTACACTTTGCTCTATACTTTAGATGAGCTTCAATTTGATTATTACTTTAGCACTTGGTTAAAAACTTTATTTTCTATGTGTACTTCAAATATGAACTCTGTAGTAGAAATGCACCGAGAGGGGTGAGAAGAAAATAACATCAATACTGATCCATAGATTGTGGCTCATACCTAACCTTAATGCCGGCTTCTTGTATCATTCATCTTGTAGCAGCAAGCATCAGAATAAGGCCACTTTCCACTAAGCAGGCTGCTGAGATTTCAGGCAATTTAAAAAATGTTTTAATTTCACATGATAAATGACTGAATATCTAAACACATTCGCCAATGAAAATCGCATTTAGGGCAAAAATCTGAGTCGGACGCAAGTTCAAATGTGGGACTAAGGGCCTGATTCAGACCCGGTCGCTAAATGCGGCCGCTCGCTCCCTGCATATGCAAATTCAGCTAAGTGACGTCAAGGCATCCGCTCGCACAGCAAGGCATTAGCACGCCCACTATGTCTTGGCGAGCGATCACTTTGTGTGTGGAGACGCCCATTAGCGTATGGTGAGACGCCCACTAGCGCACATCATCTCCAGGAAGTGTAAGAAAACATTGGTACATCGAGGACCATCGGAAGCGATCGTATCGCTTATGGTTGCCTCTACTCTACCGCAAGCACTGCGAGGATTTCAGTGTAAAAAAAAGGCTGGTGACGTGCACTATGACGCTGCCTGTTAATTATGCACGCCTCTGAAACAGCGTGGAGACACTCAGGCACGCCTGGGTTCGCAACTCCGTTCCCCCGTTTTTACTGGACTGCCCATGTTACCACCCACAAACGGCCTCTCCTGTCACTCATTACACTGGCCTGTCTTTGCAAGGCGAGCGAGCGGGTCCCGATCACTATGAGGAGTTCGCATGCGCAGATTAGCGAACATCGGCAGCAGCGAGCGGATGCCTGCTTGCATTCGGGTCTGAATCAGGTCCTGAGCCCGCAAATATTTGCTGACTGTGCACCGCACCTTACAGACACATCTTGACAGAGAAGCACCCAGTTCACTACATATGTAACTGGATCTCTCCATCCTTGAAACGGCCGTTTATGGACAGCAACTGGCCGGCTATTGTACCTTGCGTACTCACGGAAAAGCTCCATCCCTAGGAGTTTCAGATGAGTGTTGTGGGCATCTGCACTAGTTTGAGGCATGTGTACAGAAAAGGGACGGCTATTTCTAATAAATTTTTTGCACCCAGCATGGGCCTGGTGTGTGTACTACTGATGATGGCTGTAGATGGGAAAATAGTGTGCAGGATACCATATGCATGAAGCATTCTTACCTGCCTAGTTGTGGGAGACTCACAATTTTTTAGGTAGTCCCCCGGGAGAGTGGGTGGAACACCCGCATCCCACTCACTTCCTAGAGAAGTGTGCAGGAGGGGAGATAATACTGGGAATCGCAGTCCGTATTGAGGGGGTGGGGCTAAAATGATGTGAGGACCCGGCCACGCCCTTTGAAGCATCCAGATGCATCTCCTTTTCCGGGCTTCTCCCAGAGAGGAGATTAAAAAAAAGTAGGCAAGTATAGCATGAAAAGAAGGGGGCAAAAAAAACAAAAGAAAAGACTCTTATGATTTAATAGAAAGTGAGATTAGTTGGTGCACACCTGGAACCATGAATGTAAGACAAAATTAAAACTTAACTTTTATTTGGCGGTTTATAAATTGCATGAAAAATAGATTAAAATCAATAAAGTAGTGAAAAAGATTGAAAATAAAGTGATATAACTATTCCCATTGTTTTTCAAGTATAGCATGAAGTCATATGGATACTTGCATTAAGATAGCGAGTCTGGCTGCCACAGCTGTCTGCGCTTCACGGCGCTTTGTGACCGACTCCACCGTACGGTTACATGTGCACACAGAGCTTCCCCTCCCAATACAAAGGGATAGCAGCCGGACCTGGAGATGCAGGACCTTGCATAGGTCATCCCACAATGGTGAGCTCAGCCCAGATTTTGTGCGGGTGGCCCTATTGTATAGAGTGACAAAGCTAGGGCCGGATTGGGACTAAAAATAGGCCCTGGCATTTTAAAGCACAAAGGCCAACCTCGCGTCAGCACCTGGCTCCTGGCATAGACTCCTCCCCTTACTAATCCTGACTCCTCCCACATCTTAGTCTATGCGCTTACACATATAATTAATATTAGAACATAAAAGTGTACATCATTCTCTGTATTAAAATACACACAAAAGAGCACATCCTGCAGGGTATTTAAACATGTGCCATATTTAAACATTTTGTATTTGGTTAGTTCTGTTAGGTAAAGCTGGCGCTACATTGGTATATGTCACGCACAAAGTAAAGGAAAGGCATTTTCCAATTGACCAAGGCCTAGCCTAGCAGTTGTAGAGGATTAGATGGTGTTCACTGTAGGAATTTTTTAGGGCAGGGGAGCGGAGCAGAGAAGGACACGTCTGTGCCACCAAAGCAGAGCTGTTACTACACATTTTGATACCCTGTAGACATAAAGAGCTTTGGTTTCCCCCGACACAAAAGAATATGGTAGTATGTGCACCGTAGGCGCACGTCGAAAAAAACAGTTGTGTGTTCGCTGAGAAGGGGCGTGAGCACACAATAGTACCCCCAATTCAAATTATTCCATACCATAGTGCCCCTTTGTCACATTACACTGCAAAGTAGTGCCCCTCATTCAAGTTACACACAGTAATGCCCCTTACACCCAGTGATCGCGCTAAATGAAAAAAAGTGTGGGTCCCAGGGACCCCTCACTTACAAAAAAATGGAGTCCTACTCCATAGTGTCTGGGTCCTATGACAGTTTATGCCTCACTGCGTGTAGCGCATAAAAAAGCACAGAACAGCAGAAGGGGTACAGACATGAGGAGAATAGGGGGCACTTAGTACACAGAAAAGCAGAAGGAGTACAGACGTGGGGAGAGGGGAACAGGGGTCATAGAGGTGGGAGGGCAGAATACACGGGACAGCAGAAGGGCTACAGACATGGGGAGAGAGGAACAGGGGTCACAGAGGTGGGAGGGCAGAATACACGGGAAAGCAGAAGGGGTACAGACACGGGGAGAGGGGAACAGGGGTCACAGAGGTGGGATGGCAGAATACACGGGAGAGCAGAAGGGGTACAGACACGGGGAGAGGGGAACAGGGGTCACAGAGGTGGGATGGCAGAATACACGGGAGAGCAGAAGGGTACAGACATGGGGAGAAGGGAACAGGGGTCACAGAGGTAGGAGGGCAGAAGGGGTACAGACATGGGGAGAAGGGAACAGGGGTCACAGAGGTGGGGGGCAGAGTATACGGGAGAGCAGAAGGGGTACAGACACGGGGAGAGGGGAACAGGCGTCACAGAGGTGGAAGGGCAGAGTACACAGGAGAGCAGAAGAGGTACAGACATGTGGAGAGGGGAATGGGGCACAAAGGTGGGAGGGCAGAGTACACGGGAGAGCAGAACATGTAGAGATATAGGGAGAGGGGAATAGGGGGCACAGAGATGGGAGGGCAGAGTACACGGGAGAGCAGAACATGTACAGGCATGGGGAGAGGGGAACAGGGGGCACAGGTGGGAGGGCAGAGTACACAGGAGAGCAGAACATGTACAGATATGGGGAGAGGGGAACAGGGGGCACAGGTGGGAGGGGAGAGCAGAACATGTACAGACATGGGGAGAGGGGAACAGGGGGCATAATGGAGCTGGAGAGCAGAATGAGTACAGAAATAGGGGGAGGGTTAGGTTTAGGTACAGGCACAAAGGGGGGGAGGGTTAGGGGGAGAAGGGGGGAGGGTAAGTATGAAAAGCTCAGTATTTAACAAACAAAGAAATTTGATGAAAAGTGAGAAAAATATGGGAAACAATATGTGTATATATAGTTCACACTAGCTGTAATGTGTCCAAGGCACACAGTAAACAACACTCAGAAAGGGCTATTGCAACAATCCAATAGAACATCTTGTGGATACATAAATAAGCATATGGTACAGTACACAAGCCTCCTCCTCTATCCTGCCCAGTCACCAGCAGCTTGTAGAATCCCAGCCATATAGACAGGGGCGGCCCTAGCCCAAATTTTTTGATAAGCAAATAGATTTTTTGGTGCCCCCAGGCATATTATTGCACATGCCCAAACAAATTAAGGGGCCGTGGTCTCATGGAAAAAGCCATAATCATTACACATACCCCTTTCTCGTCACTCTGGGAACAGTCCTTTTCATATGCACCTTAATGCAGTCCCTCCAGTAGTTCCCGTTATACAGTATCCCAGTATGAAATGCCCCCAGTAGTGATCCCCCTTATACTGTGCCCCCAGTAGTTGTCCCCCCCCTGTGCAATGCAGTGCCCCAGGAGTGGTCCCCCTTATGCAGTCTCCCAGTAGTGCCCCTTATATAGTGTCCCCAGTAGTAGTCCCTCCCTATGCAGTGCCCCCAGTAGTGGTCCCCCCTATGCAGTACTGCTTATACAGCACCCCCTGTAGTGGTCCTCCCTATTCAGTGCCCCCAGTAGTGGTCCCCCCTATGCAGTGCCCCTTGTGCCCCAGGAGAGGTCCCCCTTATGCAGGCCTCCAGTAGTGCCCCCAGTAGTGATCCCCCCTATGCAGTGCCCCAGTAGTGGTCCCCCCTGTGCAGTGCCCCTTGTGCCCCCAGTAGTAACCCCCTTATATAGTGTCCCCAGTAGTAGTGCCCCCTATGCAGTGCCCCCAGTAGTGGTACACCCTATGCAGTGCCCCCAGTGGTAGTCCTCCATGCAGTGCCCCCAATAGTGGTACCCATTATGCAGTGCCCTTTAAATAGTGGCCCCAGATGTAGTCCCCCCCCTATGCAGTATCCCCAGTATTGCCCTTTATATAGAGCCCCCAGTAGTGGTCCCACGATGCAGTCCCCCCAGTGGTAGTGCCCCCCTATGTAGTACCCCCAGTATTGCCTTTTATATAGAGCCCCCAGTAGTGATCCCCCGATGTAGTGCCCCCAGTATTGCCCTTTATACAAAGCTCCCAGTACTGGTGCAGTGATCCCTGTGGTAGTCTCCCCCCTATGCAGTGCCCTAGTAGTAGTCCTCTCCCCTTGTAGTGCCCCTAGTAGTAGTCCCCTCCCCTTGTAGTGCCCCTAGTAGTAGTCCCCTCCCCTTGTAGCCCTTGTGGTGCCCCTAGTAGTAGTCCCCCCTTGTAGTGCCCCTATTAGTAGTCCCCCCATATGCAGTACCCCAGTAGTGGTCCCCCGATAAAGTGCCCCTACTAGTAGCCCCCCCCTTGTAGTAGTAGTCCCCCTAGTAGTAATCCCCCACAGTAGTACCCCTAGTAGTTGTCCCCTCCCTTGTAATAGTAGTACCCCTAGTAGTAATCCCCCCACAGTAGTACCACCCCCGATGCGGTGTCCCTAGTAGTTGTTCCCCCCCTTGTAGTAGTAGTAGTAATCCCCCCACACTAGTGCCACCCCCCAGTAGACACACACATAATGAAGAAAAAAAAACACTTACCTGAGAGGCAGGGGAGGCAGCATACAGGTCTTGCCCGGGATTTTGCCGAACTAGCTGCTCCCTGTTAGTAGAGGTACAGCTGGTTCTCTAGCGTCTGGCAGCAGAACATGGCAAATGAAGATCTCTCAAATGTCAATGTGCTACAATGTCTCCTATGAGGCAGCGGCCATTTTGGGAGACAATTTCAATAGTACTGTATCCATGTAGACAGACAGACCGGCCCACGCAGCCATCGGCCCTTCTGGCATTTGCCAGAAGTGTCCGATGGTCAGTCCGGCCCTGGACAAGCTACAACAAAATATAGCGAAGTACAATCCATTCTGAAACATTAACACTGACTTCAGCTTGAGCTGTAATTATAACAATTCCTCCAATGACTGAGGGTAACCCCGTTGGGGCAGTGTATGCTGTATGTTACATATTCTGCTACATTGTATCCCACACAGGTTTGCTTGGATGAAGTGCAGCCCAGGGCCATAACAAGATTTTTTGGTGCCCTGTGCCAGAAAGAGCATTGGCACCCCCCTTATTTTTCAAAGGGACATAATGCACCAAAAAAGGGGAATGGCTTCATGGGGAAGGGCCAGGGAAGATATAGGAGAGGCCAGGATATGCTGGGTATGAAATAAGAGGAAACTACAAGCAAGAATGATAATAAACAGAAATTTGACAGGCCCAAACAGTGCCCCCTGACCTGTGGTGCCCTGTGCGATGGCACCGGCTGCACTACCCTAGCTACGGCCCTGGTGCAGCCATCGTTGTGCTAACCTACAGGGTAATAACAAATGGTGTATCTGAGGAAACAGGGAATTCAGTATTACAAATTATTACATGAAGCTTTTACTGATATTGATTAATTTAATAATATATTAATGCATTTGTTCCATCAGGTGGAAAATTGTCTATTGCTCTGGGGACAGAAGAATTAAGCACTTGTCTGTTACTAAGACCACACTTCCTGGTAAGTACAGTTCTTCTGGCCTCTCCTCCCCAAACAGCTCATATTTCAATATATATATATATATATATATATATATATATATAAGCAGATAAACGAGGCGGCACTAGAGGACTTAATCCATTTTAATGGTAACCAACGTTTCAGGGCCTCCACCCTTTTGTCAAGGTCATATACAAAAGGGCGGAGGCCCTGAAACGTTGGTTACCATTAAAATGGATTAAGTCCTCTAGTGCCACCTCGTTTATCTGCTATTAGTTTTCTACTAGGGGGGGCAGAGAGGCATGTTGGTGATTTGAATGAGGAGTGCTGAGCCGATGCCAATATATATATATATTTAGATATAGAGCGAGAGAGAGAGAGAGAGAGAGAGATACAGGGTGTAGAGTCACTAAACGAAACAGGACACACAGCGTCACTCCAGGATTTGTATAATCATGATTTAATGCGGTTTCAACGTTTCAAGTCCCTCCCGGCTCCGTCATCAGGAATGCAATACACACAAACAAAGACAAACACTTACCTATATTTACCCCACCTGGTACACACTGAAGGTGAGACAGCCGATGAACCGCGTTCTCGTGACCCGGAGGGCATGAGTCGCCCACACTGTGGCGTCACTCGACTCACCTCCGGAGGTTGTCAAGACAACCTGAGACACTCCTGCGGCCATTGGCTGTCTGAAACACAATTCACAAACACCAAAAAATATGTATTTAGATTTTTTTTGGAGTGCACTTTGGGGGTTACAGCACCCTTTAACGGACAAGCAAGCCGGCCCTTTACTTATGGGACACAGGCGCACGCTTGGTGCTGCTCCATTGTTGATGCACGTGCAGCCACAGTGCACACAATTCACAAACACAGAAAATATTTGTTTATTTTGTTTGGAGTGCACTTTGGGGGTTACACCACCCTTTAACAGACGAGCCAGCTGGCCCTTTACTTATGACACAGGCGCACGCTTGGCGCTACTTTGTTGATGCAATTGCGGCTACTGCGCACACAATTCATAAACACAAAAATAAATGTATTTTTTTTTGGAGTGCACTTTGGAGGTTACAGCACCCTTTAACGGACAAGCCAGCCGGCCCTTTACTTATGGGACACAGGCGCACGCTTGGCGCTGCTCCTTTGTTGATGCACGTGCAGCCACAGTGCACACAATTCACAAACACAGAAAATAATTTTTTATTTTGTTTGGAGTGCACTTTGGGGGTTACAGCACCCTTTAATGGTCAAGCCAGCCGGCCCTTTACTTATGACACAGACGCACGCTTGGCGTTACTTTGTTGATGCACGTGCGGCTACTGTGCACACAGGGCCTGATTCAGACCCACTCGCGAGCGCTATGCACTCGCAAGCGGGTCGATGGTGGCCCAGTGCGCATGCGCACGACGGAGCCGGCTACGTCGTGCGCATGCGCGAGACCTGCATAGCAACGGGCAAACCGTCGCTCCGGGTCTCGTACCAAAGGGGGCGTGCTGTCGATGTTGAGTGACAGGACACCCCCTTTGGTGGGCGGGCCGGGGGAGTGGCTGCCCAGACGGAGGCGTTCCCATGGGAATGCCTACCGTCTGGGGCCGGCCCCACTGACATCACAAGTGATGTCAGTGGGAGTGCTTTCAGCTCTTTTAGAGCCGAAAGCACTCATGGGCTTGTGGCAACGAGACCCTACCACAAGGGTCCCATCGCAAGCCCGATGGTCGCGATGGTCTTGACCATCGCGACCATCATCATGGCCGCTTGCTATAGCTGTGGGTGGTCACCCACAGCTATGCGAGCAGCCAGGAGGCCGTCTGAAAAAACAGTGCCGGCCCTGATTCAGAGCGAGCGCTCTGTCAGAGTGTCCAGCTCTGAATCAGGCCCACAATTCACAAACACAAAAAAAAATTATTTGGAGTGGAGTGCACTTTGGGAGTTACAGCACCCTTTAACGGACAAGCCAGCCGGCCCTTGATATATGACACAGGCGCACGCTTGGCGCTACTTTGTTGATGCACATGCGGCTACTGCGCACACAATTCACAAACACAGAAAAAAATGAAAAAATTTTGGAGTGCACTTTGGGGGAGCACCCCTGATGCAAAGATCACCCCCTGGACAACACTACAGCACCCCTCTAGGACTACAGCCTTTATGGGACACTGCACAACACAGTCCAGCCAGCCCCTATAGACTTTGGAGTGGACACAGGGCCTGATTCAGAGGCGAACGCTCTGACCAGAGCGCTCGCTCTGAATCAGTGCCCTCCTCCATTAAAAAGGGCTGCCTTCTGGCCGCTCGCATAGCTGTGGGTGACCACCCACAGCAGATGCGAGCGTCCATGATGATGGTCGCGATGGTCTTGACCATCACGACCATCGGGCTTGCGACGGAGACCCTGCGGTATGCCTTCATCTGGCAGGCACGCCCCCGGCACTCCCACCAAAGGGGGCATGCTGTCAATCAACATCGACAGCACGCCCCCTTTGGTGCGAGACCCGGAGCGATGGAGAGCCTGTCGCTTGCCGGGTCTCGCGCATGCGCACGACGGAGCTCCCTCTGTCGTGCGCATGCGCAGTGGGGGAACATCGACCCGCTTGCGAGCGTCCTGCGCTCGCGAGCGGGTCTGAATGACCCCCACAGCCCCTATGACTGCAACTGACTGCACAACACAGCCCAGCCAGCCCCTATGACAGCAGCACAACACAGCCCAGCCAGCCCCTATGGACAACAGCAGCACAACACAGCCCAGTCAGCCCCTATGGACCGAATGGTCACAGCTCCTATGGACAACAGCAGCACAACACAGCCCAGCCAGCCCTAGCTCCCACCCTCCCTCTTCACTGTCCACAGCCGGAGTGAGAAATGGCGCCGACGCGGGGACCTTTTATAAAATCCAAGATCCGGAAGGATGATGACGTTTTGCCTCGATTTCAGATCTGAGTCAGGCGGGAAAAGTCGAGCCTGACTCGGATACGACTCGAATCGGGGGTTTCGGATTTCAGCTCATCCCTAATACATATACTGTATATATATATATAATATGGGGATCTCTACTATGGAACCGGTCCAATATACTCTGTGAACCATTTCACAACTTTGGGTGGAATCATCACACTGCAGTATATTTAAAGGGCCGCTATCATGATATGTGTTAATCATGTTTAGAATTTGCTTAAGATCTTATTTGCTTTGTATCAACCAGGGAATATTTTATTATATCACTATTGCAGTAAAAGTCTACGCACACATGATCTGCAATTAGTTTAAGTTTATACTCTGTACTGTAAACCAATAGATTGCGATATCGCCAGCTGATACCTAAAGGCAGGACAAGGGCAAAGTGAATGAGGCAGTTTCCTTTAGCAGAAAAATCTTAAAGGTCAAAAAAAGGGAATCAATACTGTACCATAAAAAAATGATACGGGACTTACTGCTTGTACAGTATTAGCAAGACATCCTGTCTGGGCATTTCTGCCCTATGTTAAAAAAAGAAATAATATTTAGTTAGTTATACTTACATTCTCATGCGGACTTGGCGTAAAGGTTCTTCGAAGGGGCCGAGCACCTCACCTTGCTAGCTACTCAAACTCATATAAATAGCTTTTTTGTTTTAGGCAATCAGCCTCTTCAGCTTACAGTAATAGTCGTGAATAGTGGCGGAATTCCCACTGCGTGTAGCACTGGCATACGATACGGGGCCTAGAGTCAGGGGATGGCGCAACTACTTGGGTCATCTCTTTTTCTGGGGCTACTGCTCTGTTTTTTTAAGAGCACTGCAGGACCCCAAGAATCTAGACCCTTACTGGAATATTGCAATGGTTCCCAATAAATGTGCTATCCTGCCCCCTGTGTCATTCCTTACTGAATGCAATTTAACTGTAGCTATACCTAGATAGGACATTGGGCCTCATATATCAATGAGTTTTATAATTCACCACGAGTGATAAAACTTGTTGCGTATGATAAATGGTGATCCAGCCAATCAGCTCCTAACTGTCATTTTTCAAACAGATGACAGTTGGGAGCTGATTGGCTGGAGCACCATTATCATACGCAACAGGTTTTTTCACTCATTGTGAATGATAAAACTCATTGATAAATGAGGCCCTTTATGAGGCTGATTGATTCAGGAAATATATCCACTTGCTTTTTGGGATCAAGAATTATTTTTTCTCCTCTAAGTTTAATTTGTCAACAGTCAGAGAAGAACACACATGGGGCTGACTCTGAGTCGGGTTTCATGAGATTCCGCAGCAACCTTATGCTGATGCAACTTTCCATAGGGCTACAGGGAGGACCCGTGCGGTTTCAATTGAGAAGCCGCTCTGCCCACTGTTTTCCCATCCACAGAGGGAGCGGTCTTCATTAGTATCTACACGTGGACCAGCCCCAAGCTAGGTGCAAGAGATCCATCATAAACAGGTTTCCCTACCCTATACGCAGGACTCAGCATTGTATGGAGCTCTAGATACACGTCCACTACACTGCCACAAGACTCCGTGTGATCTCACTGTCCTGCTAATTACCCTCCCCAAACACCCATTTCATGGACAGACAGATCCAACATAGGGCCTGATTTAGAGATGGCTGCAATGCCGATATTTACACGGATAGAGTGAGTATTAGCCATTGCGCATGAACGTAAGCCACACACAGCCCAGGCACAGCCATTGTATTGTAAATACACTCACACAGTAGTCAGCATTTGGGGGAGGTAATGGGGGGTGGTTAGGCATGTCAGACCATTTAAACACTGATATCTGGGCGTCCATACAGTAAATAAGCCACTGAGTTCTTGCTGGCAGCAGAAGAACCCTCTGTTTGTCTGGAGGCTGCTATGTCTGCGGCAGCTTAGACTTACTCAGAAGGCTGATGGACGCCTAATCTGCGTTCAGTGTTTCCGGTTTTGTGTGTGAGCGGTGGATGTGAGATGCTGTCATGGGCGTCTCTAAGCCCTGGGCGGCAAGTGAGTCATTAACATATCTTCGCAATTACGTTCCGAGAAAGATCGCAGCTGCGATGGCATTTGTGTCCATCTCTAAATTAGCCCCAAAGTTCCGTCCATCCGAATAGAGCAGAGATATGCGAGAGTGCGGAAACTCACATCTGTGCAAGCGCTGTATGCGAAACTCGCTATTTGCATCCAAGAATAGAGATCAGTCTGACCCATTGCTTACATCTCAAGAAAGACTTCCTTTGGTTATTGGTATGTAGACACTCCACCTTGTTTCATTGTTTTCTTTGTTTCTCTGGTTTTGTTTCAGGAATCAGTTGACTTCCTTGCACTGAATATAGAATATAACTGCCAGAGCGCTGATCATCTGCAGGAATGGAGTAAAAATCAGGTATGGACACTATCAAGCTGCTTTCTAATAACCTTGATTAAAATCAGAGAGCCAGATAAAGAATGGTTACCAGGAACCATTTTAAAACTCCACATACTTTACCAATAACCAGGGGTGCCGAGAGGAAAGGGGAACTGGTACTAATTACCCAGGCTCAGGCTTGATGGGGGGCCCAGTTCCACCCCCCCTTACCCTACCTATAAGCGACAGCATCCATGTACATATAAGAACAGCTCAAAAATATTGTAAGTATATAGACCACTGCACATGGTAGATCAAAAATGAATATTTATTTGAATCATAAAAATAATCATAAGCATTCTATTGCAGCAATTGATAAGAAAATATATATATAGAAAAAATAAATTAAAAATAATAATAAAAACAAGTCCATATATGAATATGTGAGTCTCTGGTTCAGAAAAATTGGCCTGACCTGCAGGTCTAGGTGTATGATTACCGTATCCAAATGTAAAGGTCCATACCATCCAAAAGAAGGTAATCCTGAAGATGAAGTTAATCCCTGCAGCTCTGTGCAGTCCCGCTGGTGGGCTGAAGATATCACAAGATGATAGATTTCCAGCAGCCTCGTGCCGTCCCGCTTGGGGTAAAAGTGTGCCCCTTTGATGGAATATGAATCAGGACACCAGGTAGGGATGGTTGGCAAATATTCAATGAACCAGTATGTAAGTCCGGGACAATCGGGGTCTGCCTAATGCGTTTCTCTGTCTGTTACAGCTTCGTCAGAGGCTCAAAATGTTTCAAATAAATATTCATTTTTGATCTACCACGTGCAGTGGTCTATATACTTACAATATTTTTGCGCTGTTCCTATATGTACATAGATATTTTCCTTTTTATCAGATAACCACTGATTTTTGGACAGCTGCAGTGATATTATTTGTAGATATATTTAATCATTATATTCGATTGTGACTAAATAGCTGGCTGGACTGGCTAGCGCAATCTCTAGTTTGTGCACTATAAGCGACAGCAGCCTGTGTCTCCCCAGCCCAGCACACACTGCTGTCTGCTGGGCTGCAGTGGGTCGAGGGATCAGCAGCTCTGGCTTTGCAGGGAGTGGAGGAGACCACACTGATCGCTCCCCTGGATTAGCCCCTGGCTGAAGGGCACACAGAACCCCCCCCCCCCCCCCCCCCCCCTGTGGAGCGCGCTCCACCACAAATATTTTTTTTTTTCTTATTAATCATTGTAAGGTGCCATGGCCCCGCCTCCTTACATTAGGCCACATCCCCAACATACCTGGGATCAGCACAGCTCTCTACAGTCCTGCCAATAACATATATACTTCTATACAATAAAGTTTTACATACAACTAAGCCAGGCCAGGAATGGCAATTTGGCAACTCTGTCATATGCCAAAAGTTCTTTTGTGTTTCAGTTTATTAGTGGAGTGGTCTGGGTGCCCAATCTCTTGTTAAAATAGACTTAAAAGCCTCAATCAGATAAGGCTTTGCTTTTTACTAAGATAATGTAATGGAACAAATGAAAGTGTGGTTTATATACCAGGGTTACTTTTTAGTTTATGTATGCCTTGAACTAAACTATAATGGTTAAATATTCATATATGAAGCATGAAGGTGCCTTGTTCAGTTTTCCACTGAATTCCCCTTGCAACCTTTTATAAAAGGTAGATATTAGTGATCCGGCTCAGTTCTTCCCGTCAAGTTAATATTTTAAAAAGAAGCTACTGTAAAATTAATTTTTCCACAAATCTCACATCCCGCATGCTTTGGAATGAAAGCCAGATTAGGACTTTATAGTTGCCCTGGAAAAAAGGACACAGTGTCCTCATGTAGCAAGGATCAAATCAACTGTAGATGTGGTCAACACATAAGTAGGTGAAGTTAATTACATTTACCCTATCAGTGTAAAAGTAAAAATTAAATCATATTGTTTCTGTCTGCATGTATCCAAAACTTAGAGCATCATAGTGAAAAATACAGACTGCATCCCAGTGACTGTCATAAAATACAAAGAGCATCTCAGTGACCGTCATACAATACAGAAAGCATACTTGTGACCGCCATACTATACAGAGATCATCGTTGTATTAAAATAACAAATCTGTATTGATATTCAATATTAAAAATATACATATATACACAACAACAAAAAACAGTTAACACAATAGGCTATTCACTATAGCAGAATACAGTATGGAAATAAATTAGCTCAATTAATCATAAACATCTCTGACTGTGGCCACAAGATGATAGAGCACATAGCACGTTTGTAATATCTCCACTGTATGGATATTATTGAGGTGGAGTTATGATCCAATTATATTTCCTCACTTGGTAATTGATTCATGCAGCACTTATTAAGAGATTACCAGTAACATTTTGTTAATGATTTCTTGTAAGTGCAAGTAATAATTAGAGATGTGCAGGCTCGGTTTGGTTTGGATTTTACCGCCAAGTTCTGATTTTTCCAGCCAAAAATCGGGTCTCAGAAAGGCAAAATGTCATCTTTCATGGACAAACATCATCTTTCATGGACTTTTGCTCTTGTCGCCAGTGGTGCTGGGAAGGATTCTATTGGAACCCTCTCAGAGCACTTTGCAGAAAAAAGACCATAGGTTTCTACTGGGTAACGCCATGTAAAGCTTTGCTTTCCGAAGCTTGGTGAATATCAGAAATGCAGTCAAACCCTGGAAAATAGCAATTAAGGGTGTTTGACCGCATTATTGCATCCTGCCACCGGTGTCTCTCAGATATTAAATTGCGGTACACCCACTAACTTTAATCATGTAGTGTACAGTAGTGCTGGCAAACACAGCAATATAACACATTTGCTAGAACAGGTTCTAATTGCGGGTTATCCCAAACAAACTCCAACTCGATGATCACTTAATTTCGTCCAGCATGTGTTCCAGGCTGCATTACATAAGTGTGTCAGATGTATTTCTGGTCAGCTGACACATTTCTTTGCCCTGTGATGTGGTGCGTTCCTCAGAAGTTAAGAAATAAAGAGAAATACTTGCGATGGCTATACAAAGAAAGCATCTGCTATTGTGACCACCTTGCAATACAGAGGGCATCCTAGTAACTGCCTTAAAATACAGAGAATATTCTTGTGACCACCATACAATTCTGAGAACCTATCCCGTGATTTGACATTGTGACCCACCAGCCTTCATTTTTTGACACGTGCCATATCATGAACCCCCACATAGAATCTCTTTGGCCCTTGAATGCATTCTCCTGATATCATAGCTCTCCCATATTGATTCAACCAAAAGCATGCCTCCTCTTGTATTGGTCTACCATAAATGACACCCTGTATTGATGTTCTACCATATTGATTAACGCCATTTTATTATACTTACTTCCTTGCTCAGCTGTTGTTTAACTAAAATGATAACTTTCAAGACTCTTCTAAAGCTAGTTCCATTAATCATCTCACAGTGTTCAAAACAATGAATACTTCCTGGTATCTGTAGTCGCAGTGTCTTTGGCTGTTACAGTGCCTCCTGCAGAGTGAACGCAGCAGAGCTCTCATCTGGCAAGACTGGGTGCTCCATGGCCACTGTTGGCACCTACAACCTTTAATTGCCTCTTCAGTGTTGGGAACATCGCTTATGGTCCAGAAGCAGTTGAGATGACGCCAAGCAGCCCAAATGTCTCAAATGAACCTATAATGTCATGAGGGAACCATCGTTCTAATGAGCTCTAGAACCAATCTGCCACTTTTTGAATCACATATGTGATATAGAATGAAGAGATATTTCCAGAAAAATTTAATTTTACCTCATTTTTAGGATCAAACGGATGAACCGAGTCAAATCCAAAGTTCTCATCTCTAGTAAAAAGTAAACTGTTATGAAGTCATTCCATCTCCCTACTTTATAAACGACACATCCCACAGCTCCGAGGCAATGGCTATATTGCTGCTGATATGTTACAGAAATGTTTTGATCAACACCACTAGAGTAATTACTACAAGGCACATAGGGGTATCATAAACCTGCCATCTGGAAGAAATGGAACTTCCCAATGAGTTCCTGTGGGTAGTGCAAAGGCAGAAGTTTATCTCTAGTGTTGGAATATAGGAGCTGATTCAGACCCGGACACTAAGAAGCGTTCGCTCGTATCTGCCGATGGTTTGCATAGTGCTCATGCGTATGCATCACAGTGCATGTGCGCGAACCACCGCGAAAGATCAGGAAGCGTTCACTCGCCGAGCATAGACAGCCCAGCAGAGTGAGTGACAGGAGAAGCCGTTTGTGGGTGGTAACAGGGGCAGTCCACTAGAAACGGGGGAGTGGAGGTGCGAACGCAGGCGTGCCTGAGCGTCTCAACGCAGTTTCAGAGGCGTGCATAATTAACAGGCAGCGTCATAGTACACGCCACCTGGCTGCCTTTTACAATGAAGTAATCACAGTGCTTGCGGTAGGGTATAGTCAACCTCAAGCGCTGCAAATGATCTTGATGGTACCCGATGTACCGATGGTTGCAAACACTTCCTGGAGATGACGTGCGCAAGTGGGCATCTTAAGGCAGGCTGGTGGGCGTCTGCATACACAAAGCAATCGCACGCCAAGACATAGTGGGCGTGCTTATGCCTTGCCATGCTTTCCCCTGCCTTGCCATAACTTAGCCGAATTTCCATACTCTGAGAACGAGCGTACGCATCTAGCGAGCGGGTCTGGATCGAGCCCATAAAAAGGTGAAGCAAATACAGATGACAAAAGTAATGGCGTCAATCTGGCCTTGAATTTGCGGACCCTAGTATGAGCTGTACTTGCAGCTTATAACTAGTGAGAAAGAATCTCCTTCCCCTATTAGACATTCACGTACCCTGAATTATAGCTCACAATCTTACTAGGGTTCGTAAGGTCAGATTAATGCCATTACATCTGGTTGTCATCTCTATTTACTTCACCTTTGTTTGGGTCTATATCACAGGCTCTCAGACTAGATCCTCAGGACCCCAAACAGTGCATGTTTTCCAGGTCTCCTCACAGAATCACAAGTGAAATAATAGGCTTGACCTGTGGATCTTTTAACATGTGTCAATGAGTAATGAATACACCCGTGCATCTGCTAGGTTTCCTGGAAAACATGAACTGTTTGGGGTTCTAAGGACCGAGTTTGAGAACCACTGGTCTGTAGTATAGTGTCGGAGGCAAACCTAACTACATGCTGCTAACATATGTAATTTGGAATAAATAACAACATATACTTATTCCTCATTATACTTGTATTAAACTACTTTCACTTCCCTACGTCATTTCACACACAAGTCATTTATTTCCATACTTTTCCCAAGATTGCACAATCCTTTTTCCATAGAAATCTACAGGGAAAATGTAGCTAGATACAGTATAATACAAGTCATTTTAGGAAGTTCTTTATTATACTATATTTGTTACATATCACTATTTATATTTTACTGTTACTGTGTAATTGTCAGTTTAATCACAGTTTCTAAATAGGAATCTTTCATTTATTTCCCCAAGTAGCAGATGCAGTGACGATGTTTCATAAACAGTGATATCTGATAATAATCTATGTCATTTCACAGAACATCAGGGAGGGGATGGAGATTTTGATTTTCAGCTTTACACTGAATGATTGCAACTTCCTGGCAGAGGACAGCAGATTTGTCCCAATCTTCAAAGTAAATGAAGGTAAGCAGTCTTCTATATTGTCTTTTATCTACTGTATCTACTGTATATCAATAGTAACCTATGGCACTCCAGCTGTTGTAAAACAACATATCCAAGCATGCACTGCCACAATTATGCTGATAGGGCATTCTAAAACATCGTGAGTGCATGCCAGGATGTATAGTTTCACAGCAGCAGCAGGAGTTCCACAGGTTGCCTACCCCTGATTTATATTAGTTTCAGGGAGTGAATGTACAATCTCTTAATAAAGTACTGTAGGACATATTTCTATTAGGAGTCTAAAAATTGTTTATTTAGCTATCTCGCGTACACAAGTGATATACAGAACATAATAGATCTGGTAAACGGAACAGAACAGCAAATATGATGTACTGTAAACTGCTGTTTAATTGAGCTGGTGGAAGACAGGTATTAATCATCTCAGAGTACTCATACTATACATCTAGGAGTATATTTACTAAAGTGCGGGTTTTTATAAGAGATGCTGCCCATAGCAACCAATCAGATTCTAGCTATTATCTTATAGAAGGTGCAAGATAAATGATAGGTAGAAACTGATTGGTTGTTATGAGCAACAACTCCACTTCTAAAAACTCGCACTCTAGTAAATATACCCCCTAGTGTCTTTGTGCCATATGGCGCAAGGGTCTAGCGTGACAGAGACGTTCCAAGATTAGTAGCGTTATGTACCAACTATTATCACAAACGTGGTGAGAAATTGCTCACAGTGTACTACAGGGCCCCACCTAGGGATGGGGGCTATGGGGCAGATGTCCCAAGCACTGGATTTGATGGACCGCCGTCCCAGTCACCCCACTGGTGCAGCCTAATCTGATGCATACTTGCCAACCGTCCAAAATCACGCAGGAGGCTCCCGTTTTATTGACCAGTCTCCCACTGCCCCTCAAAGTTTATTACATCCCCCGGATTCCCACTGCCGTCTTAAATCCGGAATGTGCATGTGACAGGGGAGGGGCCTGATGTCAGTATGCTAAATAGGCCAGCCATGTACCGCAGGGTTGTGGGTAGCATCAACTGCCTCTCCCAGCAGAACCTGCAAATCAGCAGTGCAGGCAGAGCCGACAATGCTTATTCTCTACTGCAGCAGCCTAGGCTTGTTCTTCTCCCCCCCGTAGGGATTGCAGAGAAAAGGGGACCATGGGAAAGACTGTCGGGGTGAAGGAGACAGTGGGAGAGACTGTAGGAACTAAAGGGACAATGGGAGAGACTGCAGGGGATAAGGGGACAGTGGGGCAGACTGCAGGGGAGAAGGGAACAGGGGGGAGAAACTGCAGGGGAGATGGGAACAGTGGGAGAGACTGCATGGGTTTAAGGAGCCAGTGGGATAGACTGCAGGGTATAAGGGGACTGTGGGAGAGACTGTAGGCGATAAGGGGCCAGTGGGAGAGATTGCAGAGGTTAAGGGGCCAGTGGGAGACACTGCTGGGAAAAAGGGGAGAATGGGAGAGACTGCAGTAGATAAGGGAACAGTGGGAGAGACTGCAGGGGTTAAGGGGCCAGTGGGAGAGACTGCAGGGGATAAGGGGATAGTGGGAGAGAGTGCAGGGGACAAAGGGCCAGTGGGAGAGACTTCAGGGGAAAAGGGGACAGTGAGAGAGACTGCAGGGGAAAGGGAGCTCCTCTGTAGTGTGCACTGCAGCTACAGTAGGGTCAGCCTTCTTCTGTGTGGTGCCAATAGAAGTAGGGAGTAAGGAGGAGAATAGAGATAGAGAACTGGGGGCGGGGCTAGTACACAGCCGAGGAAGGGAAGCTGTTCTGGTGGGGGGGGCCTGAGTGTGGAAACTGTGTGTGCCCCTTGTAGACAACAAGCCACTGAATCTGTGTATTTCTTATGTGTTCATGATTAAATGGATAGTATAACAGCCCTACCTGGGCTTCCCTTGAATACCTAGTGTTACACTGGTCTCTGTTGGCTTTGGAACATGCAGCCCACCATCTTGGATGACGCTCCTTGCAGCCTGTACTGGTTTGCCCTATTGTGTGCTCCAATCATGCATTCGGGCTTGACCAATTACTTCATTTATTTTTTTCTACTTAAAAGGAATAGATTTATACATGAATAAGTTCCAAGAAGTATCCAACAATATTTCAAAAATAACAACTGAATATTTAAGTTGTAGATGTACTGTGTGCCTTATTCAAATATTATATGTGTTTTTGCAGCACTGGTCAACTCTGGTGGAGTACTCACAGGCTATGACATAAGTGAATTTATATACCAACCTTTTTACTATAAGGAAAGGTGAGCACAGAACTTATATATTAAATTCACCAGGAAATAATGCAAAACCTTTTTATTATCATTATTTGAAGACTATAATAAACAAATTGATCTGTATCACATATGCATGTTGTTTTTATTGTTTTAACTTCTGTGCTTTTCTTTTAAATTGTTTATGTTTTTTCTGATAAAAAATTATATATATAGTCTGGTTTTTTTTCCATCTCTACAGTAAAGTTTCCATTGTATATCTTCTCTTCCCAGTAATTGTTGTATGACCTCTTCAGTAAACTGGTGTGATTCTTATGCTGGGTACACACTGGTCGATATATTGGCATTTCAATTTGTGTATGTTTAATATATCATGTGTGCGTCGCCCAGTGTGTACAGAAGATATGTCTATGAACGACGTCGTTCACAGATATATCACGTCGGCTGTGCAGCAGATATATCGGCACATAGTGGTGTATGTAGGGGCAGTCCGTACACTTGCTGCAGAGGCCACTTTGACTGACAGCTCAACTGGGCGGTTACATGTACTGTAAAACCCTGCCCAGTTATGACATCAGGCACGACACATCAGGCCGATGATTGGTAAGTGTGTATGCACTTACCAATCGTCAGATAGGACGACAGATCGTCTAGTGTGTACCCAGCTTTAGAGTGTATTAGTCAGGTGCATAGCCTGATTGAGAATCGGTATGTAACGCCGGCAGCTGATTAGCCGCCAGATGAAATACCGACGCCAAAAGACCGAAGGTTCTACATCCTGACTAGGGCTGGTAAGTACCCTAACCCTCCCCTGCCCCCCCCCAACCCTCTCTTAGTGGTGCCTAACTCTAACCCCCCCTTTCCGCACCCTAAACCTTACCCTCCCGAGGGGTGCTTAACCCTAATCTCCCCCAGGGGTCCCTAAACCTAACTCTCCCCCCTCCGTGGCTAACGCTAACCTGTCCCCGCTTACCTTAGTTTGGGATGCCAGGATCTTGGCATCAGAATAAAGATAGGCATCAGTATTTCGACGCCTATCATTAAACCCAAATTGGGCTTGCCACGTCGGGATTCTGGCAGATGGCATTCCGGACGGCGGTAACTTAACTACATCCCCCTGATTGCAATGTATGATTGGGTGGGGTGTGACAACCATTGTTTCCACTTTCAAACTGTGAGATTTCATTTTCTCTACCTGATTTTTTTTTCTGGTTTTTCTAGACAAATTCTCTGTAAAATGTTGTACTTAAAATGTTGTGGTAATTACATCACAGGATTTAACAAAACTAACCACAGACAACAGATATTCAAACCTGAAAAGGAAATTCTATCCTGACCAGGAGAAAAAATCCAAAAGTAGAAAGACTGGACCTGATTCAGATCCGTACACAAATGCCATTGCAGTTGCGACTTCTCACGGATCACATTTTTGCGCAAACCAGTCATTGCAGTCGGGAATTGTGCGCTCGCAAAACAGCGAGGGACTGCTAATTCGATTGACAGAATGTACCGTTTGTGGGTGGTAACAGGGGAAGGTGCTTGAAAACTGGGGAGTGGAGATCCGAACGCAGGCATGCCAAACGGTCAAAAGGGCGTTTAATGGGAGTGCATAATTAGTAAAGGAGCGTCATCGACCACGTCACTTGGTTGTCTTTTAGCCTGAAAAGCTTGCAGTGATAGCGGTAGGAAAACCCTACCACAAGCACTGCGAGCAGTTCAGATGCCTTTCGATGTACCCGATTAATCAAATAAATACCGGAGATGACGTGTGATGCAAATGGCAAAGGGGCGTATTTACAAAATAGCGAGCGCATTTTTCGTTCGCTCGCTCAGACATAGAGGCGTCAACAAACCGCAATGAGCGAGCGCTCAATTTAAATAGCCGGCCCCTTTTTAAGTATGAGCGTCCGCAAATAGCGTCCGGGTCTGAATCAGGCCCACAGTTTGAAACGCTAGCGACATGCCTAAGTTTCTCTAAAATGCTGACTATCTGTCACTCACTTTAATCGCAAGTTAATCGCTGTGCGTGCACAGTGCGGCTACACGCATGCGCAATGGCTAACATTCGCTCAATCTGCTTAAACGTCAGCATTTGCATGCGGATCTGAATCAGGACCACTATGCCTTAACATTGCAGAGTTCCCTGTGCTGCAAACCAAAAAAAACCAGGGGAAAAACCCCAACAGTGGGAACACAGAATATTTTTTTTTATTTTATATGGTATCCAAGAGTGTTTTATATTATTATGTAAACCTTGTATTAGTAAACAATTAAAATTGTAAAAATTAACAAACTTTAGAGAATGTTATATGAAAGATATGTATTAGAACTATGAGTACCGTTTGTTACATTTTTAAGGTGCTGACACATTTTTATTATTATCATTGTTTATCTCCTGCATGTCCATGTGTCCCCAATTTTGCACTGAATGGGGCTAGAATGTCTTGTAGCCAATCAGAATATTGGTATATATTTCAACAGTACAGAGTATTTCAGTAGATGTGTGTGGTGATGATATTGAAATGCCTACTTGTGTGATGTCTACTGATGTTCTAGTATGTAAAAGTTATTTTCATTGAAACACACTTTCTTGTCTCTTATATTATAGACTTGAGGACCCATCAGGTACATCAGGTTCATCACGCACAGCGTACACCACAGTTTGGGAGAGATTTGCCAATCAAGCACCAGCAGAGAGAGATTCCTTCTTACATGACACATTCCCTAATGGTTTCCTGTGGGGCGCATCATCTGCGTCTTTCAAAGTAGAAGGAGGCTGGGCTGAGGGAGATAAAGGAGAATCTATATGGGACGTGTTCGGACAGCATGGTCACACTGATAACAATGTCACTGCAAACGTGGCCTGTGACAGCTACCACAAGATTGACTATGACGTGTATCTTCTGAAAGCTCTGCAGTCTAATATCTACCACTTCTCCATCTCCTGGTCTAGGATATTCCCAACAGGGTTCAAATCCAAAATCAACTCAGCCGGTGTGAAATATTACAATACATTAATTGACAGATTAATAGAAGAAAATATTAAACCGATGGTGACTTTGTATCACTGGGATTTACCTCAAGCTTTGCAGGAGATCGGAGGTTGGCAGAATGAGAGCATCACTAACGCATTTGCGGAATATGCAGATTTCTGCTTTAGCTGCTTTGGTGATCGAGTGAAACATTGGATAACCTTCCATGAGCCTTGGGTGGTTAGTTACGCTGGTTATGGCACCGGTCAGCATGCGCCTGGGATTAAGGATCCAGGGAGTGCGTCATTCACGGTACATCAAAAGTAGATTTATTTGTCAATTTTTATTCAATGATTTTGGGATATATATATTAGACTTGTGGGGATTGTATCACTGTACTGTATATAGAAAATAATACAATTCCATATTTAGTCAAACAACTCCTTTAATGCAGGTATATCTGATAAAGCATTGTCCAATCCAACACAACGATTCTCACACTCTCAGGGCGGGATGTACCAGTGGCGTCACAAGGTGCAGACTCCTCCTCAGTGACAGGAGCTAGTGCTGCACTGTATAATAAGTTCTGCACTCTGCTCCTGACAACTGTGAGGGAGCCAGCATTGCACACAGGGCAGTCCGCACCTCCGGCACCCCCCTGACCCCAGTAATAACAGGACCACGGGGGTTCGGATGTGGGCCACACCCCCTTCCCACGTGGCCATGCCACAATATGCAAGGTCGCACCCCCTTTTTTTCTTCTTTTCAAGACACTCCTGCTGAGAGGGACCCAAGCATATCCTACCTATCACCCCCCACGGCCCACTGCCTTCTGCGCATGCGTAGAAGGACACCAAAGGGTGGGTGTTAAACCCGGAGGTCCCTCTCTCCAGGGGCATCGCAAAGGACAGCTCTTATCAAGAGAGCTGTCATTTGTAATATTCTAGGTATGTACCGCGGTACTCAACCACAATATGTACCCGAAGAGAGGCGGGATGTAATACATCACTGATGCGAGGCTTTCTACATCCTGGCCTTAAGGAGAGTCACATTAGCTGGTTTCATTCATCAGGAAAATAGGGATCTATTTAATACAGTACCCCCACATAGTCCCCAAAGCTAATGTTATAGGGCCTGAGTCAGAGATGGACACACTGCTGATATTTTTGTAGATTGAGCAATTGTTAGCATTGCGCATGCCTTGAAGCCACACTGCACACGTGCAGCGATTAAATTGTGATTACGCTCACACAGAACATTCACTCGCAAAGTGAGAGACAGGTTGTCAGTTTTTGGGGGAGGTAATGGGGGGGGATTAGAGAAATGAAGATGTGTTGCATCATTTAATCTCTGTTTTCTGAGAGTCCGTAAATCAGCCACTGCGTTCTTGCTGGCTGCAGGAGAGCCGTCTGCGTGTCTGTGACAGCTTAGACTTACTCAGAAGGCTGATGGTCGCCTGATCTGCATGCAATGTTTCCGCATTTGTGCGTGAGTGGCGGATGTGATGTTACTGGGCGTCTCTAAGCACTGGGCAGCGAGTGGGTCATTAGCATGTTTTAGCAATTGCGATGCGTGAGAGATTGCAGCTGCGATGGCATTTGCGTCCACATCTGAATCAGGTCCATAGTGCTGAAGACAAGTTATTTGAACTAATATGTTTTATTGCACTTTTATGCAGATGGATGGTTTTAAAAATAGTGCACTGTATTTCAGGAATACACAAATAGGATTGCTGTATACAGATGTATTGCCATCTCCCCAGCAGAAGGCAAAATGAAAAGGCTGTGGCGTAGCCCAATACTACATTTAGAATTGGGTAGCACTGCAGCCTCTTCTTGTCTTTGCACTGTATTTCAGGGTTCATTTTTTTGTCCACTAGAAGGGAAAAATGTAAACTGAAAAACTCTTCATAATACCGAAATATATAGAATTAACAAAGGGCCTGATTCAGCAGAGGACGGAAACGCACAGCCGCGCACAAGTGGCTTTGCAATTCCGTCCTGCTAAAATGCAAATGCAGAAGGAGGTGTCTGACAGCTCCTTGCTGCATCTGCGATCCCAGCGCTGCGACTGAGGTCGCAGTCTGGGATCACCATTGCAACTGTCTCAATTGATGGGCGCCATGGTTGCTCCTTTGAGCAGGCTGCGGAAGCTGAAGCCTATTGCAGCCTGCCCATGTCCTGGCAACCTGTGAGGCCAGGAAGTCTGTCCATGGATGCAGACCCTGGCCTTGCCACTCACCCAGCAAACACCTCTACCTGTCAATCAGGCAGAGACACGGCGGTCCTGCACATGCGCAGATTCCCAATAATCAGGGATCTGCGTTAGTTTGTGTAACTGCATGACCTCTGTGAAGCATCTGTTTGCTTCAGTTGACCCTAATAGCTCCATCATGTAGTTTGAGAGCTTTCAAAGCAGAAAATCTTTTTTTTTTCTTTTTAAAAAATGCTACTTTTTCTGGAGGAAAAAAAAAATCTGAAAATCCTGAGTCAGGATGCAAACCATGGATTGCTGGGTCATTTATGCTTGTCCATGTTGTCCACTGTTAGCCAACCTGTTGTGCTAACAACTAATAAACAAGTTATTATTCTTGTTTTAATTTTATACTTTTGGACAAATTCCCAATTTTCTATTTGTCATATGTACCAATAAGTCTAGGATAACACATTCATGACAGCTAAGCAATACATGATGGATAGAAGCAGGTACAGTATTTGCACAGGAAATATATTAATATACAGGAACTGGCAAGCAAAATGGCACTTCTATGACCTTATCCAGCCTGTAACCTGTCTTCTCACTTCCTTTGCCACCTTCTCTCATTGCTCCTGTTAATAGAAGTAGTTGGCAATTCAGTTGATGATCTCTCATGGGACTAAGGAGGTCTAAGATTTAGGGATTGAAGTGGAGGATTTTAATGGTCTGATGTTATATGAAAGGAGAAAACCCTACATAGTGTATGCAACTGGGCACGGATACATTGGTCACCTATGAAAATATTTATTGGTTGATACAGAATGTCACCCTAGCAATATTGATGAGTTTCTGTGATAGTGCTGAACACATCTGACATCAGATTGTCAGCAAGTGATTATATTACCATAAATGTTTATCAGAATTATGTAGTAACCTGATATAATTGATGACTGCAGATATAAACTTCCAAAGGTGAGCAAACAATTTCATAATGGAACACTGCAAAGAGAACTTCTGCTGTAAGCATGTTTTTTTTTTATAGGTGTCTCACAACATAGTGAAAGCGCACGCTAAGGCCTGGCATGTGTACAATGACAAGTATCGTGCACTGCAGCAAGGTCAGGTGGGGATCTCTTTGAATTCGGACTGGGCTGAGCCATATACTCCTACTGATCCAGATGATATAAGTGCAGCAGAGCGTTATCTCCACTTCATGCTGGGCTGGTTTGCCCATCCTATTCTGGTCAATGGGGACTACCCAGAGGTTCTTAAGGCACAAGTGCAACAGAAACATGACCAGTGCCCCAGTACAGTGGCTCAGCTGCCAACATTCACTGTGGCAGAGAAGGCATATATCAATGGCACAGCGGACTTCCTGGGCATCTCCCACTATACATCCCGGCTGGTCAATGCCTCTCTCAACAATAACTGTGTAGCTGAATATGATAATATTGGAGGATTTTCACCACATGTGGATCCATCATGGCCAGTCACCTCCTCTCCATGGATCTCTGTGGTCCCATGGGGCCTCAGGAGACTTCTAAACTTTATACAGGAGGAGTATATGAAAGGGAATGTGGCAATATACATTACAGGAAATGGGATGCCAACATCATATACTGGAGAGGTATTCAATGACACAGCTCGCATGGAGTACTTGTCTGCCTACATCAATGAGGCTTTGAAAGGTAATGTACTCAGGACATCTTTAAGTCTAGCGTGAGCTAAGGAATAATCTTTCATGAACTGGTTCTGTTTTTCTATTTTAAGTAAGTTTTTTTTTTTGTATAAATGGAAACACCTTAAGCAGGAGTAGCTATGGGTTATGTATAAGAGGTGTCTTATATAAAAAAATATACAGTTGTTATATTGTTGTCACCTCTGGATCAAAGATATTTTATAATGCCTTATCACCTAGCTGAATATATTCCAGTAAACCTAATATTTAGAGTGGTAATACAGTGGCAGGTCAAGACTTTAATGTCTCTTTATCTCTTTGCAGCTATCAAGACGGATAATGTGTCTGCACGTTCATATGTAGTCCGGTCACTACTGGATGGCTTTGAGGGCCCCCAAGGATACACCCAAAGGTTTGGTTTGCACTATGTGGATTTTGAAAATGCAAACAGACAAAGGACAGCTAAAAATTCAGCCTATTTGTTGTCCACAATTGTTGAAAATAATGGTTTCCCGGGTACAAAGACAGTTAAGTCTGTTGTTTCAAGTCCAAAATGGTCATATACGAAAACATTAGCACCTCTATTAGCATCGGATGTTCCCTCAAAAGCAAAGGTTGTGTGGGAAACATTTTCAGGGCAAACTGCCTTTGAAAGAGACATGTACCATTATTCAACATTTCCAGATGATTTCAAATGGGGGGTCTCAACCTCTGCTTATCAGATTGAAGGTGGATGGAACACAGATGGAAAAGGACCAAGTACCTGGGATACGTTCACACATGTTCCTGGAAATATTGCTGGCGATGCTAATGGGGACATAGCATGTGACAGTTATCACCAGCTGGATGCTGACCTGTACATGCTGAGGGGCCTAGGAGTGAACAGTTACCGTTTCTCCATCTCATGGTCCCGAATCTTCCCAACTGGACAAGGCACAGTCAATGACAAGGGTGTTGAGTATTATAATAAACTTATTGATGGCCTACTGGCAAATAACATCTCTCCAATGGTGACTCTTTACCACTTTGATCTTCCCCAAGCTCTACAAGATTTGGGTGGTTGGAAGAATGAATCTGTACTTGATGCATTTCATAACTATACAGACTTTTGTTTTAAAACATTTGGAGATAGGGTGAAGTTTTGGATGACATTTAACCAGCCTCATAGTATTGTAACAGCTGGCTATGGAAATGGTCTGTTTCCACCTGCAGAGAAGGATGACCCCGGTGAAGCACCATACAGAGTTGCTCACAATCTGTTGAAAGTCCATGCCAGGGTCTATCACACCTATCATGACAAGTATCAAATCAGTCAAGGAGGTGTAATATCACTCAGCCTCAACACAGAATGGGTGGAGCCCAAAGACCACAAGGAACCAAGAGATATTGAAGCTGCTGACCGTTACTTGCAGTTTACTTTGGGATGGTTTGCACACCCTATTTTCAAAAATGGTGACTACCCAGAAGCCATGAAATGGCAGGTGGGAAACAAAAGTGAGCTACAGGGTTTCAAGACTTCCAGACTTCCAGTTTTCACAGATGAAGAGAAGGCCTACATCCAGGGAACAGCCGATGTTTTCTCCATTAACATCTACACCACAAAAATAGTTCAACATAAAACTATAAGTCTACTTAACCCATCTTTCGATCGTGATACCGATATTACCGAAGAAATTAATACAAACTGGCCATCTACAGCCGTTGCCGCGCACAGAGCGGTAGCCTGGGGATTGAGGAGGCTGCTTAACTGGGTTAAAGCAGAGTATGGAGATGTTCCTATATACATCACTGAAAATGGAGTTGCTACAAATAGTGACAATGATTTTGATGATACTGGCCGAATATTCTATTATAAGACATATATTGATGAAGCTTTGAAAGGTTAGTAGCAGCATATATGTAGTTGTAAAGTAATTGTACAGTTTCTAAACCCAGTTTCTAAAACTGACATAATTTGCGCTGTTCTCTTTGTGAACCATTTATAATCCAACTTCTTTTTATCTGAATGTTCTGATTAGGAATATGCTTATTTATTGCTGAACTGAAACAAAGGAGTAATGCAGATAATCAGGAATCAGATTAGGTTTAAACATGACCACCGGCATCCTGGATGCCGACTACATCCCGTCTTAAACTGGTTTACAAACTATCCATACCCAATGATGGGTGCAGAGAAAAGGGGAAGTGGGTACTAATTACCCGGGCTTGTTGCAGGGAACCGGCGGGGGCCTGGGACTGATGACGCCCCCCTCCATCTTACCTGTCAGCAGCCCAGCACATGCTGCTGTGTACTGGGCTGCAGTGGGAGACAAGGCAGCAGTCTCCTCTTCTATGCCTGTCGGGGAGAGTGATCTCACACTGATCACCCCCCCACCCCGATTTGCACCTGGCTGAGGAGCTCACAGCGCTCCCCTCCCCAATGTGCAGAGGCTCTAAGGGGGCATGGCCACGACACCCGTGATTAGGCCATACCCCCTCGATAAGAACAGATACGCCTCTCTCAGTCAATGAACGCTCAGGTACTGCATTTATATAGGAAATGCAACGGCTGAGCCCCTCATTCGCAAGGTACCATCCTTAGAGGACGGTACCTGTCCGTGGTGTCGGTTAAATTGACTTTCTTATTTTAAAAAAAGTTGCTGGATGCCCGCAAAGACAACAGAGGACTGGAATAAGGTGTTGGTGAGTTGTTTTTTTTCTTTACAGGTGTCGTGCATTCTACTGGACAAGTGGACGTGAAGGGCTACAGGCATTCTAGATGAGTGTGCGTGTGAATGTATGCTTTAATAAAATTTTGACTGTCATGGTGTGTGTGTGTTGTGGTTATTTTAATATTTATCTTGCAAGTGAACTACAGATACCAGCAGGCCCTTAATGCCCCACATGCTGGTACTTGTGGTTCTCCAAGTACCAGCATGCGGGGGAGGTTTGCTGGGACCTCTAATTCTTCTGCAAAAGACAATATTAATTATTCTATTTTTTACACATACATTTACACACTCAACCCAACACACACTAACCAGTGGTGCTGGGGATAGCCTCCTCAGGGATCCCCGGCAGGGCCGGATTAAGGGAGGGGCGACAGGGGAGGTCGTCCCGGGGCCCCCACACAAAGAGGGGCCCCCACACAGGGTTGATGTGACCCTGCCGAGAACAGGTGTCCAGCGACACCTGTTGCCGGGTTGATTCGCAGCAGCGGCTGTTCTACTGAATGCAGCTGCACAGTTAGTGCTGCTGCCTCAGCTTTCTTCTAGGGAGGAGAGGGGCCGGCTCCACAGAGTCCACACCACACTAGCGGATGCAGGGGGTTTCTGTGTACTTAGAAACCCTCCCTGACACACAACATCGGGAGGCAGAGCCAATACGGCAAGCCACGCCCAGATATACCTGCAAATCACTGCATTACATCGAGGGGGCGGGGCCAATGGATCGAGGTGCCCGGCCCCTGTTGCAACCAGGACTGCTCCTGCAGCAACTGCTGCTTCAAGTGAAGGTATGTTTGTGTACTGTTTCAGTGTGTGTGTGTATGTATATGTATGTATGGATGTAATTCTGTGTGTATATGTGTCATGGTGTGTACAGTATGTGTTATCTGTATACTGTGTATGTGTTAGTACACAGGTTCTCAAACTCGGTCCTCAGGACCCCAAACTGTGCATGTTTTCCATGTCTCCACACTGAATCAAGTGAAATAATTAACTCCACTCTGGACCTTTTAAAATGTGTAATTGAATAATGAATACACCTGTGCACCTGCTGGGTGATCTGCAAAACGTGAACTGTGTGGGGTCATGAGGACCGAGTTTGAGAACCACTGTGCTAGTGTGTATGTATGTGTATATATGTTTTAGTGTGCATGTGGTAATGTGTATATTAGGGGTGTGCACCGGCCACTTTTCGTGTTTTGTGTTTTGGTTTTGGATCTGGATCTTTCTTCGTGTTTTGGATCTGGATTGGTTTTGCCAAAACCACCCTTCCGTGTTTTGGGTTCTGGGTTTTGTGTTTTGGATCTGTATTTTTTTTTTAAAAAGCATAAAAACAGCTAAAATCACAGAATTTGTAGGTTTTTCTGCTCCTATGCTATTATTAACCTCAATAACCTTAATTTCCACTCATTTCCAGTCTATTCTGAACACCTCACACCTCACAATAGTGTTTTTATGTCCAAAACGTTGCACCGAGGTAGCTGGATGACTATGCTAAGCGACACGAGTGGGCGGCACAAACACGTGACCCATCTAGGCGTGAAACTGCAGTGGCAGACAGGATGGCAGTTTGAAAAACTAGGCCCCAAACTGTACATAATGCAAAGAAAAAAAAGAGGTGCAAGATGGAATTGTCCTTGGGCCCTCCCACCCACCCTTATGTTGTATAAACAGGACATGCACACTTTAACAAACCAATCATTTCAGCGCCAGGGTCTGCCACACAACTGTGGCTGAAATGATTGGTTCGTTTGGGCCCCCACAAAACAAGCTGGCAATTAATGTGTCCCTGCACAAACTGGCTCTATGGAGGCAAGATGTCATCCTCATCCTCCTCATCCACCGATTCCTCACCCTCTTCAGTGTGTACATCCTCATCCTCACAAAGTATTAACTCGTCCCCACTTGAATCCACCACCACAGGTCCCTCTGTACCTTCTGGAGGCTGGTCTCCCTGGAAGAGCTGATAATTCATTTTGATGAACATCATCTTCTCCACATTCTGTGGAAGCAACCTCCTACGCCTTTCGCTGACAAGGTTCCCGGCTGCACTAAACACTCTTTCGGAGTACACACTGGAGGGGGGGCAACTCAGGTAAAATAGAGCCAGTTTGTACAGGGGCCTCCAAATTGCCTCTTTTTCCTGCCAGTACAGGTATGGACTGTCTGCCATGCCTACTTGGATGCTGTCACCGATGTAATCCTCCACCATTCTGTCAATGGTGACAGTATCATATGCAGTGACAGTAGACATGTCAGAAATTGTTGCCAGGTCCTTCAGTCCGGACCAGATGTCCAAACTTGGTCCTGCCTGCCCTGCATCACCGCCAGCGGGTTGCTTAGGATACCTAAGTTTTTTCCTGGCAGCCCCAGTTGCAGGAGAAAATGAAGAAGGAGCCGTTGACGTGTCACGTTCCGCTTCAGCTGACAGTGTGTTCACCAGCAGGTCTTTGCACCTCTGCAGGCTTGTGTCGGCCGGAAAGAGAGACACCACATAGGCTTTAAACCTAGGATCGAGCACGGTGGCCAAAACGTAGTGGTCTGATTTCAACAGATTGACCACCCTGGAATCCTGGCAAAGCGAATGAAGGGCTTCATCCACAAGTCCCACATGCCGAGCGGAATCGCTCCGTCTTAGCTCCTCCTTCACTTTCTCCAGCTGCTTCTGCAAAAGCCTGATGAGGGGAATGACCTGACTCAAGCTGGCAGTGTCTGAACTGACTTCACGTGTGGCAAGTTCGAAGGGCTGGAGAACCTTGCACAACACGGAAATCATTCTCCACTGCGCTTGAGTCAGGTGCATACCCCCTCCTTTGCCTATGTCATAGGTGGATGTATAGGCTTGTATGGCCTTTTGCTGCTCCTCCATCCTCTGAAGCATATAGAGGGTTGAGTTCCACCGCGTCACAACCTCTTGCTTCAGGTGATGGCGGGGCAGGTTCAAGAGTGTTTGCTGGCGCTCCAGTCTTCGGCACGCAGTCGCTGAATGGCGAAAGTGGCCAGAAATTTTTCGGGCCACCCAAAGCGTCTCCTGCACGCCCCTGTCGCTTTTCAGAAAATTCTGCACCACCAAGTTTATTGTGTGAGCAAAACATGGGACGTGCTGGAATTTGCCCAGATGTAATGCCCGCACAATATTGGTGGCGTTGTCAGATATCACAAATCCCCAGGAGAGTCTAAGTGGGGTAAGCCACTGGGCGATGATTTCCCTCAGTTTCTCTAAGAGGTTGTCGGCGGTGTGCCTCTTACTGAAATCGGTGATACACAGCGTAGCCTGCCTTGTAACGAGCTGGCATTTCTGAGATGCTGCTACTGGTGACGCTGCTGCTGTTGCTGCGTAAGGTGATACATCTACCCAGTGGGCTGTCACAGTCATATAGTCCTTAGTCTGCCCTGTTCCACTTGTCCACATGTCCGTGGTTAAGTGGACATTGTGTACAACGGCATTTTTCAGGACACTGAGGACACTTTTTCTGACGTTTCTGTACAGTCTCGGTATCGCCTGCCTAGTGAAGTGGAATCTAGACGGGATTTGGAACCGGGGACACACTACCTCCATCAATTGTCTAAATCCCACTGCACTAATGGCGGATACCGGACGCACGTCTAACACCAACATAGCAGTCAAGGCCTCAGTTATACGTTTTGCTTCAGGATGACTGCTGTCGTACTTCATCCTCCTCGCTAAGGACTGTTGGAGGGTCAATTGTTTAGTAAAAGTAGTGGTGTTCCTACTTCCTCTCTGGGATGATGAACGACTCCCAGCAGCAGCAACAGCAGCAGCGGCAGCAGTAGGCGTAGCAATGCAGGATCCTCCGGAAGGAATCCCGGATAGGAGAGTCAGTCATGCCAGTGACATGGCCTGCAGGACTACTTCCGATCCTAACTAAGGAGGAAATTGACGAGGAGGGAGTTGACGGTGTGGTTTGCAGGCGCTTGGATACAACAGGACAACGGGATTTAGGTGTCCCTGGACTGCTTACGGTCTTAGCCAAAGTTTCTGAACTTGACAGTAACTTTTTATGAACGCGCTGCAGGTGCCGTATAAGGGAGGATGTTCCTAGGTGGTTGACGTCCCTACCCCTACTTATTTCACCTTTACATATGGTACATATGGCAAGACAGTTGTTGTCCGGATTTGGATAGAAATATTGCCAGACCAAAGAGGTGGAATGTTTGGTCTTCTGCCCAGGCATGACCGTGATGGGCTTTTTCATCCCACGGACAACAACTGTCTCCCCCGGAGCCTGATTTAAACAAACCACATCACCATCAGAATCCTCCTCGCCAACTTCCTCCTCAGCGCCAGCTACACCAGTATCCTCATCCTGTTGTACTTCAACAGTGACATCTTCAATTTGCATATCAGCAAGTGGACTGTGGGTGCTCCTTTCAGCACTTGCAGGGGGCGTGCAAATGGTGGAAAGAGCCACCTCTTCCCGTCCAGTGCTGGGAAGGTCAGGCATCGCAACCACCACCACACTTGGACTCTCCTTGGGGATTTGTGATATCTTCTTAGAAAGCACAGTTCTTCGCTGTGCTTTTGCCAGCTTAACTCTTTTGATTTTTTTAGTGGGAGGAGGGCTTCCATCGTCATGTGAAGCTGAACCACTAGTCATGAACATACTAGGGATCGACCTTAGCCGTTCCTTGCCACTCCGTGTCGTAAATGGCATATTGGCAAGTTTACGTTTCTCTTCAGCTGATTTAAATGTATTTTTCAAGGTCATTTTCCTGAACTCTGCCATTTGGGATTGTATGTGCCCTCTACTATGACATTGGGCATCGGCCTTGGCAGACGACGTTGATGGCATGTTATCGTCTATGTCATGACTAGTGGCAGCAGCTTCAGCACTAGGAGGAAGTGGTTCTTGATCTTTCTCTATTTTATTTTTATCGGAGAAAGTTTGGTCCTCCATTTATGTTATATCGATTTGATATATACGTGCGGCTAAACACAGAAAATAATTTTTTTTGGGGTTTGGACTGGAGTGTACTTTCGGGGGTTACAGCACCCTTAACGGTCAAGCCAGCCGGCCCTTTACTTATGACACAGGCGCACGCTTGGCACTACTTTGTTGATGCACGTGCGGCTACTGCGCACACAATTCACAAACACAGAAAATAATTTTTTTTTGGTTTGGACTGGAGTGTACTTTCGGGGGTTACAGCACCCTTAACGGTCAAGCCAGCCGGCCCTTTACTTATGACACAGGCGCACGCTTGGCACTACTTTGTTGATGCACGTGCGGCTACTGCGCACACAATTCACAAACACAGAAAATAATTTTTTTTTTGGTTTGGACTGGAGTGTACTTTGGGGGTTACAGCACCCTTTAACGGTCAAGCCAGCCGGCCCTTTACTTATGACACAGGCGCACGCTTGGCACTACTTTGTTGATGCACGTGCGGCTACTGCGCACACAATTCACAAACACAGAAAATAAATTTTTTTTTGGTTTGGACTGGAGTGTACTTTCGGGGGTTACAGCACCCTTAACGGTCAAGCCAGCCGGCCCTTTACTTATGACACAGGTGCACGCTTGGCACTACTTTGTTGATGCACGTGCGGCTACTGCGCACACAATTCACAAACACAGAAAATAATTTTTTTTTTGGTTTGTACTGGAGTGTACTTTCGGGGGTTACAGCACCCTTAACGGTCAAGCCAGCCGGCCCTTTACTTATGACACAGGCGCACGCTTGGCACTACTTTGTTGATGCACGTGCGGCTACTGCGCACACAATTCACAAACACAGAAAATAATTTTTTTTTGGTTTGGACTGGAGTGTACTTTCGGGGGTTACAGCACCCTTAACGGTCAAGCCAGCCGGCCCTTTACTTATGACACAGGCGCACGCTTGGCACTACTTTGTTGATGCACGTGCGGCTACTGCGCACACAATTCACAAACACAGAAAATAATTTTTTTTTTGGTTTGGACTGGAGTGTACTTTCGGGGGTTACAGCACCCTTAACGGTCAAGCCAGCCGGCCCTTTACTTATGACACAGGTGCACGCTTGGCACTACTTTGTTGATGCACGTGCGGCTACTGCGCACACAATTCACAAACACAGAAAATAATTTTTTTTTTGGTTTGGACTGGAGTGTACTTTCGGGGGTTACAGCACCCTTAACGGTCAAGCCAGTCGGCCCTTTACTTATGACACAGGCGCACGCTTGGCACTACTTTGTTGATGCACGTGCGGCTACTGCGCACACAATTCACAAACACAGAAAATAATTTTTTTTTTGGTTTGGACTGGAGTGTACTTTCGGGGGTTACAGCACCCTTAACGGTCAAGCCAGCCGGCCCTTTACTTATGACACAGGCGCACGCTTGGCACTACTTTGTTGATGCACGTGCGGCTACTGCGCACACAATTCACAAACACAGAAAATAATTTTTTTTTGGTTTGGACTGGAGTGTACTTTCGGGGGTTACAGCACCCTTTAACGGTCAAGCCAGCCGGCCCTTTACTTATGACACAGGCGCACGCTTGGCACTACTTTGTTGATGCACGTGCGGCTACTGCGCACACAATTCACAAACACAGAAAATATATTATTTTTTTAGCACTTGGGGGGAGCACCCCTGATGGACAGAGCACCCCCTGGACAACACTACAGCACTCCTTTAGGACTGGGACACTGCACAGGACTTTGGAGTGGACACAGCCCCTATGGAGAACTGACTGCACAACACAGTCCAGCCAGCCCCTATGGACTTTGAAGTAGTGGACACAGCCCCTATTAACAACAGCAGCACAGCACAACACAGCCAGCCCCTATGGACTTTGAAGTAGTGGACAACAGCAGCACTACACTACACTACACTACACTACACTACACAGCCCTAACTCCCACCCTCCCTCTTCACTGTCCACAGCCGAGTGAGAAAATGGCGCCGACGCGGGTACCTTATATAGGATCCAAAACCCGCGAGACTCGGAAGGCGGGATGATGACGTTTTGCCTCGATTTCAGATCCGAGTCAGGCGGGAAAAGTCGAGCCTGACTCGGATCGGACTCGGATCGGGGGGGCTCGGGGGGGTTCGGATTTCAGAAATCCGAACCCGCTCACCCCTAGTGTATATATGTATTAGTATGTGTATACTGTTTATGTGTGAGTGTATGATACACACACATATATATATATATATATATAGATATGTATATATATATATATATATATATCTATAAATATAAGTAAATTTATATTCAGGCCCCCCCCCCCCTCCAAAAAAAATCCTACTTCTGCCCCGTCTTCTTGTGGCCGGGGGTAGGCTCTGTGTGGGGCTTTCGGGGAGGGGGGGTAGGTTCTGTGTGGCTTGGAGGGGGCCCCCACAACTTAGTTGCCCTGGGGCCCCCACAAGCCTTAATCCGGCCCTGATCCCTGGCCTGAGCTGACTAGGTGTAGTCTAGGTGTCAAGTGTAATACTTTGGCCGGGGGACCTGGTAGAGGGGTTCTTCGGCTGTCGCATTACACCCTCACTAGAAAGTGGGCCTAATTCAGACCTGCTCGCGAGCGGGTCGATGTTGGCGCATGCGCACGACGGAGGCGGCTCCGTCGTGCACATGCGCGAGACCCGGATAGCGACGGGCAAGCCGTCGCTCCGGGTCCCGCTACAAAGGGGGCGTGCTGTCGATGGTGAGTGACAGCACGCCCCCTTTGGTGGGCATGCCATGGGAACGCCTACCGTCTAGGGCCGGCCCCACTGACATGACAAGTGATGTCAGTGGGAGTGCTCTCGGCTCTGATAGAGCCGAAAGCACTCCAGGGCTTGTGGCAACGAGACCCTACCACAAGGGTCTCGTCGCAAGCCCGATGGTCGCGATGGTCTTGACCATCGCGACCATCTCCCTGGCCGCTCGCTATAGCTGTGGGTGGTCACCCACAGCTATACGAGCGGCCAGGAGGCCGCTCTAAAAATTCAGAAGGACGGCCCTGATTCAGAGCGTCCGGCTCTGAATCAGGGCCAGAGTCCGGTGCTGGTTATGGATAATACAGGGGACCCCTACTTCTTTTGTCCCCTGTATTTCCACAATGAGGACCGACTCAACAGAGCCATATGCTGGTTCATAAAATACAGGGGACCCTCCGCATTCTTTCCCCTGTATTTTAAAAACCAGTACAGGCTCAACAAAGCCCAGGCCCAGTTATGCTTGTGGGGGGGGGTCATTTTTTTTTGTTTGTTTTTACTGTTTCCTTTTTTTTTACATGCAGAAGCCTTCACGGATCTCGCTGATCTGTGAAGGCATCTGTATAACTCTGACCTATTGATGCTAGTAGCATTAAACGGTCCGAGTTTACATATGGGAAAACAAACCCAGACTGACATAATGTAATAGCCTCAAACTCACAAGTTCACAGGCTATTACATTTGGCGAGTTGTGAGACAAACTCTGCGCTCTGGGCCTGATTCAGAGCCGACGCTATTTGCGGACGGTCGTTCCAAAAAAGGGGCCGGCTATTTAAATTGAGTGCTCGCTCTTTGCAGTTTGTTGATGCCTCTATGTCTGAGCGAGCGAACGAAAAATGCGCTCGCTATTTTGTAAAGACGCCCTTTTCCGTTCGCATCACACGTCATCTCCGGTATTTATTTGATTAATCGGGTACATCGAAAGGCATCTGAACTGCTCGCAGTGCTTGTGGTAGGGTTTTCCTACCGCTATCACTGCAAGCTTTTCAGGCTAAAAGACAACCAAGTGACATGGTCGATGACGCTCCTTTACTAATTATGCACTCCCATTAAACGCCCTTTTGACCGTTTGGCATGCCTGCGTTCGGATCTCCACTCCCCCGTTTTCAAGCACCTTCCCCTGTTACCACCCACAAACGGTACATTCTGTCAATCAAATAAGCAGTCCCTCGCTGTTTTGCGAGCGCACGATTCCCGACCGCAATGACTGGTTTGCGCATGCGCATTACGACCCATGCACATGCGCAGTTGTGCGAACATCGCTCATAGCAAACGAGCGCCCGCTTACGAGCGCCTCTGAATCAGGTCCTCTGATCTTTAAATGTGTGAGAAGGTCCAAATTTGTCTCACACAAAAAACTCAGACTCTATTACATCTCGACCAAAAATATGCTTATCTCTATAGCCTATTTGGGGCTACAAAAACTGGGATATCATCATTCCTTCATTAAAACCTCAGCATTACACAACTTCTTTATTACACAGTTTCATTGATTAAACAGCTAATTAATATTAATATGGCTTATTAAAGTAAAATAATTGTGAAGTCTGATCAGCTCATTTGGGCCTGTATTCAATTTGAGCCGAGCCGCGTTAACTTAACGCGGCCCGGACTTAACGCCGACTTCGCCTGTTTTCCAAGCGTTAAATATTGCGTGCTTGTCCGCGTATCCCCATATTCAATTTGAAAGTAGGCAAAACGGGACCCGGCGATACTTGGATCGGCGGTAAAAAAATGGGAATTTTCGGGAAATAATCCTTGGACCCCCAAAGATGTCCAGACATGGCGTATCACTATGGGTACCCCCGTTTTTGGCTGCAAAAAAATAGCCGTGCAGGTGTTTGTTTTTCCTGACTTTGAAGAAGTGATGCAGAAGAGCATTTAGCTTATTTTTTTCATTTTTAAAAATGGTCCCATCAAATTTGGGGTACATGAAAATGGGTACTAGCATATTTTTAAGCCCCAAAACACATTTTTTTAAAATCCTGCAAAAATGCACCTGCCACGGCTATTTGAAACCTGAATTCCTTCAGGAGTTAAAAATGGGGGCACCCATAGTGATCCCCCATGTCTACACATCTTTTGGGGGGGTCCATAGAATATTTCCCGAAAATTCCATTGTGTTGTACCTGTAAATAAAAAAAAGGAAAACTTTACAAAAAAAATGACAAGGTCCCCCCCAAAAGCCGAACCAGCCCCAGGCTTGCCAGCCAGTGGTGGTTTCTAAAAATATGGGGAACAAAAAGTGTAGGGTTCCACCGTATTTTAGAAACCAACCCAAGGCTGCAGGGAAAAGTTCTGATTTCAAATATAGGGGTAAATTTAAACGGGGGGATCCCCCTATATTTAAGACCAGCACCAGACCCAACCGACCGGGGTGTAATGCCACAGCCCGGAGACCCAATCACCGGGGCTCCAGGTCCAAAGCATTAGCACCCCAAATCAGTCAGCGCAAGCCAGTGATCTCGGGGGAGTCGGGGACCCCCCAAAGAAGGGTCCCCCCTCCCGAGCACCACAGGCTTACGCTGTAGCCCGGGGCTCATTCCCATACCCCTTGCTTGGTGGGTATGGAGGTAATGGGGGGGCCAAATAATGTAAAACTGTTGTGTTTTACATTGGAACTTCAAGTGCCAGCATGCCTGCCATTTTGCACTTGTGGAACAACAAGTGCCAGCAGACATAACTTTATTACCACACCTACTAATTCACGCATACTTACCTATACCAGAAGTATCTGTCGCCTTCTCCAGTAGAATATCCTTAAAACATGGCTCTGCAAAGAAAAAATCATACTCACCTATATCCTGGCACTAGTCTCCACAGCAATTCAGCTACTTTGCAAAACAAAAAAACCAGTATACACGACACACGCACTAGCTATCAGTATGTGTGTTGCCACATATACTCATCGCTACCAAATGCCAGCTGACGGGACTGAACAGGGCTTTGCAGTCCCATCAGCCAATCAGCGGCCGCGCTGACTGTAGAGCGCCCTCTGATTGGCTCCTGCTACTGACAGTTCCCACGTGGGCGAGTCACACCATGTGGGAACTGTCAGTAGCCACAGCCAATCAGCGGCCGCTCTACAGTCAGCGCGGCCATTGATTGGCTGATGGGACTGCCAGCTCCGTGCATGTTCCGTCAGCTGGCAATCGGGAGCGATGAGTATGTGTGGCAACACACATACTGATAGCTAGTGCGTGGGTCGTGTATACTCCTTTTTTTGTTTTGCAAGTACCTGGATTGCTGCAGAAACTAGTGCCAGGATATAGGTGAGTATGATTTTTTTCTTTGCAGAGCCATGTTTTAAGGATATTCTACTGGAGAAGGGAACAGATACTTCTGGTATAGGTAAGTATGCGTGAATAGGTAAGTGTGTGTAATAAAGTTATACTGTCACGGTGTGTGTGTTTTGTCTCTTTTTAACTATTTATTTGACAGTGAAGTTACAGGTGCCGCATGTCTGCTGGCACTTGTTGTTCCACAAGTGCAAAATGACAGGCATGCTGGCACTTGAAGTTCCACTGAAAAAAACACAATAGTTTTACATTATTTGGCCCCCCCATTACCTACATACCCTCCAAGCAAGGGGTATGGGGAAGAGCCCCGGGCTTCAGCGTAAGCCTGTGGTGCTCGGGAGGGGGGGACCTTTCTTTGGCGGGTCCTCGACTCCCCCGAGATCACCGGCTTGTGGTGACCGATTTGGGGTGCTAATGCTTTGGACCTGGAGCCCCGGTGATTGGGTCTCCGGGCTGTGGCATTACACCCCGGTCGGTTGGGTCTGGTGCTGGTCTTAAATATAGGGGGATCCCCACGTTTTTTTTACCCCTATATTTAAAACCAGAACTGGTCCCTGCAGCCTTGGGTTGGTTTCTAAAATACGGTGGAACCCTACACTTTTTGTTCCCCATATTTTTAGAAACCACCACTGGTTGGCAAGCCTGGGGCTGGTTTGGCTTTTGGGGGGGGCCTTATGTCATTTTTTTTGTAAATTTTTACCCCGTTTTTTTTACAGGTTAAACAAAACGGGAATTTTCGGAAAATATTCTAGGGACCCCCCTAAAGAAGTGTAGACATAGGGGAGGACAAAGGGTACCCCCATTTTTAACTCCTGAAGAAAGTCGTGGTTTCTAATAGCCGCGGCAGGTGCATAAATGCGGCTTGGAATAAGGTGATGCAGAAGAGCATTTAGAAGTTTTTTTAGGGCAAAACAATTATGCCCATCAAATTTGGGGTACTTGAAAATGGGGTTCAGCATATTTTAAAGTTGCTAAAGTGACTTAAAAAAATCATGAAAAACCCACCTGCCACAAACACCTGCAATCAAAAAAACACTTGGGGCATACTTGGGGACCCCCCCAGAGTCAAGTTCGCTATTTTTTAAGATTTTACCCCAACTTTTTTTTTCTCCCCCTTTTTCAAAGTAAATTTTTGGGGTGTCCTTAATTTTTTTTTTTGACACAGATTACCTTTGGGGGACTGTCTGAAGGCTACACGGGGGTTCTTGAAATGTTGCACCCCAATTCTGCACTTTTTACCACCTGCCATTCATAGGCTATACTTTACCGCCAATTACATTGCATTGACTTTCCGCCTAGGTGGAAAGTCTTTCAAATTGAATACTGGGTAAAACTAAAATAGGCGATAATGACGTCATCGGCGGTAAATTAACGCGAATCCGGACTTAACGCCTCAAATTGAATACGGCTCTTGGAGTTCCAAAGTTCAAAAGATTTATTCACACAAAGAAATACAAAGAGCGCCGCCAATACAATGCGCAATTGAGGCTGGCACCAACACAAGGCTTCAATCCTGAACGCGCTGAAGGCCGATTCAGAACCGGTCGCAAACGCTGAGCGCTTGCAACCGGGTCGATGGTGGCCCAGAGCGCATGCGCACGACGGAGCCAGCTCCGTCGTGCACATGCGTGAGGCCCGGATAGCAATCCGTCGCTCCGGGTCTCGTACCAAAGGGGGCGTGCTGTCGATGTTGAGTGACAGCACGCTCCCTTTGGTGGGCGGGCCGGGGGAGTGGCTGCCCAAACGGAGGCGTTCCTATGTGAACGCCTCCGTTTGGGGCTGGCCCCATTGACATTACGAGTGATGTCAATGGGAGAGATTTCGGCTCTGTTAGAGCCGAAATCTCTCTGGGGCTTGCGGCAACGAGACCCTACCACAAGGGTCTCGTCACAAGCCTAATGGTCGCGATGGTCTTGACCATAGCGACCATCTTCCTGGCCGCTCGCTATAGGGGCCAGGAGGCCGTTCTAAAAAGTAAGTAGCCCGGCCCTGATTCAGAGCGAGCGCTCTGTCAGAGTGTCCGGCTCTGAATCAGGGCCTGACTTCCAAGGGTCAGTGTGGTACAATTTAAAGCCTAACATTCATATAGTCCACAGAGAATAAAGTCAATGGATACAGGTAGGGATCTGTGTACACTCAACGTCTGATAGGTCAGGGACTTCTCCCAAGTGACTGGAACTAGATTGATTCTGAGGGTCCTGCCGAAGAGTATTCCATGCCTGGTTTCCTTTGTCTTCCAATATCATGTTCAGTTGTAAAGGGTGAGGGGCTGACACGAGTTTCGGGGCAGGGACATATAAACAATATATGACTTAAGGGCCTGATTCAGACCCACTCGCAAGCGGCTGTCCACTCGCAAGAGGGTCGATGTTCTGCACTGAGCATGCGCACGACGGAGGGAGCTCCGTCGTGCGCATGCGCCAGACGCGACGAGCGAAGGACTTTCCTTCGCTCGTTGTGTCTGATCAAAGGGGGCGTGCTGCCGATGTTGATTGACAGCACGCCCCCTTTGGTGGGCGTGCCGGGGGCGTGCCTCCCTGACGGGGCGTTCCCACGGGAACGCCTCCCGTCAGAAGCCGGCCCACTGACATCACTAGTGATGTCAGTGGGAGTGATTTTGGCTCTGATAGAGCCAAAATCACTCCGGGCCTTGCGGTTGAAAAACTCAACCGCAGGCTCCGGCTCGCAGTGGCGATGGTCGCGATGGTCAAGACCATCGCGGCCATCAAACTGCACGCTCATATAGGCTGTGGGTGGTGACCCACAGCTATACGAGCGTCCAGGAGGACGCTCCATAGTTATGGAGGCCGGCCCTCATTCAGAGCGTGCGCTCTGCTCAGAGCGTACGGCTCTGAATGAGGGCCTAAATTCCTAAGAAATTGGTCTACAGCATACTTGCCTACAATGCCGGACGATTTGGAAGGCTCTTGATTTTTCTGGCAATCCCCTGTACTCCTGGTAGTGTGGCCGGATCTCCTGCATCCCACCCACTTCCTAGTGAAGTGGACAGGATAGAGAGATAATACAACTAGGAACCGTGGTCCGTAGGGAGACGACGGGAATAAAATTACGTAATTGCCTAATTTTAGCCCCGCCCCCTCCCTTTGTACCTGCGAATCACAGCATTTTTTTCAAGGGGATGGGGCTTAATGACGTGAAAGCCCCCCTCCAAAAATGTAGCCAGCTGCATCTCCTCTCCAGGCTTCTACTGGGAAGGAGACAAAAAAAGTAGGCAAGTATGGGCTACAGGCATTATATATGACATTTATGTGATCGACTGATATACGTAATTTCCACAAAACAATGTAAATCATTATATGCCAATAAGTCTAAACATGAATATATAGTTATGCGAATAAATAGAAATGAGAAATTACGCATATAAGAAAAATAATAAAATATGTTTTAAACGTACAGAAAGTGTTGTGTATTAGCACTTCATTCAATTTTATTATTCGGCTTTAGCAGTCTAATAACTGAATAAGATTTGCTTATTTTCTTTGCCCAGCTTACAGTCTTGATGGGGTGAATCTTAAAGGCTATACCCCCTGGAGCCTCATGGACAATTTTGAATGGAACTCGGGATACAGTGTGCGATTTGGGTTTCACCACGTGGATTTCATGAATCCTAACCGTCCAAGAACAGCGAAACGATCTGCCATTTATTACGCCGAAGTTATACGCAACAATGGTATCCCGCAACAGAAGGAGGATGAGTTTGTATATGGAGAGTTCCGCAGTGATTTTGCATGGAGTGTGGCTTCCGCATCCTATCAGGTTATACATCTTGAGAGCCGATTAGGAAAAATTTTACTTTTCTTTATGCAAATTTATACCTAAACAAAGTAATCTTGTAACCTGCAGAGGACATTTTTAAAAATTGTTATTTATAAAAAAAAAAAAAACAATATTGGAACCATCATTTTCTGAGGTTTATTCATGATGTTAATTATTGGGGTCCGATAATTAACATTCTAACTCGTCGCGGAATCCGGAGCAATTCAGCATTGCACCAGCACGGTGACTGCTAATCCGAAAAGAAGTTGTCCCGCGAGCGGTTTCACTGCTGCTTTTGGAGTAGTGACTTTTTTCACTGTGAATCTTTTCATGGCATTTGCCATCTTTAAGGTCATGCATGCGCACTTGTCTCACTGCTCCAAAAAGATTCTGAAAGGAACAGTGAAGCCGCTCGCGGGACAGCTGATCAGCTGTCACCGTGCGGGAGCAATACTGGATTGCTCCGGGTTCCATGGTGAGTTAGAATGTTAATGAATAGACCCTTCAAAACAAAATATTATATTTTCTGAGCTTGATGAATTCTGTCCCCATACTAGTCATACATGCCTACCCTCCCAATTTTTCGGGTAACCCCCCGCACCCCCGGAAGGGTAGGCATTTCTCCCGCATTCTGCCCACTTCCTAGTGAAGTGGGCAGAATGAGGAGAATACCCGCGGCGATTGTGGGTCTCAGTGAAGGGGGCGGGGCTTAAGATGTGATTCTGCATGAATCACAGCATTTGGCCCCGCCCCGTATGTAAATTTTACCCAATCGCGGCAGTTTGGCCGTGAGGGGGCGGGGCTTAATGACGCGAATCGTTAGGCCCCGTCCCCATCGGCCCCCTGCTGCTTCTCTTACCCGGGCTTCTCCCGGGAAGAGATTATTAAAGGTAGGTAAATATGATACTAATGTATGGGGAAAGCGGCCCATTCCACTAGAGGAAGGTAAGCAGGAGATATCTGTGCTACTAGTGTATGGGGACAGCGGGCCATTCCGGGAGAGAAAGGTAAGCAGGAGATATCTACAGTGGCGGACTGGGCCGGGGGGCAGGGTGCCATCTGCCCCCCGGACCGGTACAATTGTGCAGCACTAGGGCCACTGCTGCACTACTGTCGCATGTGGGGGATAGGGGTTTTCCGGTCCAGTCATCGGACGAGTACTGATGACTGGACTGTAGTATGTTCTTTGCTCCTCCTCCACACAGCCGCCGCTGGCGCCGCTGCGGAGGAGCTACTGTGGTGTCGTGAGATGATGACATCATCATCTTGCGACTTGAGTATCTCTCTTCCTCAAGCGAGTGGACTGGGAAGGGATAGCAGCGCTAGACCTACCTGGGTGGGCTGCCTGAGACAGAGTGACATGGCCTCCCCGTGTGTTTGAGAGACAAAAGCCCTGCTTGCCACCGTGGGGCTGACAGGTAAGCAGCAGCTCTCAGCACAGTGCTTCACCAGGCTGGCACTCGTATATATATATATATATATATATATATATATATTTTACAGTGTAAGTATAAGTATATATATAAATATACACATTATACAGTATATGTGTGTGTGTGTATATATATATATGTGTATATATATATATATATTATACAGTGTAAGTGTGTATGTGTGTATATATATATACAGTAAGTGTATATATATATGTATATATATATATATATATTATACAATGTATGTATATATATTATACAGTGTATGTATATATATATATATATATATATACATATATATTATACAGTGTATGTATGTGTGTGTATGTATATATATATATATATATATATATATATATATACACATAATACAGTGTATGGATATATATAATATACAGCGTAAGTATATATATTATACAGTGTGTGTATATATATATATAATATATATAATACGATATATATCTATATATATATTAGGGATGTGCAGGCTCGGATAGGTTCGAGTTTGCACGTTGAGTTCGGATTTTTCCCTCCAAAAAAACGGAACTCAGAAAGAGGCTAAACGTCATCTTACATGGACGAACATCATCATTCCTGGACTTTTGTATGTATTGAGGTCAAAGTGAGGCGACGTTTCGGGGTGCAACCTCCTTTCTCAAGTCAACACCACAGATATCTATTGGCTTGAGAAAGGGGGTTGCACCCCAAAATGTTGCCTCACTTTGACCTTAATACATTGGATATTATGATAGTCTCTGAGTGTTGTTTTCTTTATGCGATTATTTTGATAGTCTCTGAGTGTTGTCTTCTTTATGCAAATATATATATTTTGCAGTGCTTAGTATATGTGAGCCTGTTGGCTGGGTTACTTTTTATTTTTTAAGATGTAGACTAGAGCGAGATGTGCATACTGTACATACACCAGCCTCTATATTCCCCTTTGCTGCTGCTGCAGCTAGTGGCAGGAACACTTGCATTGTTATTCTGACAGCTACCCCCTTCTGACATGTACTCTCTCCCACTGGTCCCTTAACCCCTGCAGCCTCTCCCCCTTCTCCCCTGCACTCTCTTCCACTGTCCCTTTCTCCCCTGCATTCTCTCCCACTGGCCCCTTAACCCCTGCAGTCTCTCCCACTGTCCCCATTTTCTCATCTGTACCTGTGCCCCCTCCTCATCTGTGCCTATGCCCCGTACCAGCATGATTGCCTCTGCCCCTTTCCCGCATGGCTGCGATCAGATTTGGCATGTATGGGCGGTACACATTCACATTCAACAACACAAAATTGAACCTAAGGATGGCAGGCAACACAATTTTCTGTTACTAAGGGGCATATTTATCACAATAAGCATTTTTAATGCGGATGCGATAAATATTTTACACCAAAGGCTCAATGTGTAAATTAATATTTTCATTCAAATTTACTAAAATCCTCTTGCCTGGAGACAGGCTCTGATAAGAGCCTGCCTGGTGAAGAGCTGGAAGCTTTCTGGTTTGGTCTGTGCATATATCACCAGGGGCCAACGGAGAGGGATCCAGAGCACCCCTCTCCAGAAGAATTTGCTAAATTGTAGCCCATAGGCTACTATAGGGTAATGCCATCTGGATATGACGTTAACCTAACGGGGCCAAGCTCAGGAGTGTTTCACAATGTACTAGTAGAAAAGCTGGGGCCACCTGCTTGTGTTTGCCCCCGAGGTTGAAAATTGCCAGCCAGCCCCTGGATATCTGTGATACTAGTGTAAGGGGACAGCGGGCCATTCCACTAGAGGAAGGTAAGCAGGAGATATCTGTGATACTAGTGTATGGGGACAGCAGGCCATTCCGGGAGAGAAAGGTAAGCAGGAGATATCTGTGATACAAGTGTATGGGTACAGCAGGCCATTCCACTAGAGGAAGGTAAGCAGGAGATATAGTATCTGTGATATCTCCTGCTTTACCTACTTGATGAATGACCCGATAACTTAATTTTTACAATTGCAGGTGAAAATGTTAATTTTCACCTGCTTTTGTAAAAATTAAGTGATGATGAATAGGCCCTTCTGTCTTTTTTCTTTGTAGTGTTTAGAAACTTATACTAAGGATATTATTGTTCTCATGGGTTACAGTACCTGTGCCCTTAAACAGTTTTCGTAAATGTCACCATGCATGTGTTACAAACATAACAGCATACGAGTTAATTATCAGCTATTGCATTCATTTTGTGACCACAAACACTGATTGCCTATGAGAGCACAGCATAGGTGTAAGGCATTACTCATGAGGCCCAGCGCTGAGACTGACAGGTGTTCTCTATTTGGGAATATAATTTAATATATAAAATTATGCAAGTAAATATCAGGTGCTCACAATAAATTTGAATTGACTATAGTAAGCGCCAAGATAACATGACATAAGGTTGAAGGAGGCTGTATTAAATACCTTAGTGGGAGAGGATAGATATTTTAATGTGAGAATTATCTAAGGGCCTGATTTAGTACGGATCGCAACTGCGAGAATGCACGCAGTCTCACTGCAATGGTATGCTGATCCATTGCGATCGCTATGCCGCCGCAGCACAAAAAAAGGACTGCCACCTTACCTTACACACATCCATAATGTTTAGCAAGACTGCGAAACCATCAGTAACATCAAGTACAATCGGAGCCTCACACACCCTTGCACAAGGTCAGACCTTACTCAGAAATTGCTAACCTTGGCGGTACTTCCTGTCAATCACTCTGCAATGGGGCTGCGTAGTCGCTGCGATCGCAGTCCCGATCGCAGTCCCAGTCGCAGTAGCTGGTTCGCATACGCATGCGCAGAATGCAAAAATCGAACGATTGCGTGTGTAATCATAGTTGTGATCCTTGCTGAATCACGCCCTAAGTCTATAGAGGGCATATCTGCTCTAAAATATACTGAAATGCAGTGGTCAGTATAGACTGACTATGAAATACTTTCCCGATATCATAGCAAACTCCCAAGTCTGCTTTCACAAACATGTTTCCTCTCTGACTCTTAGATTGAAGGAGCCTGGAGGGCAGATGGAAAAGGCCTGAGTATCTGGGACACATTTACCCATTCACCATTCAAAATCTCAAATGATGACAATGGTGATGTGGCCTGTGATAGCTATCACCGGATTGATGAGGACGTGGCACTGCTAAAAGACCTCAAAGTCTCACACTACCGATTCTCCATCTCCTGGTCTCGGATTCTCCCGGATGGAACGCTGAATTTTGTGAATGAGCCAGGGCTCAATTACTACATTCGACTTATTGATGCTCTCCTGGCTGCCAATATCACACCTCAGGTAAGATGGAAGTCATTACAGTCATGTACCTAATTGTGGACATAAAAGGTCTGGTATTTAAAAAAGCTGTACTAAGGGAAACAAACACATTCCTCCTCTATATATTTATGTCTCACAATAACTGGATAACATTCCAGTCTTCATATTGGTGCCAAGCGTCGTCCTGACCAGTCTTGATGAGGTCTTGGCTCCTGCCAGTGTGTCGGCTATCAGTACACCCGCGGACCTGGTCGCCATTCTCCTAGTGCCGTCTTCTCAGTGTCCTGAGTCTCTGGGTCACTGGGGCTCCCCTGTAGGGCTGGCATGCTGTTCAGGTTGTAATCTGTAGTTCTGATCACATGAATACTGGCACTAGAAATGCCTAATTTAATCAGCAAGTGTCCATATAAATACTCCCTGAGCACCATTTGGTGATAGAATATCAGATCCCATACCTAGCTTCATCGTTCTTGCTTATTTAACTTGAGTTTTACAGTGTACCAGTCCCTTGCCAGAATACAGTTACCGAACCAGTACCTGTGCAGGCCTAACCTTTTTCTATGTTATACAATTCACTAGATACCGATTCTGTGCCTCACTATAGTACCTAACCATCATATTACATTAAGAGGGCAGTTAATTGCCTGCCACTGGCAGCGAAGTCCAGACCATCTTGTGATGGTTCCTAGTGAAGATTCAGTTCCGCTAACCTCTAACTGACTATAGCGTCTATATATCCATCCTGAAAACATGACACTATGAAATCATAATGAAGGATGTGACCATTTGGCATTGACCAGTGGTCATGCTGAGAGTAGATGATCAAAGAGAGTGACTGTCTTGGTTCCCCAGCTTTAGGACTGTAGTTGTAGTTCAATAGAAAAAAAGTATTGCACAGGTTAGGAGTTAGAGTGTGATGATAAACCATGCTTAAAGCAAAATAACTTTACAAAAATATGTTTCTGTAACAGAATTTTGAAATACAAATGAATGAACATGTAGGGGCCAAGCTGAGTAAATAACTTGCTCAGAAAAAAATATGGTATTATTAATGCACATACGCAGAGCTGTACACATCTCACAGGTATATGGCTGTGCATTGGCAGTATATACAACTGGTTTACTACAGGTCGTCATCATCATCATCAGTGTGTTCTTGAATGAGAGATATGTAGGTGCAAAAGATACTTCTTCTAGCAGGATGATCTCCATAGGCCACATGTGCATGAAGATGCCCCTTCATACCCCCATTCTGCCACTCGGTGTAAGTGTACAGTTGATGCAATCAGTATACTCTTGTCTCTGCACTCCCATATTTGCATACGGTCACTTTCTGAACATGCACAGTACTAATGCACTATGCGTATATTCAGTTCTGGATAAGCCTCGTATTGTCAGTGACACTAGACTAAAGAATGCTATTGCAAACTAATTAGTACAGTAGTTTATTTACATACGATAAACCTGTAGTTACAAACACTAAATTCACAAAAGTTGATTACACTGTTTAGGTGATTTTACTTTTGTTTATTTATTACAATTTCAATCATATCTTTTTTCTGTTATTTTTTGCTTGTTTAACCCCAACCGGAATTATTTAGTAAGAGAACAAAAGTGAAATGATCACATTTACTCTAAGCAGCTGGTGTAATTCTCTCTCCAGCGGTCACACTCTTTCCCTTATTTTCTCAGTGCTGGGACACCTCTAATTTCACTATATTCCTCTCCCCTCTCTCTGACTGTCACTTCATCCTCATTTCTCTCCCTTGTCTACAATCACTCGGTGTAACTATAAGCCCCTCCACCCTGACTCTTTTTCCCTCCTTGGACTCACCTTTTTCCACCATCGGTACCCTTTACTGCCCCAACAAGACTGCTTCACTCAATAACTCCACCCTAACTTCTGCCCTGGACCTTCTGCCCCCTCTGCCCAGCTCACATTTCCCCGCCAGCTGCGACCCTTCAAAGCCACCCACAAATGACAGCCCCCGGGGTTCCGAATAGCCGTGTAGAATCGGCCAGGAAAGAAGGGGAGCAGGGGCGGCTTTGCGGGGACAAATAGGCGAGTGCTAGGAGCGGGCAGCGGGGTTGCGAGCCGGACACGCCGCTGGGGGACAGAGGTGAAGGAGCGGGGAGATACGGAGGACAGCAGTGAAATGTTTCAGGCAGGCAGGAAAAAGTATCTATTTCCCAAAAAGCTGTCATCGCAAAATAGAGCAGGAAGTCCACTACTGACATCACTAGTGATGTCAGTAGGGCCGTCCACAAATGCCAGGCGTTCCAAAGGGAACGCTTGCGTTTGTGCAGCCACCCCCCCTTCCCGCCTACAAAACGGGACAAGCTGTCACTCACCATCGACAGCCGCCCCATCTTGTAGCGAGACCTGTAGCGACGGAGCTGCCGTGGCTGAACGGGTCTTGCGCATGCGCACGCCGGAGGCGGCGCATGCGCAGTGGGGGACCATCGAATCTGAATCAGGCCCTTAGTGTTCACTTGTTGCCTAATATATCCCACCCCCATAATCAACCTGTCAGTGGTTTTAATGTTATGTCTGATATATGTATATATATTTCCCCCCTTCCCCTGTTATGTAGGTAACTATATATCATTGGGATCTACCACAAGCTCTACAGGACAACGGTGGGTGGGAGAATGAGACTGTAGTGGCAAGGTTTAAGGACTATGCCGAGCTGCTCTTCCAGAGATTGGGAGACAAAGTGAAGTTCTGGATCACTCTGAATGAGCCCTACATCATTGCCAATCTGGGGTACGGATACGGTACAGCAGCTCCAGGTGAGATACAAATCTGTGAATATTTTCTCTGGATGTGTAAAATTAGAATTACATGTAGAATACAGATCTTCTAGCTAGGCCTAGGTTGTGTACCAACAGACATTACATTATTTAGTTTTCTACATGAATTATACATAGTTTTAGTTCTGCCACTTGTGCATGCTACTAATAACTTTTCTATTGCCTTTTTCTGTGAAGAAAAACAGACATGTTATTGTTAACCTATGTACCTCTGAGTTCAGGGACTGTGTATCAGGAGAGTTTCGGGTGGATAGCCGTAAGTTTGTTCATTTTTTTAATTTTATTTTGCTGAAATAATGGCCCTGATTCAGAGCCGCTCGCTCTGACCAGAGCGCTCGCTCTGAATCAGGGCCCTCCTCCATTAAAATGGAGCGTCCTCCTGGACGCTCGTATAGCTGTGGGTGACCACCCACAGCATATACAAGCGTCCAAAAAGATGGTCGCGACCATCGGACTTGCGAGGGAAACCCTGCTGTAGGGTTTCCCACTGTGATGTCCCCTGCGGTAGGGTTTCACTAGTGATGTCAGTGGGGCCGGCTTCAGACGGTAGGCGTTCCCATGGGAACGCCTCCGTCTGGCCGCCACGCCCCCGGTACGCCCACCAAAGGGGACGTGCTGTCAGTCACCATCGACAGCACGCCCCCTTTGGTGCGAGACCCGGAGCGACAGCTTGGCTGTCGCAGTCCGGGTCTCGCGCATGCGCAGGACGGAGCTCCCTCCGTCGTGCGCATGCGCAGTGGGGACCATAGACCCACTTGCGAGCGTACTGCCGCTTGCGAATGGGTCTGAATGACCCCCAATGCACCTAACTCGTTACTGTTAGTGCTGCAAACAGAGAGTATGTCACACTGAAAGTGCTTTCAATGTACCGTGATGCTCAGAAAATTAGGGTTCATTAGGGTTTTACTGAAATTTACTCTGTGCATAACAGCAGTAGAGATGTGCACAAAAACCCCATGTTTTGGTTTTGGTTCTATATCATCGCCGTGTTTTGGTTTTGGCGTAACCTCCCTCAAGTGTTTTGTTTCAGTTTTGGATTTGGCTTTGTATTTATCAAAATGTTGATAAAACTTGTAACTTGGCCCTGTTTTTGCTCCTATAGTAGTATTAACATCAATAACATTAATTTCCAGTTCAATTTGAGCACCACACAGCACCTAAAATCATGAGGACGGGACTTAAATGCAATCCAAAATACACGAGATCCGGTTTTTAGTTCCAAGTTCTGAACTTGGCAGGAAGACCCGAGTCGGGACTTGGTTCTACTAGGAACCCGAAAGTGATACGAGCATGGACTCAATTCGACTCGAAACCACCAAAGTTCGGGTGTGTCCGGTTTTCAGCAAAACTGAACTGCTCATCTCTAATCATACGGGCTTTCACTGTGAGCAGGGTACAGCCTTTGATGGCCATCACTATTCCCGGTACCGCTCACATCATTCTCCTTTTTTTCAGGGGGCGTGGTCACGGCCTCACCCACAAGAAAACAAACAATAGAAAATAATGTGCATGGTAATGGAAATAGTAATGGTCATCGAAGATTGTACCATTGATGGTCGATGGTTTCAAACCAATGTTTGCTCAACAATGGAAAAAAACTTGACGTCAGTCATAGACAATTGATGGTTGCAAACCATCGATCATGGATAGCCATGCCTAACTGAAATGCTGCAAAGGGGGACATTTTAGCTGTTCCCCTCCAACAGGCAGAGCTGGATTTAGGCTTTGGGGGGCTGGGGCACTTAAGACAGGTGAATGTCTATGTCTGCAAGTCTGTACTCATCTATGTCTGTCTGTTTGTGCTCCTCTACATATGTCTGTATGTAAGTACACCTCTATGTCTGTGCCTCCCTATAGGCCTGGTTCAGAGGTGGACGCAAATGGATTCTTGGCTGCGATCCCATAGACACCATGATGGCGAAAAATATGCAAGCCCCCCAGCTTTGTATTGAGACGCCCACTGACTGCCTCTCATTTCTCTCACTTGCATGGGGGGGTACAAACATTGGACGCACACCGGTCGATAATCGACGATCTGTGCAATCCTATGGTCAAGTAGAATGGCCATGGGAACTGAGATGTCACAGCCATTTTGTACTGAGTATGGTATTGCAATCGCAGTTTGCGACATACCCTCAAAATGGTCGCGACTCGCTTTTGTTTGAGCTGCCACTCCCCCATCACCTCCCATAAACGCTCCCTAGTTGTCGATCACACCACATTCAAATCTTTGCTGCGACTGCCATCAGTAATGAAACTTGACCCATGCGCAGTGCGACTTATACATATGTGCAGACGGCGATAATCACTCAACTGCGAAAACAATGGCATTGCGTACCTCTGAATCAGTTCCTATGTCTGTATGTGTATAGCTCTCTATGCATGTATGAGCAAACTTCCTGTCTGTATGTTCATCAATGTGCTCCTTACCTGCCACCTGTGTGTACTACATCGTGCCTCCCATCTGTATGTTTGTCAGTGTGCTCCTCACCTGCCACCTGTGTGTACTATATTGTGTCCCCGTCTGTATGATTGTCAGTGTGCTCCTCACCTGCCACCTGTGTGTGTACTACATTGTCGCCCCATCTGTATATTTGTCAGTATGCTCCTTACCTGCCACCTGTGTGTGTACTATATTATGTCCCCGTCTGTATGCTTGTCAGTATGCTCCTCACCTGCCACCTTTGTGTGTACTATATTATGTCCCCGTCTGTATGCTTGTCAGTATGCTCCTCACCTGCCACCTTTGTGTGTACTATATTGTGTCCCCGTCTGTATGATTGTCAGTGTGCTCCTCACCTGCCACCTGTGTGTAGCTTATTGTGCCCCCGTCTGTATGCTTGTCAGTGTACTCCTGAATTGCCACCTGTGTGTGTATTATATTGTGCCCGTCTGTATGATTGTCAGTGTGCTCCTCACCTCCACCTATGTGTGTACTACATTGTGCCCTGTCTGTATGCTTGCCAGTATGCTGCTCACTTGCCACCTGCGTGTGTACTATATTGTGCCCCCGTCTGTATGATTGTCAGTGTGCTCCTCACCTGCCACCTGTGTGTATTATATTGTGCCACCGTCTGTATTCTTGTCAGTGTGCTCCTCACCTGCCACCTTTGGGTATTTTATTTGCCCCCATCTGTATGCTTGTCAGTGTGCTCCTCTCCTGCAACCTGTGTGTAGCTTATTGTGCCCCTGTCTGTAGGCTTGTCAGTATGCTGCTCCCTTGCCACCTGCGTGTGTACTATATTGTGCCCCCGTCTGTATGATTGTCAGTGTGCTCCTCACCTCCACCTGTGTGTGTACTACATTGTGCCCTGTCTGTATGCTTGCCAGTATGCTGCTCACTTGCCACCTGCATGTGTACTATATTGTGCCCCCATCTGTATGATTGTCAGTGTGCTCCTCACCTGCCACCTGTGTGTGTATTATATTGTGCCCCTGACTGTATGATTGTCAGTGTGCTCCTCACTTGCCACCTGCGTGTGTATTATATTGTGCCCCTGTCTGTATGATTGTCAGTGTGCTCCTCTTCTGCCACCTGTGTGTACTATATTGTGCCCCCGTCTGTATGCTTGTCAGTGTGCTCCTCACCTGCCATCTGTGTGTAGCTTATTGTGCCCCTGTCTGTATGATTGTCAGTGTGCTCCTCACCTGCCACCTGTGTGTACTATATTGTGCCCCCGTCTGTATGATTGTCAGTGTGCTCCTCACCTGCCACCTGTGTGTACTATATTGTGCCCCCGTCTGTATGATTGTCAGTGTGCTCCTCACCTGCCACCTCTGGGTATTTTATTTGCCCCCGTCTGTATGCTTGTCAGTGTACTCCTGAATTGCCACCTGTGTGTGTACTACATTGTGCCCTGTCTGTATGCTTGCCAGTATGCTCCTCACCTGCCACCTGTGTGTAGCTTATTGTGCCCCCTTCTGTATGATTGTCAGTGTGCTCCTCACCTGCCACCTGTGTGTACTATATCGTGTCCCCGTCTGTATGATTGTCAGTGTGCTCCTCACCTGCCACCTGTGTGTACTATATTGTGCCCCCGTCTGTATGACTGTCAGTGTGCTCCTCACCTGCCACCTGTGTGTATTATATTGTGCCCCCATCTGTATTCTTGTCAGTATGCTCCTCTCCTGCCACCTGTGTGTAGCTTATTGTGCCCCTGACTGTATGCTTGTCAGTATGCTGCTCACTTGCCGCCTGCGTGTGTATTATATTGTGCACCCGTCTGTATTCTTGTCAGTGTGCTCCTCACCTGCCACCTCTGGGTATTTTATTTGCCCCCGTCTGTATGATTGTCAGTGTGCTCCTCTCCTGCCACCTGTATGTAGCTTATTGTGCCCCCGTCTGTATGATTGTCAGTGTGCTCCTAACCTCCACCTGTGTGTGCACTACATTGTGCCCTGTCTGTATGCTTGCCAGTATGCTGCTCACTTGCCACCTGCATGTGTACTATATTGTGTCCCCGTCTGTATGATTGTCAGTGTGCGCCTCACCTGCCACCTGTGTGTACTATATTGTGTCCCCGTCTGTATGATTGTCAGTATGCTCCTCACCTGCCACCTCTGGGTATTTTATTTGCCCCCGTCTGTATGCTTGTCAGTGTACTCCTGAATTGCCACCTGTGTGTGTACTACATTGTGCCCTGTCTGTATGCTTGTCAGTATGCTCCTCACCTGCCACCTGTGTGTACTATATTGTGCCCCCGTCTGTATTCTTGTCAGTGTGCTCCTCACCTGCCACCTGTGTGTACTATATTGTGCCCCCGTCTGTATTCTTGTCAGTATGCTCCTCACCTGCCACCTCTGGGTATTTTATTTGCCCCATCTGTATGCTTGTCAGTATGCTTCTCACCTGCCACCTGTGTGTGTACTATATTGTGCCCCTGTCTGTATGATTGTCAGTGTGCTCCTCACCTGCCACCTGTGTGTATTTTATTGTGCCCGTCTTTATGCTTGACAGTATGCTCCTCACATGCCACCTGAGTTTAGCATATTGTGCCCCGTCTGTATGCTTCTCAGTGTGCTCCTCACCTGCCACCTGTGTGTAGCTTATTGTGAGCCCCTCCCCCCTGTCTGCATCTGTTTGTCAGTGTGCTCATCATCTGCCACCTACAATATGTGTACCTTATTGTCCCCCCATCCCCTCTGTCTATAGGTTTGTCAGTATGCTCATCACCAACCCCTCCCCGGCTTCTGCGCATCAAACGCCTGTCCCAGTGGTTTCCTTACTTAAGAGGCTGCCTTCTTCTTCTCTCGCTGAGTCCCAGAGCGGTTCTTCAAAGGGTTTTACTCGTAACCTGGTGCCTAGAAGTTATTGCCAGGGCCGTAACTAGGGTAGTGCGACCTGTGCCATGGCACAGGGCACTGCAGGGCAGGGGACACTGTTTGGGCCTGTCAATTTTCCTGTTTATTATCATTCTCACTTGTAGCTTCCTCTTCTTTTATCTACAGCATCTCCTGGCTGCCCCAGGAGTACCCCATCTATTCCCTGGCCCTTCCCCATGAAGCCATGGCCCTTTTCATGTGCACTATCTTATGTCCCTATTTAAAAAATGGGGGGTGTGCCAATGCTCTCTCTGGCACATGGCACCAAAAAGTCTAGTTACAGCTCTAGTGATTGCACACACACTGAAAGCTGAGGGTTTCGGAATTATGATTCTCATGCGCTGTCACAATCTTTGCGATCGCATAGGAGGCGTGGGGAAGGAATCGGGAAGCGGACTGCCTAAATACCGGCAGCCGGCTTCCCGACTGTCTTATCCCGGCATGGGTGAAATGCCGGGCGTCTAGATGTAGACGCCCGCATTTCCCCGACGCCGGGAGACCGGCGCCCAGCATCACGATCGTAGTGATGCCAGGCGCCGCGAGAGGACAGCCGCGGGGGGGGGGGATTAGGTTTAGGGCTCCCGGGGGGGACTTAGGGTCAGGCACCCCCCCGGGAGGGTTAGGGTTAGGCTAGGGGGAGGGAGGGTTAGGGTTAGGCACCCCCGGGGGGGACTTAGGGTTAGGCACCCCCCCGGGGGACTTAGGTTTAGGCAGCGGGGAAGGAGGTGGTTAGGGTTAGGCACTTGGGGGGGAAGTTAGGGTTAGGCACCCCTAAGGAGGGTTAGGGGGGTTAGGTTAGGTTAGCAGATACTTACCTAGCCACGATCGGGATTTCCAGCGCTGTCGGGCTTCCGCTGCTTCGCACTCTGCTCCTGTCGGGCTGCCGCTGACGGAAATCGAACCGCCGACCATGCGGCCGGCGGTATATCATACCCATTCCGGAGGCATGTCATGTCAGTTTTGCCACCGGGAAATCCTCGGGGGTGGGGACAGTTAATTATCACACATTGTAGCTTTGGACAGGACTGTAACTGATGGTACTTAGGCCCAACTACTTTAATCACTGAAATCAAGCTTTCAGAATTATCTTCAACTACAGCTATCAAATTAAAACTCATGTTTTCTGCCTCATCAGGCTTTAAATAGAAATTATTGCTTTAAGAATTGTGCACTGCTGTTATTGTCTAGAATCACATATGTAGCAGCCAGATTATAAGAACCTATAAAATGCTTCTGATGGGTTTGTGTTATTGTGACAAGTCTGATATTTTCTTTAATTCCATTAAGGAATTATTAACAGGCCTGGGCGTGGACCATACGAAGCTGGGCATAATCTCATCAAGGCACACACGGAGGCCTGGCACCTCTACAACAGTACATACAGGGCAAAACAAGGAGGCCTCATTTCTATCACTATCAATTCTGATTGGGCTGAACCAAGAAATCCATACAAGCAGGAGGACGTTGATGCAGCAAAGAGATACATGATGGTATGATCCAAACAGCCACCCAAGGACTTTTAGAGGCGAAGACAGATCATTTAATGTAAAATATTTTATGACATGAAGTGTAATTAAACATTGCATTGTGTTTTAGGAAAATTCACACCTTAAAAAATAGTTTTCATATAAAACTGATGACATTTAGGGCTGCAATGCTGATATTCGAGCAAATGGTCAATGTTTTTCAACTACGCATGCATCTAAGGGCCTGATTCAGATTTGGGAATAGAGTAAGAAAGAGCCATCAACTGTGTATCATGGTAAGGGATCGGCATGGCCGGTGGTTCGATTCCCTCCCCCTAGCCTAACCCTCCCGGGGGGTGCCTAACCCTAAGTCCCCCTTCCCCGGCGGCTGTCCACTTGTGGCGCCCGGCATCCCTTCGATCGGGAAGCCGGGCCCCTGTCTCTCAGCGTCGGGAAAATGACAGGCGTCTAGATATAGATGCCTGTCATTTAACCCACGCCGGGATAAAGCAGTCGGGAAGCCGGCTGTCGGGATCATGTCAGCCGGTTTCCCGATTGCATCTCCTTGGTAAAACCATGCTGCTCTGCATAGTGGGGCAGATGTAAAATGTGCAGAGAGATGAAGAGTGTGTCCAAGCGCAAAACTAAATTGCAGTGTAAAATGAAATTGCCCAGCATTCAAGGGCTACATGCAAAAGCAGCCAGTATTTACCCCACATGCAAAAAAAAGTATGTATTTTCACCCCTTGCATTGCAACATGGTTTTTCCCGGTGCACAGTTACTTGCTTTATCTTATTTTATTCCCAAATCTGAATCAGGCTCTAAGTCACTAAAAATGTTGCACAGCGCATGTGTCCCATGGTGTGTACAGTACACACAGAGGCACAGTTGCAATTTAGAGCACGATATTCAAGAATGTATTGGAAATGTGCTGGGCAGTGACTGGGAGGTGGCTACTCAGATGCACGAGCATGGGCTGTCTTATGAGTATGTTATGGGAGTGTTGCCGGTGTCTTTGAACTGGTGGCAAACTCAGATGCTTAGGGGCCTATTCATCAACACTAAAATAACGTTTTTAAGGACATTTTCCTTAAATAACGTTATTTTGGTATTCATGAACAGACTTAACACAGGAGATATCACAGATATCTCCTTGCTAAGTCCCCCTGCGTTAATTTCCACACTCCCCATACATTAGTATGGGGATGTGGAAATTACGGTATTCATCAAATTCCGAATATTATCAATTTTCGGAATTTGATGCAGTTACTATTCGCCACTGTGAGGTGGCGAATAGCAGAATCCACTTACCTGTATCAGCGTGTGCAGGTCCCCCGACGAGTCCCTCCGGCGCTCTGCTCCGTCCTCAGGATCCGGAGGCTGGTCTGTCATGTGTGCTCCCCAGCAGAGCACAAGAAAGTTTAGAAAAAGAAAAAAAAAATTATTTGTTTTTCTAATCTGTCATGTGGTCTGCAGGGAAACCACATGACAGACCAGCAGGACGGAGCCGGAGGCTGCTGCACGGACAGGTAAGTCGGGGGGGGGGGGGGAAGGTGAGCGGAGGGGGGATGGGGGTGGGGGGGGTCGGGGGGGGTACGAAACTTACCTCATCTGTAGGCAGTGCTGCGCATGCGCTGGTTTTACAGATGTAACAGCGCATGCGCAGCACTGTTTCCAGACGCGATAAGGTAGTGTAGAGAGGGAAAAGTATCTATTTCCCGAAAAAGCTGTCATCGCAAAAATGACAGCTTTTCGGAATAGATACTTATGGAGAGGTGGAATGATGAATTCCACCTATAATTAGCTAGAACTCCATGAGAGTTCTAAAGCTAATTATCTCCATTGAATTTTTACGTTTAATGAATAGGCCCCCTAATCGCTTACACTGGAGGCCGTACATACTCGGATGGAGATTCTGCACCTAGCATTGGGTTGGTGCAAGGTTTCATGTTGCGACCGATAGTTGCATCTAAAGATGCACCATGCATAGAAGCTGTATTTCAGCATCTAAAGACACATAGGGGTCTATGTACTAAGCAGTGTTAGGAGACAGAGTGAAAAGTGATAAGCAAGTGATAAGGTGCCAGCCAATCAGCTCCCACCTTATCACTTTCTTATCACTTTTCACTCTGTCTCCTAACACTGCTTAGTAAATAGACCCCATAGTTATTTATTGATGAAGTAGTGAAAAGCCCTGTTTATCTGAATTCAGGGCTTTTCACTGCTTCGTTCTATTCATGAAGCGGGTTGCTGTGGAGACGTTCATGACTTCTCCAGGGGCGCCCCCGCTCCATGGCTGGATCGCTTCCCCATACAGTAGTGTGGGGAGAGCAATTCATAGAAGAACGGAAACTCAGCTTTCTGTTCCTCTGCTGCGCACAGATTCGCCATCTCAGGATGGAGTAATCTGTACAGCGAAACGCAAAGAGCAGGGAAGAGAGCAGCTTGGCACCGTCTCCACCCCCTTTAGACCAGCAGCTATAAAACAACATTATATAACCTATAGATGTGATGCGATATATAGTGATATTTTTCGGTAGCCAGTTCATGTTCTATATGAATAGACCCCTTAAAGTGGACATCTCAGTCCCTGCACAATCAGGCGCATGGCTTTACATCAGGGAAGGGCTTGTAGCGGTATTAGCATAAAGTGGTATACACAACGCCGGCAAAAGATGCACACTCGGCCGCTGCAGCGTCTTACACAGGCTCTTAGTGTTTTGCTGTAATTCATCTCCTCTATAGTATGGTATTATCTATAGTACTTTGGGGTATATTCACGTAGCAATGAACAGCCCTTTGTCAGTGATACCTGGGCTTTTCACTGCTTCCTCCTATTCATAGAAGGGGTTACCGTGGAGAAATCTCAGATTTCTCCAGCAGCACCCGATAAGGATGCATATCGCGTCCCCATACACTAGTATGGGGAGAGTGATTCATAGAAGCACAAAAAGCTCTGCTTTCTGTTTCGCTTTGCAAAATCCATTCGCCATCTCAGGATGGCATAAGGAAGCTTGCTAGGGGAGAAGAGCAGCAAAGACTGTTGTCTTTCTACCTTCTCCCTGTTCTCTCCGCTCTCGTCACCAACAGCAGCCAATCAGAGGAGCATATGCCGGGTCACCTCCTTCTGACTGCCTGCTGTGCCCCCTCGCTCTGCCCCGACCCCTGTCGCCTCTATAGTAATGTGAGCATCACCCGATATACAGTATGCATATGCTGGGTCACCTCTTCCTTACTGCCTGCTGCCCCAGTGCTTCCTCGCTCTGCCCCTACCTGTATCACCACTACAGTAAGGTGACTATCAGCTGACATATGAATATGCCGGGTCACCTCCTCCTTACTGCCTACTGCCCCAGTGCCCCCCTCGTTTTAACCCTACTCCCATCGATGCTATGATAAGATGGCCATCACCCAACATTTGCATATGCTGGTCACCTCCTCCTTACTGCCTGCTGCCCCAGTGCCTCCTCGCTCTGCCCCTATCTGTACCACCACTAGAGCTGATATATGCATATGCCGTGTTCACCTTCTCCTTACTGTCCATTGCTCCCTCACTCTGCCCCACATATTTGTAAGGCGACCCAACATGTGCATATGCCGGGTCACCTCCTCCTGACTGATCTCTGCCCCGATGCCCCCTCACTCTGCCCCTACCTCTGTCACTGAGATGACCTGGCGCATGCGCATCTAATCCATGGTAAAGCTGAGGACCCATGGAGAAGACTGGATAGCTGGAGTCCTGGTTACCGGATCACATCGCAGGTAGAGTAACTATACATGAATTTCATGTAAACAAAGCTATATATCGCAACAAAGTGATGTGATATATAGTGAAACGTTTTCATAATTTTACATGAATAGACCCTTTATCTCTTTCCACTTTATTTCTCTCCAAGCAGTGATAAATCTCCCCCATAGAATCAGACTGGAGCATGGTATTCCTACCACTGAAACCAGTTTCAAAGGGCCACTGTTGAAAATAATATTTTTTTTTCTTAAGGGACATCTGAAATTGTTTAGGAGGACATTCTCAAGAACGCAATTAATTTATAACCACTTAAACCACCACTTACGTAAATCATAGTAAAGCTGCATAGACGCATAACACGGAGAACTTTTCTATTTAAAATGACTGCAGAGGGGGGGTGTGAGCAGGAAAACCAACCAAAACTAACAATCTCTCGCACTAGAGTTTCTGATTGATTCTCCCCATTACCCTCCCCATTCGCCCCCCGGGTCACACTTTCCTAGTTATGAAGGGTAAGGGAGGTTTTTTATTTCTTCTAAGACATTTTTTTTAGAAAAATATCTTCCATCAGAGATAGAGGAATACGCAGTACAGCAATCACACTATTTTACTGTACAGATTTCCCATCACGTGGAAGCATAATACAAAATACAATATTTTGCCCTTCAGTTGGAATTAACATCCTAATAAATAGTAACACACATTTTTAATGCCTTTTTTTGTTGTTGTCTAGTTTTATGGCGGGTGGTTTGCAAACCCAATTTTTAAAAATGGCGACTACAATGAGATCATGAAATCGAGGGTGCGAGAGAGAAGTCTTGCTCAGGGACTGCCAAAATCTCGGTAAGAACAGAAACATTTCATCCATTCTATAACCATGTGTTCTTTATTGCCCCTTATTGTTTTATTTAAAAATTCTTATGTATTAACAGAAATTCCATTCACTCCATGTGTATTTGTTATTTTCGTATGCTATTTATGAAGATACCCAGCCCTTGAAATTAACTAGCAATCAGCACTTTTTACTGATATAGTATTTGTGTAATAGAAGAATGCTTTACACAATATTATCATCAGCAATCTAGAAGATAAATGTAATGGAAGAGCTCTGATGTGGACCTAGGCTGTTGGAGTGTGGAGTCTAATGGGAACCTAGCAGGGTTTTGTTTTTTTTTACCAGGGATCCACACACTTTGATTATGGGAACCTATAGATGATCTGCCTCAGCAGCAATATAGAGACACTAGGTGTGCCTAACTGGGAGCAGCCATAAAGCACATACATTTATATAGCTGTGCTCACAACAAGGAGTGCGTTAGCATCTGAGATAGAACAATCTTAAAGACATGTTAGTTACAATTATCGGTGTCTCAAGCTGGAATGACAATACAAACATCCAAACCATGAAGTGATATTTATGTATAGTTTAGTAGTGCCATTTACTTGTATTACTGACTGACAGTAAACCTACTATTATTACCAATAACATAAAATAATAATTTTGTGGACATGCCTTAATGCAGTGGTCCTCAAACTCGGTCCTCAGGACCACACACAGGACCTCATTCAGAGCCGGTCACAAAATGGGAGCGCTCGCTCTGAATGAGGGCGGACGCTTCTATGTACAGAGCCGGCCTCCTGGCTGCTTGCTAGGCTGTGGGTGACCACCCACAGCTTTAGCGAGCGGCCAGGTTGATGGTCGCAATGGTCAAGACCATCGCGACCATCGGGGCTTGCGACGAGACCCTTGTGGTAGGGTCTCGTCTACCGCAAGCCCCAGTGAGCTTTCGGCTCTATTAGAGCCGGAAGCTCACCACTGACATCACTCATGATGTCAGTGGGGCCGCCCCCAAATGGCAGGCGTTCCGTCGGGAACGCCTCCATTTGTGTAGCCACCCCCCCGCCCCGCCTACAAAACGGGGCGAACTGTCGCTCACCATCGACAGCCGCTCCTTTTGTAGTGAGTCCCGGAGCAAGAGAATTTCTCTCTCGCTCCGGGGCTTGCGCACGCGCAGTGCGGCAGCTACGCATGCACAGGGCCTCAACATCGACCCGCTTGGGAGCGCATAGGCGCTTGCGAGCGGGTCTGAATGAGACCCACAGTTCACGTTTTGCAGGCCACCCAGCAGGTGCACAGGTGTAGTCATTACTCACTGACACATTTTAAAAGATCCATAGGTGGAGCTAATTATTTCACTTGTAAGGAGACCTGGAAAACAAGCACTGTTTGGGGTCCTGAGAACTAAGGCCCTGATTCAGAGCCGGACGCTCTGACAGAGCGCTCTAACAGAGCCGAAAGCACTCCCATTGACATCACTTGTGATGTCGGTGGGGCCGGCCCCAGACGGTAGACGTTCTCATGGGAACACCTCCGTCTGGGCAGCCACCCCCCCAGCCCGCCCGCCAAAGGGGGCGTGCTGTCACTCAACATCGACAGCACGCCCCCTTTGGTGCGAGACCCGGAGCGACGGCTTGTCCGTCACGATCCGGGTTTCGCGCATGCGCACGACGGAGCCGGCTCTGTCGTGCGCATGCGGTCTGGGCCACCATCGACCCAGTTGCTCAGCGCTTGCGACCGGGTCTGAATCAGGCCCCAAGTTTGAGAACCTATGCCTTAATGAATAGGATAAAGTGCAGACCTTATCTGCTTACAAGTCCTGACTATTTACTTCCCAAAGTGCTTTCAAGAACTATATAATAACGTGTAAGGTGTAATATGGCAAAAATTATATTTTATTCACCAACAGGCTTCCTGAATTCACGGAAGAAGAGAAGAAACGTATTAAGGGGACTTATGACTATTTTGGATTTAATCATTATACAACCATCTTGGCGTCTCCCCTCAACTTCCCCCAAAATACGCAATCATTTGATGCAGACAGGTAAGCGTTAACTAGACTAGGTTCAGTATGTGGAAACTTAACTATGTAATATAAGTAAAAGTTAAACAATATTTATTATCATATTCATATCTCTCAACAAACGTCAAGGTGATTTGCAAGTTATGGTTATATATATTTTTCTTTTCTGCTGTAGGACTTTCTAAAACTGTTCTGATTTTGAAATATATATTTTTGAGGGGAGAGGGGTGTAAAACAAAATCAAGAAAGCAAAAAGATATAATTAGTTGGGTGTTAATAATATATACTGTATTAGAAAATTACATGTTGTAAGTGGATTTATACATTGGTACTGTGTATGTGAGGATACCAGGATTATAGAGTCGGGACTAACAGCGTAATCACAATATCTAGGGGTCTATCTTTAATAAATAACATAGGTAGCATAAGATCTAAGAGTATAGCTGGGTACACACTGAGATGATGTCTGCACGATATGTAATTTCTGGGCAAATCGGAATGACATTTTGGCCACATCGCTCAGTGTGTACGTCCAATATGCAAGCTCCCATGCAATATTGTCCGGTTGGCCGTGCTGCACAACCAACCAGATGATAATGCATGCGGCCCCGTTACTGGTAATGAAGGACGGAACGAAGGATCATTCCTTTGTTCATCACCTTGTTCTAATGTGTATCCGTGGTATGATATGTCAGCCCATCAGGCCGACATATCGTACCGGTACACATTGCTCATTGTGTACCCAGCTTAAATCTATGACCAATAACCTTAATTAAGTAGCAAAATAGGTCTCAGAGATTGGAACTTTACCATACTTTAGAAATGCACAAGAGACTCCATGGAGGATTTTACCTAATAACTGAAGGGCTGCAGCCCCCCAGTAAAATCTGCCACCTCATTGAGCCAGTTGCAGTCCGTGACTGCACTGGCTACACTGTGACCAGCAGTGACTACACTGTGACTGGCAGTGGCTTTTCTTTTGAAGCACTACCTACCAGTCACATACACAACAGGCAGTCTCAGGGGGATGTGTTCCAGTAGGAAGCCACTTCTCTGCCTTTCAGGCAGCTCTACCTGGCTTCTAGGGGCTGAAGCCAATGCAGCCCCTAGGAGAGATGTATGTGGGCACATGTGTACAAGAGTGAAGCCAAGCAGAATTGTGAAAAGTGCAGACATCTTGCTGGGACCACAATAGCAGGAAGAGACCAAGATCCCAACTTCAGGCTCTGGAAAATAATCACCAACTCTCCCTCAGTCCTGTGTAGTGTCTTATATACACACTTCGTTTACATTATCTATCAATGGTCTTCTCTGACCAGGTAACTCTACCTGGACCCGTTTCCTATTGTATCCCTCACATTTTACAGTTGATGTGGGGAGGAGTCAATATCAGTAGACAATATCCACTTTCCCATGGTCGATGAGGACATTTGGTCTGGTTGATTAAGTGAGCCTCCCCATTTTATCTCTTTCCAGTCAAAAGTGATGTCATAGGGGCTCCAGCTGATCCCCATTTCCTGTAGTGAAGTATAGGGAAGGGATGTGCCATGCAAGCGACACATTTCAGGATACTGACCAGCCATCTTCTGCCTAAAAATAATTGTTTAAGAAAGCCTAAAATAGCCATTACATGTTTAATAGTACATCTTTAAAATACATTGTTCTAATTTCGGTAACGCAGCATTCCAGCCAATGGCGGGACTATGTCTAGACTCCTTCAAAATTAAAGAGTGTCCAAATAAAGAATGTCCACACAAGTCTATGGTATATAGATTACAAGTGTCTGTGAACTTAGGGTGTCATTCATCCCTTTCAGATAAATTCTGCAGCACGTTTTACTATTTTTAATATATATATATATATATATATATATATATACAAACAAGGGAAAACTTGATAATCAAATCTCTTTATACAAACGAGATTTGTTAAAATTTAAATAAGAAAAATTAAATAAAGTTGAGACCGATTATGAACAACACAATGTTTACCAGTGGCTTAGTGGTGGCAGACAAAACATGCCAAGGCGTCCGTTTTTCCGCCGGCGGTATCCAAAAACCAAGGTTGATACGGAATCATCACAGGAGGTCACAAGTAATGCAAGTGACTCTGAGCCGACTAGCAGCAGGGGTGTCCCTTTAGGGAAAATCACACGCTCAAAGACCCTAGACCAGAGGTTCCCAACCACGGTCCTCAAGGCACACTAACAGTCCAGGTTTTAAGGATAGCCCCACTTAAACACAGGTGTCTTAATTAGTACCTCAGTTATTTTGATTTAACCATCTGTGCTCAAGCATGGAAATCACTAAAACCAGGACTGTTAGTGTGCCTTGAGGACCGAGGTTGGGAAACACTGCCCTAGACCAAGGAGAAGATATACCCGCAGAGGGAGACAAAATAAAAGGCAGAAGTCGTGGCAGACCACCAATTCAGAAGAAGTAGTATTAAACTGCTCCTCATTTGAATTAACTAAGGCAGAGCGGTTACTTTTGACCAAAGGACTATCATTTGTGCCTAATACACCTTTTGATGACTTTTCCTGGCAGATAGAAAAACAACGTTTAAATCGCCAGCTGAAATTGAAGGAATTCTTTAATAAACCTGAATGTACAAAAATGACTAAAGATACCTTACCACCTGCTTTGCGCAAATTACAACCACGCTCTAACTTTGAACCGGGTTCTTCTAATGCTAGTATAAAAACATATATTAGAATGCTTGAGGATGAAGTGTCCATGTTATCTAAGCAGCCTTGTGTGGTGGACCCTAATCTTACGCAACCAGAGAGGGCGGCCATTAAGTCACTCTCAGAAAATCCTAATTTAATAATCCGTCCAGCGGACAAGGGAGGGGCGGTGGTGCTCCAGGACATTTGTGATTATAGATCTGAGATTTATCGCCAGTTGAGTGACAGTGCCACTTATTGTAAATTGAATGGTGACCCTACAGTGGCTTTCAAATCAGAATTATCTACTATTCTGAAACATGCTTTGGAAGAAGGAATCATTGAAGAGGCATTATCTGAAGCATTGTTGCCGGAGTTTCCCATCACCCCTTTACTATATACACTCCCTAAGGTTCATAAGGGGATTTTTCCACCTCCAGGACGACCCATCATCAGTGCTAGGGATTCTCTAGCACAACCATGTGCAGTTTTTTTATATTCTATCCTGCAGCCTTTAATTCAATCGCATAGAAATTTTCTGTTGGACACAACATCGTTATTGAATAAATGACTTGAATTAGGAGACATTCCACGAGATACGTGGCTAGTATGTGCAGATGTAACGAGTTTATATACAATTATCCCACATGGGGATGGTTTAAGGGCGTTCAGGGATACTTTGTCTCATAATTCTCTGTATGATCATGATTACATCAACTTGTGTGTTGACATGTTGAAATTTGTTCTGACGAAAAACTATTTTTTGTTTGATGGCGGGTATTACCTGCAGCTCATGGGTTGTGCCATGGGCTCAGCGGTGGCACCCGCGTATGCAAACAATTATATGTTTGGTGTCGAGCAGGAGATATTTTTTCAGATGATATCGTGGCTGGTAAAATCCTGTTCTATACTAGGTTCATAGACGATGTGTTTATGATCTGGCAGGGCAGTGATAAAGCACTAAGATAATTATTTGATGCTCATAATAGCTCGCCAAGCCCTGTGAAATTTACCGTTAGAATGGATCAACACTCCATTGATTTCCTGGATGTTCTTATCACCAAAAAAGGTTCAGCATTGACCACCTCGGTCTTTATTAAAAAGACTGATCGAAACACTCTGTTACATAGGAATAGTTGTCATCCTAGAAGTCTTAAATTGGGACTTCCGTACCCCCAGATGTTAAGGGTATGGCGTATTAATGATTACACTGATACTGCTGTCCGGCAGATCGATGTACTTATACAGAAATTCATTGCACGTGGCTATGACATCAAATGCTTACTTGATACTAAGAATAGGATTATGCAGGTTGAAAGAAAAACTTTGCTAACTAAATCTGAATCTAGTGACAGAAGAGAAATACTCCCGTGGGTTAATAAATTGAATGTCTTATCCCCTAATATTAATCGGGCATCTAAAAAGCATTGGCCCATTGTAAAATTTGATAAGTCCTTGGGTTTGGCCAATACTGACATTATGTCTTGTTATTCCAGAGGGAGAAATGTACGGGATATATTGATGAAGGCCGATATTTCTAATCGCATGAATACTCCTCTTAAAAAACATTTTTTGGCAGTAAGAAAGAAAGGATGTCACAGATGTTCATGTGTGACATGTAGATACTTAATCCCTGGGGATAGCTTTGCTCATCCGCATTCGGGTAAACAGTTTTCCATTCTTCACCATTTAACATGCAATAGCACATTTGTCGTGTACCAGATTATCTGTCCATGCGGACTTTCGTACGTGGGTAAAACCCAGCGTAAATGTAAAGAACGCATGGCAATGCATCGTTCAAGTATTCGGACAGCATTGTCATGTGGCTCTAGTGATCAGCCGGTGGCCCGGCATTTTCTGGCATTCAATCATAATTTGGCATGCCTCCGCTACAGGATGATAGATCATGTCCCACAGCCAAAAAGAGGGGGTGATAGAAACCGTTTGCTATTACAGTGTGAGGCGAGATGGATTCATCGATTGGATGTAGTTGCACCGCGTGGTTTAAATGAGGCTCTCACATTATCGTGTTTCTAATAACTAATTACTGGAATTTAATAACATAACTATCTCTATATGTATGTGAATGTTAGTCATTGCTGCAATGTGTGTTGACATGCATAGGTCTTTTTGTATAGCATTGCACGCCTGTAATATTCCCTTATTATATCCGTGTATTATTGAGGCTATTATGTAACTGGGTATAGCATGGGAATGTGATAGACATTTTTATATATAATGACTTTTTATATATAATGATTATTATTGTGATCATTGTGAGTGTGTTTTGATATCCACATATGTAACATTGTTGGTATCTGTAATGCTGTATATCCATTCCGCTCGTTTGACAATCATTTCATGTACATTATTGTGGTAATTGTGGTTGCTAGGCAACCAGGCACAGTGCTATTGCATTATATGTCCTGGCTCTGTTTGTGTTTATGTGTTTCTATGGTGATGTGGTCCTGTAGTGATGACAGCTTAGTTGCTGACGTCATCAGGAGGCGTTGTCAGTCTTGTCATGTGATCTGACTGGCTTGTGTTTAGCACATTGGGCAGAGGGGTGTATTTAAGGTGAGCCATTTGTTTGTATCTATATATGGTTGAAGATAGTACTAAAAGTACTGAAACGTTCTATTGATCCTTTGGTCTCTGCTTGATTTATTGAGAGGGGAGTGCTGCACCTTCATGCTTCTATATATATATATATATATATATATATAAAATAGGTGTGGGGTGGGTGGCACTCGGAGTCTCCGTAACCAAAAAACAAACACAGAAGCAGTCTGTATAGTCGGACTATAGGACTATACAGACTGCTTCTGTTTGTTTTTTGGTTGCGGAGACTCCGAGTGCCACCCACCCCACACCTATTACATACATTATTTGGATAGGCACCGGAGCAGGTTGTGGATCATCTATACCCTTGAGTGCCGGACACATGCTATCTGCTATCTGCTATATATATATATATATATTTGTTTTTTTAGTGAAGCAAGAGACAGTTTACATGAAACAAATCATTGATATACACAGAGCGTCAACAGCATGAGGATAGTAACACGTGCAGATAGCGGTTGTGCTATAATGGACATTTGTTTTCCCCCTCCCATACCCACTATCTCCTCCACTGAGACAGCTGTCTCCCTCTACAATGAGCCCTAACCTCTGCCATAGACTCTGCTGCCTCAGCTGTCACTGTTAGTCTATATCGATCCCTCTACACCTCTTCTGTCAGCAAGCTCATCATAACCACCTTCAGCCCACTTGTACGCCAGTGACACCCAACTCCATCTCTCTTCCACTCAACTCTCCCCTTCATACCTCTCTTGTATTACCTGCTGCCTGTTGGCCATCTCCTGCTTCTTTAAACTCAACCTGTCTAAAACTAAAATCATTGTCTTTCTCTCCCTCACAGTTGACAATACCTACATTCCCTCTGTTCCTTAAGAAAAATGTTAAAGTGTAATTTATGACTCTGCCTTTTTTTCTCTCCACATCCAGTCCCTCACTCACTCTTGTCGTTTACATCTTTGCAATATGACCAGAATCCACCTTTTTCTCGCCTTGGAAGCCACTAAAACCCTTATCCATGTCCTTATCTTTTCACATCATGATTACTGTAATCCGCTCCTCTCTTACCTAACTGCATCTCACAACGCTCCATCACTGCTGCCCCCTCTTGTCATCACTTATCTGGCTCCCTCCTCTTCTGAGAATTAAATTCAAACTCCTCTTTCTCACCTTCAAAGCCCTCACTCACTCCTCTATTCCATACATCTCCAGCCTCATTCCCAATAACACTCCCTCCTGCCCCCTCTTTTTTGAATGACTGCAACCTCACCTATTCCCTAAACACCTTCTCCGCACACCCGACTCCAGGATTTTTCCTGTGCTGCTCCTATACTCTGTAAATCCCTTCCCCTCCCAAGCTAGAACAGAAATTAATACAGACTACCCACCTTCAAATGTGCCCTCAAAACTCATCTCTTCAGCAGTGACGTGCAGTGAGGTCAATAGCTGGGCAGGCACAGATGGAAATGGGTCTGAGTGCTGGGGGTCTGTCTCTCCCCTACTCACTGTAACTCTCGCCTCACTACACTAAGCTTCAGTGTCCATTGATTCTTCTACCTGCATCACTGTGTCAACTCTTGCTGCTACGGACTGAGCTTCGATCTCTAAGCACTGCAGTGCACTTTCTCACATCCAATTTGTCCATCAGTGTTCAAGACACACACCCCCATACTCAGAGGCATGCCTCTATTAGCTCTCTTTCTATGCAGCTTACTGTCCGTGGTGTGGCCCCACCCCCAGCTCTGCAAGCAGTGTCTGACTATACAGAAGCGAGGCTGAGCTGTTGCCGCTTCATCTCTTGTCTCCTTGCAGTCCCAGGGAGCTCCACAAAGCTGGTGATTGTTAACTATAGAAATGATTACAATAAACAAAGAAGATGTTTAAAAGTTATAAATATCATCTTTGTGTTCTTCTAATCATTTTTATATCAAATCTCAGAAGCATGACAGGGGAGGCTCTGCCTACCCTGACTGCACGTCCATGGTCTTCAGTCAAGCCTACCACCCCATTTCTAAACTCTCTGGCTTCAACAATACCCAACTCTCTCCCCACCACCCTTTTGTGTCCACCCAAAGCCCCTTAGAGTGTAAGCCTGGAGTAATAAACACATGGCCCTACAGCTGCTGTGAAACTACTCATCTCAGCATGCCCTGCCACAGTTTTAGCATGCCCTCATAGCAAAACTGTGACAGGGCATGCTGGGATGTGTAGTTCCACAGCAGCGGGAGGGCCGCAAATTGAATACCCCTGATGTAAGATCTTGATAGCGGGCCCTTTCTCTCTAAGTGTCTCTATGTAATCTGCAAATTTTAATTTTGTATAGCTGTAATTGTGTGTTCTTATATTCTTGTATGTACTTACTCTGTCTGAAGACCCTTTTTACACTGGTCGAGGTGAGTTTTCAACAAGTGAAAATATGTGATTTAAGGAGTGGACAAGACATAGTTTTAGAGGCATACAACTATTTACACGATGAATTGAATTTAGTACCAGCTCAGATCTGGCAGTCGTTAACTTAACATATTTTGCACTTCATGGTATAGCCCCATTCCTAGTTGCACTTGGAGCAATGTAAAACAAAGCTTCACATACTGCAAATTGAAATCGGTCACTATATCCTCCTCATCCATACATCCAATGGTTAAGGAGAAATCTCAATTCGTGGGCTGCAAGAGGGGCAGGCTTTAAGAAAAAAGTGGTTGTTTATGGGTGGGATTTGTGCAGACTGGAGGCAGGGCAGGTGCTATTTTGTCCTTATATGGCATTTGAAAATGTTGCGAGATATGCTCTCGTAATTTATTTCAACTATTACTAAAGCTAAACTAGGCAGAAGTGGGAATTTAATTTAATGAAAGGGGGGTTTGTAAGAGATTGGTATTTGATGAGATATTTACACTCTTGAACAGTACAACTCTAGCTCTATACACAACTGGATGCACCTCTAATTTGTAAATGTGTCTCCCAAGAGCACAGTACCGAGGGGCCCACAGAATTGCAAAACCAAGGAGCTTTAGCATGTACATCAATCAGATGCTCTGTCTTAGTTAATAAATAAATACATGGCCCATAGGAAGAACTCTGGTGGTCATAGTTGGTACTGCATTTTTTGTTTGTAATGTACTGCAACTCTTGGACAATATTTGTTTGGCACAGAGGATTTCAGACACCTGCAAAGAGAAACAGGGGAGTGCTATATTTCAATCACAAGGCAATGAAAAATAAAACAGTAATGTTTTGCAAAACATTTTATTAAAAGCAAGTTTTATAAATAGTGTTGCTTTTTTTAAGGGCTCTATTTATTAACATTATTTTTACTAAAATAAAGTGAAAAAGGGTGTTTTCACACCCTTTTGAGATTATTTTAGTATCACCTAAATTTACTAACGGGCAATTGGAGTAGAATTAGAAAAATTCTGCTCCAAGTCCTAATTATCACTTATTTTTAGTAAGCAGATCGCATTTCCCATAATTGTAATGGGAAATGTGATCTGGCCAAAGTTACTAAAAATAAATTGTGAAAAAATACCAGGGAAAGCCCTGTGATAATAACGCCACCTGGAGGTGGCGTTATCCAGGGTCTCCCCCGGTTACCGGCCTCCTGCCCTGCTCTAAAAGGCAGAGCAGAACCCGGAGCCAGACCCAGTGATCAGCTATGTGGTCTAACAGACCACACACTGTAAATAAAAGAAAAAAATAATAGTAAAAAAGAAAAACTTACCAGAGTCCAGGGCCACAACATCCTCAACCACACCAGTCTTAATACCTCGGACATCGGAATCTGCATGCAATAGTGAGGCCAGTGGCTCAATAGCCTTGACAAAAAGAGCAGTGGACAGCGGGCAACCCTGAGAAGTCCCCCTTGCTAAAGAAAAAGGAGCTGATGTATACCCATTAACAGACACTCGAGCTGCCGGAGAAGAATACAGGAATAAAACAAGGCCCAAAGGCAAATTTATGGAGCACAGCCCATTCTACCAAGTCGAAGGCCTTGGCGGCGTCCAGGGACACCACCACTGCCTCCTCCCCGAGCACATCACTTCTTTGCAAATGGTAAAACAATCTACGAAGATTCTGGGCCGTAGACTTCCCCGGGCATAAAACCAGTCTGGTCAGGGTGAATACAGTAAGTGACATGATTACTAGATTCAAACATGTAGCAAGTATTTTGGTTAATATCTTGACAGCTGTGGTTAACAGTGAAATAGGACGGTAAGACTCAGGAAGGGTGGGATTCTTCCCAGGTTTGGCTAATACAACAATAATAGCTTCCGACATAGAGGGAGGAAAAGAGCCCCAATCAAATATAGAATTAAACAGATCCAATAAGTACGGAATAAAGAAATCTTTAAATTTTCTGTACACCTCCACAGGAATCCATTCACAGCCAGGGGCCCTGGAAGCGGGGAGAGAGGAAATAGCTACCTCAATTTCCTCCAATGTAAATTGAGCATCTAGGCTTGTAATAGTTTCCTGAGAAAGCTTCGGCAGGACAACCTGGTCCAAAAAATCCTGAAGCTGGGCTGCTGAATAAGAAACTCTGGAAGCGTACAGAGAAGAATAATATTCACAAAACACCTCAGAAATACCAACCCCTGAATGGCACTGCTGACCAGAGCAGAATCAACACCCTCCTTCCACTGAAGTTTTATAAATAATTTAGTAGTAAATAGTCCTTCAACAGAAAAGTTAAATTGTCACTCTTCAGAACCTGTATTATTATTACTAAGTCTTTGTGGTGGTGCACAGCCTGTGCAAAGCCTGGTATTTACAACAGGGCTTAGCCATGCCCCCACATTCTTGTTCATGTCTTCCAGTATCTGAGCCCATTTCTGGCTCAGCTTTGATGTGAAGGGATATGAACAACGGAAAGGCCAAAAGCGCTGTTAATCTTTATAAATATCCACTGGTGTGTAATGAATATATATAATGGAAGTTGTCAGTACACAACAGATGATATCCTTCTTGTCGGGTATACAATACATAAAATAAAAAATAAAAAAACAACGAAATGGTGAGATTTCACAGTTGGAATATCAACTTCAAAGGGTAAGTAGATGACGTTACCAAAAAGGTTTCTTTTAAAGCTGGGGTGATATGATCATCAAATTCCACCACCAAACTTTACGGTCACTCTGAAAATATCTAACTGTCCCTTTAAGAGCCTCAATAGACACCATCATCAGGAAAGACAGGCTTCTCTTATCCTATTCAGTCGCAAGGTAGGAACTCCACAGCAAATAATGTTTAAAAATGTATTCGGTGTACATACACCAAGAAATTTCTAAAAAAAAACAGTTATAAAAAATGCAAAAATATTAAACATAGATAAAAATAATCCCCTACTGTACTGTAGAGACCCGTCCCACACCTATATGAATATAAACTGGAACACCAAATTGGTAAATAAATACTTGCAAGCCTCCCCAGAGTGAAAAAATCCTGGAAGAAGCACAAAGTCCACAGGGTTGCCAATAATATATAATCCAACTGGATAATATGTGGGTCACCTACAGCAGATAATGAGAGTTATTGTAAGAACTTACCTTTGTTAACTCTCTTTCTTCGAAGTTTATAGGGTCCACAGGAAGACTTTGGGGTGTAGGTGGTGGATCTGGAATCCGGACACCACGCAGTTAAAAGCTTTCAGTTCCCAGGATGCACTGGTCCATTCTCCCTATACTCCGCCCCCGAGCCAGAGGCACCTCAGTTCATAATAAACTAAAGGCCGGTGGAGGATAAGAGAGAAGGAAGACTGGTACACACAAGAATCACACTCTCACAGAGAAGGAGACGGTAAACCGGTGACCGGAAACATAGCCCATATGAAGCCAGGTGCGTCAGGGCGGGGGGCCCTGAGGACCCTATAGACTGACGAAAGACAGTTAACAAAGGTAGGTTCTTACCATAACTCTCAATTTCTTCTTCAGGGTCCATAGGCTCCACGGAGGCCTTGGGGATGTTCCAAAGCAGTCCTTAAGGGTGGAGACGCTCCTGTGCTGAGAGGAGAATCTGGCGCCTAAAGGAAGCATCCTGAGAGGCGAAGGTATCAAAAGCATAGAACCTCAGAAAGGTACGGACAGAAGACCAAGTGGCCGCCTTACAAAGCTGAACAGCTGAGACGCCACAGCGAGCTGCCCATGAGGGACTCACAGACCAAGTAGAATGAGCAGTAACAGAAGCCGGAACAGGAAGGCCTGCCTGTATGTAAGCCTCTGAGATAGTCATACGAAGCCATCTAGCCAATGTTTGCTTATTGACTGGCGATCCCTTTTTGTGAAATCCATAGAGCACAAATGAGTCTGATTATCGAAGGGAACTGGTACGGTCCACATAAAACCTGAGGGCGCGGACAATGTCCGAAGAGGCCTCACCTACCGAGAGGTCCGGTGATTGAAAGGCCGTGACTATAATATCCTCATTAATACGGAAACTAGAAACAACTTTAGGAAGGAATCCAGGGCGATACCAAAGCATAGCCCTGTCCTGGTGAAATATCAGAAAAGGGGAGCGACAGTAGAGCGTCCCTAACTCTGATACCCTCCTTGCTGAGGTAATAGCCAGAAGAAAATGAGTCGTTGCTGTTAACCACTTGAGTTCCACCGAATCTAGGGGTTCAAATGGAGGACCCTGGAGGGCCCGAGGAACCACTGCCAAGTCCCAAGGAGCAACTGGGGAGACAAAGGGAGGTTGAATCTGGAGGACACCCTGGAGGAATGTGCAGATATCTGGTAATGGAGCAATTATACATTGGAACCATACTGACAGAGCAGAGACATGCATTTTCAGTGAGGCCAGGCGGAGGCCAAGGTCCAATCCAGTTTGAAGGAAGGCCAAGACTGTGGAAATCCAAAACACCTGGGGGTCGTAAACCTCTGAGATGACACCATTGGAAATATGTATGCCACACTCTGTGGTAGATCCTATCAGAAGTCGGCCTACGCGCTCTAAGCATTGTGTTGATGACAGAGCCAGAGAATCCTTTGGACCTTAGGAGGGATGTCTCAAGAGCCACGCTGTCAAAGAGAGACAATCCAGGTCTGGGTAAAGGCAAGGGCCCTGAGACAACAGGTCCAGACGTTGAGGCAAAAGAAACGGAGTGTCGATGGAGAGACTCTGAAGATCTGAGTACCAATGACGCCTGGGCCAGGCTGGAGCCACCTGCAGGACAGTGCTTCCGTCTTGTTTGAACTTCCGAAGAACTTGAGGAAGCAGGGAGACTGGAAGAAACAGGTACGCAAACTGGAAGGCCCACTTTACTGACAGAGCATACACCAAGGTTACCTCGGCATCTTTTGTCCTGGACCCGTACACTGGCAGTTTGTGATTGTGTCGGGAGGCCATGAGGTCCACCTATGGGAGGCCCCATCTGTTCACTGGGAGTTGAAACACCTCTTGGTGAAGAGACCATTCCCCGGGATGCACGTCGTGACGGCTGAGGAAGTCTGCTTCCCAATTGAGAACTCTCGGAATGAACACTGCAGAGATGGCCGGGAGGGGACCCTCTGCCCATGCCTGAATGCGTGACACTTCTGTTATTGCTGCCTGACTTCGAGTGCCTCCTTGATGGTTGATGTAAGCCACTGTTGTGGCATTGTTGGAATGAACCTGTACAGGTTTCCGTGAAGTATGGACTGGGCCAGGTTGAGGGCCCTGTAGACAACTCAAAGTTCCAATATGATGATTGACAGGGTTTATTCGACTGATATCCAACGGCGCTGAAAGGAGTGTGGAACGGTCACTGCATCCCAGTCCTGGAGACTAGTGTCCGTTGTTAGGATTACCCAGTCCGGGATCCCAAAGTGGGTGACCCTAGGTTAGATGAGATGTCTGTAGCCACCAAGATAGAGACAGATGCACCTCTGGAGAGAGCACCATCGTCTGAGCTTTGATCCGATGGGGTAACCCGCTCCACCTGGAGAGGATCAGCCTTTGTAAAGGCCTGGAATGGAACTGAGAATATTCCACCATGTCGAAGGTGGACACCATGGATCCCACAACCTGCATTGCTGAGTGGATCAACACTCTGTGACTGTGGAGACATCTGCACACTTGTAATTGAAGTGTGGAGATCTTTGATCCTGAGAATCCAGCAGGGCTCCCAGATGAATCATACTCTGTGAGGGATTCTGGGAGGACTTTTTCAAGTTGATTAACCATCCGTGCTTGTGCAGGAAAGCAATGGTTAACTGCAGATGGCGGTGAAGCACTTCTGGGGATCCTGCTAGGAGCAGGAAGTCGTCCAGATATGGTAGCAGTCGGACACCCTGACCACGCAGGTGGGCCGCCATGATAGTCATAATTTTGGTAAACACCTGTCGAGCTGTGGAAATTGGAAGTTTTGCTGTAGTATAGCAAGCCAGAGATATCGCTGATGTGAGGGCACTATAGGTACATGTAGGTATGCATCCTGAATATCCAGAGATACCATGAAGTCCCCAGGTTCCATAGCTAGGATGATGGAGCGTAGGGTTTCCATCCTGAACCTGGGTACCCTGAGGAATTTGTTCAAGGATTTGAGGTTGAGGATAGGCCGATGAGACCCATTCGGCTTCTGAACCAGAAAGAGAGTAGAATAATAACAAGTCCCTCACTGAGATAGTAGGACTAGCACAATTACCCCTGCTTGCCGCAAGGAGTGTATGGCTTTCTGGATTTATGTTCAGGTCTGAAGGACGGCCTGTGTAGAAAAACTGGTGGGGAGGATGTCTGAGAAATGAGAGGGCGTACCAGTGAGAGACCACTTCTCTTACCCAAGCATCCATGGCGGTGGTTTGACACTAGCACTGGGCGAACTGAAGAAGTCGGTCTCCCATTCTGGGATCCCCCAAAAGGAGGCCCGTCCCATCAGGCTGAGGGTTTATCCTCAGGTTTTGAAGCAGGGCATCTGGTGTTTCAGGTCTGCTTGGTCCTGGGTTTACCAGCCCTAGTTGAAGCCGACTGCCTAGGAAAGGACTGACCTTTAGGCTTTCCCTGAGGACGAAAGGACTTAAAGGATGTGAGACCTAATTCAGAGCCGCTTGCGAGCACTGTTTGGGCCCTGCGCATGCGCTCGCCTCGACGAGCAACTGAGCTTCAGTCGCTGCGGGGCTCGCTACAAGACAGGGTGGCTGTCGATGGTGAGTGACAGCTCGCCCTGTTTTGTAGGCGGGTAGGGGGGGTGGCTGCACAAACGCAGGCGTTACCTTAGGAACGCCTGGCGTTTGTGGGAGAACCTACTGACATCACTAGTGACTAGTGATGTCAGTAGCAGACTTCCTGCTCTATTAGAGCAGGGAGTCCACTCGGACTTGCGGCAGCCGAGACCCTACCCCAGGGTCTCGTCGCAAGCCCTATGGTTGCGATAATCGCGACAGTCTCCAGCCCGCTTGCACAAGCTGTGGGTGGACACCGACAGCTTTGCGAGCGGCCTGGAGAAAAAAATAAAACGCCCACTGATCCTGCGAGCTGCCTGCGGCAGCGAGCGGGTCTGAATCAGGGCCGTAGTCCGAGGTGCTGTAGTAGCAGTTGCTGAAGGCAGAAATGCAGTTTTTTATGCTGCCAACGTGATTACAATAATGTCAAGGTCTGGGCCAAACAAGATATCCCCATTGTAGGGTAACCCCTCTAGGCCTTTCTTGGAATCCGCATCTGCCTTTCATGAGTGTAGCCACAGAGTACGGCGGGCAGACAAAGCCGCAGCCGAGACTCTGGTGGTTAGGAGACTGGCATCCAATGTCGCTTCTCCAATAGAGGAAGCTGCATCTCGAATGTGAGCAACAGACATCTGATCCCTAGAATTACTGTATCTAAAGGAAAGGAGTCTTCAAGTGCGTCATCCCAGCTCTCAGTAGCTTTAGCCACCCATGCAATAGCCATGGTTGGACGGAAAACAGCCCCTGAAAAAGAGTATATCGATTTCAGGCAAGCTCCCACCTTCCTATCCATAGGTTCCTTCAAGAAAGTAACTGTAGGCATATGCAACATAGCGCTTTCAATTAAACGCGTAACCTGTGAATCCATCTCAGGGGGTGTTTCCCATTTTGCACAATGAGTCACAGGAAATGGGTAACATGAGGTTAGACGTTTTTGTGGCTGCAGCCATGAGTTCAGCTAGTTGAACTTTCTGTCATTTAAACAGAGGGTGCTTGGATTTAGGGGCTGGCTCCTCATCTTCTTTTAATAAGATGGATCTGACAGCTCCTACTAATTTTTAACCGGCTCTCATCCTCCTGCAGAGGGGAGTCAGAGTTAGAGAGATTAGCATCTTCTGCCTCCTCAGATGATAATTCAGAATCTGAGAGTTGCATGGACTGTGATGATAATAAAGAACACTTAGAGGGCTTACTGGACCTTGCAACATGGTTTGAAAGGCATTAGATGTAGCCATGAGACTCTGCATAGAGTTAGAGAGTACATCTACCCATGTGGGGGCACATGAGGTACCTGTAACACCTAAACCTGTTGTGGCAACCCCAAAGGGGGAACTATGGCTTGCTCTGATAACCCCATAGGGGGAATGACAGGTGGTCCGCAATAGTGGCCAGAACCTGAGAAAATTAAGCCCAGGGGGCTTTTGCACTGGCACTGGGTTGTCTGATGGGCCTGGTGGAGTATAACACTTACTACATAACCCATCTTGTATCAAATCCTCCTCACTTAAGTCTGCAGCACATAATTTGCATGATAGCAGTATGGGTGCAGATGCCCGTTTGTTACTCTTGCCTTTGCTATGACATAGCTGCAGAGTAATATGGCACACAATATGGCACTGGGTATAATGCAACCACCGTCTATGTAAGATACTAGTAGGATTGCAATATGCTGGTCCTGTCTTATGCATGGGAGCTGCAGGAGAACACAGCCCAAGTATGGAACAGTGCAACGAACAACTGTATGTTACAAACCTTACAAATACTTAGTTCTATAGATGTAAGACACAGGAAAACCCCTGAATACACCTGTATGTTAGGGCAGTAGTCAGAGAATAAAGGGAAAGATATATGCTGACAGTAGATGAGGGAAACAGACAGGCAGCGCCAGCATAAGTCACATACAATGCAGAAATAACAGATAACTACAAAATGGCACTATAATAAACTACACAGACTCAATGTCTGGTAGGTTATAGCGCTACATATGCTGACTCCAGGGAGAGGTATGTAGGGAGACTGGACCCTGCGTAATCCTGAGAGAGCTGCGGCTGTGCCCTTGAGAGAAAATGGCAGCCGGAGACCTCAGAGGGGGTGAGCTGCGGGGAGGAGCCACATTAACAGGGAAGCTGTCTCCCCTTGCTGATTGTTTAACCCCCTGGGATGCTGGTTCCTGCACCATTTGTCCCTGGTGGTCTAGTGGATTGCGGTGGCTGGCACCTGCGTCCACAGACCGGAGGTATGACTGCCAAAGTGCGGGTCACCGCGAGCGGTGGCCCACCTTACCTGTCCCCTTAACGTCCGGCTGCAGTTTGGGTCCTTACACGGGGCTGGCTAGTAGGGAGCCGAGATCCCCAGCCTGAACTGGTGCCGCGGCACCGGAGAGGTAATGGAGTGGCAGCGCATACGTCCTATGGACAGTCTGCTGCTGCGTGCTCTAATTAGAGAAAATATAAATTAAATAAATCATAAAATAAAAGGCTTTAGGGCTGCCTAAGCAGCCCCCCACATAATGGTGACCGACTCTGGCCGGGCACCAACGAAACTGAGGTGCCTCTGGCTCGGGGTATAGGGAGAGTGTATCAGTCCATACTGGGAGGTGAAAGCTTATAACTGCATGGTGCCTGGATTCCAGATCCACCACCTACACCCCAACATCTTCCTGTGGAGCCTATGGACCCTGAAGAAGATAACACTGATGCGTTTCGGATCAAAGGTCCTTTTTCCAAGTGTTCCCAGCGGCCATATTTATACCCCTAAGAGATCGGTCACATGACCATAAAACAACAATACAGGAATACCTACCTAATACATAATAAAAATCTGTTCTACATACAATTTAAAAAAGTGATAAATACAATAAAAATCTGCCAAACAGAAAAACACTTTTAAAAAGAAAGAGCATAATCGTATACATTTATGAAGTCATAAGGGGCAGAGTTAAAAGATCCAGTGTTTACGTTCAATTACTCATTCACCAAGACATCCTGGATAAAGAATATCGTGTGCTGAGCGGGACCGCTCATGCACACATACAAAAAAAATTCCTCAAAGTCTCCAAACAAATCCATAAAAACAGGACTCCTATTCCACGGCTCACTTCCGGTCTTTGGAGCACAAACAAGTTGAGGATGAAACGCAGACATCACTTTTCTTTGTTTTGATCACTTATCCAGCATTGACACATCGAGGGTTTGGTGCCACCTAGTGGAGAATCTTTGTAATTAACTCTCATATTATTAATGTGTGGCTTTCGATCCACAAGGTACAGTAATGGTGCGTACACACTGGGCGATTAAAGTGGACGACTGAACGATAACGATATCGTTCAGTCATCCACTTTATCGTCCATTTTTAACATCAAAAAGATGAACGATAACGACGATGCGCATTCCCGCGGGTTGTTTGTCATTATCGTTCATCAAGTAAACATGCTGGCCAACCTGACGATGTCGTCAGGTTGCTGCATGTTGGGGAATGGGGGAGAGAGCCCGGCACTGAACGATATCGTTAATATCATCGTTCAGCGGGTGTGCTCAATGTCATGAAAGACATTGAGCACACCCTGCCGGGACACACTAGGCGATATCGCTCAGGGAGCATATGGTCTAGTGTGTACGCTCCTTAAGAGTCTACCCAAGTGGTTTAATCACATCGGAGATAGGGAGTCCAATTATTATACTGTGCAACATAGAAGAAAAAAAAAAAAATATATATATATATATATATATATATGCTATAAAAACAATAAAAAGTATATATATCAAAATAAATAATAACAGATGATACAATAACATATAAAAGAAGAACCCATAAAGAAATTCCAAAAACAATTTGAACTCAAACTCCACATTGAGGCCTCTAGGTTTCAGGGTTTTAAGCACATATATACTTTTCATTTCCAACTTTGCTAGGTCTTCATCTACCGTATCTGCCCTCCATTTTGGTTTCACACAATATACTGTATCCCACAGAAAGATGATAAATACTTTAAATCACATTGATGTGTCTCCTTAAAGTGTAATGATACATTATGGGTAATCATGCCTTTACGAATGTTTCTAACATGTTCTGACAATCTTTCTTTTAGTTGGAGTTTGGTTTTGCCGATATATTGACTGTCACAGGCACATTCTAATAAATGTACAGTTCTTGCTGTGACATGTGATAGTCTTTAATTTCATAGACCTGATTAGTTTGATCCGATTTACATTGTGTGATTTTTCCTTTGTTCCCCTTACATGCTCTGCACATGGTGCAAGTTCCGCAACGGTAAAAACTTCTAGAGATAATTGACTGAAGAGGCTTAGGTATAGAAAAGGTTATCCCTTAACAACCTATCTTTCACATTTTTGGCCTTACGGTATACAAAAAAAGGGATTATTTGTGAGTATATCCCAATGCTTGCTTAGAACTTTTTCCACCTGCTTAAAGTGACTGTTATATCCTGTAATAAAAGGGATACCCTCTTTCTTAGAACAGACTTTAGTTTTTATTTGATCTATCAAAGATTCCTTATTCATTTCAATGCGTCGTTGTTGGGCTTGATCTATTAATCTAGTGTCAAAACCCAACACTAATCTGTTGTTTTAAAGCTTCTGACTAGATCTTATAGGTGTCGCCCTCCGTACAGTTGCGTCTTAAGCGTTGAAATTGGCTGATTGATATACTTTTCAATCAATTTTCGATGATGATTATTGGCCTCTGTGAATATAGTAAGGTCTAAGAAATTCAGCTTACTTTCACTTTTTTCAAAGGTGCATTTAATATTTCAGTTTGAATTTAAACCATTCCAAAAAAGTTCTAACGATGCTTGGACTCCCTTCCAGACAAACGTCAAATAGTCTATGTACCTCATCCAGGTCACCAGACTTGAGCCGTGGGTACATGCACCCCAAATGTTACGGGCCTCCCAACACACCATAAATAGGTTGGCGTAACTCAGCACGAGTCTGGTGCCCATGGCGATACCTTTAAGTATAAAGAGCCATCCAACCAAAAAAAGTTGTTTTGCAAAATACCCTCCAGGCTGAATGATTTCTTTTTTGTCCTCTGGCATTTGCTCCTGGTCCAGAAAAAAATTTGTAGCCTCCAACCAAGATCATGATTAATAATAGTATATAGCGATGTTACGTCTGCTGTAGCCATTATAAAACCTGGTTCCCAAGATATCATTGCCAACATGTTAATAACTGAAATAGTATCTTTAAGGTACGAAGAGGTTTTAATTACTAAAGGTTGCAACATAGAATCAATAAAGTGGGATAAGTTGGATAAAATCGAATTACTGCCCGCCACTATTGGTCTCCCGGGTGGTTTATCTAAGGTTTTGTGGATCTTTGGGAGAATATATAGAACTTGTATATATTATAATATATACATTTTCTTTCACAATAAAAACATTTTTGAGATATATGTCAGAAAAACTAGTTTTTGTTTTATTTTTTCTAACGGATCAGATCTTAAGAGTCTTTTTAATATGTAGAACTGTTTGACAATTGGCGAAGAATTTCCGCATGATAATCATCCTTATTAATGATCACTATACCGCCACCTTTGTCAGCAGGTTTTAGTACAATGGATGAATTAGTTTGCAGAGATTTAATAGCCAATCTTTCCTCCTAAGATATGTTTACGTTCCTGATCTTAAATGTGGTCCTCTCTAGATCTTCTTTAACTAGTTTTTCAAATGACTCCACAAAACAGCTTTTTATGGGCTGGAAAAAAGGTGGATTTTCGTTTATACACAGAACATGATCCAGCATTCTCAATTTGGGATGGCTGTTCGCTATTAGAATCAGCAAAAAAACACTTTAATGAAAGCTGAACTTTTGCAGAACAATGAAGATCTCAATCATCAGCATGGTTGGATGGAGAGAACTTCATACCTTTTTCTAATACACTCGTTTTCATATTTATCTAAAACATACGTTTCTGGTTCAGCTTTACCATGAAGGGGGTGTAGGATTTAATATCAAATAAACTCCAAATTGTTTCTCGTTATAAAGCAACAATATGGAAATAGCATATATCTTATTCAGGAGAGTAATCATTTGGAATAACACTAATTTAAAGTGCACCTGTTGCCTACACCCTGTGGAAGCAGTCATATTGATGGCTAGACTAATATTCATGAGACTGTAGCCTATCTATTCTTTAAGCTGGAGTCCCTCCTTAATACTAGTTATGCAGTTCCTCCCTGTTTCAGGAATAGCTAGGCTGACGTGTGGCACAAAATTTCTACCTCCGCTGCATAGGTGATAAATGGGCTTTTCCATACCCAACTTCTTCACTTTCCAAGGACTCGTTTTTTTTGTGTACCTGTCTTATTATACAGTACTGTGCTAATGTATTTGTACTGGAGGCATTAACACCAGAAATAACTCTATATACTGTAGGGGTGTGGGGTCCTTGGCTGACCGCAGTTGGCTCGGCTGCGGCTCCATTTGGTTGAGGGTGACTCCCTTCGGCTTCCGGAGGATACTGAACTGGATAAAGGAAGAGTACAACAACCCGCCTATTTATGTAACTGAAAATGGTATATCTGAACGGGGGACCAATCTGAATGACAAGTGGAGAGATCATTACTACAAGCATTATGTTAACGAGGCTTTAAAAGGTACAAAATGTGATTTACAACAGGGGGTAAAACCTTGTAATATCATACAGCTGAAGTTGGGTCATAGGCGGATTGTAGGGTGTATTGCATATGAGCGGTCCATTAAACGGCCCGATTTTCAAACGACTGAACGATAATGACGTCGTTATCATTCAGTTGCCTGGTAAAATCGGGTAGTGCACAGGTTCTCAAACTCGGTCCTCATGACCCCACACAGTGCATGTTTTCCAGGTCTCCTCACAATCACAAGTGTAATAATTAGCTTCACCTGTGGGTCTTTCTAAATGTGTCAGTGAGTAATGAATACACTTGTGCACCTGCTGGGTAACCTGGAAAACGTGAAATGTGTGGGGTCCTGAGGACCGAGTTTGAGAACTACTGGGGTAGTGGATACGCACCTTTACAGTTTCATGAATTGCTGTGTCTCAGCAATGACAGTCAGGAAGAGGGCAGTGTTGTCACTATAAAGAGGATTGTCAAGGGATCACTTCGCTAGAATAAGAGGGATATACAGTAGTGCTATGGCCTCTTGTACTGGACATATTAGATTGAGCACATTTGTGCACTTGACAAATAGCCATCAGGGTATTTAAAAAATAAATAAAAAGTTTTCCAGATAAATAGAATACTCTCTGGTTATTTTTACACAGCTGCTAAGTACGATGGGGTGGATCTCCGTGGTTATACAGCTTGGTGCCTCATGGATAATTTTGAGTGGGCAACAGGGTATGCTGAACGTTTCGGTTTGTACTACACCAATTACACAGATCCAAATCTGACTCGTACCCCTAAAGAGTCTACAAAGTATTACCGGAAACTCATTCAGTGCAACGGATTCCCGGATCCAAGAAATACCTCTCACCCCTGTCTGCAGCCGGAACCAGAAGGTGAGGAAGAGCAATTATAATAGGGGGAGGCATGATAGCAACCAGCCATTGTGTTCATTCATACCAACACCTAACATCATTCCTCCATAGATATAAAATGACATTCTATCCAGAAGGAGACAGAAGTTATGCAAGTTGTTGCGTGCAAGTTTTTTTTTTAGCTATTTTAAAACTGTATAGAATAAAATTTTCCAAATCCATGAATCCCTTTAACAGATGTCTTCAGTCACACCTATGAGAAGAGTGAATTTTGGGAAACAGTATTTACATTGCTATCCCCGAGTCAAAATGGTAAATCCCCCCACAAACAGACAAGACTGCTATTAAGGCCTTCAGTGTAGGTTAGGGGTTTCTTGCCTCTAACTCAGACTGAAATTCTTCAAACACTATAGAGCAGAGGTGTGCAATAAGCGGCCCTCCAGCTGTTGATGAACTACACATCCCAGCATGCCCTGCAATAGTTTTAGCATGGCCAAATAGCAAAAACTGGCATGGAATGCTCGGATATGTAATTCTACATATGGGGGCCACTTATTGCCCACCCCTGCTATAGAAGCAACTCACTGATATAATAAAAAGTGATAGGGATGATTTTAAGCTAATCTAGTGACAGTATTAAAAAAACACGCAAAACATCTTCAGCAGACAGCTTCTGGAAGCAGAACAACTCTATGCTGCATTGATGATCTTTAATAAGGGCTAAACAAACTAGGAATTCTGTCTCAGAAGTGACTCAAACAATGTGCAGAATACCCAATGGGTAAAACATTTGTTGAAAGAACTGCCACTGGCCTCCCTGAAAAAAAAAAAAGGAGCCATCAAGGAGCCATTTATGCCACAAGGGAATATAGCATAAAACACTTATTTTGCCAGCAAGTAAAAATAAAATAATAAATGTAACATTATTCCTGACCCTTGCCCCAACTAACATTAGTTTTCCCTTGTAAGAGAGTGGATTGGCATCCTGAGAAATAGACTCCAGCCACTAATATAACTTTAGACATTTGCTCTGGTAGTTCTGGGATTTCATATTTTTCTCCATATCTCCTACCTGCCACAGGCAGAACCTATAACCAGTCTGACAGATCACACAACGTAAACTACAGACATTCCAGAATCTAAGATCATATGGTTACTAGATGTTTTTTTCTGAATGTCACAAAATAAAAGTATTATAGCAAATTGTATTTGTGGTTATTGTCCATTTGATGTGATTTAACTGCAACTCCCATTATCCTAACTCATGTCACATGTAAGTGAATTAAGAGCCATGTACACAAGTCATTTTTCCTACAGGCACAACCTTTTTTATTACATATATTATGGTCACTAAAAACCTTTTTGTATCATATCAAATTGTATTTTTATGGCCAATTTCAAACTACTCTTGTCATCCTCAATCATGTCACATGTAAACAATTACCCTCAAATCTTTTTCCTACAGGCACAACCACAACAAGTAAGACAACCACCACAGCCAGCAGCAGTCACCCAGGACCCGCAGGAGATCCAGAATCTGAGACCGTTAAGTTCCTCGGACTGGACATCTCTACGTCAGATGCGATGATTGCTCTATATGTGGAGTTTGGACTTTTACTTGCTGCTGTCTTGGGCATCATTGTGTTTTCAGTCATGTACAGTAAATTGCGCAAGAAAGTAAAATTAGTTGATTTATTTTAGATTTTACCATCAGATTACGCATTACTTCTATACTGAGAATTAAATTAGTGTTTAATTCTGTCCCGGTTTGTACAGACTTTCTGAATGGAGTTGCTAATTTTGCACAATTGTAATCCTTAAATATTAGAATGAGCATGAATTTGTATCGAAATAGAAGGATGTCACTGAATTTCCAGGTTCTGTTTCCATATAGCTATTGCTCAGCAAATAACCAAGCTAGTGACACAATCATAATAACCAAGATGAGAATGATATATGCGCTGAGATTGCCATTGTGAGTTGGAACTACAAACGTCTATCAATTTACTAGCAAATTGAGGCCTCGAGCCTCCGTGATTACCAGCCTGACTCACCCCTCTTGTTTCAGCTGTGCCCTATTCAAATTAGAATGTAATCTCTCTTATGAGGACTCTTCCTATCCTTAATTTGCGACTGCATTTATTTTGTCTAGCTTGTATGTCCCCGTTTTATGTAGATCTTGTTTACCCCACTATCCGCTGCTGCGGAGTACTGTGGCGACTGTAATAATAATAATAGACTGAGTAAATGCCATCTCATTTGTGTAATCGAAAAAAACAGCCACTCACATTTGCATGCTATGAAATGCACTTAAATATAACTCAATCAACAGAACATTTTAATCCTTATCGCAACGCATTTCGCGGTACCGTTTGTACTCATTGTATCTGATGTAACCAATATTCTGTAGAACATAAAAAAAAAAAAACTCAAGAGGATAAAAAAATAAAACAAGTCTGTCAATCTTATAGTACTAATGTTTATATAGAAGTAACATGTTACAAATATATATAAATCAATATTTTCTTTGCACACCACTGCTGAAAAGATGGAAATAAAGTCCTGATATATTGTTTTATGGAACAGCTCAATTATTATAACAAAAAAAAAAATCTTCTAGGGACCCTAAAAAAAACAAAAATATTTATTGAAAAAAAACTTTATTGGCAACATTTGAAATTGATGAAACTGGAGTCTTCCTGCATTGGTGAAGAAAACCAGTAAGTATAAATAAGTTATGGATTATGGCATTTAAAATTGCTGAGACATTACAGTATCAAAACCTGTGTCTGGAAAACCCCGGCCTACAGTGGAAAAAAAGCGAGCTAAATAAAAAGGATCTGAGGTGTCACAGGGTTTAGAGTTTATCCAACAAAAAAGAAATCCTCTTTATTAAATAAGCTTATTCTACAGGGAGCAGCGTCTTCAAGAACAAAAAGCTTCATTAGAAATGATTTCCGGATACTAATTTCATGCATTGAGCTAAGTAATCAGTGGCCGTATGACTGTGATTAAAATACAGGAGCCCCCAACTGCGGCAATGTGGCAAAACAAACCAAAATCTCAATCATCCTCCATCAATCCCACTTCTACATCTGTTGAGTAGAGTTCCCATTCCACGTATTGTTTTCATCCTCGTCGTCCTGAGTCCTCAATCGATAGATTTTACCTTCTTTTTTAAATTCATCTGCTCGTTTATCAAGTACTCGTTTTCTAACCACATCCCTGGAGAACGCAGAAAGGAAAAAATGGTCAGTAAATTCATGAGGGATATTTATGATGATTCTGTCCCACAAATGTAAAATGAATCAGGTTTTTTGACAAAAGGGGGCTTTAGGTTTACGGCTCTCTATTTTACAGATTCATAAATGTCTCCATTACTTATGAATTAGAGGGAAAAGACAAGGATTGCAGCAGAGAAAGCAGCATTAAGCCTAGCATATATGATCATTTCTCACAGAGTGTACTGGGTGTCCACATTTACACCAAGTATCAAGAATTACCTCCAAGCCCTCAGCTACGTGGTGGCAAGCTTCCTATACACTTACTTCTTTGGGTCCGAACTGTTGGATGCTGGGGAATTTGCGGTATCCTGCTGTGGATAAGCAGCTCTGTCCATGTTTTGTGCTGGTGGAGGGCTGCCAAATAGGAAATTGCTCAGAAACCTCCATACTGCAAGGAGGGGATACAATAGTGTACTCAATAGTCCCCAGACGCCAGTATCTGATGACGACACGATGGACCGCGCTGGCCTCCCAGCCTGCAATTAGGAAAGAATGATTTAACTATACATAACTACATATACAATCATAACTATATACGTTATGTATTACATATTGTTTTCACGCACAGTCGCTGCGTTCACCATTGGCAGTGTCTCTTAAGTATATAATTACAATATTATGGCTAAAGCCAATGTCTCTTCAGTGTATAACTATAATATTGTGATGTGATTAATGTGGACTATTAAGGTTCTGTTACAAAGTGCATTTGTTGCCTGCATATAGTGGGAAGCAGCGATTATGTGTAATAAACCAATGTGACATTGCTGAGACACTTATTATTCATGAGATTCACTAAGAAAAAGTGATAATTTGCTTAATCATTCACAAGAGGGTGCTTCCAAGTGCCAGGTACTTTCCAATGATTACAATTGTGGAAGGAGGATGAACCCCTCCCTTTATATTTTATCAACATTAAAAGCATTTTCACAGACGGAAGATTTGTCATCAGGATGTTTCTCACTGCTGTAATTCATCAGGCCCCCACCATTCAATTATGCTAAACAAGAAGCAGGATGTGTACCAGAAGGAAGGCAGCATGAGAAAATCTCAACTATACAAGTCGTTATTAACACACTGAGTTATGCCCCCTCTTTACCTTACCCATCTACCCTTTTCAGAGCATCCACAGTGTGAGAGCTGGAGCTCCGGCACGATAGTGTGGGCTATTATGTGACGGCAGGGAAAGCTGGGAAGCAACCTGGAGTGAGTGTCCAGATTGGCTAAATGGCTGTTAGTGGGTAGAGTCCTACTCTCCTCTGCCTATTTCAATTGTGGACAGTTTAAATTTAACAGAGGGGTCATATATTAATTTATAATAATCATGAAATGTAAAGAATATGGGAGCAACCTGTGCCACTCCAGCTGCTGTGGAACTACATATCCCAGCATGACCTGCCAGTTTAGCTGCTAAAAATGCTGGGATCTGTAGTTCCACAACAACTAGAGTGCTATAGGTTGACTAAACCCGGACTCACTGGTTACTTGACTACCCATTTTGACATGATCACTTGATATCTGTATAAAATGAATGCAAACTATTTTTCCCAAATAACCTTATAACATGTATGTTTGACCCATAAATCAGTCCATTTTCACAGTTTACTATTGTCCCTAGTTGGTAAAATAATTCTGTACCATGTCCATAATTTACTTTACTATATGGTGGCTTTGAAATAGTTTAAAAAAAAAAGAAAAGGAGAGGGTAAGTAAAACTTACCCTTGTTAACTCTCTTTCCTCGAAGTCCATAGGGAGACATTGGAGTGTAGGTGGAACGTGGAGGACCGGACACCAACAGCAAAGCTTTTCAATTCCAGAATGCTCTGGTCCTTCCCCCTATACCCCGCCTGCAGCCCAAGGGCACTTCAGTTTTGTGAACAAGCTCAAAGCAGGAGGATAGGAGAGAAGGAAGACTGGTACACTGAGGAATCACACTCTCACACAGAGGAAACAAGTGACCAGGAGTAGAAACCCATAGAGGCTAGGAGCATCAGGGCGGGGGCCCTGTGGACCGTATGAATTTCGAAGAAAGTTAAAGTTTTACCATAACGCTCCTTTTCTTCTTCAGGGTCCATAGGGATCCACAGGGAGACCGTCCCAAAGCAGTTGTTCAAAGGAGGGAATGCTCCTGAGCCGATAGGATGCTTCCTTTGGGCGTTGGGTTCTCCTGAGAGGCAAATGTATCAAAGGCATAAAACCTAAGAAAGGTGTGCACAGGTGGCCGCCTTACATAGCTGTTCAGCTGAGGCGCCACGCTGGGCTGCCCACGAGGGCCCCACAGAGCGAGCAGAATGAGCAGATACTGAAGTCGGCACAAGGAAGGCCAGTCTGCGTGTAAGCCTGTGAGATAGTCATGCAAATCCATCTGGCCAGATCCGTTTGTTAGCTAGCCATCCCTTCCTGTGGAATCCGTATAGGACGAAGACTGAGTCCGATTTCCTGATGGAAGTAGTACGGTACACGTAGATCTTCAGAGCACGGACCACATCCAAAGAGGCCTCGCCTGTTGAGAGGTCTGGTGATTTAAAGGCCGGAACTACGATTTCCTCATTCAGGTGGAAGCCAGAAACCACCTCGGGAAGGAAGCCTGGGCGTGTTCGAAGAACAGCCATCTCCTGATGAAATATTAAAAAGAGGGAGCGACATGAAAGCGCCCCTAAATTCAATACCCGATGTACAGATGCTATAGCCAGAAGAAACAGTCTTTGCAGTGAGCCACTTGACATCCACTGATTTCAGGGGTTCGAATGGAGGTTCCTGAAGTGCTTGGAGCACCACTGACAAATCCCATGGAGCAACAGTATGTTGTACACGTAGAACACCTTGCATAAAGGTGTGAACATCCGGTATAGTAGCAATTTAGCACTGAACCCAGATAGACAAAGCGGAGACCTGCACTTTCAGAGATGCTAGGCAGAGGCCTAGATCCAATGCAGCCTGAAGAAAGGCAAGAATTTGAGAAACCTTAAAGACTAGCAGGTCATAGTTTCTTGTAGCACACCACTGGAAATATGTATGCCAAATTCTGTGGTAAATCCTGGCTGAGGCAGGTTTACGTGCTCTGAGCATGGTCTGGACCACAGAGCTGGAAAAACCCTTAGCCGTTAGGAGAGATATCTCAAGAGCCAAGTCGTTAAAGACAGACAGGCTAGGTCCAGATGTAGACATGGACCCTGAGACAACAGGTCTACTTGTAGAGGAAGTTGAAAAGGAACGTCTATGGAGAGTCTTTGAATTTCGGAGTACCAATGACGTCTGGGCCAAGCCGGAGCTATGAACAGGACTGTGCCCCCCTCCTTTCGGAACTTTTCGAAGCAGGGATATTGGAGGGAAGAGATATGCCAAATGGAAGTTCTATTCTTTTTGCAGCATTTGCTGAAAAACCGTAGAGGTATTAGCCAAACTCTGTAGCGAGGTAGACAGTAGGTCTACCCATGGGGGAGGCAAAGGATTTGCAGGGAGTACCTGCTGTGGCTATCCCATAGGGGGAGCTACCATGGAGACTGCTACTTGGTCCACAAGTTTTGCCAGCATTAGTGAAAAGGCAGCCCAGGGTGAGTCCAGAGAGAGAGAGACCGGGGCTGATGGGCCTGGGGCTGTGTAACAATTAATACAGAGACCATCCTGAATGAGGTCCTCTGTGGCTAAGCCCGCACAGCAGGACTTACAAGACACCAGAGTAGGAGAAGCAGCATCAGGCTGCTTGGTTATTCTTTTCTCTGCCAGCCATTGCCGAAATAATAACAAAATACACAGTATGATCCAGTGCAGTGAACACCCTGGATAATATGGCACAGTGTATCGTGCAACCACGTTATAAAGTATGTGATAGCACTCACAAGTATCTGGGAAATGTGAGGTACCCCCTATACCTTAGTATGTCAGGGTATAGTAGAATAAAGAGAAAGGTATAAGATGTACAAAATAGAAAAGTAGAGATTAGCGCTAGCACAAGTCACATACAAACGCAGAAAAACATTACATGTTTACAATGGGCAATAAAATCAACTACACAGACCACAGTGGCTGGTAAGATATAGCACTGTATTACCTGGCCCGTGGGAAAGATATACAGGGAGACTGTAGCCAGCGTTCCCAGAGACCTGCTTGCAGAAAATGGCTGCCGTGCATCTCTGGAAAGGCGGAGGGTGAGGGAGGAGCAACACAGGGAACACCAAGATCGCAGTGGAATGGCGCCCTGGACAGGGGGAGGGGCTGCAGGAAGAGCACCTGCTCCCCTTGCTGACATTAACCACCGGGTCCCCTGGCCTCCTTACATATGCCCTACGCCAGTATGTTATATGCCCCGATGGTCTAGTTGAATCGTGGGCGCACCAGTGTCCACATCAGTGCCTCCGGTCTGTCTCCTGAGACCGGAGGCTAGACTGCGCAACAATGCGGGTCCACCTTACCTGTCCCCTGAATTCCGGGCTGCATTCTGGGGTCCAAGAAGCCTGCTAGCTAGTCCCCACGGAGCCCCGCCGGGAGTACCTAGCACAGGCTTGGAGTCACGGCGCCTTGGAGGGGTGATGGGGTGGCAGCACAGACCTCCGGAGGACAGTCTGGTGCTGCTCGTCCGTTATAGTAAAACAAATAGAAATAAATTAAGTCATAAAATAAAAGCTTGGGCTGCTTAATGCAGCCTTCTGTTATAATGGTGATCCAGCTCCTGCTGGACACCAACGAAACTGAAGTGCCCTCAGGCTGTGAGCGGGGTATAGGGGGGAAGGACCGGAGCAACCTAAGATTGAAAAGCTTTGCTGTTGGTGTCCGGTCTTCCAGGACCCACCTACACCCCAAAGTCTCCCTGTGGAGCCCTATGGACCCGGACGAAGAAATACCAATGTTTATTACATTTGAATCACCTTTGCTATAGGATTTTTTTTTGTGGTCTTAAGGTGCCCATACATCAGCGACTATTTGTCGCGATGCGATGGGAAATACCGGCGTTTCCGGGTGGAAACGCCGACCTCCCACCATCGATGTTCTGCGATCCATCGCCGGATCGCAGACAGTTCACATGCTAAATGTCGGCGATTTGACATTTGCGATCATTTTTTGATCACGATCGTCAAATCGCCGAAATCCAACATGTTGGATTTCTGCGATCCTGCGATGCCGGGTTGCAGCATCGCGGCAATCCATCGCTAATGTATGGGGCCCATTAAGCTGAGGCCATTTTTTCACTTTTCTACGTATCGTGGAAAGATACAATTTTTGAATATGAATTTGCTTTGATACATTCGGGTAGTCCTTTATTACCACCACAATAAAAAGTGATTATTTTCTCATGAAAAATATGTGATTAATATCACATCTGCCCCTATGACTCATGCCTTATAGATATCACCAGTCAATAGTGAATGGATAGGCTGTATTCACATTGGCTTATTTCATCTCAAGTGCAGACAATAAGTACACTTTAAAGGATGGAGCAAAGCAATGAGATTCTGGGGACTTTACAATAGTGACACTGTTTACACTAGTGATGCTGTGGACGCAACTACACTCTTCGGGGAATAAGTGCCACAATGAATACAAAACGGTATTTGCCCCATTGAACAATTGATCAGAAGCAGAACAGTTGATCCCTACTTGGCCTCTGACAAGTTAAGTTCAAATTAAACTAGGCTATAGTGTTTTCACAGAGCAAAATGATAGCAATTTACAGTACACCTACCGGCAAGATGACTATTGATGCACCGGGTGCAAGTTCCAAAGACAGCAAAGATTTCCCATAATCCTCTTTGGTAAAGTCCCTTCGAGGAAACATAGCTGCCAAGGTAAAATTGCCGTAGGTGTTCCCAACGTTCTGAGAGCACAAGACAGAAACCATATTAAAGTTCTGCACCAGCCTTACACTGATCTTACTAATTATTTTTGCAATATAAAATATTTTGCCTTCAACTTGAAACCTGTAGTAGATATATATATCTATCTATCTATCTATCTATCTAATTTAATTATTGTTTCTCTCCGGAAATCAGGTACAAATGTAACCGGCTAGTGTGTAATAAGCAGACTGGCGGCACAGTTATATACAATATTCTGTATTTATTCATTATAAAAACTTCCAATTATATAAAACTTTCTCTTACCAATAAAAACAAGGGTAAAATGCACCCGTCACCTGCACAGATTACTGGCAACCAGTGGCATCAACACTTGGCACTTTGTGCCACAATACATATTGTTTCATGGTAAATTGGTAGGCCGCCTTCTTGACGTCACTGGTAACTAGTAAACTTATGTAGGCGTCGGGTGAACTTTTAAAATTTTCCGTATTTCAAGGCACTTTACTTTTACCGTGACGTGCAGTGAGGTAAATGGCTGGGGAGGCACTGGCTAGTATCAGAGCCAGATTTACCCATACATATATAACCCGAGGGTTCATGTGGGCATTATACAAAGGTGCAGCATATATAGTGCTGGAAATTTGGTGAGTTTTGATCAGGGATGTGTGGAAAAGGTAGACAGGGGAGGCAGTGCCTCACCTGCCATACACTTTTTACTCCAGAATTTTGACTATAATAATGATTATAATAATACAAAGAAGCTATTTATAAAATTCTTATAATTTTTATAGTAAAATTTGTGGAGTATACCCAAGTTTGACCGGAAAGGCTCTGCCTCACCTGACTGCACGTCAATGCACTTTTAAACATAAAATACACACATATCCACGGAGGCACTAATGTGATGAGTATATCACGCAAATTTGAATCTTCATACATAACAGATGATTGTGCAAGTGTGCCTATTCTCCAGCATTACTTGCCTGGGAGTAAGGACACTTACCTGTGCTGCATACTGCCGTGCTTCCTCCAGAAGGGATTCAGATGGGAACTGATTAGTGAAGGAAGAGCCATCAGGAAGTCTGAAATGTATCCTGGCGACAGTCCTGAAACAGGGGAGAGAACAGTGAAGCGCAGGTATAATGACAGACAGAGAATTGCAGAGCCAAGGAGATGGCATTAACCTTCGTTCTCTTTGTGCTGCCTCCTTCCGGGCCTCCATCTCAGCCTGTCGTGCCTGTAATTCTGCTGCCTTTGCTGCCTCTTGTTCTTCTTTAGACTTTGCAAAACGAGCAGCTCGATCAGCACGATCCTGTAAAAGAAAATCCCAAAAACAGGATTTTGGTACTTACCGTTAAATCCATTTCTCCGATTCCACAGGGGACACTGGAGCTTCATGACAGTGGGGTATAGACGGTGGGTTGAGTTGAGCCTGGCACTTTAAAAATCTACAAGTGTGACTGGCTCCTCCCCCTCTATGCCCCATCAGCCCCAGTTTTAAAGAACTGAGCCCGAGAGGAGACGGAGAACAGACTGAAGAACAGAGAAGGAGAACAGGAAAGAAACAATCCAACATACTGACACACTGCAGGAACACAACTGGCTGCAGGGATAAACAGTCACACAACAAAAACAGACCAAACTGCAACAGAACTGAAGCAGAACAAGTAATTGATAACAGGCAAGAAGCACTGGGTGGGCGTCCAGTGTCCCCTGTGGAATCGGAGAAATGGATTTAACGGTAAGTACCAAAATCCTGTTTTCTCCATCATCCACTAGGGGACACTGGAGCTTCATGACAGTGGGGACGTCCCAAAGCTACCCTCCTGGGGGGGGGAGAGTGCTGAACACCCTGCAAGACACTGCGACCAAAATTTGAAGCAGAAGCCGCAAAAGTGTCAAATCTGTAGAAACGTACAAAAGTATGAACCGAAGACCACGTAGCTGCTCTACAAAGCTGTGAAGCCGAGACACCTCTACGTGCCGCCCAAGAAGTACCCACAGAGCGCGTAGAATGCGCAGAAATGGATACCGGCGGTGGTCGAGCAGAAGCAACATATGCCTGACGAATAGTCAGACGAATCCACCTGGCCAAAGTCTGCTTAGATGCAGGCCAGCCACGCCGATTGGCATCATAAAGGACGAACAGAGCCTCTGATTTACGTAGTCCCTCAGTACGGGCCACATAAATGCGAAGTGCCCGAACCACATCCAAAGAGTGAGAATCCCCGGAAGAGTCCGACAACGCTGGGACTACAATCGGTTGATTCAGATGAAAACCCGAAACCACCTTGGGCAAAAAGGAAGGGCGGGTACGAAGTTCCGCCCGATCTTCGTGAAAAATCAAGTAAGGAGAACGGCAGGACAAGGCTCCAAGTTCAGACACTCGTCTGGCCGAAGCCAGGGCCAATAAAAGGATCATCTTCCAAGTCAAATACTTCAATTCCACATCCTGCAAAGGCTCAAAGGTGGATGACTGAAGAAAAGATAAAACAAGATTCAGGTCCCATGGAGCCGTGGGTGGCACAAAGGGGGGCTGAATTCTAAGTACCCCTTGAAAAAAGGTCTGAACCTCCGGAATCAGAGCTAGGCGACGCTGGAAAAAAATAGAAAGAGCAGAAATCTGCACTTTAAGCGATCCCAAGCGTAGGCCCGCATCAAGGCCTTTTTGAAGAAAAAGAAGAAGACGAGGTAAATGAAAAGAGGAAGTGGAAGATCCACGACCCTCACACCAGGAGATATAAGCCCTCCAAATGCGATGATAATGCGCTGATGTTACCGGTTTTCTAGCCCTAAGCATGGTAGGAATGACCGACCTAGGAACACCACGGCTTCTTAGTATGGCGGTCTCAATAGCCACGCCGTTAAACGAAGCCGCCGTAAATCTGGGTACACACATGGACCCTGCTGTAGAAGGTCCGATCGTAGCGGAAGAGGCCAAGGTTCGTCTGCCAGAAGGAATAAGAGATCGGAGTACCAAACCCGACTAGGCCAATCCGGAGCCACTAGGATGACGGTGGACGACTCTCGTTTGATCCACTTGAGAATCCGAGGGAGAAGCGGAAACGGTGGGAACAGGTACACAAGGCTGTACGGCCAAGGGATCAGTAAAGCATCTGCTCCCACCGCTGCCGGATCCATGGTCCTGGAGCAGTAAAGGGGTAGTTGATGATTTATCCGTGATGCCATCAGGTCTATCTGTGGTTTCCCCCATCTGCAAACCAATTGATGAAAGACCTCGGGATGAAGGGACCACTCCCCGGGATGAAGATCCTGACGACTGAGGTAGTCCGCTTCCCAGTTGTCGACTCCCAGAATAAACACTGCGGAAATTACCTCTACGTGTCTTTCTGCCCACAGAAGGATGCGACTGGCTTCTCTCATTGCCAGACGACTGCGGGTTCCTCCTTGGCGATTTATGTATGCCACTGCAGTGGCGTTGTCGGATTGTATCCGAACCGGAAGTCCTCGTAACAGAGGAGCAGCCTGTATCAAAGCTCTGTAGACTGCCCGCAGTTCGAGAACATTGATTGGTAAGAGGGATTCCTGCTGCGACCAAAACCCCTGGAAGTGACTGCCCAGAACCACAGTTCCCCATCCGCGGAGGCTGGCGTCCGTGGTGACCAAGATCCAATTCCAAATTCCAAAGCGCCGACCCGCTAACAGATGCTCCGTCCGAAGCCACCAGAGCAAGGGTATGCGGGTCCGGGGAGACAGACGCACCAGCCGATGCATCTGTAGGTGGGACCCGGACCATTGAGACAGAAGATCCAGTTGAAAAATTCTGGAGTGAAATCTGCCGAATTGGATGGCCTCGAAGGAAGCCACCATTTTTCCCAGGAGACGGATGCAAAGATGCACGGACACTTTCCTGGGTCTGAGCACCAAACGAACCAGCTCCTGTATGGCTATGGCCTTGTCCCTTGGCAAGAATACACGAAGCAGAACAGTGTCTAGAATCATTCCTAGGAACTGAAGTCTCTGGGACGGCATCAACTGAGACTTCTGGAAGTTCACAATCCATCCGTGTTGAATGAGAATCTGATGTGTAAGGGACACTTGGTGTAAAAGGACTTCTGCCGTTGGAGCCTTGATGAGTAAATCGTCTAGGTACGGAACTATCGTCACCCCCCGAGAGCGCAAGTGGGATACCATGACGGCCATCACCTTGGTGAATACCCTGGGAGCTGACGAGAGACCGAACGGCAGGGCCTGAAACTGGTAATGAGCTTCCTTGATGGCAAATCTGAGGAAATCCTGGTGAGGAACCCAAATTGGGACATGCAGATAGGCGTCCTTGATATCGATCAACACCAGAAACTCTCCTGCCTCTAGTCCTGCAATGACAGAATGGAGAGACTCCATTTTGAACCGGTGAAATGAAAGATACTGGTTCAAGGATTTCAGATTCAGAATGGGTCTGACTGACCCATCCGGTTTCGGAACCACAAAAAGGTTTGAGTAAAACCCTTGTTGTCTTTGTGCAGTGGGAACCGCCACCAGAACCTCGGCCAGCAAAAGTTTCTCGATCGCTTGACGCAAAATTAGTTGCTTCAAGGGATCGACGGGCAAACCTGTTGTAAAATAACGCACAGGAGGAGTGAAAGCGAACTCGATCTTGTATCCCTGAGATACCAGATTCCGAACCCAAGTGTCTGGAGAAGTCCATCTCCAAACCTCCGAGAAACGCTGGAGGCGAGCCCCCACCTTCGGATCTCCGAGATGGGATGGGAGCCCGTCATGCCACAGGCTTGTCTGCTGGCTTGGGATCTGGACGGTGGGCATTAGTCGCTTGACGTCCTCTAGCACGGCCTCCTCGCCCCGCTGAAGACGAACCTCGCGATCGTCCCTGAAATCTTGCAGATGCTCGAAAGGAACGAAATGAAGGTCCCCTAAACGAGCGACGTGGAGGAGGTGCTGATGAAGGTAGAAAAGTACTCTTACCTCCAGTGGCCAGCGAGATCCACTTGTCCAGCTCTGGACCAAATAAAATATCGCCTGTGAAAGGAAGAGCTTCCACTGCTCTCTTTGACTCAGCATCCGCTTGCCAGGCACGAAGCCAAAGTGCCCGGCGAGCAGAGATCGCCGAAGCAGAAATCCTAGCGCCTACCTGGCCGATATCTCTGGAGGCGTCTCCTAAGTATACTGCAGACTCCTGAATATGTTCTGCCAAGGTAATCAGATCTGCCCGCGGAGTGTTGGATTTAAGACCCTCAGTCAATTGTTCTACCCACTTTTCCACAGCCTTGTTGACCCAAGATCCTACCAAGGCCGGCCGGAGAAGAGCACCTGCAGCCGTATAAATGGATTTCAAAGTGGTTTCTAATCTCCGCTCTGAGGTTTCCTTCAATGTAGTAGCTCCTGGAACCGGTAACGTGGTCTTCTTTGACAACCGAGAAACCGAAGAATCCACAGGTGGCGGGGTCTCCCACCTCTTTCTATTTTCGGCAGGAAACGGGTAAAGAGAAAAAACGCTTAGGAATCTGGAATTTACGGTCCGGATTCTGCCAAGCTGCCGTCATCTGTTCGTCCAACTGGAGAGAAACAGGGAATGTGATAGCAATCTTCTGTGACCTGGCAAACAAGGAGTCTTCTAACGATTCTGGAGCTTCCGGGCCAGAAATCTTAAGAACTTCCCTCACCGCTAGGATATGTGAATCAATACCTTGCATTGCCTCAGGTTCTTGTGAGTAAGTCTCTACGTCTGATTCGTCCAGCATCTCCCCTTCCTCCTGAGACGAATGATCCGCTGCCGAGTCCTCATCCAACTGGAGAACCGCCGGAAGAGCCCTCTTCTTAGATGAGCGACTTACCGTAGCTTCAGGAGCTTTAGACGCAGAACCCATAACCTGAGCAAGGCTATTCACCAAGCGGACTAAATTCTGAGCCCACGCTGGTTCTGTTGCTAGAAAAGAAGGGTGAGATGTGCTAGGTAGATCTCTGGCGGCCTCCCGTTCCCTACGGGAAGCGGCTAATTCAGAAGAAAGATCCGCCATGACCCCTGCCAAACTATTTATGAAGGAGGGAGTGACAGACTGCGTGCTAGCACTCTCTGCTTCACACGTCTCGCACAGGGAAGACCCTTCGGAGCGAGCATGGGTAAATTTTTTCCTGCACTTACTGCAGGCAAACAGCTTTTGTGAAGCAGCTTTTTCTGTTCTGGATGTCATCATTTACTCACAGACAGACACCACATACAACTCAGTAGTGCAAAAGGAGTATAGGGAGAAGCAGAATTTCAATAATAATGCTACTCAAGTATGGGTGCAGACAGAGCAATAAGGGAGGAGCAGAATTTCAATAATAATGCTACTCAGGATGCAGACAGAGCAGTATAGGAGGAGCAGAATTTCAATAATAATGCAGCTCAGTAACAGGGGCAGACAGTGCAATATAAGGGAGGAGCAGAATCAATAAAAAAAAAAAACAGAAGGTAGTGAACTACCTTACTGTAATTACAGACCCCCTGTAGAAGCTCAGTCTTCTCCCCTTCGATCCGCTCTAGCTCTACAGAGACGCCACTCCCTCTCAGAGCGCGCCAAACTAGCCCAGCAGTGAAGGAGGAAGAGGAGGAGGGCCTATAAGCTCCACCCCCTTTTGTCAATGGCCGCCGCTATTATATGCGCGCGGCATAGCCCTGCATCCCAGCCGCACGCGGGGGCCAGCGGCACGACTGCCGCCAGTGATTAACGTGCCGATGCCTTTACACAAGCACCGGCACGCACAGGTAGGACCGCCGCTTCCTCTGCAGAGCCTACCTAACAGCCAGCGCTGGTGTTCTTCCACAACACCAGCGTGGCACTGACAGCCGCGCGCTGTTAAAAAACCCCAGCAAATTATTTTCACCTCTCCTGCTAGACAGGAGAGGTGTGCATACTCACAGGGCTGCTGCGGCCAGAGCGCTGGGCTGTGAGGGGAGAGCGGGGACCCGGACACAAGCCAGTGTTAGCTGTGGCGGGCCCCGCTGAGTCTGATGACTCCTTCACTGCCAAAAGGCAGCCTCCCCTCCATAGGGTGACCGGACACAGGCTGCAGTAGCCGTGTGGTCCCCTCTCTGGCGGCTCCCACGATGCAGGCAGACTGTCACAGCTAACAGTCTGCCTGTCCTCTTGTTTCTGCTTTATAAATTATATATATATACTTAAGGGCTGGAGACAGCCCCTGTGCACCGGCTCTACTCGGGCACATTCTAAAAACTGGGGCTGATGGGGCATAGAGGTGGAGGAGCCAGTCACACTTGTAGATTTTTAAAGTGCCAGGCTCAACTCAACCCACCGTCAATACCCCACTGTCATGAAGCTCCAGTGTCCCCTAGTGGATGAAGGAGAAATTGTAATTTCCAGGATAATATTAAACTCCCCAAAAGGCACATTATGTTGGCAAAGGATTACAAGGATTGACTGAAACTACAGTAAACTGTACAAGTAAATGCATTTTACCAATACATGAATTTGATTATTCTGTACAATTATATGTTTAAACATATGGCAAAATAATATAGCTGGAATGAACACTAAAGGATTTTAAAACAAAACGTTATCTCTCTCTATTATACATATAGAGCCACCTGTAAGCTACAATGGTATGCGTTTGGCGGTCTGGATGCCGACGGTTACATTACCAGCGCCAGAATACTGACGCCATTCAGAATCCAGACGCCGGCATCCCGACAGCCTGATGCCGAAGGCAAGTAGCAGGGCTGCGGGGAGGGTATGGGGTTAGGGTTAGGTTGCGGTGAGGGGGAGGTTAGGTTTAGGCACTAGGGAGGGGGGGAGGAGGCTAGGTTCAGGCTCAGGCACCAGGGAGGGAGAATTAGGGTAGGGAGGGGATTGTCGGTATGCTAACCCTCCCCAAGTGTCGGTATGTTAACCCGGTCGGGATCCAAGCGTTGGGATGCTGACCACCTGAATCCCGTCTGTCGGTATTACATACCAATTCCGCTACAATGGAATTACAAAGGCAGGTCACCAAAGTATTCAGTAAGTATTTTAAATACAAATATCCAACAGTAAACAGTGTTGGAAAAAATAATTTCCCACCACTTCAGCTGATCATACTATGCATCCTAATCTCAAATGTGATAAGCGATGGGAGAAAATCAGGTGCAGACAGAAAGCGCATCTACAGTACCTGGGCAATCTGCTGTCTAATCCGCTCCAAGGCAGCTTTATCCTCGGCCTTCTCCCGGTTCCTCTCATCCAGTGCCCGTTTGGCCTGATCATCCTCCTGTTTTCTTTTATACTCCAGCATATCTTTACCCACTTTTCTCCTTTCAATCTCTCTTTTGATGTCTTTCTGCAGAAACCAGAGAAAGGGATTTTAAAAAATCCTGACGCAGGGAACATTCAGCACGTTTCACTGCAAGCTCACACTGTAATACGAAAGATGAACATCCCATTTAGAAGTGCAGACTTTCGTACCTGCGAGATCATTTTGGTGCCACAGGGGCATTAGTAGTACGGTAAGGCTCGATTTACATAAGGTGTTGGAAATCAAACCTGCCTACACATGTATTAACAAACCAGCTGTAAAATGCAAAAACGCTACACAACTGTGTACTAATCTACATCATGGCATAACAAGGGTGTGGGAGGGGGCGGAGTGATGAACAAGGGTGCATGGTGGCAGTGACTCCTCAAGCTAATGCAAAAGAGCAGATCATTCTTACTTACCTCTTGTTCATCCTTCTTTTTCTGCTCACTTTTCTTTTCCAGCAGTGAGGCTAGCCTAAATCAAACAAATACAGATTGGCAGCAAGCTCATATATGTGCAAACATTTTGGGGTTTACTTACGAAGTGCCAGGTGTTTATGCCCCATATTTAAAAGGGCAATGCTTTTATGAGCTGTGTCTTGCAAGTAAAAGCAGTGCCCTTTTAAATATTGTGCATAAACAGGGTGTCGGGTTGTAAATAAAACCCCCAAGAGTCTACAGAAATAATATTTTAAGTGAAGACCATCAGTATTTCAAAACATTTGTCTCCATATTATGGTTTGGAATATACAGGTTCAAAGTGTCAGTCCATGAGCTTTGCCCAGCAGTTATCTACTCCTGACAATACAGCTGGAGAAAAGCACTACAGAAATAAAATTATTATTAGAAAACCTCTTACTCCTTTCATTCATGTACTGTAGCCAGGCACAGAATACCCAGGCTATTGGCAGCGATGATAATGTTTGTTTACAGACTACTGGAAAGCAACAAACCATTCTGATGGAGGCAGAACAGCTACAAGAATAATGGCTAAAGCTCCAAACTGGGCAAAATTTTAGTTACAAAAAAAATGTAGCTTAAAACGAAGTCCTCCAAAATGGTGGCTGCTGATCCCCCACTGCAATTTGCTCCTCTTGCGCCTGCTGATAGTGGTTAGATATGCTCATTTACAGTCCCTCTTGGGAGAACAGGTGTTTCCTCTTTCCCCTCTCTGCTATCCACCTCCCCCTGGGCATGACACATTGAGATTTCTACCATTATGTCTGTTCATCTAATAGCTTTTGGATTCTCAGACTCACCTTGTATACGATACGTCTGCTGTAACAACCAGACTCTGAACTATTTACCTTTTGCAATTCATACGGTTTCTGAGAATGTAATATATATATCTCAGTATAATTTGCAGTGAAGATGGTAGCGTAACAAAGTTTGAAAGTAGGTGCACAAAGAGGGGTCACTCCATCTCCGAAATCAAACGAAATTTGGATTTTCATATGCAACAATTTCAAGGGTGTACCGTGACTACACAACATCAGGGAGGACATATGGCGTGCAACACTGCTGTGGTTAACGGAAAAAAAAAAAACCGTGGACGATCGTGGAAAGCGTACTCTGGCATGCATTGTAACAGCAGACCGGCATATGACATTGCCACAGGTAAAAGCAAAACTTAATGCGTCACCCACAAGTCACATCAGCGTTCACACAGTGCAACGTCCCCATTCTTCAATGGGGAAACCACCCTGCATCCTTAGGACATGTCCCCAAAGGTAAACTGCATTAAAAAAATATTACAAAAAATAAAAATAAAGAAGACCTCAAAAAATTACTGTGGAAAAGTGGGGCAAAAAAGTACAAAGTTGGGGTACAAACTTAAAAACTAGCAAAATAGACTTTGGGGGGGGGGGATTTCTGCAAGTATGGGGGAGGTTTTTTTTTTTATTGCAGGTGCTTGCTGAAGGTGCATTTTTTAAGGCCTCACTTTTGTGATTTTCAACCATGCTTGCACCCATTTTCATGTACCCCAAATTTGAATTTGCTGGGACTAGTTGTTATTTCCAATAAAAAAAAAACCCTGCTAAACGCTATTCTTCACCACTTGTTCAAAGACGCTAATTAGCAGCTAATGAGAGCATTTAAGTACCCCAAATGGCTTCAGCAGGGCTATTCGGGGCCCTCTACCATGATCCCCAATGTTAGTGTATCTTTTGGGGGGTGTCAGGCTGATTTCCCCAAATCTGACAGCACTTTTAGCCTGTTTGCGTTTCGACGGGACGAATTGAATACAAGGGATAAGCGGGGACGCACGCAATACTTTTTCGCATGGAAAACCCAGCGATGACGGCGAAAAGTACGGGACTTTTCACATCTAATTGAATATGCCCCATAATGTATGACATGCTTTAAAGAAGAAAAAGCCAACCTCTGCATTTCTTCTGTCGTGTCTTTGGCTGTCGTGCCACTGGCATCTTCTTGAAGCTGCTCTGCTTGGTCAGCGGGTGCATCCTCGCCTTGTGCTGGGACTGTTAGAACAATAGAACATGAATTAAATGGAGTCGTAAAAAATGCTGTAGTTCATGCAGTTGAGAGACTATTTGCAACTACGCATGTGCGAAAAGTTCTGAAAACCCCTATGATGCATGTGTTACACAGATTGTACGCACAAAGGTGCTGTGCCATCAATTCAGATGGTATCAAAAAGGTGGCGGAAAAGTGATGGGCAGTTACTGGTAGGTGGTTAGAAGTGCACAAAAGAATGGGCCGTTCATGGGAATATAATGGGAGCGTCGTGGGTGTGTCAACGTGAGTGGCTGCGTTCCCAGACGCACAACTGCAACCATAGGAGGCCACGGTCAGATGGCGCCACTGCACCTGCCACAGGGCTGGTGCAGTTTTCGATGGTGCGACCAAGGGTGACTTCTAAGGACCTACCAATCAGTATTACAGTGTGCACAGGCGCTAAAAGTATGCATCTCAGTCCTTACACATTCAGCCACATGGATGTACAGAAGGGAAGGAGTTTGTATGCCATTTGCATAAACTCACAGATGGACGACCGCCAATACGCGTTGCTGCGTTCGCTTCGCCATGCGCCAGAATCTGACCTGATGAAGTTACTGGGGGTGTGGGCTGTGTCTCTGCAGGTGGTAAATCTTCTGATTGTAGATTACACTGAGATGCAGAATAGGATTCAGTAGAACTGCTCACTGGAGAATTGGTAGACAGGTGTGACTCTTCTGGGAACCTATCATTGTTTCCAGAGTGCATCTACAAGTAGATGGAAACAATTAGTGATCCACCCAGACCAAAGACAGAATCTTAATTCTCTGCAATATCCACAATAACTTACTTTACCAGTGATCACATTGAAAGAGTTACAAAATACAAACTGATCTAATGTCACAAGAGTTAAGTGGCAGCTTTATAGGCCCATGTGGTAAAGAAAGAGTTAAAAATTGAAGCAAGGCAGAAATACAAGTCCCTAAATAAATTTCAATGAAATATAATAAGAGGCTTTGTGGCATTGGCAGGGCTCCCTGGCTGCTCTGCAAACCAACTAAGATCAAACATGACAAATATAACTGGGAGGCAAACAGCACCTGTTTAACTTTGGTTATCTTTGCTATTAATTCCTCTGCAGCTATACTGCCAGCTATTACTTCCAGCGGAATTCCATTCTCGCCAATGAAGAAGCTGGATGGGACACACACCACAGGATCTGAGAAACTGCAAGTAAAGGGTCATAAGCAGGAATCTTGACACAAACATGCACTACTCCTGGCTGCACAAACAAGCTGCAGTTATGCTAGCTGTATAATATAGCAATAAACGTCAGCATTACAAGCAACACTATGTGCTTGCATATGAGTGAATGATAAGCACAGATATTCTAAGAACTTACCCTTGTTATCTCTTTCTACGAGGTCCATAGGGTCCACAGGGTGACCTTGGGGTATAGGTGATGCAGAGTCATCCTGGCACCTTAGGCAGCAAATTCTTCTCCCAGGATGCAACGGGTCTCCCTCTATACCCTACCCCTGGGCAATAGACTCCTCAGTTACGTAGCAAGCCAAAGGCCGGAGGAGAATAAAAGAGAAAAGAATCACATTCTCACACAGAAGGAGACTGAAAACCGGTGACCAGAGCAAAGCCCAAATGAAGCACAGGTGCGTCAGGGCGGGTGCCCTGTGGACCCTATGGACCTCGCAGAAAGAGATAACAAGGGTAAGTTCTTACCATATCTCTACTTTTCTACTTCAGGATCCATAGAAGATCCACAGGGTGACCTTGGGGATTCCCAAAACAGAATCCTCAGGGGCGGGGACGCTCCTGCGCAGAAAGGAGAATCCTCTGCCCGAAAGAAGCATCCTGAGTGACAAATGTATCAAAACAGTAATACCTCAAAAAGATATGAATAGAAGACCACGTGGCCGCCTTACAAAGCTTTACAGCTGAGGCACCACGACGAGCTGCCCACGAAGGGCCCACAGACAGAGTAGAATGAGCAGTAACAGAGGGCGGGCCTGGAAGCCTCATGAATGTAAGCCTCAGAGATAGTCATTCGAAGCCATCTAGCCAAAGTTAGTTTATTGGCTGGCCATCCGCTCTTGTGGAAACCATAAAGAACAAACAAGGAGTCAGGTTTCCAGAGAGACCTGGTACGATCCACATAAATCTTGAGGGCACGTACCACATCCAATGAGGCCTCCCCTGCCTAGAGGTCTGGGGAATTAAAGGCCGGCACAATAATTTCTTCATTAATGTGGAAACTAGAGACCACCTTAGGAAGGAACCCAGGGCGAGTTCGAAGCACTGCCCTGTCCTTGTGAAAAACTAGAAATGGGGAACAAGAGAGCCCCCAAATCAGTAACACTTCTGGCCAGAAGAAAAACAACACAGTCTTGGCAGCAAGCCATTTGAGATCCACTGAGCCCAGTGGTTCAAAGGGAGGGCTCTGGAGGGCCCTAAGGACAACAGCCAAATCCCAAGGCGCTACAGGAGGGACAAAGGCAGGCTGGATACGAAGGACTCCGTGCAGAAAAGTGCGAATGTCAGGAAGAGGAGCAATCCTTCGCTGAAACCACACTGAAAGGGCAGAGATATGGACCTTAAGTGTAGCAAGGCAGAGACCAAGGTCCAAACCAGCTTGCAGGAAAGCCAACACTCTGGGTATCCTAAACACCTGGGGGTCATAACTTTTTGGACGACAATTCAAAATAGGTATGCCATAACCTGTGGTAAATTCTAGCAGAAGCAGGTTTACGTGCTCTGAGCATGGTGTTAACAACAGGGCCGGAAAACCCTTGGACTTTAAGAGGGATGTCTCAAGAGTCACGCCGTCAAAGACAGACGACCCAGTTCTGAGAAGAGGCAAGGACCCTGAGACAACAGGTCCGGACGTTGAGGCAACAGCCACAGAGTGTCGATGGAGAGACTCCGAAGATCTGAGTACCATGGACGTCGGGGCCACACTGGAGCCAACAGCAGGACATTGCGTCCCTCTTGTTTGAACTTTCGAAGAACGCGAGAAAGAAGGGATAACGGGAGAAACAGGTACATAAACTGGAAGGTCCACCTGACTGACAGAGCATCCACCAGGAAAGCCTTAGAGTCCCTTGTCCGAGACGCGTACAGTGACAGTTTGTGATTTTGTCGAGAGGCCATGAGGTCCACATCTGGAAGGCCCCACTTGTCCACTAGGAGCTGAAACACTTCTTGGTGCAGAGACCATTCCCCGGGATGCACGTCATGACGGCTGAGGAAGTCTGCTTCCCAATTCAGCACTCCTGGAATGAACACCGCCAATATGGCTGGTAGATGGCCTTCCGCCCATGTCAGGACGCGCGACACCTCTATCATAGCTGCCTGACTTAGAGTTCCCCCTTGACGGTTTAGGTAAGCCACCATCGTGGCATTGTCTGACTGCACTTGTACGGGCTTTCCGTGAAGCAGCAAGTTTGACTTGTTGCAGGGCCTTGAAAACTGCCCGCAGTTCCAATATGTTGATTGGTAGCGCAGATTCCTCTGCGGTCTACCTTCCCTGAAAGGAGTGTGAACCTACCACTGCATCCCAACCCGAAGACTGGCATCCGTTGTCAGAAGGACCCAGTCAGAGATCCATAAGGGACGCCCTTTGGTGCGGTGGACAGTCTGCAGCCACCAAGTTAACGATAGGCGCACCTCCGGAGAGAGCACCATCATTTGAGTCCGTATATGATGGGGTAATCCGTCCCACTTGGCGGAGAAGAGGATCGATTTCTGCAGAGGCCGGGAATGAAACTGGGCATACTCCACCATGTCGAACACAGACACCATAGATCCCAGTAACTGCATCGCTGAGTGGACTGACACTCGGCAAGTGTGAAGGCATCTGCGTACATGCATCTGCAAAGTGGAGATCTTTTCTGCTGTCAGAAATATCCACAGATAGGTGGCCCTTACTGCCATGACCTTTGTAAACACCTGAGGTGCAGTTGCAAAGCCAAATGGTAGACCGTGAAACTGGAAATATTGTTGTGACACAGCGAACCTGAGAAACGTTGGCGAGTTGAAGTGATCGGAATATGCAGGTACGCATCCTCGATATAGCCAGTATAACTGAGGGTAGGGTTTCCATCCTGAGCCTGGGTACCCTGAGGAATTTGTTCAGGGACCAGAGATTGAGAATAGGACGGTAAGAACAGTTTGGTTTCTGGACCACAAAAAGGCTGGAATAATACCCCGTTCCCCTTTGGGACATTGGGACTGGTACAATGACTCCTGCCTGTAGCAAGGATTGTACCACCTGTTGAATAGCTAAAGCCTTGTGCGCGTTTTTCGGAAGTCCTGTGCAAAAGAAATGATGGGGAGACCTTCTGCGGAAGGAGAGGGCGTACCCCAGAGAGACCATTTCCTTCACCCAGGAATCTGTGGTAGCCTGACACCAGTACTGGGTGAGCAGAAGAAGTCGGCCTCCCACCCTGGGGTCCCCCTAGGAGGAGGCCCATCTCAGCAAGTGGAGAGCTTGTCATCGGGCTTGGCAGCCGGACGTCTGGTACTCCAAGGCTTCTTTTTAGACCTGGCAGATTTCTTGGAGGTGGATGGCCTGGGAAAGGACTGTTCTAGCCTTACCTGGGGCCTGATAGGTCCCAAAGGACGGAGTCCCCGAAGAGGCTGGAGCCGAAGGCAGACAAGCCGACTTAGCTGCTAAGGTATTCACAATTTTGTCCAAATCAGGGCCAAACAAGACTTTACAGTTATAAGGCAAACATTCCAACCCCTTCTTGCATTCCGCATCAGGCCTCCAAGAACGGAGCCACAGAGAGCGGCGAGCCGCAACGGCCGCCGAAGAAATCCTGGCATCTAGCAAGCCAATATGCAATTGCTGCCTCATTCAGCTGTTCTCTGGTAGCATTTGGGGATAAGGATGTTTCCAGGCCATTAGCCCAACATTCCATGGCCCGAGCAACCCAGCAAATGGCCATAGCTGGTCTGCACGCAGCCCCCGAAAGGGAATAAACAGATTTAAGGCAGACCTCTACCTTCCTATGTGTAGAATCCTTCAGGGACGACATGAAAGGCATAGGTAGTGTTGCGCTTTACCAAGCGCATGACATGGGAAATCCACTGTCGGTGGAGTACCCCACTTGGCAAAATAATTCTCAGCAAAGGGATAAGCAGGGACTAGATGCTTCTGCGGTTGATACCTCTTCCCCAGCATTTTCCAAGCTACCTCCAAGTGATTCACCAGTTGGTCAGACAATGGGAAAGTAGCCTCAGTCACCTTTTCTTCCATGAAATATGCATGCCTAGATTTAGGAACAGGAGGCTCATCCTCTTCAATGATCAGGGCTGCCTGCACAACCTGTATGAGACCTGGAATATATATATTTGACTTGATCCCTGCCTCTTGAGGAGTGGGCTCAGAGTCAGACTCTTCCAGAAGCAGTCCATCACCACATCATTTTCATCCCATACAGTAGATTGCGACGACAGCAAGACCCTTTTAGCCAGTCTGTTGACGGGTGCGTCAGTCTGCCGTACCTCAGTCGCACCTTGCAATATAGCAGGAACTGTTTTAACCCACTGGGGGAGCAATACCTGTGAAGGTGCAGATGGTTGCAGCAGGTTCTGTGCTGGCAAAAGGTGCTACGGTTGAAAACTGAATTGTGGAAACACAGGATGGCCTGCCAAACACCCCACAATGGTTCTCAGTACTTTCGCAAAGCACTCCCATGGCAGCTCCTGCTGAGCGGCAGAAGCAGCAGAGGGATACAACACTGCAAACATAACTCCTCAGAGGCTATGTCCCCCGCCCCTAACATCGCTGTACATTTTTACAGAACAGTTTAGTAGGAGCTACATTAGGCACATCACTCTCGCTGCCAGACATAGTGAAGAGGATGCCACTTTATAGATGTGACTGCATAGTAAGGTCGTAGACTGCGACATTAGCTGCACTCGCACAACACCAGTGCTATGGCTTAGAACAGCAGAATAGGTACAGGGATAGCAAAAAACAGCTGACAGTACAGAGAGAAAGTCAGATAGACAGCACTAGCATACAGTCGCAGACGATGCACAACAATACCTGGTCTTAGTGGCACTTTCTGGTCAACCACACAGACTTGGAGTTTAGTAGGACAAAAGTGCTATATACACTAACCACCACGAGGAGAAGAGGTATGTCAGGGGACCCGAACTCCACACCGCCTACCGAGAGCTGCGACATGCAGCCAGGCGAAATGGCCGCTGAAGAACCCAAGGGGGGTGGAGCCGGAAGAAGAAAGCTGTCACAGCCCAGCCAGACCGCAGTGGAAAGGTGCGCTGTGCAGTGGGGAGGAGCCAGCTGTAAACAGAGAGGGCTGTCTCCCCTGGCCAGCGATTAACCCCTAGGACGCTGGAGCATTCCCGCAAAACACCAACCCGCTGTCGCAGGCGGCTTTGTGGAAGCGCAGGACTCAGTGCCTGGCTCCATACGCCATCAACCCCAGGGAGTACCCAGCCCTGGAGGAAAAAGACTGCGATTCTGCAAGCACCACCGCGGTGCATGTCGCCCCGTAGCGTCCGGCCACAGTCTAGGGATACTCCGGGGTCCCTGCTAGCCAAGACCCCAGAAGCACGTCGAGATCCCCGTATCAGTACCAGCCTCTCTGCGCCAGCGGTGTGATGATGCGGCAGTGCGAACTTCCACCAGACTGTCCGCGCTGCCGCACTTAGAGGAATCTTCAACTTCAGGGGCTATTAGCAACAGCCCCACTGTGTGTTCAGTGACTCGACTCCGGCCGGGCACCCAACGAAAACTGAGGAGCCTCTGGCCTGGGGGCAGGGTATAGAGGGAGACCCGTTGCATCCTGGGAGAATAATTTACTGTGTAAGGTGCCAGACGACCCTGCATCACCTATACCCCAAGGTCACCCCGTGCACCTTCTATGGATCCTTGAGTAGAAATTATTATTACTCTTCTGGATTCCAGCACAACAAATACACAACTTGTCTCGAGAGCTACCTCACCACAAACAAACATATATATATATATATATATATATATATATATATATATATATATATAATATTTTAGGGATGTGCAGGCTCGGATAGGTTCGAGTTTGCACGTTGAGTTCGGATTTTTCCCTCCAAAAAAACGGAACTCAGAAAGAGACAAAACGTCATCTTACATGGACGAACATCATCATTCCTGGACATCATTCCTGGACAAAATACACACACACACACACAGTCAGGTGCATAAATATTGGGACATTGACAGAATTTCCATATTTTGGCCTCTATTCACCACCACAATGGTTTTGAAATTAAACAAACAAGATGTGCTTTAACTGCAGACTTTCAGATTTAATTTGAGGGTAGTTACATCCAAATCAGGTGAACGGTGTAGGAATTACAACGGTTTCTATATGTGCCTCCCACTTTTTAAGGGGCCAAAAGTAATTAAACAATCCTAAATCTAACTATTACTTTTTAATACTTTGTTGCAAATCCTTTGCAGGCAATTACAGCCTGAAGTCTGGAACGCATAGACATCACCAGACACTGGGTTTCATCCCTGGTGATGCTCTGCCAGGCTTCTACTGCAAATGTCTTCAGTTCCTGCTTGTTCTTGGGGAATTTTCCCTTCAGTTTTGTCTTCATCAAGTGAAATGCATGCTCAATTGGATTCATGTCAGGGGATTGACTTGGCCATTGCATAACATTCCACTTTTTAGCCTTAAAATCTCTTTGGTTGCTTTTGCGGTATGCTTCGGGTCATTGTCCATCTGCACTGTGAAGCGCTGTCCAATGAGTTCTGAAGCAGTTGACTGAATATGAGCATATAATATTGCCCGAAACACTTCAGAATTCATTCTGCTGTAATTATATATATATATATATATATATATATATTATATATATATATATATATATTACCGATTGACGGGATGCCGGCTCTCAGTACACTGATAACGGCATCCCGAAGGTTCAGATCCCGATAGGGGAACGGTGAGTACTGTCCTATTTACCCCTTAACCCTCCTTTTCTGTACCCTAATACTAACCCTCCCTACCCTGCACCCTAATTCCCCCGGTAAGTGCCTAAACCTAACCCTCCCCCTTTGTGCTTAACCCCAACCTTCCCCCCTTAATGCCTAACCCTAAACCCCCCAGGTGGTGCCTGAACCTAACCCGAACCTCCCCCCTCCCACAGCCTAACACTAAACATCCCCCGGGGTGCCTAAACTTAAGTCCCCCATCCTGCGGCTAATGCTCACCTTTCCGCTATGTCCTTATGATCGGGATGCTGTCTGCCGGGATGTCGGGATTTTGCGCACCAATGTTGTCTCAGTATTCGGTATAACGATGCCGGCGTTCAGGCAGACGGCATCCAGCTTGTAGGGATGCTGACCGCATCCCATATAAATCTATATCTCATGTAGAGGGTAGCAGTAGCCCTTCCCCTCTAACTTTGGGATGTTCTGGACAGATGGAGTGCACTCCACCGTCTATAGTAAGAGTCTAATTGCCAAAACTTTTGTTATAGAGTCCATCACACTATATTAGACTGACAATGCTGTTATTAATAAATGTAACTCGCTATAACGGAAGCTGGATAGAACAGGTAACATCATCTTGCATGGACAGTACACAAAACAATAACAAATGTTATTTATTTATGTGGGTGAAGTTATTTCCATTTCCCAACAGCTCATACCTTTTTCCATAGTGAATTAGTCTTCCAGTTTCATCTATGGTTGATATTTAATTTCCCATCAGAGCAACCAAATACTGGATGACCAGTTATATTCAGAGGGGAATGTAATATACATAAAAACAACAATCTCTATGCCGAAATTGACTATGACGCAATTATTTTCAATACAAAATAAAATCCTATTAGGCGAGATCCACAATAACCTCTGTGTGTGGCAACTGAAGTGATCGAAAAGGACACAATCGTGATTATTGAAGTTTATTTTGATTCACCATTACATGAAATATTACTAAATAGACTACATCAGGCCTCTACAACTTCTAGCTTCCATATGTTGTCAGACTACAAATCCCAGCACACGCTATCAGCTGGCAGACCATGTTGGGGCTTGTAGTTTTACAGCATCTTGTACCACAGCTTTTCAGGCCTGGACTAAACATTAATATTAAAAGGTTTTTTTTTTTCTTTCTAATGTACATGTTCAAAACCTCAGGTACATCATTATCCAGGTGTGCTCATTGGTAAAATGCTGTGGAAATAGATTGATATAATAAGATCATTGTGTGGACAGCCCAACATATCCATGTATCCAATTATTTATATAAAAACAAGGTTTAAATAAAGTTTAAAAAGAGTAAAGAATAGGTTTTCAGTTTGCATTTTAGACATGCTGTAATGCTGACCGATCCCCGAGATGATGGATGAATTTAGGAACGCTCTGCTCAAAGCTATTTAAAAAGCCTGATAAAAATTAACCAAGCTGGACCTTTTACTTAATACACAAGAAAAGGATACAAATCTGGGAAAACTGAAGGCAGGTTTCACTGTAAAAGAAGACAAATAATGCAATATGAGAACGCAGGTGTTCTGTGCATGCTTACATGAGTAAAAGTAGAATTAAGGCAATCTTCAGAATAATCTAACAACTTGGCTTTATAGGCACGCCACTCACACTTTCTGAGTGTTCTAGACACGGCTGAGTGAATCACGGTCACTATAATGAGACATGTGAAACCTATTCGTGTTAAGTACTTGAGTTAAAAAATAAAATAAAAAAATGATCAACGCATCTGCTGGTTATTCATTACAATGATTGCAGTAAGTTACCACCACCGAGTACAGCACTTAACCAATACATGACAAAAGATGTATAATCTAAAATAAAAACCAAATTAACTTGTAAACTGCAATTTACAAGAGAAAGATATGTTAACAAACCTCTGACTGTCAATCTTTATAGCAACAAAACCGTCAGAAGCCGTCCGTACAACATCGTCATTCATCCAGCTCTCCTGCATATGTTTGGATTGCTCATCATCTCCTGCAGTAAGTAATAATAATAATTTTATTTCTATAGCGTTTTTCTCCCATAGGACTCAAAGTCGCTTTACAGACATCAGAAAACATGGTACATTGTACAAGGATTTGGTGTTGCACAAGAATAGAAAACAACACAGAGCTAATTAAAATCATCCGAAACCTAGAGAGCACAATAAGCATATTGCAGGGTTGGTGCAGACATTTTGGGAAATAACTTCCATGGGTTATATATTCCACCCACAAAGGTGCCAAATGAGGCAGCCGTCTTGGGCGCACTACGTAGGATTACCCTGGGTGGAATAGTTATGCCTAGAAGAGATGACACAAAATGGGTGGTTGCAAAATCCTGATGCTAGGAGTAGGGTCCCAACACAATAGTCAGGTCCATGTATTAGGTGAGGCAGCCATGGTGGGCGCACTATGAAGGTTGCACTGTGGGTGATAAACCATACAAGGACCCAAGGAATATAAGGGAAAACTGACACGTGTGTGGCAGTATGATATACCCTTTGTGAATAGATCCACATGAAGTACATCCTGCCCATAGAGGATGCACTTCAGTGGATGTATAGCACACCAGCATAGCATACAGTGGAGGTATAGCACACCAGCATAGCATACAGTGGAGGTATAGCACACCAGCATAGCATACAGTGGAGGTATAGCACACCAGCATAGCATACAGTGGAGGTATAGCACACCAGCATAGCATACAGTGGAGGTATAGCACACCAGCATAGCATACAGTGGAGGTATAGCACACCAGCATAGCATACAGTGGAGGTATAGCACACCAGCATAGCATACAGTGGAGGTATAGCACACCAGCATATCATACAGTGGAGGTATAGCACACCAGCATATCATACAGTGGAGGTATAGCACACCAGCATATCATACAGTGGAGGTATAGCACACCAGCATAGCATTCAGTGGATGTATAGCACACCAGCATATCATACAGTGGAGGTAAAGCACACCAGCATATCATACAGTGGAGGTAAAGCACACCAGCATATCATACAGTGGAGGTAAAGCACACCAGCATATCATACAGTGGAGGTAAAGCACACCAGCATATCATACAGTGGAGGTATAGCACACCAGCATATCATACAGTGGAGGTATAGCACACCAGTATATCATACAGTGGAGGTATAGCACACTAGTATATCATACAGTGGAGGTATAGCACACCAGTATAGCATACAGTGGAGGTATAGCACACCAGTATAGCATACAGTGGGGTGGAAGTGCATTTTACAAAACAGGGAATAGTAAATACAGCAAATAGTGCTGCAGTTCAGGCATGAGATTTACCGGTGACTGAAACATTTGAAATATGAAATGCACTGAATGAATAGATCCACGTGTTTGTTCATCCTGCCCAAGAATGAACCATCCGAGGCAGCCATCTGGGGCGCACTACGCAGGTTACATCTGGCAGGGTGTGCAAGTAGCGGAAGTATAGCGTCCAGGTGGAGAAAAAATAAAAAGAATAAAGGGTGACTGCATTTTAAGTTAAAACCATGTTAAACTTAATCAGAAATTAAAAAATTATAGAGTGATCTGCAAAAAGCCACAGTCTCCTTCGCTCGAGTGTGTGGGTTTGTCGCATCCAGCAGTTTGTGGAGTTCGATTTGGCTGCAGCATGAGACAGCAGCCGAACCCAGTCTCAGGGGAGTGTAAATGAAGGTGGAGTGGCAGCATTCCTGTGTGTTCGTTAAATTGTTTAAATTTTGGTTGGAAAGTAGTCAATAGTCCAAATCCAGTTCGAACTCCGGTTCTAACTCCATGCTTCAGATGACATGCTTAATATGCAGGCTACAGTGGCAGGCAAGTATACAATGTGACTCATCAAATTACCCCTGGGAACTCACAGAGGGTTTTATTTTACACTACTGAAGACAAAATATTTCCAAACTTGTTTTGCTAGACTACTGAATGCGATGTTAGATAGTGCCGGGAACGAGTGCCCGGAGCTATTTAGTTGTCTGCATAGCGCCCGGTACTTAAGTCGGAAGATGCCGTTTACTGTGCCTAATGCCAGGGATTTAGCCGCTGTAAACATCATTTTATGACTTAAGTGCCAGGCATGCTGTTAGCACACGCAGTAAGCCCGCAACTAGCATTGCGAAACTAGTTTAGTCGGATTTCTGCTCGCACCACAAGAGGATACGAGCAGAAATACTCTAGTTGCGGGATTACAGCGCAGCCAATTGAATAGGTCCGGCACTCATTCCCGCAGCTATTCAAAATTGATTTCAATTGAATTCCCCCCATATTTTGTTAAAGGATATGAAAATGCTGCAGATTCACTTGGAAAATAACCAGCTATGCTTTAAAAGTCCAACATTAAATGACCACCTAGATAAATACACAAATGCATAAATTCTGGTTAAATCAGTAAAATACAGGATTTTTAATTTTTTTTTGCAAAATTAAAAAAACGATACTAAGGCCCGTATTCAATTTGAGGCAAAAAGTCCGGATCCCGATAATTTTTCGCCTGTTTTGCTTTTACCCGTTATTCAATTTGAAAGACTTTCCGCCTAGGCAGAAAGTCAATGCAATGTACTAGGTGAAAAAGTTTTACCTATGAATAGCAGGCGGAAAAAAAGTGCAGAATTGGGGTTTTGGGGTGCAACATTGCGGGAACCCCCGTGCAGCCTTCAGACAGTCCCCCAAAGGTAAACTGTCAAAAAAAATTTTTAAACACACTTAAGGATACCTCAAAAAATTACTTTGAAAAAGGGGGCGAAAAAAAAAAAAAGAGTTGGGGAACAAAGTTAAACACTAGCGAAATTGACTCTGGGGGGGGTCCCCAAGTATGCCCCAGGTGTTTTTTTGATTGCAGGTGTTTGCGGCAAGTGGATTTTTCACGTTTTTTTCAACTTAACTTTAGCAACTTTTAAATATGCTGACCCCCATTTTAAAAGTACCCCAAATTTGCTGGGATAACTTATTTTCAGGAAAAAATACTCCAGAATACTATTCTGCACCACGTATAGAAAAACGCTATTTAGCAGATATTGAGCCCGTTTAAAAACACCAAATACCTTCAGCAAGCCAAATCGGGAGGTACCATAGTGATCCCCCATGTCACAGCATCTTTTGGGGGGTCTCAGGCTGATTTCCCCATTTCTGACAGTACTTTTCGTCTGTTTAAGTTTCACCGGGTCCCGTTTTTGCGTACTTTCAAATTGAATACGGGGATACGCGTGCGATACTTTTCCACCTGAAAAGTATCGCAGCTTGGCTCAAATTGAATACTGGCCTAAGTTTTATTTACTGTTTTTACTTTGTTTACATGTACTTCACATAGTAAAAAATGTCTTAGAAAATCAAACAGACCACAGGGGGAAGTCCAAAAAGATTTTTAGGCAGATGAAATAAGATAGAACAGTGGAAGACTATGTGCTCCAGGTTTATTATCAATGCAGGTTCAAGCTGCAAAGGCCACACAACAAAGTTTACACACTTACAAAAATAACCATTACAGGTCAACAAGTGACATTAACAGCTCATCTCAAAGACAGTTACCTTCGCCACTCCATACCAAAACTTTCACAATGGACTGTGTATAAAGGAGATTGTCTTAAAAACTGCATATAACATAATATACACATCAATCAATAGTTAACTATACAAATGACAATTGCAGCTGATGTTCCCAAAATGCAGTTACAGCATTCACTCCAAGCACCCAAAAAGAATCAAGAGTCATCACTCAGACACCGACTTGGTATCTGCATGGTATGTTAAAAATAATAGTTTTGAAACAACTTTTTATTTTTCTACTTTCCCCAAAAGCCCAGTCAAACCACACTCTCATCGTACGACCCTGTCACACTACACTCTCATCGCACAACCCTGCCACCCCACACTCCCAGATCTACGAATCCCCTCTCCCACACTTTGGGCAAAATTTACTAAGCGGCGGTTTGACAGCGAATTCTATTCTAAAGCCCGGGGGTTTGGTGGCGGTTTTGCAGCAGTTTCTAAATGACAGCCCTGTTCTATTCTATTCTAAAATGTGTTTTGACTGTGGTTTGGCGGTGGTTTTGCTATCTGCAGATTTACTAATGCCAAAACTGCTGCAAAACTGCCATCATTTTAGAATAGATTAGAACAGGGCTATCATTTAGAAACCGCTGCAAAACCGCCACCAAACCCCCGGGGTTTAGAATAGAATAGAAACCACCACTAAACAGCCGGGGTTTAGAATAGAAACCGTTGCTTAGAAAATTTTGCCCTTTGACTCAAAAATACATACCATGCTACCAAACCCACATCTCCCAACATTTGTCATCCCACATATCACAACACTCCACAGTCCCTGGCCAACGACTCCCAACACTCCACTCTCCATCACTCCCTGTCTCTCCACACTGCCTGCCCCAAAACACCTGGCAATCCACACTGCCTTCCCCAAGAAAACGGTCACCACACACTCACCGTACCATGACTCCAGACACTCCACATTCCTCTTCCCTCAACTCCCCATCCCACGAGTACCATCCCTCCACACTGCTTTCCCCAAAAAACATCATCCCACACTCCCCTTCCCACAACTCCCGACACCCCACACTCCCTGTCCCTCAAGCCCCATTCTACTCATCCCACAAGCCTGTTGCAACCCGTCCCAAGACACCTACCACGGCGCACTGCCTGCCCCAAGACACCTGTCACTGCACACTGTCTGCCCCACGACACCCGTCACTGCTCCCTGCCTGCCCCACCACACTGCTCCCTGCCGCCCGAAACACGTCACTGCGCCCTGCCTGCCCCGCGACACCCGTCACTGCACCACGACACTGCACACTGCCTGCCCCACGACACCCGTCACTGCACACTGCCTGCCCCAAAACGCCCGTCACTGCACACTGCCTGCCCCAAGACGCTCGTCACTGCACACTGCCTGCCCCACGACGCCCGTCACTGCACCCTGCCTGCCCCACGACGCCCGTCACTGCCTGCCCCACGACGCCCGTCACTGCACACTGCCTGCCCCACGACGCCCGTCACTGCACACTGCCTGCCCCACGACGCCCGTCACTGCACACTGCCTGCCCCACGACGCCCGTCACTGCACACTGCCTGCCCCACGACGCCCGTCACTGCACACTGCCTGCCCCACGACGCCCGTCACTGCACACTGCCTGCCCCACGACGCCCGTCACTGCACACTGCCTGCCCCACGACGCCCGTCACTGCACACTGCCTGCCCCACGACACCCGTCACTGCACCCTGCCTGTCCCACGACACCCATCACTACACAGTACCTGTCACTACACCTTGTCTGCCCAACTACAGCTGTCACTGCACCCTGCCCTCCCCACGACACTGCACCCTGCCGGCCCCACGACACCTGTCACTGCACCTTGTCTGCCCCACTACACCTGTCACTGCACCCAGCCTGCCCCACGACACCTGTCACTGCACCCTGCCTGCCCCACGATATACCCAGACGGATACATTGCTGCTGATACGCTGCAGCCCTGTTGAACAGCCCAGCGTCCACTAACTCCTCACCCGCCACAAACACGACAAACACGGAGCTCCTCTGTTTGGCTGCTGCAATGGCCTCCGGAATGGAGCCCTGAAACCACAGCATGTCGCTGGCCTGGAGCTCTCCCCCGGCCAGGCGCCTGTCACTGCGATCCAGACACACGGCGATGACGAAGCGCAGAACGGATACTCTAACGCAGGAGTACGTCATGACGGAGCACGCTCAAGAACCGCCACGCCATGCCCCAGAGAGGCTGTGCACTCAAGTGGACACGCCTCCTGAGAAGCGTGACTAGCCTGAACACGCCCCGCGCGTTGTCACGGCAACAGATACAGCACTGCAGAGACAAGGATGCGTTTAACCTTTTTAGCGATTGAATTGATTGTTATACAGTATTACCCGCATTATGTAATGTGCCAGACAGTCAGCATGTGGGAGACATACCCGGTTCTGGCTTTACTGTAACAGAGCTAGTAATTTATTTAAAGAGCATTTTCTATATATATTTTTTTTAACTCTTCATTATAATCAGACACAAGGGAGCAGATACACGAGGCCGGGTTTCTTTCTTTGGGCTCTATTTACTACAATCCACATATTGAATGCGGATTGTAGTGTGATATTACCGAGTGAATTCACTTTGCGAATTCAGGCAATATCACAGGGATTTACTATAAATCCCTTGCAGGGACAGAGCTTGCGATAAAGCTCTGTCCCTGCGGATCCCATCCGCACTCTAGTCACGGTATTTTCGGAAAAAATACCGCGACTAAGAGCCCGCGCATGCGCCGACCGACCACTACTACCCCCCCACCGATGCTAAGCCCCGCCCCCGGCGCTAAGCCCCCCTCCCTTCATTACACTTACCTGCATCCTCCTGGCCTCCGGTGATCTTCTCCGGGCTTCCCGATCAGGTGATCTCCCATACTGCACTGGGGCCGATCACCTGATGACCGGGCCCCAGTGTACTATGGGAGACCAGCTGACCGGAGAGGAGCCATCACCGGAGGCCCGATCACCGGTCCCTGGATTCAGGTAAGTGAAAAAAAAAATGTTTAATTTTTTTTTTCTTTTTTTTACAGTAATCAGCTTGCGGTCTGCTTAGACCACACAGCTGATTACTGGTACCGGCTCCCGCCTCTGCTCTCCCCGTTAGAGCAGAGTGGGAGCCCGGTAACCGGGGGAGACCCTGGATAACGCCACCTCCAGGTGGCGTTATTATCACAGGGCATCCCCCGGTATTTTTTTACAATTTATTTTTAGTAACTTAGGTCGGATCACATTTCCCATTACAATTATGGGAAATGCGATCTGCTTTACTAAAAATAAGTGATACTGGGGGTTGGAGTAGAATTTTACTAATTTTACCCTTTGGGCTCTATTTATTAACATTATTTTTACTAAAATAAAGTGAAAAAGGGTGTTTTCACACCCTTTTCACATTATTTTAGTTTCACCTGTAGTTATTACAGGGCAATTGGAGTAGAATTAGTAAAATTCTACTCCAACCCCCAGTATCACTTATTTTTAGTAAAGCAGATCGCATTTCCCATAATTGTAATGGGAAATGTGATCCGACCTAAGTTACTAAAAATAAATTGTAAAAAAATACCGGGGGAAGCCCTGTGATAATAACGCCACCTGGAGGTGGCGTTATCCACAGTCTTCCCCGGTTACTGGGCTCCCACTCTGCTCTAACGGGGAGAGCAGAGGCGGGAGCCGGTACCAGTAATCAGCTATGTGGTCTAACAGACCGCAAGCTGATTGCTGTACAAAAAAGAAAAAAAAACTTAAACTTTTTTTTTTCCTTACCTGACTCCAGGGACCGGTGATCGGGCCTCCGGTGATGGCTCCTCTCCGGTCAGCTGGTCTCCCATAGTACACTGGGGCCCGGTCATCAGGTGATCGTTCCCCAGTGCAGTATGGGAGATCACCTGATCGGGAAGCCCGGAGAAGATCACCGGAGGCCAGGAGGATGCAGGTAAGTGTAATGAAGGGGGGGGGGTCCATGATCGCGGGGGGCGGGGCTTAGCGCCAGGGGCGGGGCTTAGCGTCGGTGGGGGGTAGTAGCGGTGGTCGGTCGGCGCATGCGCGGGCTCTTAGTCGCGGTATTTTTTCCGAAAATACCACGACTAGAGTGCGGATGGGATCCGCAGGGACAGAGCTTTATCGCAAGCTCTGTCCCTGCAAGGGATTTATAGTAAATCCCTGTGATATTGCCTGAATTCGCAATGCGAATTCACTCGGTAATATCACACTACAATCCGCATTCAATATGTGGATTGTAGTAAATAGAGCCCTTTGTGAGCAAAGGCAGATCCATAAAAAATAGAACAGGAAAATGGTGGGAAGGAGGGGGAGAGGAAGAAGTGGCAAGGGGTGGCTATAAGGATGGACACCGACCAATACTGACATACTGTATGACTGACTAGGAGAGTATAGTTACAGGGAGGACATGCAGTTCAGTCGCTTGAGAAAGAGCCACAGGGCCCAGACTTGGTAAAAGAGGTCATGTCTGCCATGAGGTAGTAAGTGATGTGTTCCATGCAGGCGACATGCTAGAAGTTGACAGAAGTGTTTTCTATGGGAAGCAAAAGTTGACCTGGCTGCTGCCAAAATATGTCACTCTGGGCTTGATTCAGAGCCACTCGTAAGCGTCCGCACACTCGCTCTGAGCGATGTTCTCACAACTGCGCATGCGTATGGGTCGTAATGCGCATGCACAAACCAGTCATTGCGGTCGGAAATCGTGCACTCGCAAAACACAGAGGGGCTGCTATTTTGAGTGACAGAATGTGCCGTTTGTGGGTGGTAACGGGAAGATGCTTGAAAATGGGGGAGTGGTTGTGCGAACACAGGCGTGTCAAAAGGGCGTTTAATGGGAGTGCATAATTAGCAAAGGAGCGTCATCGACCACGTCACTTGGTTGTCTTTTAGCCTGAACTGCTCGCAGTGATTGCGGGAAGTAATTCCTACCTCAAGCGCTATAAGCAGTTCAGATGCCGTTCGATGTTCCCGATTAACAAAAACAGGAGATGACGTGATTTGCGAACGGCAAAGGGGCGTCTTGAAAAAATAGCGAGCGCATTTAGCGGACGCTCGCACAGACATAGAGGCGTCCTCACACCGCAAAGAGCATGTGCTCAATTTAAATATCCGGCCCCTTTTTGAGAGCGAGCAGCTGCAAATAGCGTCTGGGTCTGAATCAGGCCCTCTGGCTCATACTGTTGTTGGTATGCTAATTGAAATCAGGCCGATGCTGTTGTTGTTATGCAGAAATGAGATTGAGGGGTCTATTCATTAAACCTAAATTTTCATTTTTCATGTACTTTATAACAAATATAACATCACTTGTATTAATTATTAGACTTAATGCAGGAGATATGACAAATATCTCCTGGTTAAGTCAGTCTCCGTTATTTTATACACTCCCCATATAGTAATATGGGGATGTGAAAATTATTGTATTCAACAACATTGATGTTGTTAATGTACGCCATATGCAGTAGGCGTACACAGCCCCCCAAAAGTGCTAACAAGCTGCCGTTTAGACGGCATGGCTGCTTGTATAGCAGATATTCCCTCAGTCTGTGCGCTCAAATCAAAATATAGTAAAAATTTTGACATTGATAATCATGTCTATATTTTGCATGTCAACATTTTGCCCAAATCAAAATATAGACAGTCAAAATGTTGACATTGACAATATAGGTCACTGCATATACTGTAACCTGCAGTCAAAATATAGACAGCTGTACATGCTTTGCTTGTCATTTATTTAGCGGAACTAAGCAGGGGATTAGTGCTATTGTTCTTGTAATTTATATAGCGCTACTATGAACGAGATTTGCGGCCATGGCAATTAATGTATGCTGCTGTGGAACTAGATATGCCAGCATGCCCTGCAACAGATTCAGGCTGTGGCAATTAATGTATGCTACTGTAGAACTACACATACCAACATGCCCTGCAACAGTTTGAGCAGGCCCTGACAGCAAGTTCGTGGCAGGGCATGCTGGCCTGTGAGGTTCCACAGCAGGTCTCAGTAAGATACAATTCATACTTCCCAACATGACCCATTCCAGGAGGGACAAAATGCTCTGTTCCTGGACTTCTCTCTTAATTTATGATTGCCGTGAATGTGTTGAAACACCTTTCTTGCCAATTAACTAGTGCAACACAGGTGACGCCAATAATAAATTAAGAAAGTCCAGGAACAGAGCATTTTGTCCCTTCTGGAATAGGTCATGTTTCACATACAAAGTAGTGAATGGACCCGAGCTTGGCACAGGGGTGTCCTTTAGAGCAGAGTCTTGGAACTGGGCTGGTCGGATAGGGTTTTTGCTCATGGATGGCTGAGAAGCGGCAACCAGGAGGCACAGAAGTATAGGATGATCGTGAAACTCAGGAAGAGCAGATAAGGGGAGCCACATAGATCCGTTAACGGAAATGACAGGAAGTTGGGAGACCCTGAACCAGAGTTGACTGAGGTCTCGGCTGGGAGAAATGAAGAGTGAACTGCAAAGGTGGAGTGTTAGATCAAGGAGGTCTGGGACAGAAGAATCTTGCTGTCAGTGGTAGTGGAGAAAGGAGCTGGCAAACTACGGTCAAGAGAAGCGAGGAGTATTCGCTGGTATCAGTAGGATGAAACACTTGATAACCAAGCATAGCTGAGGAGCACAGAGAACTAACACACAGACTAGCTGTGTTAGACATTGCACTGGCAACCTCTAAACCCCTAAGGACCCTTTTATACCCAAGACTGGACTGCAATTGGCCAACGAAGTCAGCTGAGCATTACCGTGCCTGGATTGGATTTTGCTAGTCATGTGATTACAGGCAAGATGGTGGCGCCCAGCACCCAGCAGCAGCAGACCCGATCCCAGGCAGCCATCCTTTCACACACTCAGGAGCCCAGTGCCAGCTCCGGAAGACGTGCCTGCAGCCCACACCACTGGCTGACGGACCCCACCAGAGCACCCGAACTGGTAGGTCCCGGACCCTCTACGGCACTCCTGGGCTCACGGTAACATCATGTTGGGAGGTATGCACTATTCGTTGGAGTCATAACATTATGAATCCAATAGTTTATTACATTTTGCTTTTGAATATACAGATAAATTTACATTAATAAAACAATTGTAAACATTACATTAATGCAGTTTAAACAATAAAAACAACAAAGAAGTAAAAAAAAAAAAAATTAAATACATGTGTGGTTTCTCTTCTTTCGATTCAAATATCACTGTACAATACAAACTTTCCTCCGCATACGGATCTATTAGTAAATATGTTATTCTGCCACAAATACTCATGGTACTGACATCAGATACAGCATTGCATATATATTACTGTACTCTTATTCCTTGGATCTATCCGGTAAATAGGCAAGGGACTACCACCCCTGACCGATTATATGGAGAATCTAGCCATCTATCCCATACCCTATAATACTTCTGTGTTATAGCTCTAGCGGTATAAACATATTTTTCATGTACGGCAACCGCTCCAACCAGAGATATCCAGGGTTCCAGATTTGGCCCAGAAGTTGCCATCCAATCCCTTGCTATTCATACTTTGGCAAGCGTGCAAAGGTTATTAGTATAGCGTAGAACAGGCTTGTCAATTGTGTCTGCATCTATTACAGCCAGAATACATGCCGCAGGGGTAAGAATATCCTGAGGTACACCTGTAGAGACAATAACCCTGATCATGCTCTGCCAGAAGAAGTTTACTATAGGACATAACCATAACAAATGCCAAAAATTACCCTTGGAGGAATTGCATTTGGGACACTTTGAGTTCGTCCTACCCCCTATTCTCAGTAACCGGACGGGTGTCATATATACTCTATGTAATATAAAATATTGTATCTGCTGAAACCTTACAGACTTAGTGGCAAGGCGAGGACTGGCAAGAGCTACACTCCAGTCATCCTCTGCCAATACCCCAACGTCATTTTCCCATTGTTGTTTTATGGATACTAAGTCAGACTTATGATGCTTGTTCAATAAATTAGTGTAAATCACAGATATCAAGCGACTAGAACTAACAGATTGTAATAGAGTTTTAATAGGAGATTCCTGTATTGACAAAGGAGCTTCAGAGAATTCAGAATAGCATGTCTGAGCTGAAGATATCGAAAGAAAAAATGGTTGGGGATATTAAACTCTAGCTGCAATTGATGAAAGGACTTTAGTACTCCAGCCTGAAATATCTGTCCCAGAGACACTACTTTCCACTGACCCCAGGCTTCTCCGACCTGGAGGGCAGAGAGCTCCTTAAGGCTATTTGCATGAGCTAGCGGAGTATCTGGATCTATGCCTTCCGTCTGCATTTTACGCCAAGTCTCCAAATAGTGTTTGCCTGCTTAATTAAGGGCATATTAACTATGTGTATATTATCTCTCAAGAGTAGACGCAATGGCGTTAAACCTGTCTTGGACTGAGCCAGTATAAGGGCAGGTAGGGATTCAGTCGTTTTATCATTTATCCATTCCCATATATGTGTTAATTGTGCGGCATAATAATATAATTTGAAAAGGGGTAACGCCAAGCCACCATAATCACGAGGTCTGGTTAAAGTGTCCAATTTGATCCAAACTCTTTTGTTAACCCAGAGTAGTGAGGACGATAGACCATCAATCTGTTTGAAAAATTTCTGAGGGATATATATACCGGAGAATGATTCAAAATGTAGAGGATTTTAGGTTGGAGAACCATTTTGACTAAATTTACTCTGCCCGTTAAAGTTAATGGCAATTAACATATCGGGACACGGGACTTGAGATATTCAATCTGTGGCTGTATGTTCAGTGATAAATACTTTTGAGGTGTATTAGAGATCCAGATTCCCAAGTATTTAAACAAATCCACCCATTTTAGGGGAAGATTTATGATAGGGTCATTGGGGCGAGTTTCCCTGAATGGAAGGATACAGGATTTGTCCCAGTTAATTAATAATCCTGAGTATTTCCCAAATAAATCAATAATTTCGAGGGCCTTAGACATAGAGATCTCATATCGCGAGATAAAGAGTAGTATGTCGTCCGCATAAAGTGCAATTTTATCTACCCTTGAACCTAGCTGAATCCCATGAATATTTGATTGAGCTCTAATCATACAAGCCAAAGGCTCAATAGCCATAGCAAATAAAATGGGTGACGGGGCATCCCTGCCTTGTTCCCCTAAAAAGTGAAAATGACGTAGAAACAAAACCGTTTACCGTTACTCTCGCCACAAGATCCATATATAATAGTTTTACCCACTTAATATATCCCGGGCCAATACCAAAGCGTTCCATGGTTTCCCAAAGAAACAACCACTCGACCGAATCTAATACCTTAGCGGCATCCTATGAGACAATAATAGAGGTTTGTGCATCCACCCGTTTTATCTGTAAGTGTGTGAATAATCGGCGTAGACTGACTGCCATGCACTTACCAGGCATAAAGCCTGTCTGATCAGGATGAATCAGTTGGGTTATGACCTGATTAATCCTGGAGGCCAATACCTTTGCTAGGATTTTTACAACTGTGGGGAGGAGTGATATAGGTCTATATGAATTGGGCCGAGTAGTGTCTTTGTCTGGTTTAGGTAAGACAATTATTAATGCCTCAAACATAGATTTAGGTAATGTATTATTTGTGTACATTTGATTAAAGAGCTCAAATAGTTGGGGTACAAGTATTTTATTATGTTTTTTGTATAACTCAAGGGGGATCCCATCTAACCCTGGGGCTTTACCATTGGGAAACAAGTTTAAGGCCACCTCTATTTCCTCGAATGTCAAGGGAGAATCCAGAAAGTCCCTCGCCTCTGGGGAGAGTGTCGGCAGTGTGAATAGCAGACAAGAATTCTCATACTTCCGGTTGAGTATAGATCAACCTAGATTTGTATAATTGATGATAGTACCTTACAAACTCCTCCGCTATTTCTGGAGTACACACATATGCAACGTTATCTGAACCAACTAATTTAACCACAGTATTGGATGGCTTCTGTTCTATTCGAGCCAGGTTAGCTAAATATGATCCAGGTCTATCACCTGTTGAATAATGTAAATGCGAATTAGAAAGAATCTTATATTGGGCCTTGTCCATTAAGCAATCCTTCCATAATTTTTGGGCATCACACCATGCTCTTTTATTTGTTTCTGACCCGTCAGAAATATAGGCTAACTCCAAAGATTTGCAGGAAGCTTCCAGATCCAATTCAGCTTTTTTATGGGAAGACTTTAAATTAGCAACTCAACTCTCTGAATTAAAGAACCTCTTAGAAATGACTTAAAGGTAACCCAGAGAACAGCAACAGATGCGGTTATAAAGGAAACCATTACACACAAAAAAATAATAAAATATCCCTTACCAGCTGATATGAGCCCATCCCCTAAAACACCCCCCACCCTGTATACTAAACCCAACCTAGGCATACCTTACACCTGAACACCCTTCCCCACACTATTAAACTAAACTAGGCAATACAATTAGAATATATTACCTTACTACTAACAAGGTAAATGAAACAAAATATATAATGGCAATAGAACAAAACACATGGAGGCCTCCACACACGGAGTCGTCCCCCGGGAATAAACACACATCTTTGAAAATTGCAGTACTAAATTAGTCGGTACCTAACCAGCTGAATCACACATATTAATCTACCTATAAGAGATTAAAAAATCCCAACACATAAATGGTATGAATAAATATAGTACCCAGACACTTATTTATATACATACTTCGTCTATACAAGCAATAGGAGCGTTGAACCACAAACTATATATACTATAACATAGATAGAATAGATATTAGCCGTGTAGCAACAAATGACTGATGTAGCGCAAGATATCATGATATCAATCATTAGCCATCGCATCCCTGACGGGTCTGCGACGGTCCAGCCAAAGTGCGGCTTCCCTCAGAGTCATGAAGAATTTGGTTTCACCATCTGCAACTACACGGAGTTTAGATGGGTATATCATGGCATAGGAAATACTGAGGTCCCGGAGGCGCCTTTTGATCGGGAGAAATTGAGCCCTGTCCTTTTGTATTTCCTTAGCGAAATCCGGAAACACTGAGACACGAGTCCCGTTCCAATGTAAAGGACCACTAGTGCGGAGCAATCTAAGGACAGCGTCCTGGTCACTATAACGCAGGAACGCAGAGGTCCCAGGCTAGAAGACACCCTGTGAGCTCTATCAATTGTAAAATATGATGAGAAAGTAGTAGAGCCAAACGTTTCAGACAGCCATTTTTCCAGGAATTTTTCAGGGTTGGGGCCCTCCTCCTTCTCTGGTAACCCCACGAATCAGACATTGTTGCGCCTTAGGCGTCCCTCCATGTCAGACATTTTCCTCTGTATGGAAAGAAGCTGTGAATCCATAGAATCAACTCGGACACTTAAAGGTGTTATCTTATCTTCCAGGGTGGAAGTGCGAGTTTCCACCTCGCCAACTCTCTCACGCACACACTGCAGGTCACGGAGTATGATTGAGAGACCCGACTGCACTTTTCCAATTTTTTCTGACAGCCTAGTTTCACAAGCTGTCACCGCCTCGAAAACGCGTTGAAGCGCAGCGTCTGATGGCTCAACCGAGGCCGCCGACTCTGCTGGAGATGTAGGAGGGGAATTATCTCCCCGTGCAGTAGAAGTGGATTGAGCAGGAGGCACTCTGGAGAATTTCTCCAGCTTCGCTGCAGCAGCAGAATTTTTCCCCATCATGAGAATGTAAATGAGAGGGTCTGGTCTTATATTACTGTATAGAGCAGAAAATAGTAGTGTAGAGGAGAATATATAGACAGTCCCTCTTTTTATATACATGACACAGATGAGAGTTATACTGATAACAACAGTTGTCAGGAGATATGGTGGAGAAAAGGCTGGTTCCGCCTGTATAATTCTGTGTGAGTAATAATAGCACTGCTCTGCAGCATAAACACCAGGACTGAGCCCAATTTCATGGACAGGGAGGCTACTCTCACCGTCAGCCACTTCAGGGAGTCCACTGGGTATATTACTACTCTGCCATCAGCCGCCGAGAAAGAGCACTTCCAGGCAGTCACAAGCAGCCGCCGGGACTCTGCACTCGCAGGGAAAATGGCGCCGGCGGGACACGTGAACAGGCCCCGTCTCACTCGATCTCCATTTGCCGGGTAAGTCAGCCCCTGCAGCCGCAAAGAAACTGCTCACCACAGCCACTGGGGGAGCCTTCAGGATTTTACAGCTGGATAGATGGGTCCGGAGAGCGCACCAAGATGTGTGCTATCACATGCTCTCCGTGGCCACGCCTCCGAGTCATAACATTATGACTGGAAAAATGGTGGGTCAGGTGCGCTCTCTGGATATGAAGGATGGGGATGAGTGCGTGTTGTGTGATGCTTGTGTAGAACAAAACACAAACAACCTGGTGAGGGGCCAAACTGTTTATTGAGAAGGCACAGTGCTGCTCCGGAATGGTCTCAGGGGGGGTTGTGAGGTGGTGTGGCTGGCTCAGGGGGAAGGTGGGTGGATCCTTTTAGGGGGCTCCTTTCCATGCGGTTCTGGACCGGCACGTCTTCCCTGCTGAACCTATGGTCTACAGTCTTGGTAGCCACCAGGGGGATGTGGTTGATATGGGCGTGTGGTTGCCGACTTTATGTTTTTGATTCAGATTGAAATGTCGACATTTCACAATGTCTATATATTGAATTTCTAAGTCAGTGGTTCTCAAACTCGGTCCTCCAGACCCCAAACAGTTCACATTTTCCAGGTCACCTAGCAGGTGCACAGGTGTTTTCATTACTCACTGACACATTTTAAAAGATCCACAGGCGGAGCTAATTATTTTACTTGTGATTCTGTGAGGAGACCTGGAAAACATGCACTGAGGACCTGATTCATTACGGATCACTACTGAGCAGAACACAACAATCGGCCATCTGTGTGCGTAATCGCAGTTGCAATCCGTAATGAATCAGGCCCCGAGTTTCAGAATCTGTGGTCTAAATTATGTCCATGTCTAAACTATATACCTATTGATATTTTAACTGTCAACATATAGTCCTTATCAACATTTTTGTCTAAATATTGTACCATACTTGCCGACTTTTGTTTTTTCATCCCTGGGAGAAGGCCGGTGTAGGAATGTCTAAGAAATGTACAAAACCCCTACTAAACACATTCATGTTGTCTGTGAATACTGTAGATTGGACCTTTGACAGTACCAATGTAAGATTCAATCTATGCCACAATACTATTCTTAGCTAAATGCTACTTTTTCTTCATTGGTGAAGTAATTTAGCGTTTTATTAAGTGTTTGATGTTGTGTACATTATTTAATGGGCATATTTAGACCATTTCATTACTACTAAAAAAACATCATCATCTTATTATTCATAGAAATTGATTGCCATCAATTATTTTTATGGTTGTTTTTTATTATATTTTGCTCTATAGCTAAAAGGCCAGCACTGCCATTAGGCAGCGGCCTAAGGGAGCCGGCCCCGGGTGGGCACCATTGAATCCACAGCAGCATGTATAGAAGAACCTCCATGACAAGGCAACAGGAAGGTCAGTGACGTGGGCATTCGCACATCCCCGGCACCTGATTGGCTGTGTCGGGTCAACGCCCTGTGACGTCACAGCTGTGTGGCATGGCTATGTGTGAGCTGGGCAGCGTGCCATAGTGCAGGCCGAGGCTGAGCAGTCATCCCAGGTCACACTTAAAGCAGTATTGCCACCTCCAACAGACTCGTCCTAGGAGCACTAGTGAGGGCAATAGATCAGGGCACAGGATCTACCTGTTTTCTGTTAATCCACACCAGCAGCTGCCGGTATTACTCATTATGTGCATACAGTATGTGACCTTGGTGTGTATGTGTGTGTGTGTGTCTCCATTATTCTTCTCTGGGGAGCCATTCATAGGAAAATTATATCTATCTGTAGCAGCTGGCTATAATTACAGCCTGGTATATACCCTCCTGCCAGTTTCAACTACACAACATGATATGTCCTAGATCTCTCATGTGCAATATCCATCTTTTAGATGGAGATCACTGCATATTGTGAAATTGGCATGTAGGCATGTTCAATGTGAGCATGAGGTGATTTACACACTAATGCTAAGCATACACGGTCAGATAAAATGCTAGACCAACAGGCATTTATCTGGCAGCCTGAAACAAGCAGATATAATGAACATACACTGTGAGATAATGTATGCAGGGCCGAATTAAGGTTTGTGGGGGCCCTGGGGCATCTAAGTTGTGGGGGTCCCCATCAAGCCACTTGGAGCCTACACCCCTCTACCCCACCAACCACATGGAGCCTACCCCTACCCCCTCACATGTGTGTGATAAACACACACACACATATATATATATATATATATATATATATATATGTAGCAAACGTACATATTATATATAACATATAACACACACATACTGTATACAGTATACACACACATTCAAATACACTAACACATACATACAGAGTATACACACACTACCACATACATACACATATATACACACACTAACTGTATATACAGTAGCACATACTGTACACATATATGCAGGGCCGGCCCGAGCCTAATATTTTTGGTAAGCGAAGATACATTTTGGCGCCCCCTGGCTGAATTTGCACACTCTGAAGGTGCGTGCTCCCGACAAAGGAAAGGTGTGTGGTCTCATGGGAAAAGCCATAATCACAAGCGCCAATCATGCTGGGTACATGCCCATGCTCCCAGTCCCTTTCTCCAGTGAATAGATGCCGCATGCATGCATATGTCATCTATTCACCATGTACCCCCCCATCGCAAACACTTTGTCACCAAAATAGGGATGGTTGTGAGGCATGCTAAAAAGAAAGGGGTGTGGTCACAAAATAGTATTCCCAATTCAAACTACATCACACAGTAGCAAGATATTATTCACATTACACCGCACATAGTGTCCGATTCACATTACACCACATAGTAGTGTCCCTTATTTATGTTCTGACACACAGTAGTGCCCTTTTACACAATGCCAACATTAGTGCCCTTTTACACAATGCCCACAGTAGTAGTGCCCTTTATACACAATGCCCACAGTAGTAGTGCCCCTTATACACAATGCCCACAGTAGCAGTGCCCCTAATACAATGCCCGCAGTAGTGGCACTTATACATAATGCCCACAGTAGTTGTACCCCTTCTACAGTGCCGTCAGTAGTGGTGCCCCTTCTGCAATGCCCCTGTAATAGTGCCCCAGTAGTAATGCCCCCTGTAATAGTGCCCCTGTAATAGTGCCCCCAGCAGCCCCTATAATAGTGCCCCCAGCATCCCCTGTAATAGTGCCCCTAGTAGCCCCTGTAATAGTGCCCCTAGTAGCCCCTGTAGTAGTGCCCCTAGTAGCCCCTGTAATAGTGCCCCCAGCAGCCCCTGTAATAGTATCCCAGCAGCCCCTGTAGAAGTTCCCCCAGTAGCCCCTTAAGTATTGTCCCCTGGAGCCCCTGTAATAGTTCCCCCAGCATCCCCTGTAGAAGTGCCCCCCAGCAGCCCCTGTAGAAGTGCCCCCCAGCAGCCCCTGTAGAAGTGCCCCCCAGTAGCCTCTGTAGAAGTGCCCCTAGTAGCCCCTGTAGTAGTGCTCCCAGTAGCCCCTGTAGAAGTGCCCACAGTAGTTGTAATGCCCACAGTAGTTGTACCCCTTGTGCAGTGCCGTCAGTAGTGGTGCCCCTTCTGCAATGCCCCTGTAATAGTGCCCCAGTAGTAATGCCCCCTGTAATAGTGCCCCCAGCAGCCCCTATAATAGTGCCCCTAGTAGCCCCTGTAATAGTGCCCCTAGTAGCCCCTGTAATAGTGCCCCTAGTAGCCCCTGTAGTAGTGCCCCCAGCAGCCCCTGTAATAGTGCCCCCAGCAGCCCCTGTAGAAGTGCCCCCAGTAGCCCCTTAAGTATTGTCCCCTGGAGCCCCTGTAATAGTTCCCCCAGCATCCCCTGTAGAAGTGCCCCCCAGCAGCCCCTGTAGAAGTGCCCCCCAGCAGCCCCTGTAGAAGTGCCCCCCAGTAGCCTCTGTAGAAGTGCCCCTAGTAGCCCCTGTAGTAGTGCTCCCAGTAGCCCCTGTAGAAGTGCACCCAGTAGCCCCTGTAATAGTACCCCCAACAGCCCCTGTAGAAGTGCCCCCAGTAGCCCCTGTAATAGTACCCCCAACAGCCCCTGTAGAAGTGCCCCCAGTAGCCCCTTAAGTATTGTCCCCAGGAGCCCCTGTAGTAGTGCCCCCAGGAGCCCCTGTAGTAGTGCCCCAGTAGCCCCTGTAGTAGTGCCCCCAGTAGCCCCTGTAATAGTGCCCCTAGTAGCCCCTGCAATAGTGCCCCCAGTAGCCCCTGTAGAAGTCCCCCCAGTAGCCCCTGAAGTAGTGTCCCCGGTAATAGAGCCAAGCAAAAAAAAAAAAGTTTACTTACCTTAAGCCCCAATCCTGTGTCCGCTGCCGTCCACCGTTCCTCGTTACTATGGGAGAGACGCATGACGTCTCTCACATAGTGCCCGTGGAGGAAGCCTAGCCGGAGCTCAGGAGTGAGCTCCGGCTGCCGCTGTGGGGAGCCGAGCGCCCGCTGGTAAAATCTCAGCGGGTGCCCGGCAAATTGAGACTCCCTGCGGCGGCCACGGAAAGCAGTGTGGCGGGGAGGGGGGGGTGAAGAGCGTGTGGCGCGTGGGAACAACGGGGCGGTAAGGAGTCAATGTGACGGCGGGAGGAGGGTTCCTGTAAGTTTGGCTGTGCTGGGGATTGAGCGCCCTCTGCTGGCTGGCGCCCTACGCACGTGTGTAATCGGCGTAACGGGCGGTCCGGCCCTGCATATATACACACAAACACATATGCACAATAAAACAGTACACAGACACACTTACATTTGTATGCAGTAGCTGCAGGTTGTTAATGGGAACGGGCACCTCACACCATTAGGCCCCGACCCTTGACGTCTTAATGCCGTGATTCAAGGTTGATTTTGGGGCAGGGCTTGTATTGGCTCTGCCACCCATTACGGGTGGTGAATGGGGGAATTGGTCCATCAGGGGGGGTTATAGGTACACAGAAAATCCTCTGTGTGCTCTAGTGTGGGCAGGGGTGTAGTGAGGGTGGTTCCAGTGAAGCTCCTGCTCCAGGTGCCTGCTCTAGCAAGGGTGCTGGAGAGAAGCTGAGCTGCCCTAAAGCACATAAAGAGATCAGTTCCTCTAGACAGGGGGCACGGTGTGGGCGGAGCGGAGCTTGTGGTTCCGCCCACACCACGCCCCCAGTATGGCCCCTCCCCCTTTTGTTGCGGGTCACATGGTTGTGGCGTCAGTGGTCCAGTACACCACCTCGTTCTAGACCTAACCGTGGGGGTTGATCTGTGTGAGGTGAGTGAGATCTGCATGTGTATGTGTGAAGGGGGGGCATCTGAGTGAGGGGGGAGTGAGCTGTGTGTGGAGATCTCAGTGAATGTGGAAAGCTGTGTGTGTGTGATGGAGTGGCTGAGTTAGTGGAGGAAGGTGTGTGTGTGTGGGGAGACTGAGTGAGGGGGAGAGCTGTGTGAAGGTAGGGGGAGAGCTGTGAGGGTGGGTTCCCAATGAGGAGGAGGTCTGAGAGATGGGGAGCGCTGTGTGTGTGGGAGTCTGAGTGAGGGGTAGATCTGAGTGAGGAGGAGCATTGTTTGAGGGGAGGAGAGCTGAGTGAGGGGGAAGAGCTATGTGTGGGGGGATATGTGTGAGGGGGTAAATCTGAGTGAGGGTGGGAAAGCTGTATGTGTGTGTGTGTGGGGGGGAATCTGAGTGAGAGGGGAGAGCTGTGTAAGAAATGTATATACTATGTATTTTTAGAGATGTGCGGGTTTGGTTTTACTCAGATATGTTCGGATCTCAAAAACGGCATCTTATTGGCTATCACATGTTTTGGATAGTCAATCAAATAAAGTTGAATTAATCCGAAATTGCAATAAATTTGTCGAAAAATACATAATATGGAGCCACCAGGTGCTATTTTGCATAGGACCCTGTGGGGTCTTATTTCGGCTCTGGGACTGTAGAAGAGAGGAAGGGATGGACCCATGGGCATTAACAAAGAGGGAGAAGGAGGCGGTCCCCTCCCATCATCAAACCCACCTACCACCCTGGCCCTTACGTCAGCCTGCCTGGTTCGCAAGAAGAAGAGAACATGGCAGCTGTGTCCATGGTGCTGAGGGAAAGCCTGAGCCGAGTGCTGCCGCTGAGAGCCTGGGTCAATGGACCCGTGACTGGGAGGAGCCTGAGCAGTGAGTCTGGTGAGGTCACGCCTGACTGCTCTGATGCCACATGCCAAGAAGGAGCACTAATGTTTATTTCCCTTTAATTTGCCCCTACATGCTGGACACCGGCCACACTGGGGGGGGGAGTGAGGTAGCCGCAGTAGCACACACATGCTCCAGGCGGCATGGCTACACACTATACCCCTGAGTGTGGGGGCCGCTCTGTGTGTGGGTACCCCAGGACAACCGCCGCTGTGACCCCCCCTTAATCCAGCCCTGGAGATATGTCACAGTGTGCCACACAATATCTGACTTCCTGAGACCATTCATGTGTGGGGTTGCTTCTCAGCCAAGGGAGTGGGCTCACTCACAATTTTGCCTAAGAACACAGCCATGAATAAAGAATGGTACCAAACATCCTCCAAGAGCAACTTTTCCCAACCATCCAAGAACAATTTGGTGATGAACAATGCCTTTTCCAGCATGATGAAGCACCTTGCCATAAGGCAAAAGTGATAACTAAGTGGCTCAGGGAACTTTGGGTCCATGGCCAGGAAACTCCCCAGACCTTAATCCCATTGAGAACTTGAGGTCAATCCTCAAGAGGCGGGTGGACAAACAAAAACCCACAAATTCTGACAAACTCCAAGCATTGATTAGGCAAAAATGGGCGGCCATCAGTCAGTATCTGGACTAGAAGTTGATAGACAGCAAGCCAGGGCGAATTGCAGAGGTCTTGAAAAAGAAGGGTCAACACTGCAAATATTGACTCTTTGCATAAACATAGAAACATAGAATTTCACGGCAGATAAAAACCACTTTGTCCATCTAGTCTGCCCCATTTTTAAACATATTGTTACCTCAACCCTTATTGATCCTTCTTCTGAAGGATATCCTTATGTCTATCCCATGCATGTTTAAATTGATCTACTGTCTTAGCCTCTACCACCTCTGTTGGGAGGCTTTGCCACTTGTCCACTACCCTTAATGTGATTGTCAATAAAAGCCTTTGACACCTATGAAATGCTTGTCATTTTACTTCAGTATACAATAGTAACATCTGACAAAAAGGTCTAAAATTACTGAAGCAGCAAACTTTGTGAAAACCAATACTTGTGTCATTCTCAAAACTTTTGGCCATGGCTGTAGTGTGCACACAGACACACCGAGATGGGTACGGGATGACTGCGCTCGGGATCCCAGCAGTCAGAATTCTGACGCCTGCATCCCAACAGGGTTAGCATACCGACAACTGTCAGTCGGTATCCAAACCCTCCCCCTCTCCCTACCCTAACCCTCCCCGGTGCCTGAACCTGACCTCTCCCTAACCCACACCCTAAACCGGTGGTGGTGATTTAGTGTAATATAGGGCCACTATACACTCTCCGACTCTGGGAGATACTCATGGGCACATCGTTTAGGGAGAATGAATGGAGAGAAAGACACGGCAGGGTGCCACACATGTGCAGATGGTGCAGGTCAGAGGTCAAGCCTACAGGAAAAGCTGCTAAGGGTCCTAGTGCCCGGCAGCCGGGAAGACAGAGGCAGAGGAGTTGCTGCAGCTGGGCATGCGCAGCAGCTTACATTTCAGCCTTATTAGTGACACAGTCTGCTTCACTGCTCAGTAATGGACATGAAGCTAAGCAGCTTCCACAATGGGTGGTCTGGTGCACAACCGATCTGCCCTGTAGTTACATCACAGTCTACCTGACCTGCCCTTCAGACCATCAGCTTTTTCAGAAGTGCCAGCTGATAATCTGGCCATGATGGGGGTTATCTCCCCACTGACGCTGTTGTCACAGACTGATCACAGTGGGGATTATCTCCCTTATAATGCTAATATCACAGACTGATCAATGTGGGAGTTATCTACCTAGTGATGCTGATGTCACAGACTGTGAGCACAGAGGGGAATTATCTCCCTAGTGAGACTGATGTCACGGAGTAAGCACAGAGGTGCGTATTTCCCTTGTGGCTTTGATGTCACAGATAGAGCACATTGGGGGTGATCTCCATCGTGACTTTGATGTCTGAGCACAGTGGTAGTTTTCGTCCTAGTGACATTAATGTCACAGACTGATTAGTGGTGGTTATTTCCCTAGTGACTTTGATGTCACAGACTGAGCACAGTGGGGGTTATCATCCCAGTGAATCTGATGTCACAGACTGATTCGGGTTGGCTTTATCCTCCTTGTGATGCATATATAATAGACATAGCACAGTGGGGGGTATCTCCCTAGTGACACTGATGTCATTGAATGAGCACATTGGGGGTTATCTCCCTAATGACAATGATGTCACAGAATGATCAGTGGTGGTTATTTCCTTAGTGACTAACTCACAGATTGAGCAAAGTAGTGTTAATCTCCCTAGTGAGGTTGATGTAACAGACTGATAAGTGTGGGTCGGCTGTCAGGACTGGAGTCCCAGGCCCGAACACTTGGCAGAAAGGGGGGGCCTGCTCCTAACTACCGGCCGTTACTACCAATGTAGTTTCTGACATTTTTTTATGGAGAGCAGCAGCACTAAGATCCGCCGCGGCTCTAACACATCAGATCCGTCCGGCAACATGACTTCACATGCGTAGGCACATCAATGCCCTGGACTCAGCAGAGGAGACAGCAGTGGACGCACGTGAAGCCGGTAAGTTTAAACGCGGTGTTGCTGTATGAGGCTGACTGTACTGTGCCTGTGAAAGGGGTGGGGGGAAGCTCGACACACAGAAGGGGGGCTGGCTGGACACATAAGGAGGGCTGGCTGGACACATAAGGGGGCTTGGCTGGACACACAGAAGGGGGTCTGGCTGGACACATAAGGGGGCTTGGCTGGACACACAGAGTAGGGGGGCTGGCTGAACACACAGAGAAGGGGGGGCTGGCTGGACACAAGGGGGCTTGGCTGGACACACAGAGTAGGGGGCTGGCTGGACGCACAGAGAAGAGGGCCTGGCTGGACACAGAGAAGGGGGCCTGGCTGGACACACAGAGAAGGGGGGGCTGGCTGGACACAAGGGGGCTTGGCTGGACACACAGAGTAGGGGGCTGGCTGGACGCACAGAGAAGAGGGCCTGGCTGGACACACAGAGTAGGGGTCTGGCTGGACACACAGAGAAGAGGGTCTGGCTTGACATACAGAGAAGAGGGTCTGGCTGGGCACACAGAGAAGGGGGGGCTGTCTGGACACATAAGGGGCTGGCTGGACGTACAAAAGGAAAGGCTTGATATTTTTTGGCCAATTTTTTTTTTTTTTGTAGGAATAAGGTAGTGGGGGAGGGGGGGAGTGTTTTCTCCCTAGGAACTCTGACATCACAGACTCAGCACGGTGGGGATTTTCTTCCTAGTGGAGCCGATGTCACAGACTGAGAACAGTGGGGGTTGTTTCCCTAGTGACCCTGATGTCACAGAATGAGCACATTGTGTGTGATTTCCATAGGAACTCTGATGTCACAGACTAAACATAGTGAGGGTTTTCTTCCTAGTGAAGCGGATGTCACAGAGTGAGTACAGTGGGGGCCAGGGGCATTTCTATAGAGGAAGGGGCCCATGTGCAGTCTCCTCTATGTCCGGCGGACGGCAGCGCACTGAGCTGTGCGCGGCCAGCGCCGGAGTTATAGACTCTGGGCACTAGAGTGCGCTCAGAGGCCCTGATTCAGAGCCGGACGCTCTGACAGAGCGCTCGCTCTGAATCAGGGCCGGTCTTTTTTTTTTTAGAACGGCCTCCTGGCCACTCGCATAGCTGTGGGTGACCACCCACAGCTATAGCGAGCGGCCAGGAAGATGATCGCGATGGTCAAGACCATTGTGACCATCGGGCTTGCGACGAGTCCCTTGTGGTAGGGTCTCGTTGCCGCAAGCCCCAGAGAGATTTCGGCTCTAACAGAGCCGAAATCTCTCCCACTGACATCACTCATGATGTCAGTGGGGCCGCCCCTAAACGGAGGCGTTCACATGGGAACACCTCCGTTTGGACAGCCACTCCCCCGGCCCACCCACCAAAGGGGGCGAGCTGTCACTCAACATCGACAGCTCGCCCCCTTTGTTGCGAGACCTGGAGCGACGGACTGCCCGTCGCTATCCGGGTCTCGCGCATGCGCACTACGGTGCTGGCTCCGTCGTGCGCATGCGCACTGGTCCACCATCGACCCGGTTGCGAGCACACAGCGCTTGCGACCGGGTCTGAATCAGGCCCAGAGTCTATAGAGTATACGCAGGTCACGGGAAAATGGCTGCGGCGGGCATTTTCCCTGTACTGCGCATTCGCAAACGATGGGAAAGTGGCCGTAGCAGCCATTTTCCAACCATTTTTACAGCGCCAGACACCCGCGCCGACGTGGGACTCCAGATGTAAGTAATACTATGGGTGCAGGGTGTGTGGTGCGGGGCCCCCCTGGACCCAGGGGCCCATGTGCCCTGCACACCCTGCACGCATTATAGATATGCCCCTGGTGGGGGCTACCTACCTAGTGATGCTGGTGTCACACACTGGGCACAATGGGGGTTATCTGCTTTGTGATGCTGATGTCATAGACTGCTCAGTGTAGGAGTTATCTCCAGTGATGTGTGCCCTCACAGAGCTCCATCTCTAAACACTGCAGTGCACTTCCTGATCCCATGACACATCCAAGGTGTCCATCAGTACTCAAGGCACGCCCCCCCCATACTCAGAGACATGCCTCTATTAGCTCTCTTTCTGTGCAGCTTACTGCCCGTAGTGTGGCCAAGCCCCAGCTCTGCAGAAACGAGGCTGTGCTGTTGCTGCTTCATCTCTCGTCTCCCTGCAGTCCCAGGAAGCTCCACAAAGCAGTGAGTGTTAACTATAAAAATAATTACAATAAACAAAGATGTTTATAAGTTATAAATATATTCTTTGTATTATTCTAATAATTTTTATATCAAATCTCAGGAGTAGAGCCTCCTCTGCCTACCCTGACTGCATGTCCCATATCTGCAAGGACGGAATTACAAAGCTGCTTGTGTGCAGCTTTGCAATTCTGTTCAGTACTGAATCTGAGTGTTGTGAGGGTTTTCTTCCTAGTAAAGCTGATGTCACAGATTGATCAGAGTGAGGGTTGGCTCACTAGTGAATAGTGACACTGATGTCGCAGACAGATTAGCGTGGGAGTTACTTCCTCAGCGATGCTGATGTCACAGAGTGTGCACATTAGGAGCTATCTCCCTAGTGATGCTGACAACAGATACTGGGGCAATTCAATTGAGCACAATCTGAATAGCACAGGGAAGGTGGTCCCTGAAGCTATTCAATTTACCGCACTGTTAGCCCAACTAAAGGATTTTTTTCTCGCACCCTCCTGAGGGCCCATGCAGAAATCCGAGTAAAGTGCCGGCCAAGATGCTGTTTTCAACTAAGTGCGGCGCTAACAACATTGCGACCTACACTTAAGTTGGAAATTGCTGGTTAGTGCACCTAAACAACCAGCTTAAGGCATGCTAACCGGCATCTCCCGACTAAAGGTGCGTATACACTAGGCGATCAGGAAAGACAGTACGATTACGACATTGTAATCGTACCGTCGTTCCTGATCCCCTGTAGTGTCTGGACTGAACGATCAGTCATTCAGTGCAGACACTGTCCATCATTCCTGAACATGCCAATCTGTCGTTATCGGCAGATTGTGCTGCATGTTCAGGCGATGGACAATGTCGGAAACGAACAGCGGGAGTGCGCATCGCTGGTCGTTTCTGACATAAAAGTGCACGATTTGTTCACGATTACTGAGCGATTGCACAATTACGATGTCGTAATCGTGCAGTCGCTCAGTAATATTGCCCTTAAGTGCCGGATGCAGGGGAAACAATTGAATAAGTCCGGGAACTCCTTCCCGGGGCTATTCTGATCGCGTTCAATTGAGTTTTCTCCCTAGTGAAGCTGATGTCACAGGCTAATCAGTGGTGTGTATTTCCCTAGTGACTTTGGCCCTGATTCAGAGCCGTTCGTTAGAGGCAGTACGCTCGTTGCGTTCCGATGTTGAGTAACCGCGCATGCGTCGGTGTTACACTGCGCATGTGCGTACGGCAGATTGCGAGTTTTTTTGGTCTCGTTCGTCAAATAGCGTACAGGAAGTGACATGTCAAATGTGATTGACAGAACAGGCCGTTTTTGGGCGTTGACGGGGGTGGAGATGGAAAAACGCAGGCGTGGCGAGGCGTTTTTGGGGCGTACATACATTAACAAATGCGAACGTCAAATGTGTTCGTACAAACTCATACGTCACTGGATGATCCTCTTTCCCTTCAAAATGCTCGCACAGCTTAGGGGCTGGAGAACTCGACCACAGTGGCGATGGCCTTCTCCTCCGTCCCGGCACTCCACGATGTAGCATCGATTAATCACGGCTTGTCAGAAACTCAATTAGTGTTGGATTGAAAAATGGCTTGGTATGTGTTTGGAAAGCAGTTTTTTTGGATAGCACAAAACCGAACGCAGGTGGAAATCATAGCTGCTAATGTCAGGATTACACAATCAATTAGCGTACATTTGTGGGGGTGTATTTTGGCCGCAATGTGTTCGTTTTTGGACTATTGTAACAATAATGTCATCATGTTTAGGTTTGGTCCCTCATTTTGTGTTTGCAAGGTGTTTTTTACTCCTTAGGTAATGTTTTAAACGTTCCTTAACAAGCACTTTTTTTACAATGTGTAATTTGTGTTTTTGAACGTTGTTGGCTTTTGGGCCAGGATTAAAAGTAACCCATTTTTTCAAGAATGTCATAATACAAAGTCGTACATTTTTGGTAAATTTATTTGTATCCACCCATAAATAAAAACACATATTGGGGGGGGGGCGTGGCCTGACCGTTAATGGAGGAAGCCGCATCTTGTTAGAGCTCCGGGCCAGTGCAGAGGAAATCTAGCCTCTATAGCCCCATCCCGGTCAGCGGACACCTCCAGACCCTTGCTTACCTTCCCCTGGTTTGTCACTGGCCCAGCGGGTTGCAGCTGCAGAATCGTGAGGCGCAATAGGCGCTTCCGCGGGTTGCAGCTGGCCTGCTGCCCTTTGAGCCGGGGACTGGAGCGCGTGGACTGGCGGCTGTGGACTTCCGGCGGCGGCGTCATCTCTGTGGTGTGCGCCCAACGGAGTCCTCTCTGCCGCACATCGCGTGACCCCTCTCCGGCCCTCTAGCCTCGGCTGCCCTGCTGCTGTGTCAGGGCTGGTGTCCCTGCTTCTGGGGACTCCCGGGAGACATCTTTGGGAGGAAGCCCCAGCGTTCTGAAGCCTCCGGCGGCCATCTTTGATTCTCTCCCACGCTGATGCTGCTGCTGGTTATTGCTGCCGGGATACTGGCAGTGCAACCCCGCTTGCTGACAGGATTATCTGCTGCCTGTGACTCCCTGGAGTAAGGGGAGGGTGGTGAGTCCCTGAGGGGAGATTATATTATATTGTATTTCTATATCCCACTGCTCCACCTGCTCCATTGTCACGTGACCTGTTGGCCCTTCTCTCTATGTCTGGAGCTCCTATATGACCACCTACACATATCCAGTTTATTTTTCACTAGCCTAACAGGTTCAAACCATATCAGCTACTTAGCTTGCTCTTTCCCTGACATTTTTTACTTTTGTGCTGGTGGATATTTGCCATTTACTCTACGCTGGCTCCCTCTTGTGGTCTTCTGTGATAATTACCTCAAGTACTATTTGCAGCCACAATTAGCAAACCTCCATGTGCTATTATATTTTCTGCCAGCCTTTCACACTCTTTTTTCTGAGGCTGAAGTTCTCCTGGATGGTGCCTCTCTGGAGTTAAAGATGTTCGCTTAATATTATCACCAAACTTGCCTGGACTATTATTGTAGAGCCCTGTGTCTCACCTTTTATACCGTAGTTTGTTTTGTTTTTTTTGTATTATTTCACTATGTCGCAGAGAGGTAAGAAACCTCCACCATCCTCTGCAAATTTCTTCGGATCTAAATCCAAGGGTTCACAGAGTTCGTCATTACCCCCAGAATCCCCCTCCTCCCCTTGCTCATCCGAAGCTTGTATTGATCCTCAAATTCAAGCGGTTATGACTGGTTTGTTGGAGGGAGTTCAATCCGCATTCAAGCAAGAACTGTCAAAGGCTATAACAGAATTTAAATCAGAATTGACATCTCTTGGCAACAGAACGGACGCGCTGGAATCTAAATCGGACGACTTATGCCGCTCCCAAAATCGTCTTGATAAAGAACTCTCTAGACTTCATGATGAGGTGGAGACACTCAAAGAAAGACAAGAGGACCAAGAGAATCGTTCCCAACCCAACAACTTACGTATCCGTAATATAGCAGAATCAATCCTTGGTCCCTCCTTACCATCATTTCTAAAAGACTTTTTTCAACACTTAGTTCCAGCCCTTACAAATGAAGATTGTTTATGTGATAGAGCACATAGAGCACTCCGATCGAAGCCCTCTCCTACTCAACCTCCTAGAGACGTCATAGTTCGCCTGCACTATTTTCGTACAAAGGAACGGATCTTGTTAGCTACTCGAGACTCTCCAGTGATTCCTTTCCAAGATATGCAGTTACAAATCTTCCAGGACCTGGCTCCCTCTACTATTCAGAAACGGCTGGATCTTCAGCCAGTCACTAAGATTCTACGGCAGCATCAAATCCGATATCGCTGGGGATTCCCCTTTATGCTTCAGGTTTCAGCAAACAACACTGTACATAGTGTCAAGACTCTCACTCAAGGTCAAGATTTATTAGCCAAGCTTAATCTTCTTCCGACACCGACTTCTGATCCGGTGACTGATGCAGCCTCTCCCAAACCTCAACGCTCCCATCCTCCTTCACCGGACTGGACCAGGGTTTCCCGTCACCATGCTAAGGACTGTGACCCCACTTGAACTGTTCGGTCACTCCCTGGTGTATACTCTCTTTATAATAGGGTTTAAGCTCCCTACAATGTTCTTTTTGAATTTTGCTAGGAGGAACAGTCCTCCCCTCGTGGTTCTCTGCGACATAAATAGTTATTATTTGTATGAATATCCCGATGTTTCGATAATTTTTCTCTTTTCCCCTTGTCTTTCCAATTTTCCTTCTCCCTCCCTCTTTTTTTTTTTTTTTTGTTTTGTTTTGTTTCTATATACTGACACAGGTTTATGATCCCTGTTTTACAGGGATTTTTGTTTGATTTGGTTTTAGCCAATCTTATATTTAAGGGTCCAGGCAGTCCTGATTCTATTGGACGGTCCTTTCACTACCCCCCATGCTCCCTTTGATATTTTTGATTAATGTTATGTTGATTGATATTATTGCGGTCCTTGATTGGGACCCAATTTACCAGGGTTGTTACCCGAATGGGTTCTCTGTTTCTCTCCTTTTTTTGTGTGCCTTTCTTTCTCTGTGGCTCTCTTCTGTTTCTTTTTCCACTTTTTTTTTTCTTTCTGTCCCTAAGGGTGGCTCTACTTGGGCCAAATTTTTGACTTATTATATCTGTGTGTTATGTCAGTAGCACCTCTTTATATATTTTTCCATGTCTCTTAAATTGCTATCAGTTAATGTAAACGGTCTTAATTCTCCTAAGAAACGTACTGTTCTCTTGGGGGCTTGTAGGAGGGAGAAAGCCGATGTTGCATTTCTACAAGAGACGCATCTTACGGGCCCGCATTCTCAGCTCCGAGGTAGGTGGTTTGCCCAGACCTTCTTTGCTTCAGCGAATTGTAAAAAACGTGGGGTAGCCATTTTAATTAGGCGTAATATCCCTTTTGTCCACATTAAAACTGTGACAGACCCAGAGGGTCGATTTCTTATAGTGATCGGTACTCTCCGTACTGAGATTTTCACTCTGGTGTCAGTGTACGCTCCTAATCAAGACCAGCCCCAATTCTTTGATTCTTTGTTCAGGCGTATTAGCAGAGTTGCGCAGGGCCATATTATTTTATGTGGGGATTTTAATACCATTATTGACCCCCTGTTAGACAGATCGAACCCGCCTTCAAACTCCTCGGGGATGTCTCTTCCTAGAGCTTCTCGTACTCTCCTGGCCTCCCTTAAACATTATGGCCTTAGTGATACCTGGCGTCTTAAACATCCTCACAGCAAAGACTATACTCATTTTTCAGCTCCACACCAACATTATTCCAGGATAGATATGATCCACATTTCCTCCACTATTACCTCTCTGGTTATGGAAGCCGGTATTTCCCCCTTTACATGGACAGACCATGCAGGTGTCTATATTCTTTTAGATGTACATCGCTCTCCTCGTAGGAAGCGTAACTGGCGTCTTGATGACTCCCTTTTACAACATCCCCCCGCTCTGCTAGAAATAAAATTGGCGATGACCCGCTATTTTGAGGAGAATACCTCCCCTGATATTTCCTCTAGTATCCTCTGGGAAGCCCATAAGGCTACTATACGGGGTTTTCTTATTTCTAAAACCTCAGCGGTTAGGAAAGCGGCTGCACAAGAAATTACTTCCCTTGAGTCACAAATTTCAGTACTATTGATTCAGCATAAAACATCCCCTAGCGCCTCCGTGCTAACCCAAATTGAGAAACTACGAGGTCAGCTTAATGCCCTTCTGTCTCGTCGCGCTGCGCTTATCTTGCAAAAACTTCGTCAACGCTTTTATGATAAATCTGACAAAATTGATTCTTTGTTAGCCAATAAACTGCGTCGCAGACAAGCATTAGGTGCGATAGACAAACTACACTCTCCGTCTTCTGGTTCTCTAACTTATGATCCTGAGGTTATGGCTGAGGAGTTTCGAACCTTTTATAGTTCCCTTTATAACTTATCAGATTCTTCTTATCCCACTTCTGCTGGAGCCGAGGGGGTGCACTCATATTTGTCCTCTACTTTCCTTCCGAGGCTCTCAGAATCCCAATTATCTACTCTCAATGACCGTATTTCAGATGAAGAGACAATAGCTGCTATTAGATCAATGCGTTCCTCTGCCGCCCCAGGCCCTGATGGATTTACAGCCCAATATTATAAACTGTTTGCAAAGGAACTTGCCCCACATCTTACATCTCTATTTAATGATATTTTGGAGGGCGCTTCTTTTGCTCCTGATACAACTCGGGCCGACATTGTAGTGATCCCTAAACCTGATCGTGATCCTACTCATTGTATTAACTATAGACCGATTTCATTATTAAACGTCGACCTGAAAATTTATGCTAAAATCCTAGCGACTCGGTTAGCTCCTTTGCTTTCTTATTTGATACATCCGGATCAGGTCGGGTTTATACCTGGACGTCAGGCATCGGACAACACCAGACGGGCCATTGATCTGATACATTCTATTCATAAAAGGAAACTTCCTTCTCTGATTTTAGCTCTTGACGCGGAGAAGGCCTTCGATCGCATCTCCTGGCCCTTCACATTCGCTGTCTTACACAAAATGGGATTTTCAGGCAAACTTTTAGATGGCGTTGCAGCACTTTACCGTTCCCCCTCAGCACGAGTTTCGGTTAATGGTGTCTATTCCTCTAGTTTTGGAATAACTAACGGTACTCGGCAGGGTTGTCCCCTCTCTCCCTTAATATTTGCTCTTATTATGGAACCCCTAGCGGCTAAGATCCGTTGTAATAGAGCTATCTCGGGAGTATCCACTGGCCCTTCGGAATATAAAATCGCATTATATGCCGACGATATTTTAGTCTCTCTCACTGACCCAGCTCGATCCCTAAATTCACTTCTAGAGGAAATAAATTCATATTCCCAACACTCGGGTTATAAAATTAATGTCACCAAGACTGAAGTTCTTGATTTCTATATCCCTGCTACCCTAAAGCAAACACTGGAGGCCATGCTCCCTTGTACCTGGCATAAAAAAAAGATTAAATATCTTGGTGTTTTCCTAACTCATCATCATCAGCAGCTGTTTCAGGCAAATTTTCCCCGCCTTCTAGATTGTATTAAGTCTGATTTGTGTGACTGGTCCAATTATTTTATTTCTTGGATAGGTAGAATACATTCAGTTAAGATGAGCGTTCTCCCTCGGCTCTTGTATCTATTTCAGACCCTTCTGATCTACATCCCTCCATACGTGTTCAAATTCCTTCAGTACCAAACCTCATATTTCATATGGAACCGGAAACGCCCGCGGATCAGACTAAAGTTGCTTCAGCGGCCTTCTAGGGGTGGGGGTTTGGGAATTCCTGATTTTAAAAAATATTATTATGCTGCGCAGCTCTCTCATTGTGCTCAGTGGTGTAACTTCGGTGCGGGGAAGGTCTGGGCGGCTATCGAGGCCGAGGAGCTGGGACTGGCTACTGTATCCTCCCTCTTGTGGATCCCTAAGATTCATCGTCCCCGGACAGTTTCTTCTCATCCTGTAATTTCCCGTTCTTTAGCAATTTGGGATTTAACCAATAGATGTTTTAAGTTAGCTCCGGCCCCGTCCCCTTTGATACCTCTACTTCATAATCCATCTTTTCCTCCTGGTTTATGTAAGTCATCTTTTACTGCCTGGTCATCGAGCAATATCTATTATGTAAATGATATTACTATAGATACTAATTTCCCACAATTTTCTGACTTCCGGGATAGAGCAGCGGTTCCATCCAAAGATTTTTTTCGGTTCCTACAAATTAGACATTTCCACTCCAAAATTAGCTCGATTCTGATTAGCAGACCTTTGACTTCTTTTGAGTCCTTATGTTGGAGAAGACCCTCCACTAGGGGTCTTATTTCTACTATTTATTCCTTACTAGGGGAAGAAGTAAGCTCTAATCGAGACCCTCATGAGTTAGCGTGGGAACGAGATTTGGGACACCCTATAGATGCTGAGGATTGGACGGAGATATGGGACAATGCTGCCACCAGCTCTATTTGCGTCAAAATTAAAGAAAATGTTTATAAATTGCTATACCGATGGTATTATGTACCATCGCGGCTACAAGCAATGTTTCCCGATGCTTCGGATATATGTTGGAGGGGTTGCGGTGGAGAGGGCAGTTTTTTGCATATCTGGTGGACTTGTCCCAAACTATCTAGAATATGGCAGGAGGTTCTTGCTCTCCTCTCGCACCTCTTTGATATTACGATTCCCTCTGATCCTCGGCATTTTCTACTTCCCTTGGGTCTGCCTTCTCTGTCCCGGTGTCAGAATAGGTTATTCCGACATATAGTGTCTGCTATGACCTGCCAAATTGCAGCGGATTGGAAAAACCCTCATCCCTCTCCGATGCAGGCAATATTATCACGCATCTGGTATATATACAAGATGGAATATATGACAGCTTTATTACGTAATACATCCAAAACCTTTGATAAAATATGGTCTCCTTGGCTGACATACCAAAATATTTCCTCTCCATTTAACAATTAATTTTTTCCTTTTATATATTTTCTCTAATATGTTTAATCTGAAAGAAAGTGATCCTATATGGAGTCCGCCCACCCTCTTCTCCTCTTATTCTCCTTTGTCTTTCCTAAAGTCTTTCTTTTCCTTTTTCCTCTTTATTTTTTTCTCTATTTCTTAAACGGATTGCCACACCGTTGCTGCAAGATTTTTCTCTTGCTTCTGTATTCCTTCTCTTTTTTATAATGAGAAAATTTTCTACTATAACATATTATTATTCTGAAATAGTACAGTTCCCATTATAAAAGTATGTTATGTGTTAATCCTTATTTTTGAATATTGGAATGTACTGTTTTTTCTGTGATTTGCTCAATAAAAAGAGTTTACAAAAAAAAAAAAACACATATTGAACTACAACATTTTGGGCACTGGTCCACAATATTTATTAATTGTGCAAACAATAATTTTTGAATAAACGTAAATGTAAAAATTAAAAACAATTCACAAGAAAGGAGAGGGAAGTTTTGTCCAGAAAGGAATATGAGGCAAGCACAGAAGGAGTGTGGGAAAAGTAGCCAATGGTGTCACCGTTTTTTCGGCCGTTTGGCTGGGGGAGGGAGGGCGCCAGACCGGGTCCGGGATGTCATCGGGCTGGCCTGTCCAGAGGCAGATGTTGTGGCCTCTGGACTAGGCACAGGGCTCGGCACATTTGGAGGATTGGCTGATGTTGTGCCAGAGGTGGAGGATCCTGATGTTCTGGCAGGAAGGGAAGTCGGCTCCACCATGTGCTGGCGAACGAGCTGCTCCAGGGCAGTGGCGAGGCGGATGTTGGCCCTGGTATTTTCCGCCAGGGCCTGACCAATGGTCACGTAGGCCGCAGCATTTTGCTCCAGGGCCTCAGCCACCCGTACCAGACTGGCGTCCATCCTCTGCAGAATCTCCGTATGGAAATCCGATTTTAAATTGAGTTCTGTGAGGAGGGACACTGCCTGCGAGGGGGATTGCCCTGGACTGGCTTCTGCAGGATCCTCAGCCGGATGTACTGGTTCCTCCCCTGCAGAGCCAGCAGAAATTCTGCGGCCAAGGCTCACCTCTGGAGCAGACTCATCCGCCTGTGTCTCTGTTGGAAAAATGTGAAAAGACTCACATTAGAATCGACATATTGGCACAATAACATTTCACAGTTGGTGACATCACAACATTTACCTGGGACAACATGAGGAGCCGCAAAGTCTGGCATGTCCGTATCCATGTTGGACACGCCAAACACCTCCACAGGCTGCACACACCCCTGTGCCAGCTCTTCTAAATCTGTAAACTCCAATGACACAGGGGTGGAACCTCCACCTGTCCCCCTTGCATGCCTAGCCCTGTGTGCCATTTTTTGTTTCAGGCGATATTTGAAGTCTTGCCATCTGTGGGTTAAATTGGAACCATTACTTTTTATTTGATTTGGTTGTTGGTTTTAGGGTGGTCAAGTGTTTACTTACCGACGTTTGACATCCCGGGCTAGACGTACATAATCCCCCACCCTATTGACATCCACGGCTACCTCTTCCCACATTCTCCACTTCTGGCTTGCACTCATATTCCTGTCTGCCTGTGGCAGGATGTCCACACACTTTTGTGAATTGTGGCTGCCTTTTCTTTTTGGCAGCTTTGCCCGGATTACTGGGCCCAGCAGCCTCTTCCATGTCATCCTCCTCACCTATTTGGGGTAATTTGAAGAAATCTCAACTTCCCAACTTGCAGAATAATATGTTTATAATTAATCATTGAGTCAAAATGCATGAAATAGTTACCGCGGGACTGTTGTCCATTGTTTTCCTGGTCTGTATCCATGTGTGTTGTTCCACCTCCAAATACACCAGAATTGTGTTTTTGTCTCGTGACGTATTTATACATGCGTCCTTATTCTGCGGCCGCATCATTGATTGTGCGTTCCTCTGATCCTTCCTTAATTTGGGCGGGAAACTAAACACTATTTATGGGTTGTGGCGTTTCGACTCGAGGTGGCGTTTATTAGATGTTGGAGGTTACGTTGTTTGGAGTTGATTGTTGGCTGGTTTAGGAGATAGCGTTTATTGAGTTTTTTTCTTGGGGTAGCGGTTTTTCTTGGTTTTCCGTTCCTTTTTTTTCACTTTTGTTTTTTTGGCTTGTTTCCAGTTTTGGTAAGTTTGGGGAATTATAACTTCGGGGAAATTTGTCTCTCATTGTGGTGTTCATTTTTCTAATATGTTTTTTCCGTCATTTCATCTCTCTTAGGTTTTTTTTTGGCTCTGCCCTAAAGACATTTTGGTCCGGTTTCTTAGCTATTAGCTCTTGGTAAGTTCATGTGTTAAATTGCTTAGGGGTTGTTCTTGTTTGTCTGTACGCAACTTTGGTTGGCCTTCCACATGTTACGTTGTTTTTTGCCAAATCGCAATCTGTGTTTTTTGTTACTTTTTTTGGCGGCGTTATTGTGCCCTGTATTTGCGAACTAATTAGCGCATTTTTACTACTTACTATTGTGCCCTGTATTTGCGAACTAATTAGCGCATTTTTACTACTTACTATTGTGCCGTGTATTTGCGAACTAATTAGCGCATTTTTACTACTTACTATTGTGCCCTGTATTTGCGAACTAATTAGCGCATTTTTACTACTTACTATTGTGCCCTGTATTTGCAAAATAATTAGCGCATTGTGAAATGTGTATTCATCCCTTAATGTTTTTTGTCGCCTGGAGCATTGGTTGATTACATTTGGCCTCTATTTGACGTAGTGTGCGTAACGTCGTTTTGCTCTTGGGCCAAATGTGTGTTTGTCCCCTTTTATGTTTTGTGTTGCTTAAATTTGTGATAATGACATGGCCAGCATAAAATGATGTATATTTTTGATGTTATTATTTGCAGTTACAACATATCATGACAATACCCCGGCATGTAAGCATCAATGGATGGTATTTGAAAGCAAAGTTACATATATTTTTGTATTGTTTGTTGTAAAAAGGCTGACCTTCCAATGTTGTCATTTCAGGTTGATTTGGGTCGGATTGTTCTGGCCCTGCTCCCGGAAGCCGACCAACCTCAATCTCGTCCCAGGCGTAGGCATCGTAGGAGTGCAAGACCCCAGATATTTCAAACACGTGTCACCCTTTTTGGAATGCCAGATGATGAGGTTTTAAGATGATACCGTCTTCCTCCAAAAATCATCATAGACTATTAATAGAGAGTGATCTTGAGCGGCAAATTGACAGTCCTACAGCAATTCCACCACTTACGCAATTAATGGCGGTGTTACATTTCTGTGCCTCAGGATCGTTCCAAACAACGGTGGGAATAGTGGCGGGCATCTCACAATCCTCCTTTTCCCGGATCCTGAGGGCAGTGATGGAGGCACTTTTCAAGCACCTCCATCATTTTATTCAAATGCCTTTGGATATGGGTGCCCTTAGTGTGGCCAAGGCCAATTTTTACCAAATAGCTGGCTTCCCACACATCATAGGGGTTGTGGATGGTACTCACATACCACTTCAGCCTCCAGCACGGCTGGAGGCAATATTTAGAAACCGTAAACACTATCACTCCCTGAATGTAATGGTGGTATGTGATGCCTCCCTCCAGATCCTGTCCCTGAATGCAAAATTACCAGGAAGTGCACATGACTCCTTCGTCATCCGGCAATCAGGGATATGGCACAAATTAACCAACCTACAAGCTGGTGATGCGTGGCTTCTGGGTAAGTGGAGACCTTTAGTACTTTACAATGTTAAGCTACATACAGAGTGAGCCTGATGTTGTCTTTTCATTTTCACAGGAGACAGTGGCTACCCTTGCACGCCCTGGCTGCTCACTCATTATTTGGCTCCCACACCAGGGCCACAAAGTGAGTATAATTCCGCACTTAATGCCACCAGGCAAGTGGTGGAGCGCTTTTAAAAGGCCGATTCAGATGCCTCCACCGCTCTGGTGGCGAACTCATGTATTTGCCGGATATGGTTTCGAAAATTGTGGTCCTGTGTGGGATATTTCACAACATCGCCATAAGGAGTGGTGTCCCAATGCAGCCAGAGGATGCCTTACCTGAGGATGGCCCCCCCGAGGTTGGTCGGAGGTCAGTATGTGGGGGGGCCATACGCAATGATGTGGTGGCCAGATTTTTTAGGTAATTATTTGCATAAAACCAGTGTTGATACCTAATGTGTTTGGGTTTGTTTGAGAGCATCTAATTTTTGGCTAATTTGTTTCTCCCTCTTCTGTTTTTTGACATAATGTTTGGCACTCCAACGATGACTACTTCCTGCTACCCTTACCAAACCTGTATGTGGATATTTTGTGGCTATATTCTTGAACACTTATTGCCACGCCATATATGTGGAATCATGTTGGCATGGTCCTTCGTCAACCAGTTCTTGATTGTATTTTTTTAATGTTTCTTTTTTGGTATGTGTTGTATTTGAGATTATCACTGTGTGTTTTGTTTGTGAGTGAACACTTTGAATTTTCTGTTAGGTTGTTAATACATTTTTTTATAGTGAAATGTTGTCCCTTTTTTTCTAACGTTACCACCACGTGTAACCAGGTTCACACACGTAACATTTGACTAAGGGGTAATCCAGTACTGACGCCATTTGAGCCAAAATGATTCCTTTATTCAGGGTCCAAACCAACACCAAAAGGAAGCCTGTACAATCCTTTGGCATCGTAATATTGCCCTAAGCTGCTTGCACACCAACTAGGAACCTGTAAAATGTTGAAATATCTAATTGTGACTACACCAAAAAAGGGAAATCAGATTTGTACTGTTAGGTGTTTCTTGTGGCTGTTTGACCCAAAAATACAACACACACTTTTATTGGCCCAAATGTGAAATCCTTGCATGAACACTCTACTTATGTCAGGGTAAACAATATGTGGTTGGGACAAAACGAATGAGCCAGAACGTAACTTCAAACAAAACAATTTATTTACATAATGTTGAAACAAAAAAATACTACTCCCTAAGGAGGACTGACATACGGTCAAGGACCACCAGCACCCCAATGATTTGGCTGTGCATCTGGGCCACACATCCGGCTAAATTTGCCCGAAGCCTCTGTTCCTCTGTGGGTGAGAAAAAATTGGGGATTAATACAACAATAGTGAAACCACATATAGGGGAAGGAGTGGAGTTGGAGTGTTGGCTGGGGGTGGGGGAGAGTGGCCGTGCTCGCCGTTTGGTGGAACGCTGATGGCGTAGTCTTCGCTGGGCCCCTAAAAGATGGAAAACAAATTGTGGTTAGTTCCAACGCAAATCCGCAAAAAAAAACTATTTCAAATGCACCCCCAAAACCAAACCAAAAAAAAAAAATCTACAATGAATAAATATGAAACACACGGAAAACATGGCCATGCAGATATGAGGAGAATGAATAAATATGAAAGACACGGAAAACATGGCCATGCAGTTAGGGCCACAAAGACAAACATGAAAACCACAATCCATTAAACTTACTCGCAGCGATCTGCATGCGAAAGCATGCCAGCAAGCGGGGCGTCCGCCGTTGCAGGTCCGACCACCTGCGCTCCAGCATATGGCGGCGTGAGCAGGCGGGCCCGAACCTCCGCATATGCGGATCGCTTCTCCCGGTTGGTGATGGGTGGAGGCTGGCTGGTTATCCGCCGATCCATCACCTCCGTAAGCACCAGCAGCTCGCGCCTGGTGAATGCGGAGGCTCTCATGATGGCAATGGAGTTTTTCTTAAAAATCATTTTTGATAAAGTGCTCAAAAATTTTATGATTGGCTAATGTATTTAGGATATTAACAGGAGCAATTCTATTGGTTAGTGTATGAGTCATGTGTTCGACAGGGCCAGAAATATGAGGAGACTTATGATAGGCTTAATGCAGTGACATGCGTAAGCAAATTAACATAAAAAATAAACTCCATGAAATATGCGGGGCTAAAAACAAATAGACCAATTATTTAATAGGGGTTAACATGTATTTTGACAAATAAAAGCGAATTTTTAAGCCGTACGGATTCTGCGGGTAAACACAAACACGGACATAAATAAAGTTTATTGCATTGTGTAAAAAAAAAAAAAAACAATTAAGCTAATTGATATATTGATTGGCATGTTACGATTGAGGGAGGTAGGCAGAATAAACGAGCAGTTAATCGAAATGTCTCAGGCCAACTTCCGGGTAGTACTAGTGCGTGCGTTCCCTTCAAACCACTTCGGGGATGTACGCTCGCTATTTGGCACGCTCGATAGTCAGAGGAGGGGTCGCCTGAGTTTGGGGAGGATGTTTTGATGCGAACGAAAATACGAGCGTGTGCCAGAATTTAAATATTTCTTTACGTTCGCCCAACATACGAACGGCCACTTGCGTCCGGGTCTGAATGAGGGCCTTTGTCACAAACTGAGCACAATGGGGGTTATGCCAGTGAAGCTGATGTCACAGACTGAGCATAGTGGTGGCTTTCTTCCTAGTAATGCTGATGTCACAGACGGATTAGTGTGTAGGTCATTTCCCTAGAGATGCTTATGCCATAGTAGACTGATCAGTGTGGAGGTTATATTCCTAGTGACTCTGATGTTACAGACTGATTAGTGTTGGGGTTATCTCTCTCATGACTGATATTACAGACTGAGCACAATAGGGGTGATCTCTCTGGAGTCTCAAGTCAAGTACTGAGCACAGTGGGGGGGATTCTTTCTTCCTAGTGACGCTTATGTCACAGACTGATCAGTGTGAGGATTATCTCCCTAGATGTGTCCACATGCATCTTATTTCCTTGCGCATTAAACAGTCCCAGTCGCGCCATGCCATGGCGTGACTCGGTAGCACCGAGCATATTTTCGTGCAACTTTTTACCTTCAAATTCGTCTTATTTGCAAAGCAATGTGAATAGGACGCACACGCTTCTGCTGATTAAAAGGATATGCAGCATGCCTATATTCTGTGTGCAACTGCAGGTGTATCTGCATGCGAAATGTGATTAAGAACTATGGAGCTCATTCAGACCCGCTCGCTAAGATGCATACTCTCGCTGCTGCCAATGGTATGCATTGTGCACATGCGTATTCATCGCAGGGAGCGTGCGCATACCTTATCAAAAGTTCACAATGCATTCGCTCGCTGCACATAGACAGCCCAGCAGAGTGAGTGACGGGGGAAGCCATTTGTAGGTGTAACAGGGGCTGGCCATTAAAAACGGGGGAGTGGAGGTGCAAACGCAGGCGTGCCTGAGCATCTCAACGACGTTTTAGAGGTGTGCATAATTAAAAGACAGCATCAAAGTACACCTCACCTGGCTTGTTTTTACATTGAAGTGCTCGCGGCAGGGTATGGTCAACCTTAAGCGCTGCGATAGAATCCGTTGTACCGATGGTTGCATACACTTCCTGGACATGAGGTGCACAAGTGGGCGTCTTAAAACAGGCTGGTGGTTGTCTGCATACACTATGTGATCGCTCTCTAAGAAATACTGGGCGTGCTAATGCATTGCTGTGCAATAGCTCTGCCTACGCAATTTGCATACACATCGTGTGAGCGGCTCTGAATCAGGCCCTATGTCATTACGAACTTTCTTCAGCGTAAAGAAGAACAAAGAGTCCTGGGAGTAAATTTACTAAAGTGAGAGTTTTTAGAAGTGAGTTTTAAAAGTGATGTTGCCCATAGCAACCAATCAGATTCTAGGTATTACCTTCTAGAAGGTGCTAGTTAATTGTTAAGTAGAATCTGATTGGTTGCTATGGGCAACATCACTTTTAAAACTCTCTTCTAAAAACTCTCACTTTAGTAAATTTACCCCCTGATCTCAATATCTTTGAGTCTCTCTGGGATTAGATGAACAGACAGGAGGATTTGAGCAAGCCTACATCCACAGAAGATATGTGGTTAGTTCTCCAAGATGTTTGGAACAACTTTCCTGCCGAGCTCCTTCAAAAACTGTGTACAAGTGTACCTAGAAGAATTGATGCTGTTTTGAAGGCAAAGGGTTGTCACACCAAATATTGATTTGATTTAACTTTCTCTTGTTCATTCACTTTGCATTTTGTTAATTGATAAAATTTAACTTTTAAGACTTACAACATTGTAATCGTACAGTCGTTCCTCATCCCCTGTAGTGCCTACACTGAACGATATGTCATTCAGTGCAGGCATCCTCCCTCATCCCTGAGCAGTGGCGGGCTGGGCCGGGGGGCAGGGTGCCATGTGCCCCCCGGGCCGCAGCGTCATGCGGGCCGCGGGCCGGTGCAGTCTGTGTCACTGTGACACAGACTGCACCGCATGTGTAGCGCTGACCGGACTCCGTCCGGTCAGCGCTACACAGCACAAACACACAGCCGCCTGAGCCGGCAGCTGTGTGTTTGCTGTAATCAGCAGACTCTCAGCGGCTGCTGCTGCTCCCACTGTGGGAGCCATCTTCTGGCTCCCGCAGTGGGTAATGGGAGAGCCGTCGTTATGATGACGTCTCTCCCATAATGCAAAGCGGCCAGAGGAGCCGGTGGAAGCATCAGGAGCGGGAGTTTCAGGTAAGTGTTTTTATTTTTTATTAAGTCTCTCTCTACGGGGGGGACTACTGGGGGCACTACCAAGGGGGGGGATTACTATGGGGGCACTACCAGGGGGGGATTACTACTGGGAGCACTACCAGGGGGGAACTACTACTACTGGGGGAACTATAAGGAGGGACTACTACTACTACTGGGGGCACTACAAGGGGGGGAACTACTACTACTGGGGGAACTATGAGGGACTACTACTACTGGGGGCACTACAAGGGGGGGCTACTACTGGGGGCACTACAAGGGGAGGGGACTACTACTAGGGGCACTGCATAGGGGGGAGGGGACTACTACTAGGGGCACTACATAGAGGGAGGGGACTACCACTGGGGGCACTGCGAGGGACCACTGCTGGGGGCTCTATATAAAGGGCTATACTGGGGGTACTGCATAGGGGGGAGACTACAACTGGGGCCACTATTTAAGGGACATTGCATAAGGGTTACCACTATTGGGGGCACTGCATGGGGGGGGTGGACTGCTACTGGGGGCACTGCATAGGGGGTACTACTATTGGGGGCACTATATAAGGGGCTTACTACTGGAGGCACAAGGGGCACTGAACAAGGGGCACTGCATAGGGGGGATCACTACTGGGGGCACTACTGGAGGCCTGCATAACGGTGTTATCTCCTGTGGCACACGGGGGCACTGCATATGGGCACTACGACAGGGGGCTGCCCCTAATCTTTATTTTTACCTTACATTAATCCCATATGGACCTGCCTCCTCGCTGAAACACTTGAGGGGGGGCGGCACCGTAGCACGCACGTTCTTCGGGCACCCTGGCTACACGCTACTCCTCTGCCAGGGCCGCCTGCATGCATTTGCCCCCCAGGCTAAAAGTTGCCAGCCAGCCCCTGTCCCTGAGCATGCACAATCTGTCGTTATCGGGAGATTGACCGGCATGTTCAGCCGATAATTGAAGTCGGAAACGACCAGTGGGAGCGCGCATCGCTGCTCATTTCCGACATCATAGTGCACGATTAATGAGCAATTGAACGATAACGATGTCGTTATCTTTCAGTCGCTCATTTATATAGGCAAGTGGATACGCGACTTTACTTTGCAGCATTGTTTCTGAGGAAAACAAGTCGGTTCAAACAAAATAGGCATGATTTAGAGGTGGACGCTGATGCGGATTTTGGTGGTCGCCTGCCTGTGACTTTATGCAAATACCGCTACAACGCCCTTATCTGGTGTACAAATGTGCATATGAATGAAAGGACTGAGCATCTGTAGACACTGTAATACACCACTATTGATCATACCATAGAAACTTGCACCAGCAGGTTTGGATTTCCCGTCAGAGTATGGCCTTCAATGTGCACGAGTTAGCATTCAAGCTAGCGACACTCATATAGCACACCCATAAGACGCACCATCTCTGTTTAGCCACCTCCCAGTCACTGCCCTGCACATTTCTGATACTGTGCATCTTAATCGCAACGGCCCACTTGTGAATACACTGTAATGCACGTGCTGACGGATATTTTAGGAATCTTAGCGGACAATTTCATTTTACAGGCTGCGTTTGAAAATTGACAGGAGTTGGTTGGATGGTACTTTTTCTCTCTCCAAGGTTTGATAAATCTCCCCCTAAGATTGCTACCTGTAAACTTATGAAAATCTGATTCAGTGAGCAGTAGCCCCACCAGCTGCTTATGCATGTGACCTGTACACAACCTATCCTGGTGGGCAGGTAAAGCTAACATTTCACTCCCTGCTTTTCAGCAGAGAATCAGGATGCTTGTTACCCATGCCAATAACTGTTGATAGGTGGCAATCCTATTCCCTAGGACGGGATGTAGTTATGTGACTGGTGGCCGCATGTCACAATACCGACTACTGAATGCCGGCAAAGGATTCATGATAGGCGTTGAAATACCGACGCCTGTCATAGACGCCAGAAACCAGGAGGACTCGTGGCCGAACAAGCTAAGTACGGGCCGCGCATCCTCTTAGCCGCAGGGGGAGAGGGTTAGGTTTAGGGCAGTTAGCGGGGTTAGTGTTAGGTTTTTTTGGGGGGAAGTTAGTATTAGGCACCCCCAGGGAGAGGTGAGGGTTATGTTTAGGGAGCGGTAAGGGGGACTTAAGGTTAGGCACCCCTGGGGGGGAGGTTAGGGTTAGGCACTAGTGGGGGGAGGCTAGGGTTAGGCACCACTAAGGAAGGGTTAGGTAGGGGACAGGGGAGGTTAGAGTACTTACCTGCTTCTGTCGGGATCTTCATACTGTCGGGCAGCTGCTGTCGGCATTTCAATCCCATTCCCTTAGGACAAAGAAAGTTTGTAGATCATAGATCCCTGCAATCTGCCATATCTTCCTATTGACACTGGTGTCACAGCCCAAGCACAGTCTCCTACAAAAATATTATATCTTATGTAGAGATGAGAGGGTTCGGATCTCAGAAATCCGAACCCACCCGAATTTTGAGATCTGGGGTGAGACCAGAATGTGCGTTCGGTTCCCCCGCCAGCCCCGGATCTCAAACTGAGGCAAAACCATAGAGGCAAAACCAAAAGCTCATAGAGACAAAACCAAAAGCTTGCAAGCTTTTGTCTCTTTAAATAAGGGACCATGCGGTGGCTGTCATTTCACTCCGGCTGTGGAGACTGAACAGGGAGGGTGGGTAGTGTAGGGCTGGGAGGTACTTAGCTGTGCTGGTGCTGTGCTGTGTCCTGGGCTGGTGCATTGCTGATCCATCTGGTGCTGTCTGCTGTGTCCATCTGGGCTGGTGCTGTGTTGTCTGCTGCACCCATCTGGGCTGGTGCTGATCCATTTGGGCTGGTGCTGTGCTGTCTGCTGTGTCCATCTGGGCTGGTGCTGTGCTGTCTGCTGCGTCCATCTGGGCCCAAATTCTGGACCCGAAAAAAAAATATATATATTGTGATAACTTGGTAGATTGGTGTTAGTGGTGAAGTGATAACATGCAGAATTAGAGTCCACACATGGCATTTCAGTAAAACAAATGAAAATGGTGCTTTTACTTCAGCATGGAAATCAGGAAACTGAAATAAAATAAGTAACAACCTAGCCCTTTCTTAGGGCACTAGCTCACTTCTTGAATTCTCTCTATAGAAGCAGCTAATCTGCATGAAAGTCTTTCACAGTCTCTGAGATTGGTGGTCCTTCCTGCCACATGCAGGACTGGACACTGGTCTCCTGGCCTGGTATAGCTTTCTCAGCTTGTTGGCTGCCACCTCTCACATGGACAGTGTCAGAGGTATATGGATCTGCCTGCCTCCTTGCAGGTATGATCCTGACCACCTGGTCTGCTTCACTCACACTGCAGCCCCACCTGGACTGTCTGACTGTGTCCACCAGCAGCCTCACCTGACCTCTGGTCATATGGCAGCACTTATGCTTTTGTACTCTGTGTGGGCGGATCTCTCCTGCCACACACAGAATCTGCGGCTCACCAGCACCATCTCTGGTGATACTGCCACAATATATAGTCTTTTTATTTTATTTTGGTGTGTGCATGTTAGGCTTAGCCGCACAAGATACAGCAACGCAACCTAGTGCTGGCCGACTCCAGTCATCAATCTGTGCTCTTGGCCCAAGTTCTGGACCTGAAAAAAAAAAAAAATAGTGTATTATTTTGTTTAATATCTTTCTGTGTGTGTGTGCGTGTTAAGCTTAGCCACACAAGATACAGCAACGCAACACAAAAAAAAATAAAACAAATAGTGTCTTTGTCTAATATTTTTCTGTTTGTGTGTGCGTGTTAGTCTTAACTGCAGAAGATACAGCAACGCAACCGAGTGCTGCCCGACTCCAGTCATCATCAATCTGTGCTCTGGGCCCAAGTTCTGGACCCGAAAAAAAAATAAAACAAATGGTGTATTTTTGGGTCTAATATTTTTCTGTGTGCGCACGGCTACACTATTGGTGCTTGTGACACTGCTTCAAGACCACAGAAAATATGGAGGGCTGTCACATGACAGGAGAGCAAGACCAAGAACCACATGTTGTAGCTGCCGCCAGCAGTCATCATGATAATGCAAGGCCGTCAATTTCCTTGTCCTCTATGAAGGCCCATGCCCCAGGGCTTAAGTCATGTCATGGATATGGTAAAGCTACTTTTACTGTAGTAAAGAAAAAAAAATTGACAGGCAAGTTGCCTTTAGACAAAAAAAATTGGCAATATGCCATTCACTACACAAAGTGGCAAGGAAAGGATAAGGCCTTGCCTTTATTTATGTTAACTGCTGGTTCTGATAGCCCTTCTGCTTGTAGTAGTAGTGGTGGTGGTACCATTAAAAAATTGAAAGTTGTGAAGAAGAGTAAGGCAGCCCCGGAAAAACCAACTGTGTGCCCTGAGAAATCGAAATCACAAATCCCTTAGGAGAGTGCAAGTGTTGCCATGTGTGAGCCAGACCTAAATACTGGTGTACTGGAGGATCCTCCAAGTTCCAACATTTGTGTGCCCTCTGTAAATGTGGGGAAGGGCAGTCAACATCTTGCAGACGTAGTCAGTGAGGATGCTTCTGGGGAATTGCACATGGAAGAGGAGGATATTTTGGTAGTTTTAGGCACTAAGGATGATGAGGATGTTGATGATGAAGATGTTAGTGATGAGGATGTTGATGCCGAGGATGTCCTTTGTGCAAGTAAGGCAATAGCTGTTGCCCATGGATTGAAAAAGCCAAAGCCCATTGTTGTCATTTCGGGGCAAAAGACAATAATTCCACATGTATGAAGTGGATTTTTTTATCACCCCAATCCGGACATCAGTTGTCAAGCCATATGTAACCATTGCCAAGCAACAGTAAGTAGAGGGAGGGACCTAAACCACCTAGGAACCTCCTCCTTGTTACGTCACTTAGAGCGCATTCACCAACTATCAAAGTGTATGTCGCCAAATTCCAAAACTCAAAACGTAACAAGTCCAGTGTCACCTACCTGCTTCCTCTCTGTGGGATCCTTGATGACTGTGCCTGTTGCTGCTGCTGTTGCTGTGAGTGGATGTTCATCCCAGAGGGGGACCAGGAGGAAGACTACTTGTTGTGTATCCTCCAAAAAACAATTAACTGTCAAACAATCGTTTGCAAGGGCAAACAAGTATGACAGCAATCACCCAGTTGCACAGTGGATTACTGACGCCATAACAGCTATGCTGGTATTAAATGTGCGTCCAGTATCCGCCATTACTGCAGTGGGTTTTCAACAGTTAATTGAGGTCCTGTGTCCTTGCTACCAGATCCCATCTAGATTCCACTTTGCTAGAACAGCAATTCCAAGTCTGTACAAGGACATTAAAAAAAAACCTTATTAATGTCCTCAGAAATGCCGTTGTACCCACTGTGCACTTGACCACTGATATGTGGACAAGTGGGACAGGGCAAACTAAGGATTACATGACTGTGACAGCCCACTGGGTAGGTGTATTGCCTCCAACAGTGCAAACAGCAGCAGCAGCATCTACCAAAAGACAGCTGATACAGAGGAAGGCTACTCTTTGTATAACTGGTTTCACTAAGAGGCATACCGCGGAGAACCTCTCCTCATGATTTGTGATTTCGGACAATGCCACCAATATTGTGAGAGCATTACATGTGGGCGAATTCCAACACGTCCTATGATTGCTCACACAATTAATTTGGTGGTGCAACATATTTTAAAAAATGACAGGGGCGTCCAGGAGATGCTCTCGGTGGCCCACAAAATGTCCGGACATTTTAGACATTCGGCAAACGCTTGTCTAAGATTGCATGACCAGCAGGTACAGTCGGATTGGTGGATCAAACACTTGATTCGCTTCACCAGGATCCAAGAGTCGTCACTCTATTGAAATCTGAAAAATATATTTTGGCGACCATTCTGGATCGAAGGTTTAAGTCCTACCTTGTGAGCTTTTTCCAATAGACTGAAATCTAAAACTATGCAAAGAGCTGTTGGTAAAAAAATTGTCAGCTGCAGCCGCACGTGAAATACCATCATCTCCTCCTTCAGTTTCTGCAGCTGCCAGGAAAAAACGAAATTTTTCTCACAGAATGCCTGCTGGTCATGCAGATCGTTCACCAAAAAATGACTTCTGATCGGGCCTGAGAGAACTGCCTACTGTGACATGTCTTCTACCGTGACTATGTGTGATACAGTCTCCATTCACAGAATGGTGGAGGACTATTTCAGAGATAACATCCTAATAGGCATGTCAGACAGTCCCTTTCAGTACTGGCAGGAAAAAGAGGCAATTTGGAGTCCCATACACAAACTGGCTTTGCATTACTTAAGTTGCCCACCCTCCAGTGTGTACTCCGAAAGAGTTTTCAGTGCAGCTGGCAACCTTGTCAGTGATCGGTGTAGGAGGTTACTTCTTCAAAATGTGTAAAAGATGATGTTCATTAAAATTAATTACAAATTCCACGAGGAAGACCTCTACCAACAATTACATCGGCACCTATGGTGGATTCCAGCGGGGACGAATTAATATAGTGTGAAGAAGAGGATGTACACACTGATGGGGATGACGAGGATGAGGATGACGACAACTTGTAATGTAAAGCCAGTATGTGTATGGGATCATTTTCATTTCCATGTCCAATGCACATTGGCAGCTTGTTTTATGGAGGTCCAAACAAACCAAACATTTCAGGCACAATTGGCAGTCCTTGTCGCTGAAATGATTGGTTTGTTAAACTGTGAATGTCCTGTTTCGTATACAACATAGGGGTGGGTGGGAGGGCCCGAGGACTATTCCATCTTGCACCTTTTTCTTTTACATTATGTGCTGGTTGGGGCATTGCTGCCTGACATTTCAAATTAATGTTATGGTTGGTTCAGGAACCAATGAATAGTTTTTTTATTTATTTATTTATTATCAATTTTACAGCCAGGGGCTGCACCAACTATCGACTATCAATTCTTGAATCCTCAAGGGTATCCAAACCATCATCTTTGTACAGTCCTCAACTCTATTAATAATGATATCAATCAGTTTTGAGCCAGCAAGCTGGATGCAACCTTTTGGCCCTTTAACTAGATGAAAAAAACAATATTGTGAGCTGTGAGGTGGTCAAAATTGACTGGAAACGAGTGGAAATAAATGTTATTGAGGTTATTAAGACTGTAGGAACAACAAAAGGCCCATTTTTTGTGATTTTAGCATTTTATTTTTTTTTTTAAGAAAAAATCCAGATCCAAAACATGAAAACAAAACACAGAGGTGAGGTTTTGGCAAAACCAATCCAGATCCCAAACCAGGGGAGATCCAGATCCAAAACACGGGGGTCGGTGCACATTTCTAATATGAAGTGCATAGGCATATTAGGTATAACCGCTTATACCACACCATATAACAATGCATCAATCTCTATCCATCTGAAAAATCATGAAAAAAACATGAGATAACATAATAGTACAATATATGTATATAGGATCATCCTTGCTCATACCATTAAGGGCTGGTGGTCTGTGCATCAATAGGGTATTCTGATGCAGTCCTAAGATGGGCAGTTCTACAACACACCACCTCGCTTTGCCCAATCTGCTGGGAGAGTCTTTTAGGAGTCCAGTATCGTCATCACGGCATTCAGCACAACGTTTTGGATCCAATCGATGCTTTATCAAGTGCATATTGCTGTGGCTTGAGCTGTGCTATTTAACAGATGGAGTCCCAGAAATTAGCCCCTCTGTGTGTCGCGCCCCCGGTTCCCGCTGAGGTATGTACAAGTTCTGACGCAGAGGTTGCCAGGCTGCATCCTGTGTTTTAGCACTTTACCAAACCACTTCTACAAATGGGGGGAGGAGGGGGCACTGCACACACTGTCACTGTCTGATCCTGGCCCTGATTGCTACAAACAGGGGGCACCACACACACTATCACTGTCTGATCCTGGCCCTGATTGCTACAAACGGGGGGCACACACTGTCACTGTCTGGACCTGACCCTGATTGCTACAAACGGGGGGCACTGCACACACTGTCTGATCCTGGCCCTGATTGCTGATCTTTGCTTGTAAATAAATGCAATTTAGGGGTACATAAAAATGGGAGCAACTATATTTTTGTGGCATTTTAGGGTACTTGAAAAAAAATTAAATAAATGCATCTGCTGCAGCCACCAGCAATCCTAAAAACACTTGTCCCATCCATACAGCCCCCCAAATTATACCTACCACACTACTTTGCACCCATTTATTTACATTTTTGACCACAAAAATGACATGTCATTATTAGAGGGAATTAAGTTAATAAAAAATATTTTTTGCCTAATTAGTTATTAGGGGAAGGGGGCACCCTGGGGGTTCTGAAGCAAGCCCCACATTTTTTAGCCCAAAAGAGGGGTTTTGCACATTTTTTCACCTGCTCTGAGATGGTGAAAACTATTCGCTTCTTTTAGCAGCAAGAAATTTGCATGTGCGGAAAGCCGTAGCTAATAGGATAGCACAGTACGCCTTATTGGCGAAAACTTTGCACAAGTGTAAATTTATCGCCAAACCGTGGCTTTTCATTGCTAATTGAATCTGCCCATAATTGAGGAACACCTATTGTTATTTTATGCTCCATGACAGGCTGCCCAGTTTTGCTCAGGGGAACAGGGGGATTGTTACTGAGCAAAGCATATTCTATGCTACCATTGAAGGGTAATGCAAAGAAAATGATCATATAAAGTCATTGTAGAGTCAGATAGGAGGCAAAGAGGAGACAAAGAGTTTGCAGATGACAAATGGTAACACTATCAAAATGTGTAAATTGTTAGAAACAAGCATGTATGTATTTTTACACTACATATATGTACATTAATAAATACCCCCAAAAAGTATACATTAATTAGTTTTATTAAAAATATGCAGAAAGTGAACTTTTTCTTTGCTAGGTCTGTGATGTGGGTGGATGGTATGATTTTATGCGCAACGGCAGCCCCAACTCCACCTCTCTGGCACCTCAGCAAGGCGGACTCTGCCAGCTGGGCTTCCCTCTGCTCTCACAAGAGGTGGTCCTGTTACACTGATCATGGTGACCTCAGTTGCCATTTGGCGGGCAGGAATGCCATTCCGGGGCATATAGTGCCTTATGGCCCCTCCTAGGTGGATATTCCTCTCTCTTCTCCACGCCCAGTGGTCATCACCTCTCATCACCTAGTTAAATAAACAAAAGAAAATTATAATTCAACTTTTCAGGGACATATTCACATAATAATCTGCTAGTTGGTCATCCATGCTCTAGAATAAAATACACATCTTGTGGGTCCTAGCATCAGTTTTTTGGCCTATGAATGTAACAAAGGCAAAACACTTAGGGCTGATGCATAGTTGGACTCAACATTCGGGTAATTTATGATTTAGAAAGTCATATATAAAAATAGTCTATTTCCATCCATATGTAGAGCTTGTGATGCGCACCAGTTGGTAACAATAGCATATGAGCCTGGGTTACGCCAGACAAACATTGCAGACACTTACAGATGTGTCCACATGCATCTATCCTCCGAGCGCTACAAGTCGCGCTACACATAATGCAGGAGCTGCGTGTGACTCGGTAGCGGCGAACATCTTTTCGTGCCAATTTTTACCTTCATATGTGTCTGACTCGCACAGCAATGTGAATAGGTGGCACAAGCAGCTTCTGCTAATTAAAATGATATGCAGCGGGATGCCTATATTCTGTGTGCGACTGCTGGTGTATCTGCAGGTGAAATGCTACGTACAGTGTCATAGCCTCATGCAGATATGGAGCAAGGTTAGACGTATGAGGACACATCTGTACGTCCCATTTGTGCCCATATCTTAAACATTTTATTTTTATGAATAACAAATACATTCGCTATTATGCATAAATAAAACTGCTAAAAACTCGCTATTATAGCAGAAACAATTCCCAGTTTTGTGTATGAAAAGTTTTAATTAATAACGTGTATGAGAAGCATCCACTATGTCTGAGCAATACAGAGAGCACCAATCAGTGATGTGTATGAGAAGATTCCGCTATGCCCGAGCAATACAGAGAGCACCAATCAGTGATGTGTATGAGAAGGATCCGCTATGCCTGAGCAATACAGAGAGCACCAATCAGTGATGTGTATGAGAAGCATCCGCTATGCCTGAGCAATACTGAGAGCACCAATCAGTGTCAGGCAATCTGATGCATCATGTGACATTAAGCTCTACCAGGGAAGTATTACAATGAATGCAACATTGTGCCAGACGCCCCCATATGCTATCACTGTGTCAGGAGCACCCAAAGTGACATTGCTGTGCACGGTATTCCCCCCAGGGGCGTATCTACAATGGGTGCAAGGTGTGCGGGGAACACGGGCCCCTGGGTCCAGGGGGGCACCGCACCGCACACCCTGCACCCATAATATTACTTACCTCTCCGGAGTCCCACGTTGGTGCGGGGGTCCGGCGCTGTAAAATGACTGGAAAATGGCCGTGGCGGCTATTTCCCGGTGACCTGTGCATACATTATAGACTCTGGACACACTCTAGTGGCCAGAGTCTATAACTCCTGCGCTGGCCGCGCGCAGCTCAGTGTGCTGCCGGCTGCCGGGCGGATAGGAGGGGGCCCATATCGGAGACTCCACATGGGCCCCCTCCTCTCTAGAAATGCCCCTGATTCCCTTCCTATATGAAACCTTTCTGTAACGAAACTCATGAAGTGCCATTACTAAGCCTTATGTGCCCAGGAGACTCGCTGATGCTGGCTTTGTGTATAGCAAAGGTAATATATGGCAGAGGCTAGGGGTGGACATTGTGCTGCTCTTAGCTGCAGTACTTATTTGCATTTAGTGCTACTTTATTCTCCCATGCCATAGAGCAGGGGTTGGCAATTAGCGGCCCTCCAGCTGTTGTTGAACTACACATTTCAGCATGCATTGCAACAGTTTTGGCATTGGTCAAATAGCAAAATGTCTGCAGGGCATGCTGGGATGTATAGTTCTACAACAGCTGAGGGGCCGCTTATTGCCCACCCCTACCATAAAGTGATGCTGGCTTGGGATGTGACATAAAGTCACTAGGAAGCACATCCCATTCTGCTGGCTGTAATCTGGGGCTGGACAGTTACATGTGCTCAGTTGTACCCTGTCTTTGGAGGTCCAGTGCTGACAATAGTGCACTCACCAAGCAGTGATAGGAATATAAAACTTGCAGCAAAAGTTGGGGCAATGAGCCTGGAACTATTGGTGCTTGACTATGGCACTTGGGGAATTAGTTATAGATGATCTAATTGTGGCTCCTGGAAGATCAGGGCCAAGGCTTAGAATGTCATCATTTTAAATCTTGGAATGTAGGTAACACACATTACAGATAAACCTAGACACAGCACAACTCTTGCTGCAAGAGCCTGTGGTGTGTGCTGAGAAACGCATTGCTGTAGTGACTGTGGTGCTCCGAGACAAAAGTCATGGGATAAGCACTAGACTGCCCTGTTATCTCCTTCCAATTAGCTTTTCATTACCTAGTGATACCAAAGTGTGAGTATACTAAAACAGCATCCCTGTGCAAAATCACTGTACATATTATCCTTCCCAACTGCGCTAGAACTTTATTTTGCTCTACTGGAGTGATGTTTTTTTCCCATTTATATCACACAATAAAATTCCCACCAGAGGCGTTTTCCCGCTAAAGCTGGCTACACACTGTCAGATTGTTTTGATGGGGACGAAGAATGGGGCGATTTTTTGGTAAATTGAAAGCCCCAATATCTGTGCTACACATTATGCAATTTTTTATTTAGAAGCTACCGATTATCCACCACACCACAATCATTTTGCATATGTCGGCCCACAAGGAGGATGACATAGTGACAGGAGAACATAAGGAATATGGGCAGTTTATGGAGAATGCACAGACACTGCTCGATATCGGGAAATTGAGGCCGAGATTTTCATTCTTGACCGACAGATGGGATAGTGGAAGGAATGCATTTCTGGATGTTTTCTAACCATTTTACCTTTAAATCACTAAAATGATCCTTCATACTAGGGGTGAGAGGGTTCGGATTTCTGAAATCCGAACCCCCCCGAGCCCCCCCGATCCGAGGCCGATCCGAGTCAGGCTCGACTTTTCCCGCCTGACTCGGATCTGAAATCGAGGCAAAACGTCATCATCCCGCCTTCCGGATCTCGCGGGTTTTGGATCCTATATAAGGTACCCGTGTCGGCGCCATTTTCTCACTCGGCTGTGGACAGTGAAGAGGGAGGGTGGGAGTTAGGGCTGGCTGGGCTGTGTAGTGTAGTGTAGTGCAGAGTAGTGTTGTGCTGCGCTGTGCTGCTGTTGTCCATAGGGACTGTGTCCACTACTTCAAAGTCCAAAGGGGCTGGCTGTGTTGTGCTGTGCTGCTGTTGTCCATAGGGGCTGTGTCCACTACTTCAAAGTCCATAGGGGCTGGCTGGACTGTGTTGTGCAGTCAGTTGTCCATAGGGGCTGTGTCCACTCCAAAGTCCTGTGCAGTGTCCCAGTCCTAAAGGAGTGCTGTAGTGTTGTCCGTCAGGGGTGCTCCCCCCAAGTGCTAAAAAAAAAAATATTTTTTTTCTGTTTGTGAATTGTGTGCGCAGTAGCCGCACGTGCATCAACAAAGTAGTGCCAAGCGTGCGCCTGTGTCATAAGTAAAGGGCCGGCTGGCTTGACCGTTAAAGGGTGCTGTAACCCCCAAAGTACACTCCAAACCAAATGAAAAAATATTTTCTGTGTTTGTGAATTGTGTGCACTGTGGCTGCACGTGCATCAACAAAGTAGTGCCAAGCGTGCGCCTGTGTCATAAGTAAAGGGCCGGCTGGCTTGACCATTAAAGGGTGCTGTAACCCCCAAAGGGCACTCCAAACAAAATAAAAAAATATTTTCTGTGTTTCTGAATTGTGTGCGCAGTAGCCGCACGTGCATCAACAAAGTAGTGGTAAGCGTGCGCCTGTGTCCCATAAATAAAGGGCCGGCTGGATTAACCGCTAAAGGGTGCTGTAACCCCCAAAGGGCACTCCAAACAAAATAAAAAAATATATTTTTTTTGTGTTTGTGAATTGTGTGCGCAGTAGTCGCACGTGCATCAACAAAGTAGTTCCAAGCGTGCGCCTGTGTCCCATAAATAAAGGGCCGGCTGGATTGACCACTAAAGGGTGCTGTAACCCCCAAAGGGCACTCCAAACAAAATAGAAAAATATATTTTTGTGTGTTTGTGAATTGTGTGCGCAGTAGCCGCACGTGCATCAACAAAGTAGTGCCAAGCGTGCGCCTGTGTCCCATAAATAAAGGGCCGGCTGGATTGACCGCTAAAGGGTGCTGTAACCCCCAAATGGCACTCCAAACAAAATTAAAAAAAAAATTCTGTGTTTGTGAATTGTGTGCACTGTGGCTGCACGTGCATCAACGAAGGAGCAGCACCAAGCGTGCGCCTGTGTCCCATAAGTAAAGGGCCGGCTGGCTCATTTCTTAAAGGGTGGTGTAACCCACAAAGTGCACTAGTCTCCAACAAAAATAAAAAATTATTTTCTGTGTTTGTGTGCGCCTTAGCCGCACGTATATATCAATATAACGAGGATGACCAAACTTTCTCCGATAAAAATAAAATAGGGAAAGATCAAGAACCACTTCATCCTAGTGCTGAAGCTGCTGCCACTAGTCATGACATAGACGATAACATGCCATCAACGTCGTCAGCCAAGGCCGATGCCCACTGTCATAGTAGAGGGCACATACAATCCCAAATGACAAAGTTCAGGAAAATGACCGTGAAAAAAACATTTAAATCATCTGAAGAGAAACGTAAACTTGCCAATATGCCATTTACGACACAGAGTGGCAAGGAATGGCTAAGGTCTTTCCCTATGTTCATGACTAGTGGTTCAGCTTCACATGACGATGGAAGCCCTCCTCCCACTAAAAAAATAAAACGAGTTAAGCTAGCAAAAGCACAGCGAAGATATCACAAATCCCCAAGGAGAGTCCAAGTGTGGTGGTGGTTGCGATGCCTGACCTTCCCAGCACTGGACGGGAAGAGGTGGCTCTTTCCACCATTTGCACGCCCCCTGCAAGTGCTGAAAGGAGCACCCACAGTCCACTTGCTGATATGCAAATTGAAGATGTCACTATTGAAGTACAACAGGATGAGGATACTGGTGTAGCTGGCGCTGAGGAGGAAGTTGGCGAGGAGGATTCTGATGGTGATGTGGTTTGTTTAAATCAGGCTCCGGGGGAGACAGTTGTTGTCCGTGGGATGAAAAAGCCCATCACGGTCATGCCTGGGCAGAAGACCAAACATTCCACCTCTTTGGTTTGGCAATATTTCTATCCAAATCCAGACAACAACTGTCTTGCCATATGTACCATATGTAAAGGTGAAATAAGTAGGGGTAGGGACGTTAACCACCTAGGAACATCCTCCCTTATACGGCACCTGCAGCGCGTTCATAAAAAGTTACTGTCAAGTTCAGAAACTTTGGCTAAGACCATAAGCAGTCCAGGGACACCTAAATCCCGTTGTCCTGTTGTATCCAAGCGCCTGCAAACCACACCGTCAGCTCCCTCCTCGTCAATTTCCTCCTTAGTCAGGATCGAAAGTAGTCCTGCAGGCCATGTCACTGGCATGACTGACTCTCCTATCCGGGATTCCTCCGGAGGATCCTGCATTGCTACGCCTCCTGCTGCCGCTGCTGCTGTTGCTTCTGCTGTTGCTGCTGCTGGGAGTCGTTCATCATCCCAGAGAGGAAGTAGGAACACCACTACTTTTACTAAACAATTGACCCTCCAACAGTCCTTTAAGTACGACAGCAGTCATCCTGAAGCAAAACGTATAACTGAGGCCTTGACTGCTATGTTGGTGTTAGACGTGCATCCGGTATCCGCCATTAGTGCAGTGGGATTTAGACAACTGATGGAGGTAGTGTGTCCCCGGTTCCAAATCTCGTCTAGATTCCACTTCACTAGGCAGGCGATACCGAGACTGTACAGAAACGTCAGAAAAAGTGTCCTCAGTGTCCTGAAAAATGTCATTGTACCCAATGTCCACTTAACCATGGACATGTGGACAAGTGGAACAGGGCAGAATAAGGACTATATGACTGTGACAGCCCACTGGGTAGATGTATCACCTTACGCAGCAACAGCAGCAGCGTCACCAGTAGCAGCATCTCAGAAACAACAGCTCGTTCCAAGGCAGGCTACGCTGTGTATCACCGGTTTCAGTAAGAGGCACACCGCCGACAACCTCTTGGAGAAACTGAGGGAAATCATCGCCCAGTGGCTTACCCCACTTAGACTCTCCTGGGGATTTGTGATATCTGACAACGCCACCAATATTGTGCGGGCATTACATCTGGGCAAATTCCAGCACGTCCCATGTTTTGCTCACACAATAAACTTGGTGGTGCAGAATTTTCTGAAAAGCGACAGGGACGTGCAGGAGACGCTTTGGGTGGCCCGAAAAATTTCTGGCCACTTTCGCCATTCAGCAACTGTGTGCCGAAGACTGGAGCACCAGCAAGCACTCTTGAACCTGCCCCGCCATCACCTGAAGCAAGAGGTTGTGCCGCGGTGGAACTCAACCCTCTATATGCTTCAGAGGATGGAGGAGCAGCAAAAGGCCATTCAAGCCTATACATCCACCTATGACATAGGCAAAGGAGGGGGTATGCACCTGACTTAAGCACAGTGGAGAATGATTTCCGTATTGTGCAAGGTTCTCCAGCCCTTCGAACTTGCCACACGTGAAGTCAGTTCAGACACTGCCAGCTTGAGTCAGGTCATTCCCCTCATCAGGCTTTTGCAGAAGCAGCTGGAGAAAGTGAAGGAGGAGCTAAGACAGAGCGATTCCGCTCGGCATGTGGGACTTGTGGATGAAGCCCTTCTTTCGCTTTGCCAGGATTCCAGGGTGGTCAATCTGTTGAAATCAGACCACTACATTTTGGCCACCGTGCTCGATCCTAGGTTTAAAGCCTATGTGGTGTCTCTCTTTCCGGCCGACACAAGCCTGCAGAGGTGCAAAGACCCGCTGGTGAAAAACACTGTCACCTGAAGCGGAACATGACACGTCAACAGCTCCTTCTTCATTTTCTCCCGCAACTGGGGCTGCCAGGAAAAAACTTAGGTATCCTAAGCAACCCGCTGGCGGTGATGCAGGGCAGGCAGGACCAAGTTTGGACATCTGGTCCGGACTGAAGAACCTGGCAACAATTTCTGACATGTCTACTGTCACTGCATATGATACTGTCACCATTGACAGAATGGTGGAGGATTACATCGGTGACAGCTTCCAAGTAGGCATGTCAGACAGTCCGTACCTGTACTGGCAGGAAAAAGAGGCAATTTGGAGGCCCCTGTACAAACTGGCTCTATTTTACCTGAGTTGCCCCCCCTCCAGTGTGTACTCCGAAAGAGTGTTTAGTGCACTTGTCAGCGAAAGGCGTAGGAGGTTGCTTCCGCAAAATGTGGAGAAGATGATGTTCATAAAAATTAATTATCAACTCTTCCAGGGAGACCAGCCTCCTGTGGTGGTGGATTCCAGCGGGGACGAGTTAATACTCTGTGAGGATGAGGATGTACACAACACTGAAGAGGGTGAGGAATCGGTGGATGAGGATGAGGACGACATTTTGCCTTCGTAGAACCAGTTTGTGCAGGGACAGATTAATTGCCAGCTTGTTTTGTGGGGGCCCAAACGAACCAATCATTTCAGCCACAGTCGTGTGGCAGACCCTGGCGCTGAAATGATTGGTTTGTTAAAGTGTGCATGTCCTGTTTATACAACATAAGAGTGGGTGGGAGGGCCCAAGGACAATTCCATCTTGCACCTCTTTTCTTTCTTTGAATTATGTACTGTTTGGGGCCTAGTTTTTCAAACTGCCATCCTGTCTGCCACTGCAGTGTCACTCCTAGATGGGCCACGTGTTTGTGCCGCCCACTCGTGTCGCTTAGCATAGTCATCCATCTACCTCGGTGCAACCTTTTGGACATAAAAACACTATTGTGAGGTGTGAGGTGTTCAGAATAGACTGGAAATGAGTGGAAATTAAGGTTTTTGAGGTTAATAATAGCATAAGAGCAGAAAAATCAACACATTCTGTGATTTTAGCTGTTTTTATGCTTTTTTTAAAAAAAAATACACAACCAAAACACAAAACCCAGAACCCAAAACACCGAAGGGTGGTTTTGGCAAAACCAATCCAGATCCAAAACACGAAGAAAGATCCAGATCCAAAACACGAAAAGTGGCCGGTGCACACCCCTACTTCATACACACTATAACATAAATGAGGCCGATCATGTGATTATTTGACAAATCACCCCAATAATTGTATAGTGTGTAGCTAACATTACTCCCAGTGTAGTCCATGACATTCTCACCCATCAACTTAATCTACTACATCACACACCTCTTCCAGCTGTTCTGGAGCCACATATGTGCAGCGCTGGATCCTGGCCCAAAATGCATCTTTTTTCTTCTGGAAGAACCTTATTGGATACACTTTAGCAATATCATCATACATTCTTTTGTAAAACAGTTCGTCTTCCTCTGTTTGATTGGCCAGAAAACTACAGAAACAGAAGACCACAGTAAGTTTTTGCCATATAATATAACCATCAAATTTGCAAACATATCTAAATTACCAATATTACAGAGGGCCTACCATGTTTTCCACAGGTCCTTTTACGTCAAGTACAAGGCTACGAATAGACTGTGGTGTGGAAGGGTAGAGTCCTTTTCTGGGCTTAATGCTGTAAAGGGCCTCTCTTTACTGAACACATTTTAGTAATGAGATTTCCATAGATCATTTCCCCTCCAGCTATTGTATAATTTATCAACTATCCAAAACGATTCCTCAGGATGGCAGTAACAGAAAGAATAGCCTGATCATTTTAAAATAATGAGCGTATTGTTCCTTCCCCATAAATAAATAGTATTTTGGGGGGGATAATGTTGTATTTTTACATTACGCTATCAGTTATACTGATGGCCTGGCCATGTACATACTCAGAGGAGAACGGAGGTCTCTAGAGTGATAACTAACTTTTACAGCTCTGGATTGTTTTCTCCATGGCAGCTGGGTATTGTTACTCATATGCCATGGTGATAAATCACTGTTGAAACACTGTGATAAGTGCACGTATATTGTCACGATAATCAGTGATAAAAGATTAGACTGGCCAGTACATTGCTGTGTCCTGATGTTACACTGATAGCTACGGTATAATTTGTCAATTTTAATGGGAACGCAGGAAACTTTATTGTCTTTAAATTATTTTTAGATGAGAAAATAACCAGTGACTTGGTGAGTCAGTTCTTCTGGAAGATTTTGTATTCCGGTCTCATCTGATGAATCAATGAGTTAAAATACTTACAGTGCGCAGTAAAAGTTGCCGATGGTGTATTCATCCACAGTGAGACCAGCCCTCTTGAAATAGATGAGGGCCATCGCCATTAAGTACTAGAATAGAAATACCAGATTCATTATTAGATGGAGAAATGCATGTATACACACACCAGCAGTAATATTGTCCTCTGTTGGACATAAATTGGTAACATGGCTATGGGATTTGGGAGCGTAGTTTTGGAGGATCTAAATGTGGTCTAGTAATGCCCACTCTAGGATTTGTTTGGCAGGGTGCTGACCACCGAGGAGGGCACAGATTAATTTTTATGGGCAACATTTTGAGCGCGATGCATTGCTAAATCTGAAACATATAGTTATTGGGATGCATTAAATATGTACATAGAACAAATGCTTATTACTTAAACCCTTTTGAATTTAATTCAGTAAATCATAATATGCCACACAATAGTGCCCCCACCAATTCATAATATGCCACACAATAGTGCCCCCACCAATTCATAATATAGGGCATTTTTAGCACAATCTGCATTTATTAATGCTCACGACTTTCAAATGAAGTAATGTAGATAAGTAAGTGTATGAGCACGATGCAGATACATCGGTGGCGGGTTTATAATGGGTACAGGTCATCCAATAAAAGTATCTTTTCAGCAACGTATTGGGAAAGATGGAGTCTCCACAACAGATAGCAAAGAATTGGTCACTGTGCCAGATACATTGCTGGAAAGATGGCCGTACAGCCGTGAGCAAGTATGTGGAGGGGCACTACATGGGCACAACCACAGCCAGAACTGGTATGGGGGGTGCTTTACTATGAGAGCCTCCTCACCTCTTAGCATGCCTCTGAGATAACTTTAGACACAAATAACATTTTGTCGTAAGACACCCGCATACGCAGGGGGGGTTTCCGAGTCCCTGGAAACCCCCCCTGTCCGACCCGGCGAGCAGCGCTGCTTAACAAATTTTTATTTTATTTTTTTTTAAGAAATACTGACACTGCCTGGGCTGGCTGTAGGGGGAGCTGCAGCGCGCAAGCCCCTCCCAGCCAGTTCCCAGGCAGGCACCGTGGCATCAGTGTCTCTCATGCCATCCTGGACACTGTCAGCGGCGCTCTGTGGACTGCGCCTCCGGAGCAGCTGTTGAGTTCGGCCGGGCCGCAAGCCGTAAGTGGCCGCCGAATTGTTCAAGCTGCAGTATGTGTCGGGGGAGCGCCGGGGATCTTGCGGGCGGGCGGCGGGGGCTGGGAGTCTGAGTATTTTTTTTTTTGAATGGTGCCAGCTGTCTTCTATATGTTATTCCAGGGGGGTGGGGGAATGGGAATAGCAGACAGCCTGGCATAAACTAATAAATATTATCCTCCCACCCCCCCACCCCTGGGAATAGCAGACAGATGGCATAAGCTAATAAATATTATCCTCCCATCCCCCCACCCCTGGGAATAGTAGACAGATGGCATAAGCTAATAAATATTATCCTCCCATCCCCCAGGAATAATATACAGCAGACAGCTGGCATAATCTAATAAATATTATCCTGGATAACATTTATTAGATTATGCCAGCTGTCTGCTGTATGTTATTCCCGGGGGGTGGGGGAATGGGAGGATATTTATTGGATGATGTCAGCTGCTGTATGTTATTCCCGGGGGTGGGAGGATAATATTTATTAGATGATGCCAGCTGCTGTATGTTATTCCCGGGGAATGGGAGGATAATAATTTTTAGATGATGCCAGCTGCTGTATGTTATTCCTAAAGGGGGGGGGGGGGGGGAGGAGGATAATATTTAATAAATGATGCCAGATCACTGCTATATGTATTTCGACTCTGCATTCATGTTTTTTTTAGGTGAGTGCTGCCGTGTGTGTATGTGTAGCTGTCTAGTCTGTGTCAGTATTGTGTAGTGTGCAGGCTAAGGGGGAGGAGTTATTTGTGCAGTATCAATGCTGGGGGTATCATTGCTTGTTTCAGACAATGATCAGACGATCATTGTCTGATCGTTCTGCATGTGCTGGATCGAGCATACAGCACATGCAGCAACTCCCCCACTACTGTTGATCGTGGGTTCCTATAGTAAACAGGTTAAAATGGTCGATATCGACCATGTTGGCTTGCATGCATGGGCGATGGTAGATATCGTTATCAACCATTCGTGCCCGCTCATTGAGCGTCGTTTGAGGGGGCATTAAAGCATACTTGCCAACTCTCCCTCATTGTCAGGGAGACTCCCTGAAATAGCAGCAATCTCCCTGTCTCCCTGAAGAGTCTAGCAATCTCCCTCATTTCATCTTACCCCCATTATGACACTGTTAAATAAAAGAAAAACAGAGATATATACATTCAAATGGGATCATTAGTATAATTTCTCTGCATTGGTTGTAAGGCCCAATGATACCTATGGTTACATATATTTTCTGAGAAGTATCAGTGTGTTTTCATCAATAAGTAGATCTTACTAACTGCTTTGGGGCTCATTTACATGTGGATGTAAATCAATTTTATGACACACCTCTCAGATGTAGCAGTACACGCCCACTTTACCGCCATGCTCATAGGTGCTGCTTTTACAATCTCCCTGAAATGCTTTTTCAAAAGCTGGCAAGTATGCATTAAAGTGTACTAGTTGAGTGATAACGATCTGATCGTTATAGTTTAAATTGTACACTTTGGGGCCTATTCATTAAACTTAAAAATTCTCTGGAGATAATTAGCTTTAGAACTCGCATGGAGTTCTCGCTAATTATAGGTGGAATTCATCATTCCACCTCTCCATAAGTATCTATTCCGAAAAGCTGTCATTTTTGCGATGACAGCTATTCGGGAAATAGATACTTTTCCCTGCCTACACTACCTTATCGCACCTGGAAACAGTGCTGCGCATGCGCTGTTACATCTGTAAAACCAGCGCATGCGCAGCACTGCCTACAGATGCGTTAAGTTTGTGTACCCCCCCGACGCCCCCCCACCCACCTCCCCCCCCCCCGACTTACCTATCTGCGCAGCAGCCTCCGGATCCGTCCTGCTGGTCTGTCATGTGGCTTCCCAGCAGACCACATGACAGATTAGAAAAAAATATATATTTTTTTTCTTTTTCTAAACTTTCTTGTGCTCTGCTGGGGAGCACACATGACAGACCAGCCTCTGGAGCCTGAGGACGGAGCAGAGCGCCGGAGGGACTCGTCAGGGGACCTGCACAAGTGGATACAGGTAAGTTTCACCTGCTATTCGCCACCTCACAGTGGCGAATAGTAACTGCATCAAATTCCGAAAATTGATAATTTTCGGAATTTGATGAATACCAAAATTTCCACATCCCCATACTAATGTATGGGGAGTGTGGAAATTAACGCAGGGGAACTTAGCAAGGAGATATCTGTGATATCTCCTGTGCTAAGTGGCTACATGAATACCAAAATAACATTATTTAAGGAAAATGTCCTTAAAAACGTTATTTTAGTGTTGATGAATAGGCCCCTTTATCTGATAGTGTGTATGCACCATTAGTATGTGGTAGGAATGTGTTTTGTTTTTATCCATGATAATACCATATCATTTTTTTTTTACATATTTTACTGTAATTGTATCTTATAGAAAAGTCACAAGTTGTTTCCGACAGAAGAACAATGTCAAAGCGGCCATGTAAACAAAAGGGTGCTATCCAGAAATATTTTAAAGCAGCTTCAAAAGCTACAGTGACGGCTTCCGCTGCTTCTGAAAGCTGTTTGGTGGAACACCCTGGCACGGTTCTTTTGGAGGGAAACTCTGAGAGTGAGGCAGGAGCATCCTCTGCTGAAATAACCACATCAATAATAAACTTAGACGAATGTCCAGGTCTTTCAGAAGGATGCTCAGATAATGAGGCAGACACAGGGAATGCACCGAGCGTTCTACTTGTGGAACAGCTTAATCCATCTCAACCAGACATCAGCATTGCCCTATCTCATTCCCTGAGTGATGCAGAGAAGTTCAATGTTCTAGAGAATTTTTATAAACCCCCAAAAGATTTTCAATTTCCAAAGAAGCTGTTGTATGGAAAGCAACGCAAGTTCCAACATGACTATCTGTCACAATTCAAATGGTTGGCATATTCCAAATGCCTTGATGCTGGACTTTGTGTTTTCTGTACTCTTTTCTCTCTGCCAAGTGGTGCAGCAGAAAACTTTGTGTCTGTGCCATATTCTAACTGGACAAAAATGGCTAGCGCATTAAATAAGCACCAAGTGAGTTTGACCCATATGAATGCTGTATCACTAGGCACAGATGTTAAAAACACTTATTAGGGACTCCAGAAGCCAGTGGACCACTATCTAAATGCAGAAAGGGGTAGGAATTTTGAAGAAAATCGAGCAAAGCTTAGACCAATAATTGGCGCCATCATTCTGTGTGGGCGACAAAATATTGCTCTAAGAGGCCATAGAGACAGTGATGCAGGTGATTCTGCTAACAAAGGCAACTTCAAGGCTATATTAGATTACAGAAGTGAGGGAGACAGTGAGTTGAGAGAACATCTAAGTAAGTCAGCCAAAAATGCAAGGTACACTAGCTGGCGGGTTCAAAACAAAATCATAGACATCTGTGGAAACATTCTGACTAGGATGATAGTTGCAGATGTGGATGAATTCTTTACTGTCATAGCTGATGAAACAGCTGACATCAGCAATAAAGAACAACTAGCTCTTGTCATTCGATTTGTCAGTAAAGAAGGTTTAATTAGAGAGGAGTTCCTAAGATTTATAGAATGCAGCGAGGGGGTCACTGGGCAAAATATTGCACAACAAATCCTCACAGGCATTAATATGGCCGGACTTTCTTTGAACAAACTTCGTGGTCAGGCATATGACAGTGCAGGGTCAATGGCAGGGAAGGTGAAAGGTGCTGCTGCAATTATATCTCGTCAGTACCCAAAGGCGTTCTATACTCATGGCTGCTCCCATGTTTTAAACCTAGCCATCATGGCAGCTTCTATTATTCCCTTGATGAGGAATATGTTTGGTGCTGTGGATCGAGTACACACTTTATTTTGACTCTCACCCAAAATGCCAAACTGCTCTTGAGGTTGCTATTTCTAGTGAGTGCCCAGAAGCTACAAGAAAAAGATTGAAGTCTCTGTGCAGGACCCGTTGGATAGAACGGCATCATGCACTGGAGACCTTCCTTGACTTGTATCCTGCAATAGTGAAATGTTTTGTGGACATTTATAATCCACCATCACAAAATCCAGCATCCTGGAGCAAAGATAGTGTGGTTGATGCCAAATCTCTGCACCTTCCTTTAACTACTTTTGACCACATCATTACTTTAGTAGTAGTACAGCACTGTATGTTGTTTGTTAAAGGACTTCAGTGGCAAACGTAGGATTTCTAGAGGGGGGTTTCCAAATGCTTGATTTTAGAGTGTGGCCAGTCCATGAAGAGGACATAATTACCACTTATTCAGCTTTAATATGCATCAAACAAAGTGTATTGTGTGTCATAATTCCAGCATATACAGGATCAGTGATCATAGTAAGTCATTAAATGCGGCAGTAGGGCCATCCTGCTTGAGCTGAATGGTTTTATTTTAGATGTGGGCTCCATTTCAAAGCAGAAGAACCTAGCACTGCCCTGGACATATATAATCTGTAAAGCGCTGCGGAATATGTGTAAATAACTGGTAATAAAATAAATAATAAATAAATGTACATGTTGGGCTTTATAGCAGCACATCAATAACAGTGCATGTTTTCCAAATCCCCTAATTGGTGCACATGTGTATTTATTACTGGCGGATACATATTAAAAGATCCACAGGTGGTGCTAACTATTTCATTTATGATACTGAGAAGAACATACAGCGCTAGTAAAATTCCATTATATTACTATTTCTATTGTTGTCATGGTGTGGGCTGGGGAGGGGGGTTTCCAGGGAGATGGAAACCCCCCCTGCATTTGCCTATGGACTTACTGTCTTACTACAAGCTAAAGCAAATGACATTGTGAAGGCCTGTTCTGCAGTTGAGGTTCTAAAAGTTACAATGGCAGGAATCAGACAGGATATTGATAATGAGCATGCCATGCTCTTTAAGAAAGCCAGTTATCTAGGATTAATGTTAGGAGTTACACCTAGTCTCCCAAGTACCTGTGGTCATCAAACCCATAGAAGCAATGTGCCAGCAGAAAATCCTGAAATGTATTACAGGCGTGTCATTACTGTCCCGTATCTTGACCATCTTATTACAGAGCTTGATGTTCGCTTCTCTGATCATCAGACAAAAGCCATGACAGCACTGACCATCATTCCATTTGTAATTGTTAAAGAGTGCAGATCAGAGCCAAATGATAACTAATTTCACTAATATGTATGAGGATGATCTTCCTTCTCCAAGAAAATTCCATGCTGAGCTGATGCTATGGAAAAATCATTGGAAAGCTCAGGATACAGCCATTCTCCCCTCCACACCTTTTGAATCTCTATGCCATGCTAGTAAGCTGGCATACCCCAATATAAACACCCTACTTCAGATATTATGTGTACTTCCAGTCACTACCTGTGAAGCAGAGCGCAGCTTTAGTTTTCTAAAGCTTCTAAAAACCCATCTGCGCAGCACTACGGGGCAAAGCCGTCTGAATGGTTTAGCTTTGCTCCATATACATAATAAAACCCCTCCTGCTGTAGATCATGTCCTGGCAGAGTTTATTGGCCTCCAAAACCGTAGAATGGAACTGGGACATATTGACATTTAAAGTACTGTTAAATTACTTTACGTTTAGTTCAAATGTTGAAATTGCACTGGTAGGTTAAATTTTGTTCACACATACTGTTACACATTGTGCATAAGCAAGCTTTATGCCCAGATGCCTTGTTATTTATATTATTTATTGTTATTTATATTAATACACTTGAAGTACACAATAAAGTGTATGTTGCAAGCTTGTTCTGGTTAGATGTTTTTGTCATTGGGTCTGTAACCAATTATTTGGAAACCCCCCTTTCAAAATCCTGCGTTTGCCACTGGAAGAGACAGTCATTGGTATATGTACATTACCGGAAGCGATATGGGCTATTTCCATATGAAAGAAAAAACAACATATGAAGTTGGAATCCCCTATAAACTACTTGTATAGTGAGAAAAGTACTGGCTAATAATAATAATAAGGAAATACCTTGTCGGACATCCTAATTTTTTTATCCCTCCACAGGAAACGTTGGATTGTAGGTAATTCTGAAATGAAAAGCATGAAATGTAATAATGTTGGATGAAATAGTGGGGAAAATGACAGAATTTCATTGGTTTATACTATGTAACTGACTTTCTTCATAGCTACCCATAAAATAGTATTCATTATGCTATAAACGTAATACATAAAGTAATGTAACATAATAAACAAAACTTTGCAAGTGAATCTTGTCTTATTAAAGTTGAAATCTTCCTCTGATGGGGTGAGCTTACTCTACCACCATGCTTTATAGGGGTTTGCTGAATGCTTTGCACCCATTGTGCTGGGATGAGCTTACTCTGCCACCATGCTTTATAGGGGTTTGCTGAATGCTTTGTACCCAATGTGCTGGGATGAGCTTACTCTGCCACCATGCTTTATAGGGGTTTGCTGAATGCTTTGTACCCATTATGCTGGGATGAGCTTACTCTGCCACCATGATTTATAGGAGTTTGCTGAATGCTTTGTACCCATTGTGCTGGGATGAGCTTACTCTGCCACCATGCTTTATAGGGGTTTGCTGAATGCTTTGCAATCATTTTGCTGGGATGAGCTTACTCTGCCACCATGATTTATAGGGTTTGCTGAATGCTTTGCACCCATTGTGCTGGGATGAGCTTACTCTGCCACCATGCTTTATAGGGGTTTGCTGAATGCTTTGTACCCAATGTGCTGGGATGACCTTACTCTACCACCATGCTTTATAGGGGTTTGCTGAATGCTTTGCACCCATTATGCTGGGATGAGCTTACTCTGCCACCATGATTTATAGGGGTTTGCTGAATGCTTTGTACCCATTGTGCTGGGATGAGCTTACTCTGCCACCATGCTTTATAGGGGTTTGCTGAATGCTTTGCAATCATTTTGCTGGGATGAGCTTACTCTGTCACCATGATTTATAGGGTTTGCTGAATGCTTTGCACCCATTGTGCTGGGATGAGCTTACTCTGCCACCATGCTTTATAGGGGTTTGCTGAATGCTTTGCAATCATTGTGCTGGGATGAGCTTACTCTGCCACCATGCTTTATAGGGGTTTGCTGAATGCTTTGTACCCATTGTGCTGGGATGAGCTTACTCTGCCACCATGATTTATAGGGGTTTGCTGAATGCTTTGTACCCATTGTGCTGGGATGAGCTTACTCTGCCACCATGATTTATAGGGGTTTGCTGAATGCTTTGCAATCATTGTGCTGGGATGAGCTTACTCTGCCACCATGCTGTATAGGGGTTTGCTGAATGCTTTGTACCCAATGTGCTGGGATGAGCTTACTCTACCACCATGCTTTATAGGGGTTTGCTGAATGCTTTGCACCCATTATGCTGGGATGAGCTTACTCTGCCACCATGATTTATAGGGGTTTGCTGAATGCTTTGTACCCATTGTGCTGGGATGAGCTTACTCTGCCACCATGCTTTATAGGGGTTTGCTGAATGCTTTGCAATCATTTTGCTGGGATGAGCTTACTCTGTCACCATGATTTATAGGGTTTGCTGAATGCTTTGCACCCATTGTGCTGGGATGAGCTTACTCTGCCACCATGCTTTATAGGGGTTTGCTGAATGCTTTGCAATCATTGTGCTGGGATGAGCTTACTCTGCCACCATGCTTTATAGGGGTTTGCTGAATGCTTTGTACCCATTGTGCTGGGATGAGCTTACTCTGCTACCATGATTTATAGGGGTTTGCTGAATGCTTTGTACCCATTGTGCTGGGATGAGCTTACTCTGCCACCATGATTTATAGGGTTTGCTGAATGCTTTGCACCCATTGTGCTGGGATGAGCTTACTCTGCCACCATGCTTTATAGGGGTTTGCTGAATGCTTTGTACCCATTGTGCTGGGATGAGCTTACTCTGCTACCATGATTTATAGGGGTTTGCTGAATGCTTTGTACCCATTGTGCTGGGAGGAGCTTACTCTGCCACCATGCTTTATAGGGGTTTTGCTGAATGCTTTGCACCCATTGTGCTGGGATGAGCTTACTCTGCCACCATGCTTTATAGGGGTTTTGCTGAATGCTTTGAACCCATTGGGCAAACCAGCAAATCTCTAGCTTTGAATGTTAACTGCTCACCAGTGGGTGCAAGATAGTGGTGGCACGGTGTTTACTTATTACCCTGGCTTATTTGAGACCCTGGCTGTGGGCCTGTGCCAGCGAAGTAGGCAGATCAATGTTCCCCAGTGCTCAATGGGTGGTACATAGGGGCCCTTACAATCTTTTGCTATGGGGACTTCAAATACCTAGTTACACCCGTGGGTCCAGATATGGGGGGTTGGGATTATAACAACACTACAATGGTGTTTAGTAATTTATTTTTAACAGTATTTGCACAGCTGCTTGTGTGCCGCTCTGCACATCTGTCCTTCCCTGTATCAGGCCTAGCATTCACTGATAAACTCCACTTGGAAGAACCAATAATTGGTCAAATTCATCCATCACCAGAAAATGGAAAGAGTGAATTTTACAAACTATTGGTTCTTCAAAGTAGAGTTTATCAGTGAATACTGATTATTAAGCTTCAATAGTGAAGTACACCCTGAGATATTATATGTAAGTGTTAATAAATAAGAAGAAAATAAGCCTTACCCAGCAATTCACAAAAAGCCTCTTTCTCCTCTTGTCTAAGGAACGTAGACAGGGAAGCTTGGCTGCTGTCTATTCTCCTCCTCTTAGCAGGGTGTAACCCGGCTGGCGTCCTGTGATTAGAAAGTTCTCTCTATTATATATGATAATAATGTACAATTACATTATTTTTAAATGAAAGATAATGGATACTATTTAGCATGCTTAAATGCACCTCTGCAATTCATTGATTGCTGTATTTTGTGTTCGCCCCCAGCACATGAGGGTAACATACAGGGCCGGATTATAGGGAGGGCGATAGGGGCGATCGTCCTGGGGCCCCCACACACTGTCCCCGCCCCCCAGGGCCGGCGCAACCCGCTCTGCAAGTCCTGCACTACAGGGAGACGCCAGGCTGGAGAGGCGCTCTTCCTGCAGCAGTTCTTGCTTCTGTCGGCTGCCGCTGCGTCTGTCACACTGAGACAAGCAGCGGCAGTCTACTGCTGAGCTCTTCATAGATGATGTGGGAGAGGGGTGGGGGAGCGCTAGAGGCAGGGGCAGTGGCAGATCATAGCGATCGCCCCCCGTACACAAATCCCCGATTCCCGGCCACAGCACTCTATCCATGCAGTGCTGTAACTCCTGAGAGAGAGACCTTCTGCCCTGCTGTGCCTGCAGTTCTATATCAATTAGAATAGATGGGGCTGGCTGGCGGGCGGCGCTAGGCACTAGGCAGTGACTGAGCCAGCCTCCCTCAAGACCTCTCTAATTGTGCCGGGACTGAAGAATGAGACGGTGCGGTGACGTCATCGCGAGTCTGCCTCTCCTGCCGGCTGCCGTGTGAAGAGGACAACGGAGGGGAGTTCTAGAGTACAGACCCATGTGGATGCCGGTATCAGTAACAGGCAGCAGGGAGTGGTGCAGGAAGTTAGAAGACGGCATGAGGAGCGCAACAGTGGTAAGCTGAGCTGCATGAGTGGGGGATAAACTGTGTGAGGAGGGCCCTGGGGAGAGCTGTGTCAGGGGCAATGGTGTGCAAGGGTAAGAGGTGTGCCAGGAGGAGATGGAGTGCCATGGGGAGATGGTGTGACAGGGGGAGATCACTAGCGCACGCAGAGGGGGTTTCTTAGTACCCAGAAACCCCCCTGACGAACCTAATTATTTTTCAGAGACGGTGACAGTCTTGTCTCCGTCCAGGACCCCGCCTCTAATCATGAGCTGCTCCTCCTTTTGTGGGCCGGACCTCTGCTGTAGGGATGGCTCGTGCAGTCAGGGGCCGCCACTTCACCATGACCGGCATCACGTTTGATGGGCAGCGCTGTTCTCCGGACCACAGACTTCCCGCAGTCGATATCGGTGATATGCACTGGTTGCTGCTGCAGATGATCATCGGGGATGGGATGTCCTCAGCGTCAATCTGTGAGTGCCACTTTGAGGCAGTTTTTAATTTTTGTTCCAGGATATAATTTTTTTTATATATATATATATATATATATATATATATATATATATATATAATAGTACATAGCATATAGGCGGCACTCTATCTGTGAAAAACGCTGACACAGGTAGTAGTGAATCAATCAATCATTGGTGATTGATTCACTACTACCTGTGTCAGCGTTTTTTACAGACAGAGCGCCGCATATATTCTATGTACTATTATGGTCAGTGTCATTGACTGATCTTGGAGGGCACCTGCACGTTACTTTGCTATCGGGAGTGCCACCCTTGTGGACAATCTATATATATATATATATTATATATATATATATATATTTCTACACTACACACTATAAACAGTCAGCAGTTTAATATATGAATATATGTATATATATTACACTGAAGACTGTAAATGGTGTTTAGTGTAGAAATATTTCCATACATATACACACTATATATAGCATGAGATCAGATGGCACCCTTGGGATATTTTGAGAAAACACAAAGCAGTAGTGGTCAAGTTCAGCATTACAGTCCTTCCGGACTTTTATTAAGAATAAGGTGGACCATATTATTATTCTGGGGGGTGGTGGGGGGAGTTAGTATTATTCTTAAACCGCCCCCCCTAAAAGTAAAGTCTAGATCCGCCACTGGGCAGGGGGGCTGATTAACAAGCCGATCAGCCTGAACTGATGGAGGCTAAGCATGGCTGAGCTTCTGCTCCTCCTCTCTTCAGCTCTCTCCCTGCCTGAGAGATGTGACAAACAGGTAGGGACAGTCTGCAAAACATTTGCCAGTTTACAAGTGTTTTCAGACACTGTTGATTATAGTGGCAAGTAGTTTGTACACTGTCCCTGCTTGTTCCCAGCGTGACCCTCTGACCTCCCAGCCAGAGACAATGTAGAGAAGGGTCTGGGAGACAGCAAGAGTGCAGCAGCAGCAGCCAGCACAGTAACTATGTTCTACTATAAATGTGTGTGTGTCATTATATATATATATATATATATATATATATATATATATATATATATATATATATATATGGGGCCCCACATGTTTGTTGCCCAGGGGCCCCCACAGACCTTAATCCGGCCCTGGTAACATACCGCTATTGGGAAGTGCAATCATAAAATGGGGGTGCAGCTACTTTTGCAGGATTGTAGTTCTGGCTAATATGCGCATAGTGATATAATGTAAGGTTATAATTAGGGATGTGCAGGCTCGGTTTTACTCGGATCTCAAAACGGCATTTTATTGGCTATCGCCTATCATGTGTTTTGGATAGCCAATATAATAAATCCGAATTTGCGGTAAAGTGGCGATAAGAACCGAGTAAATCCAAGTAAATCCGAGCCTGCACATCCCTAGTTATAATGTCATCCTACTGAGAGTATAACAGCTATCCCCAATTAGTGGCCTCTCCTAAGTGCCAATAGCACCCACAAATTGGGTAATTTCTCTGTAAATGTGCTTTAATCTTATTCAAATACTTTGTCCCACAAAATGAAGACTCATTTGTATGTGGAATAATTTTGAGGGTCATATTGGCTCCTTTACTGAATATATTTTGTTATATTTATTCTTTGCAAAGAGAATATAGGTATTAGATCTAAAACTATAACAAAGTTAGGCGTGTATTTACTAAGGCTTGGATGGAGATAAGGTACCAGCAATCAGCTCCTAACTGCCATGTCATAGACTGTTTTTGAAAAATGACACTTAGGAGCTAGTTGGCTGTTACTTTATCTGCATACACTATCTCCACCCAAGGCTTAGTAAACAGACCTCTTAGTTACAAATCTGTACCCTGAATACTGGCCTGCAGAAATCAGTGGTATTGTATGTCTGCATAATATCTGACTCTACTATGTGCACAGTCACCTATACACTATTTTTAGCCCCTTACCAGTGTGACTCCCATTACTATTCACCCTATAGCTTAGTGTGACTCCCATTACTATTCACCCTATAGCTTATTATTATAGTGACTCACTTATGGTACTTACCCACTGTCCATATCTCTGCTCGTCACTCACAACCAGCAAAGACTGAAGAGTCCTAATTAAACTAAATAAAACTAAAATGTACCTAAAAATTAAATAAATATATAAAATATAATAAAATACTAACTAACACTAATTCTAAGTAGAAAATAATAAAACAAATTAAATATATAATATAAAAAGATAATAAAATATAAATAAATCCTATCCTACTGCTTATATCTAATTCTAAGTATAATATAATAAATGAAATATAGATAAATAAATATAAAAAATCTTATCCTACTGCCTATACCTAATTCTAAGTAAAATATAATACAATAAATATATGAATAACTAAATAAATAAATAATGAAATAAATCAAAAAATAAATAAATGAAGCTAAAGTCTAATGCTCTTCAGTGGTCTGGCTGTTATGTCATAAGACGCCAGAACTCTCAGCCAGTTTGAAAAAACACAAGTGATGTCACAATGACAACCTTTGATGACTAATGTTTTAGTGCTGTTGTCATGGATACAACATGACTTAATGGACCACTAAAGCTAAAATGCTGCATTACATAAAGGAACTAATAGTAACATTTACAATTACATATCACATCTATCTCAGTAACCTGTTACCATATAACATATGTGATATGAGGCAGTTATTGTGGTGGAAGATTTTGTCATATGCATACCAGTTTTCCTGTTTTTAGGACTATTGAGAAAACTTGCAGTTAGCCTATTTTAGGCCCCTGACACAACAGCAAATGGCTATGGGGCCCAGAGGTGAGAGGCCCAGGCAATGCTAAAACAGTAGAGCAATGTGTCCAAATGCATTCCCAGTGATTTTCCCAATTGGTATCTGGGGGGAAAGGGGGGTATAAGTGAATACTATCTACAAATTCTGCTATAGGCACAATTAAACTATGTTCCAAAGAAATTTATTATTAGTAGTAGTGACCCGGATCCCTGTGATTACATTGTCTGCTATATTATGGAAAGATAAAGGGCCTTATTTAGCAACCAGGTTTATTACTCAATTGGAGTGATTGATAAAACTCATTGCGTATGATAAATGGTGCTCCAGCCAATTAGCTCCTGTCATTTTTCAAAACAGATGACAGTTGGGAGCTGATTGGCTGGAGCACCATTATCATACGCAATGAGTTTTATCTCTCATTGTGAATGTTAAAACTCATTGATAAATGAGTCCCAAAGTGTGAGTGACAGGTTACTGGGGTGTAAGGTACGCTGCCACTCACAGTGTCATCGCTACACAATCATATAGTCCTCATGCATGCTTGAACATTCTAATTGCACCTACTTGAATATGTGCTTTACTTATATCAAGCAACTGTATATTGGGCCTGAATCAGCATGGATTGCAAATGCAACCGCGTACACAGATCCGTTGATGGTGCGCACTGCGCATACGTATCATCATGTAAGGTGTCACGGCACCCTAGGCAAAACATTATCCTGCCACCCCTCACTTACTAGCTTCTCACAAATGACTTTGGAGGCTGCGGTCCAGATATACTGATGTCTGATGCAAAACGCTGTCCACACTCCACTGCTGCTGCTGCATGGCTCCTAGATGGGCTGGAGGGGAGACTAAATCAGGCTTGCCTACCCTCCCGATTTGGCCGGGAGCCTCCCGATTTTCGGATGCCGCTCCCGGCCCCCCGGAAAGGCAGGCAAGCCTCCCGGAAGCTTGCAACCCTCCCAACCTCCCCCAAGAAAAAAACGGAAACCCCCGCAGCGGGGGGCCCGGTGACGCAATTTGCGCAGAATTGCGTCATCGTGGCCCCGCCCCCTGCTTCACAATGCTGAAAATAACAGCATTGTGAAGAGGGGGCGGAGTTACGATGACACGATCGTGCGTCCCCACCCCCGTCCCCGCCCCCAGTGTGCCACCAAATGCCCGCCCACGGCTCCGCCCCCAATGGCCGGCCCCGCCCCCTGCTATTAGCCGACAATCAGCTCCCTCCCGGGAGGCTGGAGCTCATTGTCGGCAGCTATGAACTAAATGTTAGGACAAAGTGGCACTAAGAAGAGACTTACCACATTGCTGCTCAATTGGGGCCATGCTGCACATGCATGGCCGGGAATTGCTAGGTCATACAGACATACTGCACTGGAAGCACAGTCTGGGGCTTCCAGGTGCAGATTCATTTGTATAAATTGTAAAAAAGATGGAAAAAGTAATAATTTTTTTCTTACCTCACATCTTGGAAGTGTAACCAGATGGGTGATCCAGCCCATAGGGGGGAATTCTATTAGCCATGGTATGTACCCCACAGATGATTGATCGCATGGGAATAACTATTTCATTTATTAGCCTTTTCCCAGTGCGGTAAACACTGGGTTAACGTGCGTTAACCCATTGTTTCCGCATAAAATCTGCACTTTAATTCAGAATTTTTCTCGCAGCTCCTCAGGCTGCCTGTAATTAGCATGAGAGGCTCCCGCAATTAATTGAATCTATAGCGCAGTCAATTAGCTGCAGGTTAATCCCCACAGCTAATTGAATTCCACCCATAATTTATATATATATATATATATATATATATATATATACACACTGCAAGCTTAAATGCATTGATCAATTCATGAACCAAAACCCCACTGTTTATTATGTTTATTATGATTATTCTTAGTTATTATGGTGAGTGCAGAGCCCATGTGATTTCTATTTAAACAATGTGATCACATACCATGCATGTTGCTCCCCAAATCTAGGAATGGTGGGTGCCATGGATTAGTGCTGTTTGTTTATTATGATTAATTTTTATAATCATTTTTGTGATCACATTTTCTCATGCACCCTTTTTAACTAGTTATCTAACTTGTGTCAGCTGTTTTCCTAGGTGCTTTGCAACAGGTGTGCTTGGTAACTGTCTCACATTTAAAAGCAAATTGCTGTGAGCTTTAAACCTTGATAGCATACCCTGAGTTTAACACTAATGTGATGGCTATGTCCATGTTATAATTCAGAGCAATAGAGTAGGGACTTGCAGTAAAGTGGGGTCTCGTGACGGGGGCTGCAAGCTTAAATGCATTGATCAATTCATGAACCAAAACCCCACTGTTTATTATGATTATTGTTAGTTATTATGCTGAGTGCAGAGCCCCTGTGATTTCCATATTATATATATATATATATATATATATATATATATATTATTAGAGATGAGCGGTTCGGATTCTGTGGAATCCGAACCGCTCAGAACATAGGGGATCCGAGTCCACCTGAACCCTGTTCGGGTGTTCCCCTCCTGACTTGGATCCCCGTTCGCTAGAGAATCCGACATCAGGGCTCCTCGAGTGTAGGGCAGACCGCTGTGATAGCGGTCTGCCATACACAGAACAAACACACAGCCGCCAGCGGCAGCTGTGTGTTTGTTACAGCAGCCAATGAGAGTCACACAGACTCTCATTGTCTGCTGCACGGAGGGAGCCGGCTGGAGCTCACACAGGAGCTCAGTCTTCCAGCTCCCTCCTCGTCACCTGGCAGCAGAGCGGACGGCGGCTGGAGCGGGGATACAGGTAAGTTTTTTTTATGTGTGTATGGGGGCCTTCTAAAGGAGGGCCTGCTAATGGAGGGGCCTACTACTGGGGGGGCATACTACTGGGGGCCTGCTAATGAGGGGCATACTACCGGGGGAGCATACTACTGGGGGGCCTGCTAATGGGGGGGTATACTACTGGGGGCCTGTTTATGGGGGCATACTACTGGTGGCTTGCTAATGTGGGGCATACTACTGGGGGGGCATACTACTACTGGGGGCACTGCATAGGGGGCCCTACTACTAAGGAGACTGCATAGGGGACACCACTGCTGGGGGCATTGTGTAAGGGACACCACTGCTGGGGGCATTGTATAAGTGGCACTACTGTGGGCATTGTATAAGGGGCATTACTACTGTGGGCATTATGTAAAAGGGGCACTACTGTGTGTCGTAACATAAATAAGAGACACTACTTTATGGTGTAATGTGAATCAGGGGCACTATGGATCTCATTCAGAGTCGGTCGAAGCGGCCGGACGGTCGTACGCCACCGATGTTCGCTATACTGCGCATGCGTAAAGTTCGCAATGCGCGTACGCAAACTAGCCGCTATGATCAGAAATTTGTCTCTCCTTGAACACAGCCAGGTCGGTAGTTTGAGTGACAGATTGAGGCATTTGTGGGTGGTAACAGGGGAAGGTGCTTGAAAACGGGGGAGTAGAGATCCGAACGCAGGCGTGCCTAATTATGCGAACGGCATTTTATGGGAGTGCATACGGTTTAAGGGAGTGCATAATTAACAAAGTAGCATCATGGCACATGTGACATGGGAGCTTTTTACACTGACATTATTGTAGAGCTTAAGAGAGGGTATGGTCAACTTTAAGCTCTAAGATCAGTTCCGATGGTTCCCGATGATCTCGACTAATCCTTATATGCCTGGAGATTACGTGCAATGCGTACGAGAAGGGGGCGTATTTTTTGAATTACGGCCGCTTCCTCCCCTTGGTCGGCCAGCTACCGATCCGAACTTAGAGGGAATCATTTGAATATCCGGCCCCTTTTCCCGTACGACCGTTTCAACCGACTCTGAATGAGGTCCTATGTGCGGTGTAATGTGAATAAGATTGTGCACTGACTCCTTGGGCCGTAGCCCACTTTGTAAACAAGTACTGTGATTCTGCTGGCCGTACCCCACTGGGTGGGTGCACTACTTTTCATTTCTGCCACTGCTGTGTGGCAATGTGTCATAGATGTGCTTTATACTGTGGTGTCTGTGTCGTTGTGCCGCTGCTTTGTCGCTTAGTAACCAGTCAGCTCACTGCAACCTTTGGCCAATAATGTTGAAAACAATATTATACGCTGTGAGGTGTTCTAAATTGACTGGAAATTAATGTTATTGAGGTTAATAATACTCTAGGAAGATAAAAAAAAAAGACCAATTTATGTGATTTTAGCTTTTTTTTGTAAATTTTTGTAAAAAAATCCAAATCCAAAGCCAGTTTGGCAAATCAAAATCCGGACGACGAATTAGAACCAAATCCAAATCCGGCAAAAATGGTCCGGCGCACATCCCTAATATATATATATATATATATATATATATATATATATATATATATATATATATATATATAATTTTCACAAGGTGCGGCACTAACGGACACTAGGACACAGAACACTGCTATTGAAGTTGTTCGCGTTTCAGTTTTATGTAACTGTCTTCAGAATAAACAAAATATACAAACACATACCTTTATATATCCCATCACCAACATCCAAAGTGACTGCTCCAAATGACACCCCCTCTGCTCCCGCCCGCCGTGGTCCGGCTGATGATGATGATGACGTCATCGGAATCCCTTACTCGGCGTACACCACGTGCGGTCCGCCACCAGGCAACGCTGAACAACAACACATATTACATTAAATGAAGCATTTGGACAGTGTTCCTTGTCAAAACTATAGAATCAGATTATATCAGTAGGATATAGTAAAACAGGCATACTAGCACTTCGTTCAATCATCTAGCTAAAGATGGCGGCATCCACGAGGTTCCTTAGTCAGCGTATCGCACATGACATCTATCACCAGGCAACGCTTAAGTAATACATTTAATCAAACCCTTTACTAGCGGCCCCTGTCAGAACGCATGGAAGGTAGATCTCATCAGTTAAATACATGTATAAAAACATGTATAAAAAAACATTTTCACATCTAATGAAGTCACTCAAGTTGCTTAGACTAAATGTACTATTACGTCACTCCCCAAAAAAAGGGGAGTGGGCACATAGCACATAAGATACAAAATAGTCAGTAACACCAAAACATAATGTCCATTATTTAAACAAAAAATAATCATGGTATTCTAATGTCTCACATAGATAATTATTTATATGGAAACCTACGTCAGACACCTGCCGGCTACCCACAATTCTTGTAAGAACTCATTCTACACATATTGAATATTAAATATTAGGGAATATTAAATATTAGAGAGGAAAATATAAAAGTTCTCTGAAACTTTTATATTTTATATTTTCCTCTCTAATATTTAATATACCCTAATATTTAATATGCAATATGTGTAGAATGAGTTCTTACAAGAATTGTGGGTAGCCGGCAGGTGTCTGACGTAGGTTTCCATATAAATAATAATCTATGTGAGACATTAGAATACCATGATTATTTTTTGTTTAAATAATGGACATTATGTTTTGGTGTTACTGACTATTTTGTATCTTATGTGCTATGTGCCCACCCCAGCTTTTTTTTTTTTTTTGGGAGTGAGGTAATAGTACATTTAGTCTAAGCAACTTGAGTGACTTCATTGGATGTGAAAATGTTTTTTATACATGTTGTTATACATGTATTTAACTGATGAGATCTACCTTCCATGAGTTCTGACAGGGGCCGCTAGTAAAGGGTTTGATTTAATGTATTACTTAAGCGTTGCCTGGTGATAGATCTCATGTGCGATACGCTGACTAAGGAACCTCGTGGATGCCGCTATCTTTAGCTAGATGATTGAACGAAGTGCTAGTATGCCTGTTTTACTATATCCTACTGATATAATCTGATTCTATAGTTTTGACAAGGAACACTGTCCAAATGCTTCATTTAATGTAATATGTATTGTTGTTCAGCGTTGCCTGGTGACGGACCTCACGTGGTGTGCGCCGAGTAAGGGATTCCGATGACGTCATCATCATCATCAGCCGGACACGGCGGGCGGGAGCAGAGGGGGTGTCATTTGGAGCAGTCACTTTGGGTGTTGGTAATGGGATATATAAAGGTATGTGTTTGTATATTTTGTTTATTCTGAAGACAGTTACATAAAACTGAAACTTCAACAACTTCACTAGCAGTGTTCTGTGTCTTAGTGTCCGTGAGTGCCGCACCTTGTGAAATTTATTTTGGCTATTGCTGTGGGGGCACCTGGCAAAGGTTTTTTGATTGTCCTGAGTGCCAGTCCTATGACTGAGATATATATATATATATATATATATATATAATATATATATATATATATATAAATAATATATATATATATATATATATATAAAAAACAAACCCTTTGTGCTCTGTACGTATACAATTCATCTCCTTACTCACTCCCAAAAAGAAATTACTACTACAACCCACTTCTACCCACATGACATTACACCATCCCCAAATAACTTCAATATAACCCAATACAACATTAACACACAACCCCCTAATGGTAATACACTCTCCCTCACGTAATATTATACAACCCACCCCATCAAGATAACATTAATATACCTCTAATAATATTAATATATACCACAGCTCCCATATACAACTAAAAAGTACCCATCCCAATCACAGATACTTACCTTTGCTTGTAGGATATTCTGTGGCCCCTCATGTTCACCCCACAGAGCAGCTGGTTGGGGACCCAGGAGAAATCAAATAGGCAGTGAGTGGAATAATGGGCGGTGCCTTGGGTTGGGAGGGGGCAGGGCCATGATGAGGGGTGGGAGAATGGACAGAAAAGCAACAGTAGATGGGAGTCTGGTCCCGGGACAGGACTGCAGCTGGCTACGCTGTACCGGACATGTCAGACTGTGAAATGTCTGCAGCAGTCTCGACCAGGGAGCAGCTGACAAGTGTGGGAGAGGTGGCCGCAGTTTATAAGATCTGTGGCCACAACCATTGGTAAGTAAAATAAGGATGTTTCTTTCAGGGACGTCCTTATTATTGTACCAGCAGCCTTCTTGGCACCCCTTAGGTGCCAGCACCCTGTAAGAATTAGTGTTTGGTTTTGTCTTGGATTAGTCAGTGACCAGGGCTTGGTTACAGCTGGGTGAAGCTTGCAGCACAGAGAACAACTGTAAACTATACGTGTGGATTGTCCATGCTGGAAACAAGAACAATAGTAACTGTAGACTTGCAAATGGCTTGTAAATTCTCACAGGTATTGCAGATGACAGTGAATGTAGAGTACCTTGTAGTTTTACACAGGCATTGCAGAGTAGCTTGCAATTTATACAGGTATTGCAGGTGACAGTAAATGCAGAGTAACTTGTAGTTTTACACAGGTATTGCAGATGACCAGACAATGGAGGTTTTCCAGCAGCAGATGAGAATAGTGGAAGCACCTGAAGCTTATCGGGCTCACAGCTTTTGCAGGGAACAAGTCAGCTTGCTAAACAGAGACACAGTAGCAGGAGGGTCCTGTAGAGACAAAGGGCCTGATTCAGAGCTGAACACTCTGACCAGAGCGCTCGCTCTGAATCAGGGCCCTCCTCCATGAAAATGGAGCGGCCTCCTGGCCACTCGTATAGCTGTGGGTGACCACCCACAGCATATGCGAGCGGCCAAAAAGATGGTCGCGATGGTCTTGACCATCGCAACCATCGGACTTGCGACGGAGAACCTGCAGTAGGGTCTCCCAGCCACAAGCCCTGGAGTGATTTTGGCTCTATCAGAGCCAAAATCACTCCCACTGACATCACTAGTGATGTCAGTGGGGCCGGCTTCAGACAGTAGGCGTTCCCATGGGAACGCCTCCGTCTGGCAGGCACGCCCACCAAAGGGGGCGTGCTGTCAATCAACATCGACAACACGCCCCCTCCTTTTGGTGCGAGACCCGGAGCGATGGAAAGCCCGTCGCTCCCCGGGTCTCGTGCATGTGCACGATGGAGCTCCCTCCGTCGTGCGCATGCGCAGTAGGGGAACATCGACCCGCTTGCGAGCGGCCTGACGCTCACGAGCGGGTCTGAATGACCCCCAAAGTACTAAGATGTGTAATCCAAGTAGACTACAGGAATCAGAAGTAGAACTGCCACTGATGGAAGGCCCTGGAAAAGATTTATAGGACAGCTTGGATAAGGATTGTCTGCTACAGTCATGTGCAGCCAAACTGATCCCAGACTGGCTGACTGGCAATCACATGATAAAACACAAGATGGCAGCACCCATGTCTCAAGAATGCTGGCTGCAATGTTAAGAATTTCTGGAAAACCTGACCTGCAGGAACATGTGAGTGATGAATCGCTAGAAAGCAGCAGCATCTTGTACAAACACGAGGTTTCTGGAGCTGATTTGTAACACACCCTATGCAGCTGCCTAATGGTAGCACCGGCCCTGCCTAGTGCCCAAACGGGGGGAGGGGGTTGCCACGGCCTGTGTTCTCAGAAATGGAGCAATGTCTGCCCTGTTTCCTGGGATTGGCCAGGCCAATCTCGGTGTGAAAAGCCACAGATTTCCTGGCTTCAGCAACGCAGGTAAGACGGACATCCTGAGAAGCCTTTGGCTTTCTCACCTGGCCTGAAGCTGCCATCAATTGTCGCCATGGTGATTCGCGGTTGCATCTTCAGACACAGCAATCAGATCGCAGATGCTGACTGAAGGCGTCTATTTCCTTCAGACATTTCCTGCAGCATTAGCCTATTTACACATCACTGGTATGACCATAGACCTAGTAGCCAAGTGTCCTGCGCTTACATCGGCATCCAGTCCCATGCTACAATTATTGTTCCATGTCAGCCATGGGTGCACTCTATCTATAATGGGTGCAGTGTGGTTACGTTGCCTTCGACCCCCTGAGCCACTGGTGTTTGTGTATACTGATTTTATTTACCACATATTCCGTTACAGCGTTATCATGAAGCTATTATTTATTTATATTACACACTGGATTATCATCCTAAGGATTGTTATTACTAGTAAACGGAATTACAAATGTACAATTAAATAAAGGTCCTCAGTGATAACATAGAGCACTGCTCATTTATTTTTTTATCAAGCTACAAGTTGGGATATGAATCTGCAGATGCAGGTTGCTATTGAGCGGCACATAGAGATACACTATTTAAAACATTATGTACCATTTCCATGTATTTCTTACTCACTTCTTATCCAGGGGCCTATTTATCATTGGGGGCCGAATTCACCTCGCCGCGGGGGATACTATACACAGAGTAATCATCATTCCTCCAGTTAAGGGACAGCTGCTCCGAAAAGCAGCTGTCCCCACGATTAGTAGCACCGCTACAAAAGTAGCTGTATTACTTACCTGTCCACCCGGCCGGCTTCTGTTCATGAGCGAAGCCGCCAAGGAGTTAGTGAGGAGGCGGCAGAGGGATCAGTTCAGATCCCTCTTCACATTTCGGTAACTCCTTCCCATAGGAAAGAAGACTGGCACGGTAACCTAAATATGCAGAAACTAGCGTTTCTGCATGATTAACGCTCCATTTATTGTATGATGAATAGGCCCCTCAATCTGAGAATATTATGATCAGATTCTTTGTTGGGGTAATTAATCTAAAATGTATATCCTGTAATTCGATTAAGTGATTATTGGATATACTTTGAAGTCAATGGGGGCGATTAATTTGTTTTTGTTAGGCGTGATAATTAATGTGCGTCTAGTGTTGCAATTCAATTGTTCTGGGCACTTAATTATCGCCCTCTTCACCCTTTGTTTAGCCATGTAAAACAGCTAAACCCATCTAAAGTTCTGGTTAGGGCGCACTAATTGTGGTTAGCGTGCTCTAACCAGGGGGTTTCTCACACATTTCTGCTCGTACCCTCCTGAGGGTGTGAGCAGAAATGCCGGCAGCTATTGCTCCCTGACGGAGCAACAATTGAATTGCTCCGTCGGGTATCTTAGAAAAAAAGCCGCCAGCCAAACAATTGATTCCCCCCCAATAAGTTTACGTATATTAATACAAAGGTGCTCAAGTGAGCATACAGTATGGTAATGATTTAATAAATAATAACAATAATAATATCACATGGTTTGGAGAAGTTGTTTTTATGCTCATAGTGATCAGTATGTAGTTTTTATTTAATGAAAATTGTGTTATTTTCGCTTCCACTGATGCACACGCTGTAGCCATGTCTGCATAATATAACACAAAGAATCATAACTTTTTGTTATTCGGGGTGCCAATATTGTCATATTTTGGAACAGTGAGCAACTCTAAGTGCTATTATCAAGGCAGTAACTGGGGCGGCAGTTCTGGACAGCTGCTGTGATGTCGTTACTAGCGGTCCACCCAGCTGCTCTTTCTCTACACTCCGGAGGCTGAAGCTCACTTTGGAGCTCTGACTTCTGGAATAGTGCCATAGTCAGTGGCGTAACTAGGGTCCCTTAGTAGTAAGCCCCTTATATAGTGCCCCCAGTAGTCCCCCCCCCCCCAGTAGTAGTCCCCAGTAGAGGTTTCCCCTCCCGATGCAGTTCCCCCATTAGTAGCCCCCCCAGTTGTAGTCCCCAGTAGTGCCCCACCACCAGTAGAGGTCCCTCCTAGTAATGGTGCCCCCAGTAGTAGCCCCCCACCCCGTAGTGCAGACACACAAGTTAAGAAAAAAAAAATACACTTACCTGAATCCACGCTCTAGCTCCAGCTCTGGCCACTGCTCCCACCGCCACACGTCAGTCCTCCCAGGCTGGCACATGCCATCTCTCCCATTAACCACTGCAGGAGCCGGAAGGTGGAGCTCATGAGTAAGCTTCAGCGCGGCTCTTGCAGTGGGTGCTGCAACAGTCAATGAGTCTGTCTGACTCTCATTGGCTGCTGGTTAACACACACATCGCTGCCGCACTAGCGGCATTATGTGTGTAAACTGCACAGCCTGAGCCCACCCGCCTCCCACCCTCCTCCTGGCGCTGTTAGGTAAGCGCTCAGGGAAAGAGAAGGGGTCCAGCTGTGCAGCATAGGACCGGCGCTGGGCGCAGGGAAGCCTAGCGCCGGTCCTGTGTAAATGTGTAGCGCTCACCGCACACACTGTGGTCGGCGCTACACTGCCTAACTGGGATGGGCTGGACCGTGGTTCCCTGCGCCGCCTTTCCTACAGCGCCCAGGGCACGTGCTCCGCTCGCCCTGCCCTAGTTACGCCACTGGCCATAGTGCAGAGAGTGAGGAGCTGTTGAGACGGCGAGTGCAGCAGGGCGTCTCTTGGCTTCAAGTGCATAATGCACAGGACTTACCATTTACCACAACCCCTCTCCCTTCTCAGCTGAGCCAATTCATAATTACCATGATCGGACAGTGTTTGTTTCCCGTTTACTGGTCTCCTCAGGCACCAGCCAACTACTAGCAGCTTACAGAGCACCTACTGTTCCTGTTACTCAACATGCCCCTGGTCCGGCCCCGTGATCATGATGTGTGCACCACCACAAGGAGGAAGGATTTAAATAGCCCCTCCACAGATCCCACATCACCATGTATGCATTCTGAGTAGCACCTCCCGGCCAGGGCCCCTTCCACACACTCACTGCACCACTGAACCCTTCATCCATCCTCCATGTTGTATCAGTCTCCAAGTCAGAACTCGCTACTCAGGATCTACATGTGAGCCAGCACCTGCTTCAACAGGCCATCTCTCCAGGAACCTTTGAAATGTGGTGTGAAGACATGCTCCAGCAATGTAATCATCTGCACCATGCAGGATAATATGAGATATGGTAAGAACTTACCCTTGTTATCTCTATTTCTACGAAGTCCATAGGGTTCCACAGGATACCTTGGGGTATAGGTGTGACGTCAGTCGCTGGGCACCATAGAGTTAAGCTTTTCAGCCTCCCAGGATGCACTAGGGTCCCCCTCCTATACCCCGCCCCCGAGCCAAGGCACCTCAGTTAGTTATCAAGCCATAGGCCGGAGGAGGAGAAGGAAGAGAGAGAAAAAAGATCTGGACACACACAAGAATCACATTCTCACCAGAGGGAGACGGAAAAACCGGTGACCAGAGCAAAGCCCATCTGCAGCACAGGTGCGACAGGGCGGGAGTCCTGTGGAACCCTATGGACTTCGTAGAAATAGAGATAACAAGGGTAAGTTCTTACCATATCTCATATTTTCTACTTCAGGGTCCATAGGGTATCCACAGGATACCTTGGGGATGTCCCAAAGCAGTATCCTTTAAGGGTGGGGATGCTCCTGTGCAGAAAGGAGAATCCGCCGCCTGAAGGAAGCATCCTGAGAGGCGAAGGTGTCAAACCTGTAATACCTCACGAAGGTATGGACAGAGGACCACGTAGCAGCCTTGCAGATCTGAACTGCCGAGGCACCACGTCGAGCTGCCCACGAAGGACCCACAGACTTAGTGGAATGAGCCTTCAGAGAAGGAGGGACCGGTAGGCTTTCATGAAGATAAGCTTCAGAAATAGCCATACGGATCCAGGCTGCCAAAGTTTGCTTTGAAGCAGGCCAACCCTTTTTACGGAAGCCATAGAGGACAAACAAAGCGTCCGACTTCCTAAACGAAGAAGTGCGGTCAACATAAGTCCTTAAGGCCCGCACAACATCCAAAGAGGCCTCACCCACGGAAAGACCCAGTGAGTTAAAGGCCGGAACAACGATTTCCTCGTTAACATGAAACTGGGAAACAACTTTGGGAAGAAACTCGGGCCGAGTGCGGAGCACTGCCCTGTTCCCATGAAAAACCAAGAAAGGGGGTCTACAAGAAAGAGCCCCTAACTCAGAAACACGTCTGGCCGAAGCAATGGCCAGAAGGAAAACAGTCTTAGCTGTTAGCCATTTAAGATCCACTGAGCCCAGTGGTTCAAACGGCGGTCCTTGGAGAGCCCTCAGGACCACAGCCAAATCCCAAGGTGCCACAGGTGGAACAAAGGGCGGCTGAATGCGGAGAACACCTTGCATAAAGGTGCGCACATCCGGGATTGTAGCAATCCTACGGTGAAACCAGACAGATAGGGCCGAAACCTGTACCTTCAAAGAAGCAAGGCGAAGCCCATGATCTAGTCCCGCTTGCAGGAAGGCGACAATCCGAGACAGACGAAACTCCCGCGGTGCATAACCTCTCGGTCGACACAACTGGAAGAATGTATGCCACACGCGATGGTATATCCTCGCGGAAGACGGTTTCCGAGCTCGCAACATGGTACGCACCACAGAGCTGGAAAACCCCCGGGACCTCAGCATGGCCGTCTCAACAGCCACGCCGTCAAAGACAGCCGAGTCAGGTCCGGGTGAAGACAAGGACCCTGAGACAGAAGGTCCGGTCGTAGCGGCAACCGCAGAGGAATGTCCACGGACAGACCCTGAAGGTCTGAGAACCAGTGCCGTCTGGGCCACGCGGGAGCTATCAACAGGAGCGTCCCTCCTTCCTGTTTGAATTTCCGGATTACACGTGGAAAAAGGGAGACCGGAGGGAACAGGTATGCGAACCAGAACGTCCACCGGACGGACAGAGCATCCACCAGAGACGCCCCTTCGTCTCTTGTGCGAGACCCGTACACTGGCAACTTGTTGTTGTGCCGGGACGCCATGAGGTTGATCTCTGGAAGACCCCACCTGTCCACCAGCAGTTGAAAAACGTCCGCGTGCAGGGACCATTCCCCCGGATGAACGTCCTGGTGACTTAGAAAGTCCGCCTCCCAATTTAGCACTCCCGGGATGAAGACCGCTGATATGGCTGGAAGATTGCGCTCCGCCCAAGCCAGGATCCGAGAGACCTCTACGAGAGCCGCCCGACTGCGAGTTCCTCCTTGCCTGTTTATGTAGGCCACGGTGGTAGCGTTGTCCGACTGGACCTGCACCGGGTGACCCTGGAGAAACCGATGTGCCTGCTGGAGAGCATTGAAGACTGCACGGAGTTCCAAGATATTTATTGGAAGCTCCGCTTCTGTCGGCGTCCACCTGCCCTGGAACAAGTGTGGACCCGAAACTGCTCCCCAGCCCCGAAGACTGGCATCCGTTGTCAACAGGACCCAATTTGGAACCCAGAACGGACGTCCCTTGTTGAGGTGGGTCGTCTGTAACCACCAAGCAAGGGACAGGCGAACCTCCGGGGTGAGCACAATCGTCTGGGACTTCAGAGACTGAGGCAGCCCGTTCCACTTGGACAGGATCAGGTGCTGCAGAGGTCTGGAGTGAAACTGGGCATATTCCACCATGTCGAACACCGACACCATGGAGCCCAGTAACCTCATCGCCGAGTGTAGGGACACCCGGCGGCTGTGCAGACAACTGCGCACCCTTGACTGTAAAGCAGAGATCTTGTCCTCCGTCACGAAGATCCTTTGCTGTCCCGAGTCCAATAAGGCTCCAAGATGCAGAATCCTCCGAGACGGGATTAGAGTGGACTTCTGCCAGTCGATTAGCCAGTTGCCGTTGCAGCAGTGCAATGGTCAGGTCCAAGTGGCGTAACAGGAGCTCTGGAGATCCTGCCACCAATAACAGGTCGTCCAAGTACGGCAACATGCGGACTCCCTGCAACCGCAGAGAAGCTGCCATGACTGCCATCACCTTGGTGAAAACACGTGGTGCTGTCGCCAGGCCAAAAGGTAACGCCCGAAACTGGAAGTGGTCGCTGCGGATTGCAAACCTGAGGAACTGTTGATGGCGCAAAAGAATAGGGACATGCAGGTAAGCGTCCTGTATGTCCAATGACACCATGTAGTCCCCAGGTTCCAGCGCCAGAATGATGGACCGTAGGGTCTCCATCCGAAACTTCGGAACCCGCAAAGACTTGTTGAGTGCTTTGAGGTTGAGAATCGGACGATACGACCCATTGGGTTTCTGTACCAAAAATAGATTTGAATAGAAACCCTGGCCCCTCTGGGAGAATGGAACAGGCACTATAACTCCAGCCTGGAGCATAGTGTGCAATACCTTCCGCAGCTCCGTAGCCTTGTTCCGGTCTGATGGTAGACCCGTGGTGAAGAATCGAGCCGGGGGGCTGTGCCGGAAGGAGAGGGCGTATCCGTGGGAAACCACCTCTAGAACCCAAGTGTCTGTCATAGTGGTCGACCAACACTGGGCGAACTGCAGCAGGCGGCCTCCCACCCTGGGATCCCCCAAAGGGAGGCCCGGACCGTCAGGCCGCAGGCTTGTCATCTGGCTTGGGGGACGGACGTCTGGTACTCCATGCCTGCTTCCGGGGCTTCGCCGATTTCTTAGGGCCAGCCTGTCGAGGAAACGACTGTGGTTTGGGCCTGCCCTGGGCCCTAGATGACCGAAAGGACGATGGTCCAGAGCCAGAAGGAGCAGCGGCCGACGGGAGACAAGCCGATTTGGCTGCCGCCAGCATGGCCACAATCTTATCCAGATCCGGACCGAAGAGAACTTCTCCGGTAAACGGCAACGCCTCCAGACCCTTTTTGGAATCTGCGTCCGCCTTCCAGGATCGCAGCCACAAGGTGCGACGAGCAGCCACCGCTGCTGAAGAAATTCTATACACCAGAGTACTAATGTCTAGGGCCGCCTCGTTGATATAAGTGGCCGAATCACGGAGATTACCGATCAACTCCGCCTGTTCGGCCGGACAGTCGGAATCAAAAGAAGCCTCTAATGAATCCGCCCAGCGCTCCATCGCTCTGGCAACCCAGCAAATGGCCATAGCCGGTCGCGCTGCCCCCCCCCGCAAGGGAATAAGCGGACTTCAGGCAGATCTCCACCTTGCGGTCCGTAGCATCCTTAAGGGAGGACATAGATGGCATCGGCAATGTGGCACTACGGACAAGACGGGTCACGTGAGAATCCACCTGTGGAGGGGATTCCCACTTTACAAAATAATTATCCGCGAACGGATAAGCCACCGCCAGACGTCTCTGCGGCTGGTATCTTTTGCCAGGCTGTTTCCACGCCTCCTCTAAATGGTCCACCAACTGACCCGAAAGAGGAAAGACTGTGGCATCGCCCTTCACATCTTTGAAAAAGGCCTACTTAGATTTAGCCGCTAGGGGAACTTCGTCCTCAATCACCAAGGCTGTGCGGACCGCCCGAATAAGTCCAGGAATATATACTTTGGACTTAGCATCAGCATCCTTAGTATGGAGAGGTTCCTGATCATAAGGATCCAGAATCTCCCCATCATCAGACGTCCCCACATCATCCTCATAAGGAGCCGACAGAGATGCCACCGGCCGTTTATGCGGCCGCATCACAGACTCCCCTTGCAACACATCCGACAAGTGCTGTACAGAACTCGTCAGGGAGTTAACCCACGCTGGCTCGTGAGAAACCGGGAGCGGGGAAATAGGGAGACTGTGGGGTACCACCAATTGTCGTGGGAAACCCTGCATGGGTGACGACAACACTGACTGCTGGGATAAACCCATCGGTGTAAACGCGGGCTGCGGAGCTAACTGGCCCACTAAGGCTGTAAGCGCCTGAGCGAAACAAGCCCAGGGCGGCTCCTGTACCGGTGCTGTAACCGTAATAGGCCGCGCCATGGACAAACACTGCCGGCAAAGGCCCTCCGCGCTACCCTCCCCCTCCGCTAACGGTACTTTACACGTAGTACACTGTAGCCGGAGGGGAAAATCACTTTCGGACATGATGGCACCACGTATGTGACCTCTCTCACCAATTATAACTTAAATAGGCGAGAGACCACCCTGCAGCACCGCACCGCAAGGGCTTAGCAGAAAGAACAGGGACAGTAATAAAGCTGACAGTTTAGAGAAAAGTTACAGGCAGCAGCGCTAGCACAGTCACATACAATGCAAAGAAAATCAATTCCTGCACTAACAGCGCTGATCACTCAACTACGCAGACACAGGGCCTGGTAGGACACAGCGCTGCATACACAGACCTGACCACAGCGGAGGAGAGGTATGCGGGGGGACCCAGACCACGATGCTTCCATCCAGCGCTTCCAGCAGCGTTCACCATGCGTTCAAGAGGAGATGGCCGCCGAGGAGCAGAGAGGAGGCTGGCCTGGGGGAGGAGCGCTGCCACAGGACCAGTCGGCAGCGTGCAGAGAGGGCTGTGTGCAGCGGGGGAGGCGCCGGCTGTGAGACAGGGAAGGCGCGCTCCCCTGGCATGCATTTAACCCCTGGGACGCCGCAGCGCTACCGCTCTGCTGCGGTCCGCTGTCCCAGGGGGTAGTGGAAAGCGCAGGTTGGTCGCCTGGCTCCACGCTGCAGCCAGTCCACCGCGGGACCCCGCTGCTTACCTTTGTCCCCCTTGGATCCGGCCATGGTCCGGAACATCTGGGGTCACCGCTAGCTGTGACCCCAGATGCTCACCAGCATCCCCGGATCGGTACCGGCGTTCTGGTACCGGCAGGGGTGTAGGGAAGACAGCATGGACGTCAGGACTGACTGTCCATGCTGTACAACCAGATGTGCAGCCACAGCTGCACTGAAGAAAGCTTCAGGGGCTCTTCTAGCCCCCACTCCGACAGGTGCACCCGACTCCGGCCGGGCACCAAACTAAACTGAGGTGCCTTGGCTCGGGGGCGGGGTATAGGAGGGGGACCCTAGTGCATCCTGGGTGGCTGAAAAGCTTAACTCTATGGTGCCCAGCGACTGACGTCACACCTATACCCCAAGGTATCCTGTGGATACCCTATGGACCCTGAAGTAGAAACACAAGGGATTAATGGAGGGGAGGGCAATAAGCAGCCATCCAGCTGTTGTTGAACTACAAGTTCCAGCATTGCAACAGTTTTAGTATAGCCAAGTAGCAAAACTGTGGCAGGGCATGCTGGGATGTGTAGTTCTACAACAGCTGGGGGGGCGCATATTGCCCAGCCACAGATTAATGTACAGTATACAGTAAAGATGAGCGGGTTCAGATCTCAGAGATCAGAAAAAAAACACCCGAATTTTGAGACGTGCGTTCGGTTCCCCCACTGGCCCCGGATCTCAAACCGAGGCAAAACCATAGAGACTAAAATCTCACGCTATCGAGCTTTTGTCTCTATATATAAGGGACCACGCGGCAGCCACCATTTCACTCCTGCTGTGGAGACTGAACAGGGTTGGTGGGTAGTGTAGGGCTGGGAGGTACTTACCTGTGCTGGTGCTGTGCTGTCTGCTGTGTCCTGGGCTGGTGCACTGCTGATCCATCCGATGCTGTCACTGCTGTGCTGTCTGTTGAGTCCATCTGGGCTGGTGCTGTTGCTGATCCATCTGGGCTGGTGCTGTGCTGTCGGCTGCGTCCATCTGGGCTGGTGCTCATCCATCTAGGCTGGTGCTCTGCTGTCTGCTGCATCCATCTGGGCTGGTGCTGTGCTGTCTGCTGCGTCCATCTGGGCCCAATTTCTGGACCCGAAAAAAAACAAATTGTCTTTTTATTTTTTTTCTGTGTGCGTGTGTTAGGCTTAGCTGCACAAGATACAGCAACACAAGCTAGTGCTGCCAGACTCCAGTTGTCATCAAACTGTGCACTGGGCCCAAATTCTGAACACAAAAAAAATATATAAAACAAATAGTGTCTTTTTTTTGTCTAATATTTTTCTGTGTGCGTGTTAGGCTTAGCCGCACAAGATACAGCAACGCAACCTAGTGCTGCCCAACTCCAGTCATCATCAATCTGTGCTCTGTGCCTAAGTTCTGGATGCGAAAAATAAAAACAAAAAGTGTCTTTTTCTGTCTAATATTTTTCTGTGTATGTGTGTTAGGCTTAGCTGCACAGGAACAAGATACAGCCAGCAACGCAAGTTGCAACCTAGTGCTGCCCAACTCCAGTCTCGAGTGTCTTTTTTTGTCTAATATTTTTCTGTGTGCGCACGACTGTACGTGTGTGAATTTTGTAACCGCACCTTGGCTACACTATTGTGCTTGTGACACTGCTTCAAGACTGTAGAAAATATGGAGGGCTGTCACATGACAGGAGAGCAAGGCCAAGAACCACATGTTGGAGCTGCCACCAGCAGTCATCATGATAATGCAAGGCCGTCAACTTCCTTGTCCTCTATGAAGGCCCATGCCCCAGGGCTTAAGTCACACCATGGATATGGTAAAGCTACTTTTACTGTAGTAAAGAAAAAAAAATTGACAGGCAAGTTGCCTTTAGATAAACAAAAAATTGGCAATATGCCATTCACTACACAAAGTGGCAAGGAAAGGATAAGGTCTTGGCCTTTATTTATGTTGATGGCTGGTTCCGATAACCCTTCTGCTTGTAGTAGTAGTGGTGGTGGTACCATTAAAAAAATTTTAACAAAAAGTTGTTAAGAAGAGTAAGACAGCTCCGGAAAAACCAACTGTGTTCCCTGAGAAATCGAAATCACAAATTCGCGAGGAGAGTGCAAGTGTGTCCGCGGTTGCCATGTGTGAGCCAGACTTAAATACCAGTGTACAGGAGGATTCTCCAAGTTCCAACATTTGTGTGTAAATGTGGGGAAGGGCAGTCAACATCTTGCAGACATAGTCAGTGAGGATGCTTCTGGAGAATTGTATATGTAGGAGGGGGATATTTTGGTAGTTGAAGGTACTAAGGATGATGAGGATATTGATGATGAAGATGTTGGTGCCGAGGATGTGCTTTGTGTAAGTAAGGCAACAGCTGTTGCCCATGGATTGAAAAAGCCAAAGCCCATTGTTGTCATGCCAGGGCAAAAGACAAAAAAATCCACTTCTTACGTGTGGAATTATTTCCACCCCAATCCGGACAACAGTTGTCAAGCTATATGTAACTATTGCCAAGCAAGAGTGAGTAGAGGGAGGGACCTAAACCACCTAGGAACCTCCTCCTTGTTAAGTCACTTGGAGCGCATTCATCAAATATCAAAGTGTATGTTGCCAAATTCCAAAACTCAAAACGTAACAATTCCAGTGTAACCTACCTGCTCCCTCTCTGTGAGATCCAAGCGCCTTCGATCTCCACCACCAACTCCTGCATCATCAACATCCTCATTCATCATCGGGAGTAGTCCTACTGCATCCAATGTTATTATTCGAAACATGATTGACTCCTATCCGTGATTCCTCAGAAGGATCCTTGATGACGCCTGTTGCTGCTGCTGTTAGTGGATCTTTATCCCAGAAGGGGACCAGGAGGAAGACTACTTGTAGTGTATCCTCCAAAAAAACAATTAACTGTCAAACAATCGATTGCAAGGGCAAACAAGTATGACAGCAATCACCCAGTTGCACAGCAGATTACTGATGCCATAACAGCTATGCTGGTATTAGATGTGCATCCAGTATACGCCATTACTGCAGTGGGTTTTCAACAGTTAATTGAGGTCCTGTGTCCTTGCTACCAGATCCCGTCTAGATTCCACTTCACTAGAACAGCAATTCCAAGTCTGTACAAGGACATTAAAAAAAACCTTATTAATGTCCTCAGAAATGCTGCTGTACCCACTATCCACTTGACCACTGATATGTGGACAAGTGGGACAGGGCAATCTAAGGATTACATGACTGTGACAGCCCACTCAGTAGGTGTATTGCCTACAACAGCAGCAGCAGCATCTACCAAAAGACAGCTGATACAGAGGCAAGCTACTCTTTGTATAACTGGTTTCACTAAGAGGCATACCGCTGAGAACCTCTTAGAAAAACTCAGGGATATCATTGCTATATGCCTTACCCCACTTGGACTTTCCTCGGGATTTGTGATTTCGGACAATGCCACCAATATTGTGAGAGCATTACATGTGGGCGAATTCCAACACGTCCCATGTTTTGCTCACACAATTAATTTGGTGGTGCAACATACAGAGGCTTGCAGGAGATGCTCTCGGTGGCCCGCAAAATATCCGGACATTTTAGACATTTGGCAAACGCTTGTCGAAGATTGCATGACCAGCAGGTACTGTTAAATTTGCCCTGCCATCAGGTGAAGCAAGAGGTAGTAGCTCGGTGGAATTCTACCCTCTATATGCTTCAGTGGATGAACAGCAAAAGGCCATCCAGGGCTATACAACGGCCTATGAGATAGGCCGTGGAGAGGGAATACACCTTACTCAAGCTCAGTGGAGAATAATTTCCGTGTTGTGCAAGGTTCTCAAACCCTTTGAACTTGCCACACGTGAAGTTAGTTCAGACACTGCCAGCTTGAGTCAGGTCATTACCCTCATTAGACTTTTGCAAAAACAGCTGGAAAAACTAAAGGAGGAACTGAAACGGAGCGATTGCGCAAGGTATGTCGGGACTGGTGGATCAAGTCCTTGATTCACTTCACCAGGATCCAAGAGTCGTCAATCTATTGAAATCTGAAAAATATATTTTGGCGACCATTCTGTATCCTAGGCTTAAGTTCTACCTTGTGAGTTTTTTTTCCAACAGACCGAAATCTAAAACTATGCAAAGAGCTGTTGGTAAAAAAATTGTCAGCTGCAGCCACATGTGAAACACCATCAGCTCCTCCTTCAGTTTCTGCAGCTGCCAGGAAAAAACGAAATTTTCCTTACAGAATGCCTGCTGGTCATGCAGATCATTCACCAAAAAAATTACACCTGGTCAGGCCTGAAAGAACTGCCTACTAGTGACATGTCTTCTGCCGTGACTATGTGTGAGACGGTCTCCATTCACAGAATGGTGGAGGACTATTTCAGATCTAACATCCTAATAGGCATGTCTGACAGTCTCTTTCAGTACTGGCAGTACAAAAAAAGGCAATTTGGAGTCCCATACACAAACTGGCTTTGCATTACTTAAGTTGCCCACCCTCCAGTGTGTACTCCAAAAGAGTTTTCAGTGCAGCTGGCAACCTTGTCAGTGATCGGCGTAGGTGGTTACTTCCTCAAAATGTGGAAAAGAAGATGTTTATTAAAATGAATTAAATATTCCACGGGGAAGACCTCTACCAACACGTACATCAAAAAATTACAGAGGCGCCTATGGTGGATTCCAGCGGGGAAAAATTTATATTGTGTGAAGAGGATGTGCACACTGACATTTTAAATTAATGTTATGGTTGGTTTAGGAACCAATGATTTGTTTTTAAATTTATTATCAATTTTACAGCCAGTGGCTGCACCAATGAATTGTTTTTTAATTAATGTATTATCAATTTTACAGCCAGGGGCTGCACCAACTATCAATTATTCAGTCCTCAAGGGTATCCCATCCATCATCTTTGCACAGTCCTCAACTCTATTAATAATTATATCAAATCCGTTTTGAGCAAGCTGGATGCAACCTATTGGCCCTTTAACTAGATGAAAAAAATCAATATTGTGAGCTGTGAGGTGGTCAAAATTGACTAGAGAAACCAATCCAGATCCAAAACCAAAACACGGGGGTCGGTGCACACCTCTAATCTTATGTACAAACAGCTGAAACAATATGAGGAAAGCTGCAATTCTAGTCTGATAGGCAAATTATACTTATTGAAGAAAAAAAAACTTTATTAAGTTTTATGATCTCTTGTTTTAAAAAAAAATTTTTTGAGAATCATGCTCATCTATTTATTTGTAGATGTCAATGCCATGTTCCTGTTTTGTAACTAAGGGCCTGATTCAGCAAGGAACGCACGGATGCAGAGGCATGCACGCGTCTGCTGCGAGTATATGCTAATAAATGCAAATGCATGCAGAACAAGCTTACTCCCAACACTACACAATACCACCCACTTCCCTTAACATGCGTTCTGTTATATCACGCAAGACAGCGGAAACATCGAGAACCATCGAACACATTAGCATAATAGTTGTTGACCCGACTCCACGCAGAATGTGTGCCACTTCCTGCATGCAACTAGACCTCAGGCTTTGTCCGACGCCGCAAGGGCTTAAATATGCACGCCCCTATAACGCCGTCCAAACACACAGACACACCTGCGTTTACCCGACCACCCCGCACAAACAGCACTTCTTGTCAATCACTGTGCTCCGGGTCTGCGTAGCTTCTGCAAACGCAGTTCCCATCACAGTAGCTAGTTCGCGCACACGCAATGCTATGCATACGCAGGTGCAGTATGCAACAATCGGCCGATTGCGTGCGTCTGCATCCGTGCGTTCCTTGCTGAATCAGGCCCTAAGTACCCAGGCTTTTTCTCAATTAGCCCAGCGTTGAATTAAACTAATTCAGGGCTATACTTTTCCCAAACAATTATTCATTCACTTAGTCAGCAGGTTTGGTAAATTTGTAAAACCTGCTTTTATTCCTCTCTGCCACCTATCACAGGGTCCACCTATCACAGAGTCTGTGATCAGGGCCGGTGCTAGGGTGTACGGAGCCCCCCTGCAAAATATAAATTTGCGCACTGCCACACAGATTTTTTATAAAGGGACAGCGCACTTCACAAAAATGAGCGTGATCTCACAAGAAAGGGGTATGGTCGTGCAATAGCACCCCCGATTCAAATTATGTCACACAGCAGCACAGTCTTATTTACATTACACCACTTTGTAGTGTCCCTTATTCACGTTACGACAAACAGTAGTGCCCCTTACATATAATGAAAACAGTAATAGTGCCCCCAGTAGTGGTCCCCCTATGCAGTGTCCCTTATACAGTTGTCCCCCTATGCAGTGTCCCCTGTAGTGGCCCCCCCCCTATCCAGTGCCCCTTACATATGACACACACACAAAAAAAAAAAAAACCACTTACCGATTCCCCGCTCCTGCCGCTGTCCACTCCTCCGTCTTCCCAGCCCGCTCGGTACTATGGGAGAGACGTCATAACTTCTCTCCCATCACCCACTGCGGGAGTCGGAAGGCGGAGCTCATGAGTGAGCTAAAGCCTGGCTCCCTCCGTGGATGCAGCAGCCAATGAGTCTGTCTGACTCTCATTGGCTGCTGAAACACACACATCGCTGCAGGGTAGTATGAGCGTACTACCTGGCACCTGCAGCTGTGTGTTTCTGTGTAGTGTGGACCCACTCACTGCGGTCTGCACTACATTCGAGGTGACCTCAGCAGCATCTGCAGGGAGAGCTCCTCCCTGCAGTGCAGGCTCTGCTGAGCGGGCTGCCCCGGCCCTGTCTGCAGTGGCAGATGGAATGGGAGTTGCAGTTGCTAGTTATGTGCAGGAGCTCCCATTTTACCTATATTAGTGACACTGCCTGCACCAGTAATGGACAGCAAGCTGAGCAGCACCTGCAATATCAATGTGACTGGTTTCTCTTCTGTAATGGGAGAGCAAAAATGGCTGCTGAAAGCCAAGTTGTGTTCAGTGCTTTTATGAATGTATCAGGCATTAGATAATGGTCAGACATTAGGTGGTACAAAGGATTTTGCAAACTAGACATACCATAAATCCTCCAGGCGTTGTCTTTAGGAATCTACACATGCGTTACTTTGTTATACCTTTCTTATAGGTATTTAACCAATAGAGTAGCTTGACAGATTTATACCCAGTATATCTGCAGCAGATGTTTGTTCATACACACTGAGCAACCATCATCTATCAGACAGCCGTGGGTCCCACTGGCTTGGGGGCATGTCCACCCCCCTCCCCGCGGCTGCAGACCGCCCGTACACACTTGCCGTTGGACAGATGTCTGCAGCCATATCTGTCCATCGACTGTGCAGCACAGCCAATGCGATATATCTGTGAACGACTTCATTCACAGACATATCGTCTGTACACGCTGGCCAACGGGCAGCAGATATATTGGCAGACCAATTGATCGGGCAATATATTTGTGTTCAGAGCTCACTGGCAGGCTGGTATACAGTTCAGGACAAATGATATTCATCAGCGTTTGCCTTTCTCTCGATGCTGACATGCAGGCAGTGTGAGATTCCAGCTCCAAGATGTTGGAGGGGGCACCTGGAAATGAACCATGTATGACCTAAGTAGATGAGCTAATGAGCAGCTAAGTGTTTCTAATATACTTTCATTTACTTTGTAATAAATGTCTTCATCTTCTGTTCCTCTCTGCCAGGTCCACCTATCGCAGAGTCTGCAGTGACAGATGGAATGGGAGCTACAGTAGCTAGTGATGCGCAGGGAGCTCACATTTTAGCTATATTCATGACACATGCCTGCACAAGTAATGGACAGCAAGCTGAGCAGATATTTGTTTGTGTGGCTTGATTACCATCCTTGTATCCATGAATCTTATCGTGTTCCACTGAGAACACTCTTCCCTAATGGGTGGACTGATACACACCTTTATCACCCAATAGTTTCACTAGTGCTGACCGGGTCGGCCCATCTGGCATTTATCAAAAGTGCCAGTCCAGCCCTGTGTGAATCAACTGCATCATGCATACACAGAACATAGATTTCTATGGCTTTATAGCGCCAGCTCCTCCTCCAATAAATACTAGATGCATGCTTAAAAAATACTTAATTTGCTATTTAATAGGGATGCTTTTAATTCACTTTGAGAAATCCTCACACTTTTCCAGGCCATAATGGCCTTAAAAAATATAGAATATCTGGAGATTTTTATTTTATCTTTATAAATCCTCTTAGCATACAATAAAAATAAAATTAAAAATGCAACACAACTTCACTTTGCAAACCTAGCTTGTTGCATAACTCAAAGCTCGACAGGTGAGCCCCATACTTTATATCCACTGAGAGGGTGATTTGTAAATGTTAACATATCAGTCTTGCAAAAAAAAAAAAAAAACCTAAATAACTGTGCCTGCTGTAATAGGTTCTCCTGAAATGCTTCAGGCACTATTGAAATTAGCATATGCTTTACCTTCTGACAGAGAACTCCTGGGATCCTTCAGAGCCAATGACACCTTCAAGCTTTTACTACAAGTAATGTTATTCAGGATAGGAGTGAATCTGGTGCTACTGGGACATGGGCTGTTCACACGAATTCATATTGATGCACAGAAGATGGCTAAACTAAAGCCAGGAATACATTATGCAATTTCTGCCCAATCTAGATAATCGACAGTGTATGGTCGTGACCGATCAGCAATGTCTGGACGGTCGAGTGTGAAAAATCTCCCAACACGTCTGACTGATCTGATCATGGGTGGCCGCACCTGACTGTATATGCTCTGCCATGGCTTGCCATTCAACATTTCCCCTGTTCCTTCACAGGGGAGGAACCCAGATATCATTGGCCATAAACTGTGAAATGTGTCACAATGTATGGCCATGACATCAGCTGGTTTCAGGCTGTCAGATAAAATGTTTCAGACCCCCCCCAGACATTTTATCTGACAATGTATGCCCCGCATAATAACGCTTTTACACCAAAATTCCGGCTCTGGCCCGGAGGTTGGAACAGGGTTCCTATCCAGATCAGATCCGGAATTTAGGCGGAGCCGACCCAGGATTTTCCCAAGCTGGCGCAGTTCACACCGGAGCTGGATCTACATAGATCCGGCTTTTCCGGCGTGGAAGTGGGCGCTTGGAGATGACAACCGCCAAGCGCCACTGAAGCCGGCCAATCGGCAGCCATGCGGCACGATCCAGGTCACTGTGACCCAGATTGCGCCGTTTACACTGCAGGGTTTCACGGGTCATTCCTGTGTGAAACCCTGCTAGTTACCTGAGTTGGATTGCCGCGTCACTCGACCTTTTACACAAAGAAGCTACCCGGGTTAACCCTGCAATAACCCAGGTTTTAGCTCTGGTGTAAAAGGGGTATTAGACACAGTTAACATACAGTACTGAAGGAGTAACATTAGATCATTCATTCAGTGTTTTAGGCTAACCCTACACCCTGGCACCCTAAGTTACCCTATGCGAGTATCTCAAGACTAGGTCAGAAGTGTATGACAATTTTGAGGGCGTGAAACTTGAACTGGATACTATAAAGATTATATAAAGTAGTGCCCATCAGGCACTTACCTGGTCCTGAGTAACAAACTGAAGATAAAGCGCTCCTCTACCAGGAATAGTTTAGCCACATGTACAAGCATAAGGGGTGAATAATTATTCACCCCTTATGCTTGTACATGTGCCTTTCTTAAAAGGCTTATTGCGGTACGGAGCCACTTTTACACGTGCTATCTATTTTATGGTTTGAATAAATTTGTTGGAAGGTTTTCACACAATGAGATGCATTTTTGTTATTTTATGTGGATTAAGTTTGTGATCACTGGCAAGAGAAATATCTGGTGAAGCATCATAATGGAGATTTATCTGGATTTATTGAAATTACCTCCAAACCGGCTGTCCACGGCAGAATCATTGATTTGTACACAGAATGATGTAAGTCACTTAGTCCATCAGAGTGACAGTCTGTTCACTTAAAGTATTAATATATATTTTCTAATCTATTCCCTCCCTGGTGGAGGAGCGCTTTATCTTCAGTTTGTTACTCAAGTTTCTTGTGATTGGTGGTTTATCACTTTATAAAGCTGCACCTCCTTTTGGATCGCAAGTGATTGTATATATAATTTTTTGTCACTTACCTGGTCCTAATAACTGCTGCGGGTCTTCCGGCGGTCAGCTGACAGTCACTTCCAGTGCAGATGTCTGACAGAGCGCCGGTTTGGGTGAGTATAATCGACCTATCCCTAGTGCCTAAACCTAACCACATTGTCTGGATCCTGAGAGAAGGAGCTTTAATTCTAAAGGCATCTAGGATGGACTGGAGATGGTGAGAGGAAGATGGAAGGATGTCGCAGTACTGAAATCAGGAAATGAGAATGGTTCAGAAAAAGGTCACAATTCTAGCAATGTTTCAAAGGGGGGAGAGGACCAGACAGTATAAGGGACTGGATGCGTGGAGTGAAGCTTAAGGAAGAGATGGCATGGGTGCCTAAGGAGTATTTGATCTTACAGCAGTGAGGGAAAATAATGTGGGGTAGTGATACTGAAGGGAAAAAAGGGGAGTTCAGTTTTGGGTATGTTGAGTGGCAATGGCGGAGTAGTAATTATACACAGGATATAACAGGAAGAAAGGAGTTAATGGGAAGAGAATTTGATGGTCATTACCATACTGGTGTTAGTGGAGTACAAAGCAGCATTAGTTAACCAAGAGTAAAGGTAATGTATAAAACAGAAAAGTAGAGTGCATAGAATAAAGTCCGAGGGAACCCTGACAGGTGTAAGAAACGTAAGAGAACACGTGGCAGAAGCAGGCACAATGAAGGCACATTCAGAAATTTAGGCGGTGGACCAAGTAAAGGGTGTGCCAGAGAACAGTGTTTGACTGCATCACAAGCAGCAGAAAGATTAAGTAGCGTCATACTTCAATTGAGACATTAGCAGGTCATTGGGCTCTTTAGTGAGAGCAGTCTCCGTGGACAAAAGAATATGGAAACATGATTGCAGAGGGAATGGGAAAGTGGTTTAACCAGTTGTATACAAGCTTCTGATGTACTGTTTGTTGATGTTTGCAATAATTAGGACATGTGTAAATATGGAAGGTAAAAAAGCCAGTTGAGAGGAACTGGATGAAGTAGTAAGCTAGATGTGGGCAAGCATTCAAACAGGACCAAGGTGACAGGTTGAGAGGAAAGAGGAAGAAAGGAGCGCAAACTACAGCATCAGGAGAAGGAAAGGAAGAGGGTGGAGAGAGGAGTGGAGAAGGGGAGTGTGGAGTTCTGGTTGTGGCAAGAAAATTTCTTGAAAGATAAGTATTTTTTCTTTAATGTAATTTGCAAAGTAAAGAGCACTGAAGGGGGGATGACAGGATGTTGTTTGGCATAGGCTAGAGAGTTGATGATGGCAAAGAGGAAGAGTGTTGATAGAATGGATAATATTAAGAACTTGAGGTAGGTGCTTGGTGAAAGCAGGAGCATTGTAGCAAAAAGACTGGATACATTTGTAGTTGAGAAAGATGGTGTTGGAAACCATATTTTCTCCATAGGCCCTCATCAGTATAGAAGCATTTTATTGGAGGTTCAGGGCTTATTTTCTAGGTGTCTAGAACTCCTTCGCCTAGGGCTGCTGTGAGTGTTGGGTTGTTGTAGAACCACGGCAGCATCAGGTCACTGCAAGCAACACTGTATATAAGATTGTTTAAGCAGCAAAGTGTGTATTGCGTTGCCTGCTCAGATATCTGATTAATATGCAATTGTGCAGGCGACAAGTACTCTTATGCTGGGTATACACTAAGACAACGTCAGCCAGATATGTAATTTCCGGCCAAATCGTAACAAGATATTGGCTGGATCGCCCAGTGTGTATGGATTTAAAGCACGCTCCTGCAATCACATGCGATATAGTCCGGTTGCCCATTCTGCACGTAATGAAGGACTGAACAAGGGATCATTCCATTGTTCATTACATCACTCAATGTGTACCCGCGGTACGATATATTGGTCCGTCGACCTGACATATCGTTCGGGTACACATCGCTAAGTGTGTACCCAGCTTAAGATGCCTTATCAAACATTTAGATCAGTTATGTCCACCTGGTGTCTCTCAAGGAGTGCCCTACCACTAACACAGAACATGTACAAATATAAATCCAGTTTATAATGAAGCCTAGATTGAATAGGCTTTGCATACTTCCACGTGTATTTTTTTCTCAAACCTCTATTTGCAACAGATCCAGAGTGACCGTGACACAGAAAATAAGTGGTTTGTGGTTATAAAATACAGATTTAATATACTTTAATCCTCAGCTAGTGGCATAACCACATTATAAAATGAACACCTTTTTTAACCAGTATAGTCTCTCAAATGTTGTACAGTCTTGTAAATTAGAAAAACTAGAGAAAAGGAAAAATCAATGTGAGAGTGTGAAATGGTGTACAAGGAAACTCCGATCTATTCAAGGAGAGGTTTCCTGCCCATTTTGCTGCCGTCAGTCAGGTAAAATGTGTACCATATATTGTAAAGAACTTTCTCTTTTACCAGTTACGTCTAGCAATTATATGTTAGTTAAACTGGGTTAGTAAATGTAATCAATCAAGTGGTTTACCAATTTCAGTCAGCACTCCACATAGTCACCGACTATAACACCATTTGTAAAAGGAATCTTAAAATTTAAAAGCAGCACTTGTAGGATTAGGGCACCTATGCTATGTATGCTGTACAAGCTCTTGAGAGGTGCTGGAAGGGGCCATAATACACATCTTCTGCTCTTGTAGATGCACGATACAGGTCATCTCTACCTGCGCCTTATGACATTTATTCCATTATTGGCAAAATCTTGTAAGGAATCAGCACTCTTGGAATGGCCTTGATATAATTGAAAGGAATAGCCCTTAGCGACAGGAAGATGATGCATATAGAGAAAAAAAATGCACCCAATGTTTCATGTTTTCTAAACTATTTTTAGTGCTAATAAAAGGTTTCGCTATGTCACTGATGGGCCTATTTCTCATTGAGTTTTATCATTCACAACGAGTGATATAACTTGTTGCATATGCTAATGGTAATCCAGCCAATCAGCTCCCAGTTGGGAGCAGACTGGCTGGAGCACCATTAGCATATGCAACAAGTTTTATCACTCTTTGTGAATGATGAAACTCATTGATAAATAAGGCCCTCCGTTATTAGCATCACTTTTACGTAAAGCATTTTAAATGCTATGTGCAGTCAGTGGTGGGGGGTTCATTTTACATATCTTTTACTGGAAAGTAACCTATTGTCTAGTATAGTGTAGGCCGAAATTCAAAACTTCACCAGTTCAGACCTGGTGCAACAGTAGTGTTTTGGTGAAAAAAAATTGCTGTACACCATTACACGTAAGGAATGCCCCATAAAATGTGCCATCCACCTTGATTTAATGTTCCAACTGAACATGAAATCTAATTTTTGCACTGCTCTGTAAAACTAGGCGCACATACTGCCTCCCCATTCCCTTCCTCAGCCCATCGCCTATCGGGCAAACTTCTGCTTAAATGTTTTCTTCTTCCTAAGCAAACGCATGAGCGTCGGAGAAAATCAGAGCAAATTGAGTTATGTAACATCAGTGTGTGCAGCACTAATGCCATTTTGCCCTGCACAGACACCACTACATTAAACATCATCATAATCCAGGAGAAGGCATAATAGTGTATGTACACAGTACCCCAAAAAAATACATGCTGCAATTAATTGGATTGCATTATTGATTTAGCACTCATTTACACTTACGCAATTTATGCCATGCCCCTCAGGGTATCTATTTTATATGCCAATTTATATGGATGGCAGAAGTCACTGTGGATTTCTGTGACCATATAAAAGGCGAGTGCTTTTATGTAGTAGAGGGTCTATTAATCCTAGACTAGATAGGCCAAGTGGTTCTTATCTGCCATCAAATTCTAGGTTTCTATGTTCCGTATAATACACAAGTATCCCAGAGAATTTGGCTGCCATGTTGTAAGCTCACCGTTTAAACAGATAATAATTGAAGGAAATTATACATATCTTGTGCATTATAACCAAATTAAAAAAAAAAAAAGGAAACAAAAAACAGTTAAATTAATTTTGTGAGAAACATAATTTATTTACAATGAACTTTCACAAAGCCTTTATGTATATAACTTATGAAGGGCACGGTGAAGAGAATCAGTAGTTTAAACAGCATCCCCTTTAAAGACAGGGGAAAGGACTAGACATCTCTTCAAAACAGTAATAGGTCTATTATTATTATAATATATATCTATGTATATATATTTTTCTTTTTAAGTGCAGCGATAATTTCCCCACCCTGTTCTATCAAAGTGGATGGCAAAGTGCTGGCTTTGGAAAAAGAAAAGTAGAAAAACACAGACTTATTTTTTTTCTCGTCTATTTTTTTTCTCCAACATGGGCATTCATTATGAACAACATATTTTTTTTCTGTACAAGAGAACTTTGGGTCCAATACAGAAATATAAATATAAAACAAAGACTATAAAAGGGTTGGGGGGAGGTTTGTCCTGCTGATTGAACTCTCTGCCGGCTCCAGGGGATGTTCTTCAATTACTAAATCGTGATAATAAGATTCAGTGTCTTATGTGCACACATACACACACAAGAAAGAGGCCAATCATTAATGGAGACGGATGAAGGCTGACCCTCCAGTAATGCGGTTGCTTTCCTCTACTGGGAGCTTGCTCTTTCTAGGATGTGAAGGTCATAGGGCTTTCTGCTTGTTCTCAGTCTAAACTTGTTCATTAAATGATTGTGTTTCTTCAGTGCATTCTGAGCAGCCGATACGGTGGGGAAAGTAGCTACGATGGTGTAAGTAGAGGCCAAGTCTGTGGAGGGGTTGGGTTGTTCGGGACTCATGTGGTTCTCTCCACCTCCGCAATAGTGTTGGTGATGGTGGTGCGGGGTTTGTTGTGAACGAGGATCTCGAAACCACCGGATTTTAGCACCTACTTTAAAGAGTTCACCAAAAAGCATTTCAGCATCTTTGCGACTTATCCCATCGGGAAGTTCTGTGATTTCTAGTACTTTTCCAATAACTGCAGAAACATAAAGGAAACACAGTGGTTTGGCAAAATAGTCAAGTCCTGAGGTGCAGGCTGTGGCACTTTGTTATGCTAGAAACAGACCAATTTATCCCTACCATTCCCATAAGGGTGACAAGATTAATAGAGACAATGAGGGATATGTTATAGCGGCATGCATCTTGATGCTATAACTCTTCCAGCTTCGCCTCTTTACCAAGGTGAAGCAGGAAGCACTAACTATGAGATGCAAGAACATCTCATTTTTTTCGGAGTGGGGGAGTGAAAACTCCCCCCTCCGACAATCCCTGCCTGAGCACACAGCGCATCAGCCTAGATGCGCTGTGTCATCCTTCCCGGAAGGCTCCTCTGGGCATTCGTTGGTTCTCGCAAGCATAAAGAGATCTCACGTGCAGCCTGGAGCCAACAGCCGCCGCAGCAGGGACAGTGCTGTCCCCGCTGTGGTGATAGGAGAACGACAGTTGCAGCTGTTGATATCGATAGCTGCAGCTATCGGAACGGTTAGTGCCACAGACTGTTCATACATTGGATGGCACAACGGCACGCTATCTTGTAGACAGTATAGCCCCCATGTGACTTACCATCCAGCCCCACATTTATACATGGGGGAGAAGCGATATCAACGCACATAACATGCACAGATACTACTCCTCCCCCATATAGCCCCCTTCATACATCTCTGCAAAATTCCTGTCATAGGAAGAACAACTGTGTACTGTATATACAGTACCCAGCTCTGGAAGTGGGTGGTTTTTCTCACAAGCATACTGACATTGTGTATGCTATTTGGGAGTTTAGGAAAACACAGTTAAGATTAGGGTCGGAGTGTTACTGAACCATACACACAAAGCTGAACAGGGGCTGGGGATTTCTTTTTCCTTGTGACTGCTATTGTAATTGCCTGACAAAATGTTGACAGTATACTATATGTTATACCTAATAATCTCTTTAATTTATACATGGAAAAGATTTTAATTTGGGGCACGCTCACACCTAGATCTAGAAAACTCAGAGGCGCAAAGCAAGGTCACTAGTTCCTAGGGATAAGTACACAAGAACAGAATTAAAAGAAAATGAAAAAAAAAATTTTTTTTTTAACTACAAAACTAAAATCCTAGTTTTCTTCAATACGTGACGTACCCGGTTCACCCGCCGAGAGGTCTGTGGAAGCAGCCTTCTTGGCAGTTTTCTTTCCCCTATTTCCATGTCTGTGTCCAGACTGACCCTGGAACACAGAGATTAATTCTGAAACACAGGTGTACTATAGAGTGTTGCTATACAAAATTTGGTGAACCTCAATGTGAAAAAGTTAAATAGGACTATACACTTAATGCCAATTAAAGCAGAAGTTGTGTACATCTTAGAACATTGGAGTCCAACCATGTGTCTTATGGAGTGTCATAAACCTGATATTTCTGTGTTCTGCGCCCAATTTCTTGGGTTCTTACTGAAAATCCTACTTCACTAAATGAAAGTGAATATTGTCCCATCTAACCCCTTCATTACATCTAGATCTGAAAATGCAGTTCAAGAACACGATTAGAAACCTGTTGACTTGTTATATGTCCATGTACTAATTGAGGAGCATTGTATTGTAATGGCTGACCAAGTAACGGATATCTTGTATCACCTGCCAGAAAAACACAAACAAAAAGAGCACAAATAAGACGTACAACTCACATCCAGAGATTGCGAGATATTGAATTGAAAATGTACTAAAATATGCCACTTACACAGAACCAAACTCAGTGTATATTACCCAGGCCAATGCTGGCTGACTGTGCTATATATAAATGTACTTATTGCTTGCACATAGTGGAGGCTGCTATGCTGTGGTCTGAACTTGTTAATTAGAACGTAGCCCAGATATGACCCAGGTAATGTGATAGACTGAGTTCTGGTTCACTACCAAAAATGACTGAAGGTAAATGTCGCCTACACTAAATGAATGCAAACAATTGATTACAGTATGTGTTCTGTAGAACAGGCATGTTGTTGACACATTTAGGGATATTAGAATATAAACTTAGGATTCCAGCTAGAATTCCAGCTACAATTTTGCAGCATTCACAAGTGCTGAATTGCTGCCATGGGGGTAGAGGAGATGCTCCTCCCCAGTCACACGAGAGAGACTGCTCTGAAAGTCAGAGTGCAAGGTTTAAAAAATTTTTGCAAATAAAACTGCTGGTCTGACACACATGCATTAAGGCTACATACACACTGTTACATGTCTAGTTTGCAAGACAAGAGCATGTAAATGGCTGTAAAAATACAAGACATTGTACCACATGAAGCTGGTTTGCCAAGGTTGTTACATCTCTAACCACTGCGTTTATTAAGGGCTTGGTCATACAACAAATTGGTTTATTTACTTGTACAATTAAAACTATTTTAAACTATACAATTCTCTTTTCCTATATGCAAATGTCTGTGGAGAGCACGACTTTCCTAAAGGAAAGAGTTGGGAAATTTCATGTGTAACCGGGTGAATACATCAACATAAGGTATTTGACATATTACTGAATACATACATTAAGACCTATAAAGAACAGAGAACCTACTTCAGAGGGACCTTTGTTTACCAACTTTCAAAGAGATGTATTTTCCTAAATAACTTTAGCACCTACAGTATAGGATTTCCTCACTCTTTTTCGGTTGTGCACGTTTATAGTGAGTGCAAGGTCAACACACAGAAGGTTTTTGTGCTGGTTACTCTTAGTGCTATATCTGGACATCAAACTTATATATGCATGTTTACATCAACCCAATGCGAATTCTATGTGGTTTTACGTGCTGTAAATGCATTGCAAACATCAGTGTGCACTTAGCCTTAATCTATAGATAAGCTTTGATAGTACTTTAAATGCCTTTGTGAACATTAACAAGTTAAAAGGGGATTCGGTGCAGAGCTGTGGTTTGGTATACAAGTCCCTACAACCGCTCACGTAACTTTGCTAGAATGATCTAAAGGCAGATTTTTAAAAGAAATCATCTGACGACTTACCTTGGCCAGGAGCAAACGGTCTGGAAAAATGTGGAACTAGAGGAAGAGGGGATAACCCAGGGCGGATGTTTTTCAGGTTGGTTAACTGCACAGGAATCGGTGACTGATTAGGCGATGTGATGGGACTGCTTAGATGTGAGCTATGCTGTGAGAAGGACAAAATAAAGATCGATTTACAATATTTCTGTACATAAATAAAACTGCCTGGATAAAATGCACCATGTTATCTAAACCAATAACGTCAATCATTTGTTTAAAGTGGTTTTCTCCTATCGATCATTAAATATGTAGGAGAGCCAGAGGAAAGGAGGAGCAGATGTACAGGTAATAACACAGCTCCTGACTGGCTGACACTTGTCCAACCAGAAGTCTGCTGTAATTTCTACCCATGCATCACATTCTTTGTTCTACCAGTGCAAAGAGTCAGTCATGAAATGTAAGTGACAAACTACTGGAACCAGAACTGTTAAGCAAACAGTGAGGATCACAGGGAGGGGGACCTCCAACAATTACAGTACAGTACCAGTGTGGAGGGAAAGGATTGGACTAGCTAAGCACTAGTTATGTCCACTAAACATGCTGATATGACTTCTTATTAACACCCTTGTTTTCACAGATGGGCCAATACAAAACAGGATTTTGGTAGCTACCGATAAATCCCTTTCTCCGATTCCACAGGGGACACTGGATTCTCAGTACAGTGAGGTATAGATGTGTGATAACCGGGAGCTGGCACTTTAATAAATCTGAATAGTAGCTAGCTCCTCCCCCTCTATACCCCCCTACAGGTCAGTCTTAAGAATGTGCCCAAGGAGTGCTGGAAAATAGAATAAAAGAGGAGAAGCTAGGACATACATGAACAAGCAAGCAAATATGCAAACAAATCAAGCAGACCTTGAAGAAAAACGACTGTCCAAACCAGGAAGAACAATAACCAATGCAGGTGGAACAGTGTCGGGTGGGAGTCCAGTGTCCCCTGTGGAATCGGAGAAAGGGATTTATCGGCAAGTTCATCCACTAGGGGACACTGGAGTCTCAGTATAGTGGGGACGTCCCAGAGCTCACATCCCGGGCGGTAGAGCGCTGAGAACCCTGCAAAACAGCACGGCCATACTGTGCAGCAGGTGACGCAAACGTGTCAAAACGGTAAAACTTTGCAAACGTATGCTGGCCTGACCAAATGGCCGCCCGACAAAGCTGAGTCACTGAAACACCGCGGGCAGCCGCCCACGAAGGACCCACCGAGCGCGTAGAATGCGCTGTGATTGAAGTAGGAGGTTGTTTTGATGCAGCCAGATAGGTTTGTCTGATTGTCAGACGAATCCATCTAGAAATAGTTGCCTTAGAAGCCGGCCAGCCCGGACACGCCATATCATATTTGAACAAACAGTGTATCAGACTTCCGGAGGGATACAGTCCTATCAACATAAAACCGAAGAGCCCGGACAACGTATAGGGATCTGGACACCGGAACCACAATCGGTTGGTTGATGTGAAACGCAGACACTACCTTTGGCAAAAAAGGTAACTGTGTACATAGCTCAGCCCTATCCTCATGAAAAATGAGGTAAGGCGGACAACAAGAAAGCGCCCCTAGCTCCGAAGCACGGCTAGCAGAGGCGAGCGCCAAAAGGAGAACCACTTTCCATGATAAAAATTTTTATTCCACAGTCTGTAAAGGTTCAAATAGGGAAAACAGGAGAAAAGAGAGGACCAATCCAAATCCCATGGTGCCGTTGGAGGTAAAAACGGAGGTTGTAACCTGACAACCCCTTATAGAAATGTTTGGGCATCCGGCAATAATGCTAGTTTCTTCTGAAAGAAAATCGACAGAGCCGATATTTGAACCTTCAAAGATCCCAGATGAAGACCTGCTGATAAACCAGCCTGTAGAAAAAGAAGCAGCCTGGCTAAATTGAATTCTGATGGTGGCGCACCCTTGCGTTCACACCAACAGACATACGCCTTCCTTATACAATGATAGTGCTTTGAGCTAACTTCCTTTCTATCCCTTAACATAGTAGGAATCACCCTGGAAGGGATACCCTTTCTTCTTAAGATAGCCCTTTCAACAGCCACGCCATCAAACAAAGCCGCTTTAAGTCCTGATGGATAACGGACCCTGTTGCAGTAGATCTTCTTGCAGAGGAAGAGGCCACGGGTCGTCTATCAGTAGAAGACGTAGGTTGGAATACCACGCCCATCTGGAGCAACCAACAGAACCTTTACCCTTTCTCGTTTGATTCTTTGAAGCAGACGAGAAAGAAGTGGAAGTGATAGAAACAGGTAAACAAACGGAAACCGTTGTTAGAGCATCCACTGCCACCGCCTGTGGATCTCTTCTCCTTGAGCAATAAAGTGGCAGTTGATGGTTCAACCTCAATGCCATGAGAACTGCATGAGATAAACCCCAACGCTGAATCAGTTGTTGAAAGACCTGTGGATTGAGCATCCATTCTCCCGGATGAATGTCTTGTTGACTGAAGTAGTCTGCCTCGTAAATTTTCTACCCCTGGGATGAAAATTGCCGATATTGCTACAGCAAATTCCCCTGCCCAGAGAAGAATGCAGCTTACCTCCCTCATGGCGGACCGATTCTTGGTGCCGCCTTGTCTGTTGATGTACGCCACAGCCGTGGCGTTGTCGGACTGCACTCTGATGGCACAGCCCCTCAACAGAGGATGTGCTACCTGAAGAGCATAGAACACGGCCCTTAGCTCCAGAATGTTTATGGGCAGTACAGTCTCCAGTCGAGTCCAGCGCCCTGAAAGTGTCTTCCCCGAGTCACTGCCCCCATCCTCTCAGACTGGCGTCTGTGGTGAGGAGAATCCATTCCCACATTGCAAACCGCTTGCCTGCCAATAGGTGAGAGGAATTCAGCCACCAAAGGAGAGGTGTTCCAAGTCCTGGGTGACAGTTGAACTCGCTGGTGAAGAAAAAGGTGGGACCCTGACCACTGAGAGAGGAGGTCCAGTTGGAATGGACAGGCATGGAACTCCCGTATTGGATGGACTCGAAAGTCGCAACCATCTTCCCCAGAAGGCGAATACACATGTGTACTGACACCCTGCGATGACGCAGTATCAATCGCACCATGTGTTGGATGGAGGTGACCTTTTCCTGCGGAAGAAATACCTTCTGCTCCACCATGTCCAAAATTATCCCTAGGAAAGGCAGACGCTGAGTAGGCTGTAGATGAGATTTTTGGTAATTCAGGATCCATCCGTGTTGTAACAGAAGACTCTGTGTTACCCGGATGTCCTGCAGTAATTGAGTGACTGACGGAGCCTTTAGAAGCAGGTTGTCCAAGTATGGGACGATAGTAACCCTCTTGAAACCGAAGGGCCATCATTACTGCCATGATCTTCATGAACACTCTTGGTGCTGATGAAAAATATGATATATGGTAAGAACTTACCTTTATTATCTCTATTTCTACGAAGTCCATAGGGTTCCACAGGATACCTTGAGGTATAGGTGATGACGTCAGGCATCGGGCACCATAGAGTTAAAGCTTTCAGCCTCCCAGGATGCAATAGGGTCCTCCTCCTATACGCCGCCCCCGAGCCAAGGCATCTCAGTTACGTACCAAGCCATAGGCCGGAGGAGGAGAAGGAAGAGAGAAAAAAGATCTGGACACACACAAGAATCATATTCTCACCAGAGGGAGACGGAAAAACCGGCGACCAGAGCTAAGCCCATCTGCAGCACAGGTGCGACAGGGCGGGAGTCCTGTGGAACCCTATGGACTTCGTAGAAATAGAGATAACAAAGGTAAGTTCTTACCATATCTCATATTTTCTACTTCAGGGTCCATAGGGTATCCACAGGATACCTTGGGGATGTCCCAAAGCAGTATCCTTCAAGGGTGGGGACGCTCCTGTGCTGAAAGGAGAATCCGCCGCCCGAAGGAAGCATCCTGAGAGGCAAAGGTGTCAAACACGTAATACCTCACAAAGGTTTGGACAGAGGACCACGTGGCAGCCTTGCAGATCTGGACTGCAGAGGCACCACGTCAAGCTGCTCACGAAGGACCCACAGACCTAGTGGAATGAGCCCTCACAGAGGAAGGAACCGGCACGCCTTCATGAAGATAAGCATCTGAAATTGCCATACGGATCCAACCTGCCAAAGTTTGCTTTGAAGCAGGCCAACCCTTTTTACGGAAGCCAGAGGACAAACAAGGCGTCAGACTTCCGAAACTAAGTGTAGTCAACATAAATCTTTAAGGCCCGCACAACGTCCAAAGTGGCCTCAACCACTAAATGGTCAGGTGAGTTAAAAGCCGGCACAACGATTTCCTCGCTGATATGAAACCGGGAAACAACTTTGGGAAGAAAATCAGGACGAGTGCGCAGCACCGCCCTGTTCCCATGAAAAATCAAGAAAGTGGGTCTACAAGATAGAGCCCCTAAATCAGAAACACGTCTGGCCGAAGCGATGGCCAGAAGGAAAACTGTTTTGGCTGTCAGCCATTTAAGATCCACTGAGCCCAGTGGTTCAAACGACAGTCCCTGGAGAGCCCTCAGAACCACCGCCAAATCCCAAGACGCCACCGGTGGAACAAATGGCGGCTGGATTCGAAGAACACCTTGCATAAAGGTGCGCACATCAGGGATCGTAGCAATCCTACGATGGAACCAGACAGAGGGCAGAAACCTGCACCTTTAAAGAAGCAAGGCGAAGCCCATGGTCTAATCCTGCCTGTAGGAAGGCTAGCACTCTAGACAGACGGAACTCCCGAGGTGCATAACCTCTTGGTCGACACCATTGGAAGAACGTATGCCACACACGATGGTATATTCTTGCAGAAGACGGTTTTCGAGCTCTTAGCATAGTTTGTACCACAGAGCTGGAAAACCCCCTGGACCTTAACATGGCCGTCTCAACAGCCACGCCATCAAAGACAGCCGAGTCAGGTCCGGGTGAAGACAAGGACCTTGTGACAGTAGGTCCGGTCGTAGCGGCAACCGCAGAGGAATGTCCACGGACAGACCCTGAAGGTCTGAGAACCAGTGCCGTCTGGGTCACGCGGGAGCTATCAACAGGAGCATCCCTCCTTCCTGTTTGAATTTCCGGATTACCCGTGGAAGAAGGTAAAACGGAGGAAAGAGATAAGCAAACCGGAACGTACACCGGACGGACAGAGCATCCACCAGAGACGCCTTTTCGTCTCTTGTGCGAGACCCGTACACCGGCAACTTGTTGTTGTGCCGTGACGCCATGAGTTCGATCTCTGGAAGACCCCACCTGTCCACCAGAAGTTGAAAGACGTCTTGGTGCAGAGACCATTCCCCAGGATGAACGTCCTGGCGACTGAGAAAGTCGGCCTCCCAATTGAGGACTTCAGGGATGAATACCGCGGATATGGCCGGGAGATTGCGCTCCGCCCAGATCAGGATGCCGGACACCTCTACGAGTGCCGCCCGACTTCGGGTTCCTCCTTGCCGATTTATGTAAGCCACTGTGGTGGCGTTGTCCGACTGGACCTGCACAGGAAGACCCTGGAGAACCCGATGGGCCTGCTGGAGAGCATTGAAAACGGCGCAGAGTTCCAAGATGTTTATCGGAAGCTCCTTTTCCGCCTGAGTCCACCTGCCCGGGAACACGTGTGGACCCCTGACCGCTCCCCTGCCCCGAAGACTGGCGTCCGTTGTCAATAAGACCCAGTTCGGCACCCAAAACGGACAACCCTTGTTGAGAGTGGTCGTCTGCAACCACCAGGCAAGGGACAGGCGAACCTCCGGAGTGAGCACCATCGTCTGGGACTTTAGACTCTGAGGCAGTCCATTCCATTTGGACAGGATCAATTGCTGCAGAGGTCTGGAGTGAAACTGGGCATATTCCACCATGTCGAATACGGACACCATGGAGCCCAGTAACCTCATTGTCGAGTGAAGAGACACCCGGCGACTCTGCAGACAACTGCGCACCCTCAACTGCAAGGCAGAGATCTTTTCCCCCGTCACAAAGATCCGCTGCTGACTGGAGTCCAACAAGGCTCCGAGGTGCAGAATCCTCTGAGACGGGATCTGGGTGGAATTTTGCCAGTTTATCAACCAGCCATGCCGTTGCAGTACTGCAATAGTCAGATCCAAATGGCGCAGAAGGAGCTCCGGAGATCCTGCTACCAACAGTAGGTCGTCCAAGTACGGCAACATGCGGACTCTCTGCAGCCGCATGGAAGCCGCCATGACCGCCATCACCTTGGTGAACACACGTGGTGCTGTCGCCAAGCCAAAAGGTAACGCCCGGAACTGGAAGTGATCGTTGCGGATTGCAAACCTGAGGAACTGTTGATGGCGCGAAAGAATAGGGACATGCAGATAAGCGTCCTGTATGTCCAACGACACCATGTGATCCCCAGGTTCCAGCGCCAGAATGATGGACCGTAGGGTCTCCATACGAAACCTCGGCACCCGCAATGACTTGTTGAGTGCTTTGAGGTTGAGTATCGGACGGTACGACCCATTGGGTTTCTGCACCAAAAACAGATTGGAATAGAAACCCAGGCCCCTCTGGGTAAAAGGAACAGGCACTATAACTCCAGCCTGCAGCATAGTGTGCAAAACCTTCCGCAGTTCCGTGGCTTTGTTCCGGTCTGATGGAAGACCCGTGGTGAAGAACCGGGACGGGGGCCTGTGCCGGAAGAAGAGGGCATACCCGTGAGAAACCACCTCGTGAACCCAACTGTCTGTCGTGGTTACCGACCAACACTGGGCGAACCGTAGCAGGCGGCCTCCCACTTTGGGATCCCCCAAAGGGAGGCCCGGACCGTCAGGCCGCAGGTTTGTCATCGGACTTAGGGCCCAACGTCTTGTACTCCAGGCCTGCTTCCGGGGCTTGGCCGACTTCTTGGGGCCAGCCTGTCGGGGAAAGGACTGTGCTTTAGGCCTACCCTGGGCCCTGTAAGGCCAAAAGGACGACGTACCTGAACTGGAAGGAACTGCAGACGGGAGACAAGCCGATTTGGCTGCCGCCAGCGTGGCTACAATTTTGTCCAGATCCGGACCAAATAAGACTTCTCCATTAAAAGGCAAGGCTTCCAGGCCCTTTTTGGAATCAGCGTCTGCCTTCCAAGATCACACCCAAAAGGTGCGACAAGCCGCCACTGCAGCCGAAGAAATCCGTGAGGTCAGGGTACTGATATCTAAAGCCGCTTCGTTAATGTAAGTGGTCGAATCCCTGAGATTGCCTATCAACTCGGTCTGTTCAGCCGAACAGTCTGAATCGAAAGACGCCTCTAAAGTATCTGCCCAGCGCTCCATAGTTCTGGCTACCCAACAAATGGCCATAGCCGGCCTGGCTGCCGCCCCCCCGCCCCAAGGGAATAAACGGACTTTAGGCAGATTTCCACCTTACGGTCCGTGGCATCCTTTAAGGAGGACATGGAGGGCATGGGCAACGTGGCACTTCGGACCAGGCGTGTCACATGTGAATCCACCTGTGGCGGGGATTCCCACTTAGCAAAATAATTGTCTGCAAACGGATACGCCACTGCTAAACGCCTTTAAGGCTGATACCGTTTGCCCCGGATGTTTCCACGCCTCCTCTAAGTGGTCCACTAATTGACCCGAAAGAGGAAACACTGTGGCGTCACCCTTAACATTCTTGAAAAAGACATATTTGGATTTTGACACCGGAGGCTCATCATCCTCAATAACTAAAGCAGTGTGGACTGCACGAATAAGGCCAGGAATATAAACCTTAGACTTAGCGTCCGACTCTTTAGTACGGGGAGGTTCTTGGTCAGAAAGATCCAGAATCTCCCCATCATCGGACGTCCAGTCGTCATCCTCATAAAGGAGCAGACAGAGATGCCACCGGCCGCTTGTGACACGTCCGACAATTGCTGTACAGAGCTTGTCAGCGAATTAACCCACGCAGCCTCCTGAGAGACCTGAGGAGGGGAAATAGGGAGACTGTGGGGCACCATCAATTGTCTCGGGAAACCCTGCATGGGCGACGACACCACTGACTGCTGGGACAATCCCATCTGTGGGAAGGTAGGCTGCGGAGCTAACTGGCCCATGAGGGTTGTAAGCGCTTTGGCGAAACAAGCCCAGGGCGGCTCCTGTACCGGAGCCGTGACAGTAATTGGCCGCGCCAATAAATAACACTGCCGACATAGCCCCTCCGCGTTACCCTCCCCCTCCGCTATTGGTACCTTACACTTAGTACACAAAAGCTGGAGAGGAAAGTCACTCTCAGACATGATGGTAAGTATGTGACCCCTCTCACCGCACCGCAAGGGCTTTAGCAGAAGAAGAACAGGGACAGTGAAAAGGCTGACAGTAGAAAGTGAAAGTACAGGCAGCAGACCCTAGCAGAAGTCACATACAATGCAAAGAAATCAATTCCTGCACTATCAGCGCTGATTCTCAACTACGGAGACACAGAGCCTGGTAGGACACAGCGCTGCATACACAGACCTGAACCAACGGAGGAGAGGTATGCCGGGGGACCCAGACCACGATGCCACCAATCTTCAGCGTCCAGCAGCGCTCACCATGCTTCCAGCAAAAGATGGCCACCGAGGAGCAGAGAGGAGGCCGGCCTGGGGGAGGAGCGCTGCCACAGGGCCAGTCAGCAGAGCGGAGAGGGCTGTGTGCAGCGGGGAAGGCGCCAGCTGTGTTACAGGGATGGCGCGCTCCCCTGGCATGCAATTAACCCCTGGGACGCCGCAGCGCTACCGTTCAGCTGCGGTCCGCTGTCCCAGGGGGGTAGTGGAAGCGCAGGTCCGAAACCTGGCTCCACGGTGCAGCCAGTCCCCAGGGAGCCCCCTGCCTGGGGACTCTGGACCATGTGTTCAGCAGGGACCCACCGCTGCTTACCTGCTGCCCCCTTGAATCCGGCCATGGTCCCCAAACATCTGGGGTCACCGCTAGCTTTTTCAAGGTGTGAAAAAGGCTCTGTATGAGCAGAAACGCGTTGGTGAGAAAGGAGCTGCATTGAGAATACCAGGAATAAGGGCTAGAGGACGCATCACTGCTATTTAGACACTAGGGGGGCTACATGAACCTATCCCGGGAGGTGACTGTTTATATCCCTGTACATGCTATTTTGGGTGTGTATTGTCCTACACCCTTATATATCTGGTACGCAGCCATTTTTATGTGTTTTATGGATCTTTTTATGTTTTGAATAAACTGTACTTCACTATATACTACTTCTGAATTTCTTTGAGGAATTTTGGCATATTTACTGGTGAATAGTTTGAAAAGGAACAGCATAGGAATCTATTCCGAAGATACTTTCCCATTTATTAACTTTGCTTGACTCTGACTTTTATTCCAGAGGAGCGCGGGAACTGCAAGTACTGTGTTTACAGACTTAAAGGTAGTTTCTAACTTCCTGTCAGAAGACTCCTTTAAAGAAACTGCTCCTGGAACAGGGAGCACCGTCTTTTTAGACAGACGTGACACTGAAAGGTCCACTGAAAGAGTGTTTTGCATAATTTCCTGCTCTCTGCAGGAAAGAGATAGTAGGAATAAAAGTTTACGTGAGAGCTGAAACTTTTGATCTGGGTGTTTCCACGCTGAGGTAAGGATCTCGTCCAATTCCTCAGACACTGGAAAGGAGGCTGCTAGTCTTGGTTTCTTATTAAAGATAGACGGCCTAACTTAATCAGGGTCCATGTCCTCAACATGTAACACCTGGCGTATAGCTGCAATCAGCGCCTCTACACCCTGAGATACAGGCTCAGCTTCCTCTGTTGCCTGTTCCTCTATAGGGTCCTGTACCCGCCCTTCCTCTGTATCAGGCATGTCGTCCTCTTCCGGATCATCCCACATGTGGGGATTCGGTATTAGTCTCCTAGCAGGGACACTAGAGGACGATGCCCCTGGAGGAACCTGGGCTGACATAACCCTTGTGAGCCCTTCTACAGACCTGGCTAAAGACTACGCCCAGTCTGGTTCAGAGAAGGCAGACCTCAGATCTTTCAACCTCTCTCTATCCCTGCGAGAAGCTTCCAGCTCTGCAGACATTTGACACATGACTGATGTAATTTGATCAGCCCAAATAGGGTGTTGTGGGGATGCTGCAGTCTGTGTTTCTGAAACACACTTCATACACAACAGGGAACTGGATGATAGTCCCTGTGTAAACTTCTCTGCACAATTCTTACAGGAGAAAGCTTTTTGTGCAGCCTTAGACCCCTTTGAAATCATGTTACCAATTCACTGTTCACACACAGAGAAAAGGTAGTGATACTCACAAACACACACAGAGAGACTGTTTAGAAAGAAGAGATTAAGAGCATAGAGGGAGATTATGCTATTAAGCCAGTCCAACCAGTGCTGATGCAGAGTCCAGCGCTCTGTAACACAAAATAAGGTGCTGTAATAGCTGTGTAAACACAGTCTAACCTGCTCTTCACAAGTCTAACCCCACTGTGCAGTCACAATCTGGGCACACAGGTCTCTCTTCTGCGTTTGTTAGCAGCCTGTATCTTCTAAAATGGCCACCAGCCTCCTTCTGGGAGCGCTGGTGCAGCTGGGAGGCAGGAGCAGAACTGTGTGCTAGACTCCGCCCCCTCCGTTCTGGCACCTTTCAGCGCTGTATCAGTTGCTGCTTTTTATTGCCCGTCTGTCATTTTCTCCTGGCCACCCTGCTACTCAGGGTGCCAGGAGTCACTAACCTTCTAGCTGCCAAATGCTACCGTCAGCGGACTGAGCTAATGGGGGACCGCAACGAGCGCCGCATGCAGCGCGTCTGGGTACCCCCCAGAGACAGTGGTCTCTGTAGCTGAAGACCCCAGCGCACGCCGCAAGCAGCATCGGTGAGGTCTCCCCGGCAGCTCCAATGAAGCAGAGAGGCAGGGGCAGTGAGCTGCCTGTCTGATCCTCTTGCCTATCGAGGATCGAGCTCTTTATATGTAACCAGCTCCCTTGGCACAAAATTAAGACTGACCTGTAGGGGTGTATAGAGAGGGGAGGAGCTAGCTACTATTCAGATTTATTAAAGTGCCAGCTCCCGGTTATCCCACATCTATACCCCACTGTACTGAGACTCCAGTGTCCCCTAGTGGATGAAGGAGAAAACTAGTTAACAAGCAGAGAGCTGTCTGGAAGATCACCCAATAACTCCTGTACAGTGTGTTAACCTAGTTCATTCACAGATGCATTTAATCATTGGGTTTGGAAAATTCTGAAATAAGCCTATACTAAAAACCTACAAAAAAAACATTTACACTAATGAGATCTGGTCTTAAAATGGCATTTGAAGACAATGGTCACTTGTTACAAGGAGCTCCTATTGATGGTCACTGGAATTGTAAAGTATAACAGTTATAACATCTTTCCTATATGGCTGTGACTAACAGATATGTAGTAACATGCACAAAATAATTCAATAACTTAAACATGTATTGACGCAGACAACACAATACTATAATAATGACAATCTACCTGCGCAGAAGGGTCCAGGTTTCCATATTCTGCAGTCTTATGAGCTCTCTGGTGGTCACAATAATATTTATTTGGCTTCCACTGAGGTGATGAATGTGTTTGAGGTGGTGGGTTGTTTGGTAAATTAAGCTGCATCATTACCATCCCCCCACCAGTGGGTGCTGTTGGTACAGGGGGAAATAAATGAATGTGCTGCCGGTAAATGACAGGGCATGACTGCATTGTTGCTTTCAGCCACACATTAATTAACATCACTTACAGATTACATGGGTTTACAGTGAAATGGAATAGGAACAGGTGAGAAGATACACAGGGGCTGGTGCAGAGTTACATGCAAGTATCCACAATTGCAGTTACACTGTGTGCATGGAATTGAGCTATTTGCTCATATGCAGAATTGTATGCCTCTACATGACCACTATTCACCTGCTTGTTTACATAGCCTTCATAATTAGCACACACTTGCAGACGTTCTGTACCTGCTGCGAAACATCCATCTGAAATCAGACAGTTCTCTGCTTATTGCATAACTCTGCATAGTATACCATTGACACGACTCCACTAAAAACTTTGCCTATGTGCGATCCCCACCCCCACACACTGAAGCCCAGTTACACCCTTTCAGATGCAAGTGAAGATACGACAACAACAGATAAGACTCTGAACTGCACATAAATGCAAATGCTCAGCAATAAATGGGCAGTGCTAAACATCACAAAATCAGTCTGCAAAATGGACTTGTTGTAACTCTGCATCACCCCCATAGGCTATAGCTCCAGCAAGAAAACGAAGGCCTTATATAGGTTTCTACTACAAGGAAAAATCGATTAGAGGTCACTCTTGCCATGTGTTCAGGCAGCAGTCTGGAGAACCTACATATGCAGCTTGCTGGAAGATGAGCAAGGTTCATGTAGTTTCTACAACTGTGGGTCTTTATGGGATAAAAGCAAAGTAATATACAGACAACAGACAAGGTCAAACAGGAGAGTTAAAACAGGGGTTTCCTTCTGTGGGACACAAGTAGATAAACCGCTAAACATTGAGACTCAAACAGATGCCTGTAACACAAAGGCATGCTACCACCAGAAAGTCCATAAAAGGCCCCCTTCCCTAGTCCACCGAAGCCCCACAAATTACCAGCCTCCATTTCTTTACCTGCACACGGGGGACCTGGAAGTGGTTGAGAATTACATGGAGAGGTCGTCCTAGGAAACTGCATTTGGTCAGATCCTGGAGGCTGCATATATCCCACTGAGGAGCTGTGAAATATATAAATTGAGATCATACAAATGACCTCCACTGATGGAATAGAAAAAGAATTCTAGGTATTACACATAAAACATACTTCATGTTATTTTGCTGCCCTGGTGAAATGACGCTGTAATAAACTGGCATTCCTGCTGTTGGTAACTGCCCCTGGTTGGACTGGTTAGGGATGAGCACCTGTTGATGATATGGCTGTTGGGGCACAGATTGGGAGCCTTGCCGAACGGGAACCTGGTAAAACAAAGACGTTTGAAGTTAGGGGAAAAAAACAGCTGCCAGGATTCTAGCCCCACCTTCCCTATGTAACCATGTGGAATAACAGCACTACCTGGTATGAGGGTACTGAGGAGTACTGCACCATTACCCCGTGGATGGGATTGGCAATATTGCCGTGTTGGCTGCTGACCAATGGCTGATTCTGTGGTTGCTGCACATTGACCATGCCTTGATAGTTTGGCTGCTGGTTTGGCATTACAGCTGGATAACCTGCGAAAAATAAAACATAATAATAACTATATAGCACTAAGAAGGACCAAACATCTATGCATTGTAGAGACAACCACTTTGTAGGCAGGACCAAACATATCTCCCCCTACCCAGGTTTCTATTTGATTAAACACAAAGAGAAATTCTCTCTAAATTAAGATATTTGTGATGGGTAAAAATCAGTGAAAGTGCTCGCTTGAGTTTAATTCGTAGATCATGCCCTTTGCAGAAACAAATACTCCCTACTGTGCATCATAAAGACACAGACATCAAGTAATGTTCCCTGCAGAGGTAGGTGACATGAAACCCGAGCTGCACTTTCAACTTCACAAAACGGCAAGGGATGAATTTCATTTATATTTCAATAGTTTAAAAAAAAAAAAAAAAAAAACACACGTGTGACCACAAATGGGCCAGTCAAATACATTCACTGTCACTTTAGAAGGACTCATCCACTAAAAACAAAAAAAAATGGCATTATATGGCGATCTGGAGTATTTTTATAGGTGCCCAAATTCAGTCCAGTTTAATCATTCCCATCAGGGCAAAACAAACAAATAACGGATTTAAAATATCTTAGTTTTGATTTATTAAGATTTTCTCTTTTACCTCTTCCTTACATTTCAAGTTACAAATCCTGACGGCTAAGAACAGTGAAAGCTATGGGTTAAAAAATATACAACTACATAAACCCACTCTTCAGTTTAAGCGTGAGGTATAGGGGAAAAAATAAAATAAAATAAAGACTCCTACTTATCTGCAAGATAAAAAGATGTTGGGTCTACAGGGACACTCACTGTTCAAATGGTAGATATTTAACCTTTGAAATTTGTCAAATATAAAAATGTTATTCTTGCTGAAAAGCAGAATCTGGCCACTGTACAGCTTTATTTTCCTACAGTGTCATTTTATGCATCTAAATCCCCAAAGCCCTCCTCCGAATCTCATAGCTGTGTGATAATGCTCCATCAAGATAAAAGATTTGGGTTATAGTTAAATGACAGTGCTGTGCGCCTCTGAGGGCATATTAGGAAATCACACGTTTTGCTTTAGAGGGGGCCCTCAAGTATCTAAAAAGGACCGGACAAGCAAATGGAGTTTCTTTATTGCCTGAACAGCGAAACCATATAAAATAAAACACAAACACACCCCCTTGTACAAGGCACAGTAAGGCAAATACATTTCAGTTTAGAGTGCATTTTGTAAATTATAAATGTTCATCTCTTACTTCTCAACTATTGTAACAGTCAGCAAATAAAAAACAAACTGCACGTTGAAAAGTATCACAATTCTAAAACCTGTATCACATCGTAGAGCAACATCTTCCATCATCACTGTCTCATATACTGTACACAGGAAAAACAATGGTAATCTGCTGACTAGTGAGCTCTGTAAGGAGATGTACTGTAGCACCACCTTTGTAGAAAAGTAATACAGAAACTATTTTGATTGTTTTAAAATCCCTTTCAATCACTGCTGTTTAATGTAGACTAATGAAGTTAGTGTCTATGAAGTATTCTGGCGCCATCATTATTTTGTTCCACGTATAGGTTAGGGTACAAAGAAACGGACTTGCAGCTTATTTTGGGAGTTCTGGACATTTGTACCTCTCTCTAACCAGGAAGCAGCTCCACTGTATAAGAGATCAGTAGGATAACACGCTGGACATTGTCTAACTCGATTAAAGTCAAGCAAGTTAAACAGGAAAAAAGCCAAATGTGCCAGCATTTACTTTGTTATATTTAATTTTCTGAAAACTTTTAGGTAAGTGGTCTCAGCAAATACCAGCAAACCGCATCAGCAAGTAGCTGGTAGAGCATGTTGACACTTGTAGTTCCACAACAGCTGAACAGACAATAACCTTGTTCCGATTTGGCTAAAGAGAGATGCTAGTTTTGAAGAGTGACATTTCTACTTAGGTGGAAGTGTACAACACACTGCTCACACCAATTCCACAACTCCCCAACAGGTAACGAATATATCACACTGCAATTCATACATTCACATTTATTTTCTGGCGACTGTTGAGCAGGAAGTTGACGACAAAAACAGAATTGTGAAATTAAACCTTTTAGATGGGGATCCGAGAAGAGGAGAAAGTGACTGGAAAAGAGACCGGTTCACTGTGAGAAACGTAAACCCTCTCAGACAGCGCCCCGGGCCCGAGTCCCGCCGCTCTACGTCACTATTCTTATCTGGGGGAAGGGGAGGTATATTGACACAAACAGACAAACCTGTTTGGTGAGCAGATTGTGGCAGTGTTTGATTTGGTTGAGAATTGAACTGGACCGATGTTACTGGGCGATATTGTTGGTTCGAGTGAGCAAACTGGTTGGGTGCACAATAGCAGGTTGGTATCTGGACAGAAGAAAAACAGATATTAAGAGGAGATATCTGAAATGTGACAAATCCTAACAAAACTGACTTTTTTCTTGTAGATATTTAATTGCCAATTAAAAAAAAGATGCCCCCCATGAAGTTTGACAGTTTTACTTCAACTTTGTCATTGAAGGAACACGAGTTTCCAGTCATGTTTAAGTGTACCGAGTAGGCAGCCATTTTGTAAGCTAAAGCAATAGCTAAGAATGTATATCAATTCACTGGAAACCAACATACAGTAACTGGTACCTTAACTATGAAACAGTGAAGTTAACTAGAAGTTAACGTATACTCTGCATTCCAATAAAATGTTGGTTTGGCCTGCAAAACGGCTGCATCCAGCATGTGCAGATGACAGGAGTACTGCTTAAGCATGTTTAAGTATCAGAAAGATGTAATTGCTGCACATACAGATAAGCTGTTACATATGTTTTACTAAGTAAATGTAGAATAGTGACTACTTATTAAACAACAAAATAATTACCATTAATAGGTAGTAAACTGCTCATGGTGTCCTTCACTTATTAGTAACTAGAACTATCCCCTAGTGGACACCGTACCTGCTGGAGGGATGGGGGCTGAATGTATCCCTGTGGCTGCAGCACTGAAGAATTGACAGGCTGGCTGGAGGCAGAGTAGTTGGGCGGTGGGACAGACTGTCCGAGTGGTGGAGGAGGGGGAGCCATGATGTAGCCAGACTGTGGCGACGGCTGAAGCACCACAGTAGATTGGAACATGGTCGAATGAGCATCTGATGACTCTACCGATGGCTGTCTGGCAATACTCATATGGCTAAACTGAGAGCCCAGGTTGTCTGGCTATTATATAACAACAGAACAAACATCCTTAAACTTTTGGTTATACACAAGGCCCCAGGACAACAACATAAAATGAAAACATGCAGGAAGGCATTTGTAGGGCTAGAAAAATATAATAAAAACAAATTCACATGAAATATTACACATTTCAGAAAAAAAATGTAATAAAAAACTAATAATCTTTCAAAATGACCTATTCCACAATGGCTTATGTATAAAGGAAGACAAATGATGCAGATGAGCTCTTATAAATAAATATGGTAATGCTTGTCAGATGATCCTTTGAGGATATGACAAATACCCTATACATTTTGTCAGTGATTACAAAGTTGTCAGGCCCTAGAATAGTTTGGACATCATTGATTAGCCAGTGAGAGTGGATGGGGCAGTACAAATATATTTTTAAACTTAATCCATTTTATTAAGCTTAAAATATTCTACATTTAGAGACCAGTGCTGATGTACATAGTGTCAACACTATCCGATATGATACAGCAAACAGGGTGCACGCTGTTTTATACACATGATTTCTTTTTTCATTAGTCAAGGTCTGAAGAATATACCTTACATACAGTCAGGTGCATAAATATTGGGACATTGACAGAATTTTCATATTTTGGCCTCTATTCACCACCACAATGGCTTTGAAATGAAACAAATAAGATGTGCTTTAACTGCAGACGTTCAGATTTAATTTGAGGGTAATTACATCCAAATCAGGTGAACGGTGTAGGAATTACAACGGTTTCTATATGTGCCTCCCACTTTTTAAGGGGCCAAAAGTAATGGGACAAACTAAACAATCCTAAATCTAGCTTTCACTTTTTAATACTTTGTTGCAAATCCTTTGCAGGCAATTACAGCCTGAAGTCTGGAACGCATAGACATCACCAGACGCTGGGTTTCATCCCTGGTGATGCTCTGCCAGGCCTCTACTGCAAATGTCTTCAGTTCCTGCTTGTTCTTGGGGCATTTTCCCTTCAGTTTTGTCTTCATCAAGTGAAATGCATGCTCAATCGGATTCAGGTTAGGGGATTGACTTGGCCATTGCATAACATTCCACTTTTTAGCCTTAAAAAACTCTTTGGTTGCTTTTGCAGTATGCTTCGGGTCATTGTCCATCTGCACTGTGAAGCGCCGTCCAATGAGTTCTGAAGCATTTGACTGAATATGAGCATATAATATTGCCCGAAACACTTCAGAATTCATACTGCTGCTTTTGTCAGCAGTCACATCATCAATAAATACAAGGGAACCAGTTCCATTGGCAGCCATACATGCCCTCGCCATGACACTACCACCACCATGCTTAACTGATGAGGTGGTATGTTTTGGATCATGAGCAGTTCCTTTCCTTCTTGATTCCCATCACTCTGGTACAAGTTGATCTTTGTCTCATCTGTCCATAGGATGTTGTTCCAGAACTGTAATGGCTTTTTTAGATGTTGTTTGGCAAACTCTAATCTGGTCTTCCTGTTTTTGTGGCTCACCAATGGTTTACATCTTGTGGTGAACCCTCTATATTCACTATTGTGAAGTCTTCTCTTGATTGTTGACTTTGACACATATACACCTATCTCCTGGAGAGTGTGCTTGATTTGTCCAACTGTTGTGAAGGGGTTTTTCTTCACCAGGGAAATAATTCTTCTGTCATCCACCACAGTTGTTTTCGGTGGTCTTCCGAGTCTTTTGGTGTTGCTGAGCTCTCCGATGCTTCTTTCTTTTTAAGAATGTTCCAAACAGTTGATTTGGCCACACCTAATGTTTTTGCCATCTCTCTGATGGGTTTGTTTTGATTTTTCAGCCTAATGATGGCTCGCTTCACTGATAGTGACAGGTCTTTGGATCTCATATTGAGAGTCGACAGCAACTGATTCCAAATGCAAATGTCACACCTAGAATCAACTCCAGACCTTTTACCTGCTTAATTGATAATGAAATAACGAGGCAATAGCCCACACCTGTCCATGACATAGCTTTTGAGTTGATAGTCCCATTACTTTTGGCCCCTTAAAAAGTGGGAGGCACATATAGAAACCGTTGTAATTCCTACAACATTCACTTGATTTGGATGTAATTACCCTCAAATAAAATCTGAAAGTCTGCAGTTAAAGCACATCTTATTTGTTTAATTTCAAAGCCATTGTGGTGGTGAATAGAGGCCAAAATATGAAAATTCTGTCAAAGTCCCAATATTTATGCACCTGACTGTAAATATTAAATTTTCTACCACTTTAATGAAATATTTAATCAAGACACCTGATCAAATTGTACACAGGTGACCTAATGTCTCTGCATAGTAACAGCAATGTCAGTCAGTCATCAACTACAAGGAAGGCAACTTCAGATCATAAAAAATGATAGAATGATTTCTAGACCTTATCAGACAACAATATATGAACAAAGAATCTCAGAGTCACAACTTTTTATTTTCTTATGCAAAATCTGTTGCACGTTTTGCAATAATCGACAATGGACTATAGCAGGGTTGCCCAAACTCAGTCCTCAAGACACCATAACAGTAAAGGTTTTAAGAACATCCATACTTGTGCAAAGATGGTATAAAAAAAACTGACTGAGATACTAATAAAGTAATCTGTGCTCAAGCATGGATAGCCTTAAAACCTGGATTGTAAAGCTGGCCATACACCAGACAAACTTTCCTCCAACCATCCAACTAGTGGGCTGGCTGGAATGAGAATCTGGTAATGGATTGGAACAAACAACAATAAGCCATTGGTACCCAAAAGCAGGAAAACGGACAGAAACGGTCCCAGACAAGTTAGTTAAATCTGCTTGATTCAACCAATTTGTCGGAACAACTATTTTTGTCTGTTTTCCGGTGTCTGGGAGCAAATGGCTTATTGTTATTTGTTCCAATACATAACCAGATTTTCATTCCAACCAGCCAACTAGTGGGTGCAGAGTTTGGGAAACACTGGCTTATAGTATCTATTTAGGGACAGAGTGATCAGCCCCTCCTGTTTCTTCGATGGAAAACAAGATGGTGATTGAGACATTTAAAGAGCACACAGATGCCAATAGTTATGCAATGTAGGAAAATTTGCCCTTACTGAGGTAACTCCATGGAGCAGCTAATTTTATGGGCTAAAGGAATATTTCTGAGATTTAAGCAGACATACAAGTAGAAATAGAAGAATACCAGTACTGCTAGACCAGCATCATTGGTAGGTTAGGTGCCAAACTCAAACTGCAAAATGAATATGTAGCCAAGAAATCCAACCCTGATCAAAGATGGCCATTTTTGTGCGGCTCACCAAGGAATATGAAACTTTGGAGACAGCCTTTCCATGGCCCAAAAAATATTCATGCAAAACCAACTAATCAATTCACTAGGAACCAGAGATATCAGTGAGACACTAAAAATGGTGCCTCCTAGGTGAAAAACATTCCCTGAATATCCGCTTAACACACGACATGACTACACCCACTGTAACTAAATGGGTGCACTTGAAAATTTGGGGCGTTATTTATGGTAAAAACACAAAATATTTAAAAGAAAAAAAATTGCAACTTGCAAATCAGTATAGTTGTAAAAAAGTAGTGCAGATTTATTTATTTATTTTTTTGCGCTCCATTTCCCCATGCTTTTTAATTGTAAAGGTGTTCACCGAATAATGTTGAATCAACATAATTTTTAAAATCAGCCATCCCTGAAGAAAAAAAAAAAAAAAACAGCTTAGAAAAGCAGAGTTTACACTCTCTCCTGGAACAATGCAGAATACATCCCTTGAGTTCTGAAATAATTAAGAAAATAGATAACTCTGCCAGAACTGCGTTAGCAGAAACTCGGACAATCTATAAAAATGACAAACCAAAAGTGTTGATTAGAGAACCCTTGAGGATAATTATGGTTGTTTAAGATAATTACAGTTATCGTGATGTCCAACATAAAAAAAATATATAATTTTTTTTAATCAAGTTTGAAAGGATAAGATGTAATGAATAGGTTATACAAGGACTAAATGTGTTCTATACTCTTAATGGATTCTATTCATCTGTAATTATTTTGTGTATATTACATTAAACTCTTAGGGCGGAATTCAATTGATTCCTGCCCCCATCGCGCCCGACGGAGCTATTCAATTCTTGCTCCTGTCGGGCACGATCAGCTGCCAGCGCTACATTTCAGCTCGCAGCCCCTGGGGGATGAGAGCTGAAATGTGCGAAAAGGGTCATGTGTGGGCGCCCAAACATCACTTTTCGCGATCGCGCCCAGCACTTTGGTCGGGTTTAGCTGCTTTACGCGGCTAAACCCGACCACTTTGGATGCGATCAGCACGAAAATCTGGAACAATTGCATAGCGGCCCGCGATCTCCTGTCACTTTAGATGGGAGATGTGGGCCGCGAAAACAATTAAATTCCGCCCTTAACACCTAAAGTACTGTATCTTAAAAGTCACGATATATTACAATAACCTATTTAAGAAATTGATTCTTGAAATTGCATTTTTCGGCTTATATGTACCGTATATAGTAACCTTAAAAATATATTTTTTTAAATAATTAGTATTTAGTTTAGGTCTTTTTAAATAATAATTATTAATATGAAATTCAAGAGGTCGGCCAGAGGAGATTACCAGATCATCCAGCAAAATCTTGCTATAGTTCATCAGCTGCAAACACAAGAAAAGAAAGTACAAGTGCACAACTCCAACATTACTAATTTTATATAATACATTCATAATGCAATAGAATTTTGCAATATATAGAGGTTTTAGCATAATCATGGCCATGGTTATGGGCCTACCCACCGCGCTCAGGTAACCTCTGAGGGTAGGTCCCTAACCTACTAGGGTTGAAATCTAGAGCACAGGACACTCCCAAACAGGCCCAGCTGAGCCACCCCAGGGCATCACTCTAATGAGAGAAGGTGAAGTGTAAGAAAGTGTAAGATAGATAAGAGCAGCTACTGCTGCATATATAAGAAGGTGAAAAGTACATATATATTAAACAAACAATAAAGGTGCTAAAAGTGCAAAAAGAAAAATGTGTTTATAATGTGATGCCCTGAAGCAGCCACACCAAAGCAATCCAGGGGACCCATGCCCCAAAAATCAACCCATAGCTGCACTGCAGTATAAACATTTTTAGGACTTACCTAGGATTGTGCCTTTTACTAAGGTGCAGTCAAAATGCCAGCATCCCTGCTTAAAACCAATGGGGGAGGGGTGCTAATCTAGGTTGAAGGTGTCTCAAACCTTCAGGTGTGCATTGAGCACTCTAAATAGAGTATATAGAAGAGGGGGCCCTAGACTGCACACCATGAAAAAAAAAAAAAAAAAATATATATATATATATATATATATATATATATATATATATAGGGAGGTGCTACCTGTGCAGACTATTGTTGCAAACACAAGAAAAGAAAGTACAAGTGCACAACACCAACATTACTAATTTTGTATAATACATTCATAATGCAATAGAATTTTGCAATACATAGAGGTTTTAGCATATATCATGGTCTCCATAGGTAGCACCTCCCATTATATATATATTCAGGGTGTGCAGGGCCCCCTTTTCTATATAGTTCATCAGCTGTAAGGAACGTCTACTTAAATGATTATTTCTATCAACCATTCTAAACAATTCAATACATCTAGGTGCCGATGCTCCAGCAAAAAAATTAAGTTAACTGTAGGAACATCTTATTACTTGCAGAGGTCCTACTGTTCTTGTGGTTTAGAGCTTTCAGACATTTTGGCCATCTATAAATACAAGGATAATGTAATCAAAGAAAAAGCTAATATGTACAAGTTTTGAAAACTGTATCTCACATAAGAAGGTCACTGTGATATTAAAAGCAAGATCATCACATTCTAAATGTGCCTTTGGCTGCCCGTTCTCCTACTATCAGTAAACACTAATGAGAACACATCCATCTAACTATTTGCAACCAAACAAAGATTAGCTTTTATTAGTCCACTGTACATAGATTGCTGTCAGGAGGGGGGAAATAAAGTCGACCTCTCTAATATTTGCCAATAGAAAGTAGGGATGTACAGGCTCGGATTTACTCGGATCTCAAAACGGCATTTTATTGGCTATCGCCTATCATGTGTTTTGGATAGCCAATATAATAAATCCGAACTTGCGGTAAAGTGGCGATAAGAACCGAGTAAATCCGAGTAAATCAGAGCCTGCACATTCAAGTCACCGCAGACATTTCTTTACATACAAGACACACACACTCCGGACCTTTCATTATTGTCAAAATAATTGGCATGTAAAAAAAAAACCAAAAATAAGGAGCACTTTATTTGAAACGGTCCATAAAAATAAAAATCTATGTAATAAATATTCCTAACATCTAGGAATAGAAATTATGTTATACAACTGATGGGTCACTAGAATGACAAACCCTTATAAAGACACCATTTACTGTATCACTTAATCCCAAAAATTACACAGAAGTTTCCAACTAAACAATTGTGTATTAAATAACTGCCATCTGCGGAATTTTCTAGCTATATTATATAAAATAAATACAATTAAAATAAAATGGTACATACACTCACAATGTATACTGAATACCTGTAAGGACATTAAGTAACTCGTAATCCTAATGCAAGATAAGGACAACAAATTTTATTATATCATAATACAATCGCAGTGCGGTTATCAACTCCATGCAAGAAGTAATCTAGACATATGAAGGACATTACATCACAGTTAAGGGGCATAGCCATTACAAGACCTTGTGAACAATCCGACCAAAACCAGGAGGTTTTGGTCGCATTGTTCACAAAGTCGTGTAATGGATAGCCGGCAAGGACCAGCGATGCGTGTGCATGTGGGTCTTTGTCGACCCAGACTATCTACTGCACATGCCAGTCAACCTGACGACACTCGTCAGGTTCGGCATGTTGAGAGATAGGAGTTCGCACTCCTGCACTGAATGACGCACCGCACCTCAGTGACCTGAAGGTCTGAACGCTAGACTTCAGTCTTTCAGGTCGCCTAGTGGATAGGCCCCTTTATAATAATAGTAATTTTACAATTTTTGGTTTGTGCACAGTGTGGGGTGAAATACTTTTTATTTTTATTGAGTGCAATTATAGGATAGATAAGGGAAATAAAATCGATAAAATAGACAGACCTTTAAAGTCTGCCCTGAATCAGACATGCGCACTGACAGACATGTATAGAAAGAATTTAAATTGGGGCCATACGGAAATCTGGCACCTTCGGAATTGCAGAATATGTACTGAGGGGCCATATGCTTCCCCTCAAATCTATTACTAACTCTGATCGCATAGTTAGTCTGAAGGTAAAAATAATAAAAATCACATATGTAATACGGAATATTCCGAAATACAGAATTATTTTGGCATGACTGAGATAATGAAACCTTTGATTTTTGATGGATCAGTGTACACAAACTTTGTCTAAGGCATAAATTATTATTAGAAACATTGTATAAAATTACCTTCAGGCTGTGTGTATCAAGTCTATATGAAACATAAATGAATTTAATTTCTGTACACAAACTTTGTTTGAGCCACAAAATTATTGAAAATATTGTGTAAAATTACCTGCAGGCTGTGTGTATAAGGTGTATATAACACATAAATGCATTCTGTGTGTATATTTGTGTCCCATTCCCAAGATATTTCATTATGGTATGCAAATATTCCAAAATACGGAATATTCAGTTATCCAAAATACCCCCTGGTTCCAAGCATTTTGGATATGGGAGACTCAACCAGTAAAATCCTATATTAAATATTAATTTTTTTTTTTTAAATGAAGATGCCCAAGTCTATACAAGAGAAAGTCCAGGAAACCTTTGTTTATAAAACGAAGGGATATCACACTGCAGCTAAACAAGTTAACGTAATTAAAAATGTCTAAAGGAAGATTTAAAAACTGAAAGATGCCACAGCCTCACTAGACAGCATGCACCATAACTGCCCTGGGTGATAGATCAATCACCTTCTATTTAGTACAATTCATGCACATCCAGGTGGGTATAATTTCTCAGTTTGAATGCTTGAAGTGTTTTTTCTTAGTAGAAAAAGATCTAAACACATTTTTAAATGTTATAATTCAACATAAACCAGGATTCTGCTTTATAAATATATTGTAAGTAGTAAAGGGACCTGGAATATGCCAGGTAAAAAGTTAGTCTGATTCCCGCCCGCACCCAATCCTCCTTTCTGTTGTGTCTCCAAGTCCACCCCCCCTTCCCCGGCATCAGTTTGTTTTTACAAACTTGTCTAAATCACTGTTTTTGTCCAGTTAATCTGGGGCAAACAACAGATTTTCATTCCGACCAGACAACCAAATGACTATTTGAAAAGATAGTCTTTAGATGTGTGTTCAGCTTTACAGAGCATGTTTTACAGCTCTCCTAGTTTGTGCTTATGTATATTTATTACTGGCTAAGACATTTTAGAGAGATCCAGAGATGGAGCCAATTATTTAAATTTTGATACTGAGATCTGTAAAACATGCTGTTAGAGGTCCTAAGTACTGGAGTTTGAAAACACTGACTTGAAACAAGGGACAGAGAAAAAAAAAATTCTACTGTTCGCCTACTCACTTCATCACGCCAAATACAGGCTATCCTACAACCTTCAAATCTTTAAATATGGGTAAACCCATGACTTAATAAGAGCCTACCCTATACTAATGGGACACACCTACACTGCGATCCTAATTCCAAATTCACTTTTCTTGGCTGTGCCCTTTTGCCACCAACTAGTAAACACTCACAAGCATGACCCACTTTACCCTTTGTTTTCATACCTGCAATTATTTTGCCTACCTTGTATGTCCCTGTTTTATATAAAGTGGTGTCCAGCATTGTAAAGGGGATGCGTCAGAATGCCGATCACTGGGATTCCGGCCATCGGAATGCCGATGCAGGAATCCCAAAGGCAAGTACTGGGGATAGAGGGAGGGATAGTGTAAGGGGTTAGGTACTAGGGGGAGGGTTAGGGTTAGGCTGTGGGGGTGGGATTCTGACCGCCGGGATCCCGTGCACCGGCATCCCGTACCCAACCCATTGCAAAGTATAGTAATGCTTCACAAAATAGAAACATTCAAAAATGTAAGAAAAGCATTGATAATATATTGAATAAAACATTTCAATAAAGTATCTAATATAATTCAGAAGGGCAGACATTTTTATAGAAATTAATTTGTATTTACACTTTGAAATTGGAATACTGAAAGCTTAACAAAACAATGCATTTTATCACAGAAAGGACAATAGATCCATAAAATGAGATTATTTTACTTATGTAGTAACCTCTTCTCTAAATCCAATGGTGGACTCTGGGTACAGAGTGCAGAGGCAATTTACAGTCAATAGCTGAAACTCCTTCCTCTCTATGCCTCTCCTCGGGGAGGGGGGTGGGGGGAGAGGAAGAAAAAACAAAACAGAGACAAGAACGAAATAGGGTAAATGGAAGACACCCACTGTCCCTCATAGGATTCAGAGAAAGACTTAGGAGTAAATTTACTAATGTGAGTTTCTAGAAGTGAGTTTTAAAAGTGATGTTGCCCGTAGTAATCAGATTCTACTTAACATTTAACTAGCACCTTCTAGAAGATAATAACTAGAATCTGAATGGTTGCTATGGGCAACATCACTTTTAAAACTCACTTCTAAAAACTCTCACTTTAGTAAATTTACCCCTTAGCATGAGCACAAAAATCCCATTTTCTAATTCATCCATGGAGAAGACTGGAATACAGTTCCTAAGGAAGGGTATGAAGAGAAGTCACTGTGAGAAGCACCTTACATCCAAAACAGCTACCTCCAGATGCAAAAGTATAAAATCTGTAAGATTTCAGGAAGATGTGCACCAAAAACCACCTGGCAATGGGTCTGTCTAGCAACTGAACAGAGTCTCTCTTGTGGATATTGTAAAGTAGGCCTGGCTCTCCAGCTGTTTTAAAACTACAAGTTCCAGAATGCCTTCCCATCGTTCAGCTGGTAAAGCATGCTGGGACTTGTAGTTTCACAAAAGCTGGAGAGCCGCAGGTTGGCCATGCCTGTTGTAGAGGACCAACAGGTAATCCATTCTACATAATTACCTGGTCCTATGTACATACTGTAGACCTACAATTCCCTCATCATCAAGCAGAGGCTCCCAAACGCGGTCCTCAAGGCTCCCCAACAGTTCAGGTTTTAGAGATATCCATAGTTGAGCACAGGTGTTAAATCAAATTGACTGGAGGTACTAATTAAGTCACTGTGCTCAACCATGGATATCTTTAAAACCTGAACTGCCGGGGAGCCTTGAGGACCTTGTTTGGGAACCTCTGCCTTAGAGACTTATCCTGATCTCTAAGACCAGGGCCACTATGTCTTGATTCAGATGGAACTTGGAAACTACTTTGGAAGAAAAGAAGGCTTGGTTCTAATGAAAGGAGAGGATTACAAGACAGAGCTCTCATGAGAAAATTTTTCTGGCCTTGAAATAGCAAACTGGAAGACACCCTTCAGGTAAGTAAACATATCTCTGAAGGTTAAAATGAAGGATGCTGCAAAGTGGTCTGCATTAGACTGAGTCTCCAAGGAGCTACTTGAGGGAAGTGTGTAGGATGTACATACATCACTCCCTTTAAAAAAAAAAAAAAAGTCTCTAAAAGTCAAGAAAGCTAAGACCTGTACCGTCAAAAGTTAAGTTTTAAATCCACTTCGAGACCACCATGAAGAAACAGCAAATTGGTCCATCTGAATGGAAGAGGTAGGAAAAACATGCACTTCACAACAGGAGAATTAATTTTCCAATTATTCCTGGCCAAAACAAGAAACAGCCTTAAATATGATCCGAACCACACTATCAGAAAAACCCTTTCCTTTAAAAAATATATCTGTTGAAACCATATTTATTAAAACAGGGAACAGGTATATCAGATGGGAACTGATAGAACAGATGGCAGAAACAAGGTACAAAATGTTGCAAATCCCACGTCATGGAGAAGAGAACTACCTTGCTGTTCAACCAAGATGCCATCATGTCTGAATCTGATTGCCACCACCTGTCTACAATCTCCTGAAAGATATCATAATGAAGACTCTGCATGCTGAGTAAATCTGCTTCCCAGTTTTCTACCCCAGGGATTAAACTCATCTGAAACATTGTCTCTGCTCAAGGCATAATCTTGCTGGTCTCCCTCACGGCCAGAGCAGTTTGGTGTCCCTATGGTAAATTATGTAAACTATTGCCATGGCATGGTTTGACGAGATCTTGATTACTTATTCTTGCAAGAACAGATGTCTGGTAGCCAGAAAATGGACATCTATCTGAGCTCCAGCACATTTATCAGGAGCTTTGACTCCTCCAAAGGCTTTGGAGCCAGGGCTCCATTTTCGCCTGCAACTGGAATTTTAGGGACATCCGGTTCATAAAAGTAAAAAGATTTGAAGAAAAACCTAATCCTTATCTGATGCTCCAGGACTGGAATAGCTACTGTAATGCAAAATGTTTTTTTTTTTAATTTCCCTTAAGAATGGTGATGAATAATTGTCTGGGAAAGGATCTGGTCTCGGCAGAGAATTAAGATATAGCTCAGACTACTGATGCTTCTCACTCAGGTATATGTAGTGCAATAGAACCATTGGTCCCAGAAGAAAAGCAAATGGGGTCCCACCCATGTGAGTAGCCTATCCGTCATGCTGGCTGCTTGTCAGTAGACTTGGGAGTTAGATGTCAAACATATTTACCTCACAAGGAGCAGAGAACTGATACCTGGAGGTCTAACCCCACACCGTCCCATTGAAATTAACAAAACAGACACAAGGCCCTTCAGTCTAAGGGCATTATTGGGGAGAAAGGAACACATGGTGCATGGGAGATCATATAAATATTAAGAACAAATTCTAGGTCTTTACAACAGCGTTTCATTGCCTTTGCCTATAGCAGAGATCATTCCAATACTGTGCATTGTAGACCCATTTATACACATCACTTTTTGTTATATACAAGGAGATAAAAAAAAATCTCTGCCTACATAATATGAAGACTTGGAGTGAGGAGACCTTTGTAGGAGGCCAGAAACAGAAAATATTATGTATTTCTGGGACGTCCATGTTTTCTCCTCTTCATGTCCAGATCAAATTTTACAAATATGTCATGAACACAATTAATATTTCTTAGTACATGCAAGTGAATTTCAAATATAGTTTTATTCCAGGACATGCAGGCTCACTTTTGGCAGTGCATTAGATTATTATTATTATATGTGCATTACATAGGGAAAATATGCTAAAATAAATACAGAGTTTCAGCGTAACCATTCAAAAAATTTGTCCAATTTCAATACCAACTTATTTTTTGAGAAGAATATAATAAAAAAAAAAAAAAAAAATCACTACATGCAATGCTGGGTTAAAATAAAAAATAAAAAAAAAATAAAAAAAAAGACCAGAAAATTTAACAAAGCTACTTTATTCAAAAATGCTAATTCCTTGTTCCAAGTAGTGTATGCATGCAATAATAATAATAGGATATAAGGTATAGATGCCAGTGGAAACATTGGTCCATTTTCAGTAGATAGAAATAAAGCAAGTTATCTATAAACAGTAGAGGTCGGGTATGCAGTCTATAAATCAGCTATAAACCAGTTACATCAAGGAGGTGCCACTGCATTATTTATGACACCTGACTTATATTCAGTGACGTACAAGTGAATGGATCAGTTGCATTCTCAAGGATATTAGCCAACTAAACAGATGCCACTGTGTGTAGGTGACAGGTTCCCTTCATGGGCACAGGAGGGAGTCATTAAGAGCCAATTTACAGAGGAAAACAGCTAAAACTTGGCAAACTAACAATGACACCTACAATGTCATTGCATAGGGAACCACAGTGAAAGCATTCAATAATGCATGGGACAAACACGATTGTTGAGAAATAACTCAACATTAAAATATAATCTCTGTCATTGTTGTACAATGTTAAATTTAATTTAGACCTCTACAGCAAACGTTTAGTAGTGAGGAAAGGTTTGATCTGTGTATTAGGAGAAATGTATGTAGATAATCAGTGATAATGTACAAGTAGTATCATTATACACTTATGTTGTTGCTAAATTGTTTTTATTTATATACGGTATAAATCTTAGGAGCACAGATGGTTCCCATATGTGTACTGTGAGGGTTCTATTGTACCAACTCATGCATTTATAAAGACACGAACACACCACATACACGAAGATCAAGCTGCACAGAGATTACAACAATGCACACATAGAGAAGAGCAGAAGATAGTACCACAGTGTACTGCTGAGTGGGTGAGACTTGCAGGAGCGGGGGTGGATAAGAGACGGCTGGGTACTGAACAGGTTGCGAAGAAGACAGCAGAGACCGGATAGGCTGAAGGAGTAACAATTAAAACAGACTGTTAATAACACAAGAAAAACAGATATGGAAACACTTAAATGGACTGTTGGCAAAATAATTATTTGAGTGCACCCATTGGCCACACACAGGAGACGACCATTAAGTTGGCTGAGCCAATATCCACAAAACTGCAGACAAAATTCACCAACACTAATGAATACTCTCTCTTTTTTTTTTTAAATAAGTCAGTTTGTAACATACTCGTTTTATATTGTGTCAAATAACCACTAATGGTGCAGGTGCAGTTCAGTGAGAAACATGTAAAAGATACAGCTACATGAATAAAAGTAAAGGTGCCCATCCACTAGACGATTAAGTTGAGCGATTGAACGATAACAATGGTTCAATTGTTTGCAAAAATGTCTAAAACGACCAGCGATGCGCGTGCCTGCTGGTCGTTTAGACATCTATCATTGTGCAAACATGCTGGACAACCTGACAATAACGTCAGGTTGAGCATGTTAGCAGATGATTGATGAGCCTGCACTGAACGACAGCTTGTTCAGTGCAGGCTCATCACAGACTGACAAATGACTGCACGGTTACAATGTCGTAATCGTGCAGTCGTTTTCATGTCTGCTATGTGGATGGGCACCTTAATAAAAGGTTGATGATCACCAGTAAGCGTTCAGGAGTAATTAACTAAAATACTCGTAGGTGGAATGTCTGCAGCTGAAATAGTCTGATAAGACAGGCCCGTGGGCGAATCCAACTTCCAGGATGAAATTGGAGAGGTTATAACGCAAAAATATTTCAACAGCTGTTTAGAACGGCTCAGTTTCTTGACTTCACAGCAGAGGCTTAATGCTCACTTGCACAGGGTGGTCATCCTATACCCAGTGTATCAGTCATTCATTTCTGCTTACTCATAACTTCCACTACAGGGAGCACGCATGACAATCTAAGACTGGGGGTGGGGGAGAAGGGGACTGCGGCTGTTTGAACACACAGGGAAGGGTCTCAGAATGAGATCACAACAGCACCAATCAGGAACATAATAAAGCGGCGATTCTTGTAGAGTGACAGTCCGTACTGAAGAGACTATAGTAGGACAACAGCAGCACCTTCCCATTTTAATATTAACAAATATAGTATATATTTGGGGTAATGTATTATGCTGCAACATATGAGAGTCTAACAAATATGGCCTAATACGTCCTTATTTTCCAGTCATGCAGGTTTCCTGGTATTGAAGTTAGTACTTTGAGCACGGTCTGTACCATCCTCTGCAATCTACAGCTCATTGTGAATGTGCGTTAACGCTAAATGTACCTTTGGTGGATGCAACACAAGACATCACATTCCATCTATTTCAGATAAAAGAGGACTGTCTTATTGTTCCCAAATTGGCTCTAAGAGATTTTTGTTTACTTCAATAGAGTTAAATTAAATACTGCTACCGGGTATTTCTTTGATGCAAAAATCACAAATAAAACAAAAAAACATCATTATTCATATTAGCACACAAGGAACATTTCTCATACTTTTAGTAAGAACTATGTGTCCCTGGGTAATTAAATTGTAAGCTTTGAAGCCTAATTGACAATTTCACTGAGAGACTAAGGGCCATATGTATTAAAAGTAGCAGAAGTACTGGGTTTTTTTTTCGTTCAGCGTACATGGCAGTGATGAGAATCTTTTTTTTTTTTTACATAATTATCCCCGCTATGTACTAACTGTAACTTGCAGGGACAGCAGTAGCGATAAGCGCTGTCCATGCGAGTTACATCCTGGGCACATTGGAGGAGTCATTCACATATTTGAAAGACTCCTCCTGGGAATCTGACTTCGTGCACAGTAGCAGTTTCCCAAGCTGGATAGAGTCTGCGGGAGAGGGATCGCAAGATCATTTTCCTATAAGATTGCCTCCATAGGCATAAAGTGGATTACACCACCTGAGGTGTTCAGAGTTTGATACATAGGGGTCAGGCCATAGTCCCCTTTGAAAATGGGGACTTCGGTCTGCAGCAGTAGTCAGTCTTTTGTAGGAAATCCCTTCCATTAGGTTGTTGTTACATAGTGGTGATATAAAAAAAATATGCAGTAGCTGTAGTTTCTGCATTATTGTATGAAATAGCTTGATAAATAAGTCTCTCAAATAGCAGAAATTTTCTGTTTTCACTGTAGAACTTCCTAAATTATATATTATCCATTACCTTAGATTATAAGCATACCAGAACCAACAGTGTAGTATGAATGCAGGTGACTTTCCAAACCTTTAAAATGTACTACACAGTGTATGTTACACCTTGAAAATACACATTTGACTAGTAAGCACTGTGGCAAAAGCATCAGTACTCAGGAATTATAAACATTGAAATGTTTTAACGTCTCTATATTCTAACAATCTAGAGCTTATTATTGCCATTCCTGAAATCATATTTCCAACAAGAGGTTACACGTCACAAAAATAAGATGACTGACGTGTCACAAACAATGGATCACATTGAATAGAAAAACTTATACACAGGATGAAGACTAGAGGCAGACTGGCCCAATGGGTTACCAGCTGATAGTAACTGAGTGCCATGGCTGGACAGGGTATTTGGTCAGTGCCCTGTTGTTCTCTGGGCCCCTTAAGGTCATAATGACACCCCCATTAGAAATCATGTCTTGTCGCAGAATCAGCCGGTAGCCCTAATACCATTGTAGCACAGAGAAAACATATACTATGCAATTAATGTCTGGTTGTCCTGCTTTACATTATAAGTCTGGATGGGTTAGTAACTCCTACAGAAATGTTCATCTGTAAACTAAAAAGGAGCCTTGGCTATAACATCAGGAAATGGTAACAGCATTGCTTTTTTTTCATAATTTGAATGTTATTTTTGGGCTTGCTGGCTTTTTAACTTATGTGTATGTTTATTATTGTATCTACACTGGCATACATACAGTGAGGACCTTGTATATATGTCCTTTGATGTGTTGAAAGCCTGCTTCTTTTGTCCATTCAGTATGCTCAGACCTGTTCATTATAATGCTAATCGGGCTTAGTATATTCATTTCCCTTTGTTTACAATTGGTGGTAAGACCCGCCCATGTTATGTCACCATTGGTGTTCAGATTGAAACCTGGTAGCGCAATTGGTTCAGCTACCTTGCAATTTTACACATCATGTGACTACACTCGTAGGGGACATGTTACGATGGTAACACACCTACATATATCGCGATTGTGATAACTGATGTTGTTTTGGACACAGGCGCTATTATGTTGCCTGGCTACACCGGACGCCAGTGTTTATGGTGAGGTGATGCTAGTGTACTGTGAGGTAACGTAGCGGGTGCCTGCCTCACATGACATCATTGACATGTGACTACTCCTCCCACTGGTTGGTTAACTCATGGTGAGGCTTGCTCCACTTCCCTCTAAGTGGGCATGGACTCTCTGGCGTGCGTTCCAGCATGGTCTGAGTATTGACACACTAATTACATGGCTCTCACCTGGTAAGTATTGCCTGTGCTATTTAAACTGTGATGTTGTCTGTTAATGCTGCACCTTTTCTGATGGCTTGAACATTTTGTGGCGTTTTTCTACACAAGTAGAACTCAAGTTTTTTGATGGTTACATTGTGGTTGCACCCCAAATGGATGAAATCGTTGCAGTGAGTGCAACGTATGGGAGCAAATGACAATTGACCATTTGCTTATAAACACTGGAAAACAGACATATATATATGCAATATAATTATTATACACATATATATGCAATAGCACACACGTTCATACCTCAGGAGCTTCACCTTTGATATATCAGGTTGAACACTTAAGTGAACAGATAAAATTTGCCCGACACAGGTCTGGGCATAGAGGATAACTGTACAGTATATATATTTTGCCTGGATATTAGGGATGGGTGGCAATTTAAAGTGTTTGATATGGGCATACTACCCATCTGCAGATCTCAAAACTTCCCTCAGGGATCAGGATTAGCGGACAATTCATTACATCCCTAAATACATTTCTGCAGTAGGTCTTTTGTCATCTCGGTTCATCAGTGTAATTGCCATTTATATAGATAATATACACAGCACAATGTGACTGTGTTAAGATGGGTGCCCGCCCAGTTGTGACATCACTTCATGCAGCAAGTGTACGGGCAGTCGGCGGACCTCCCACACACACAGCCAGATGCATAAATATATCTGCAGATATATCGGCCATTGGCTGGGCTGCACTGCCGACGTGATATGTCTGCGAACTATGTAGTTCACAAACATATCAGAGTTCCACACCTGCCGACACGCTCGCAATATATTTCGCCCAGTGTTTACCTAGCATTACAATGTGTGTTCTAATCAGACAGGTTATGTGGAAAATACAAATAGCTGGGAATGCAAGGAGTCTGGCTCCGCACATACCTGTGGTATTATGTGGTTTGGAGCTTGTTGAGGAGGGGCCGGGAGAGGAGGTGGGGGTGGGGGCGGAGGAGGATGAGCGGGAGTAGGCACTTGGGTCCTAACCGGCTGCTGAGTCACAGGAGGATTATATACAACTGGAGTGCCGTCTGGGTTTATAAATGGCTGACCTGTGGAAAGACGACACAATGTCATTTAATCTCCTGCATTAACACAGACTCATAACTAAGTACGTTGTGTTGATAATCAGGTCTGTAATTCCTACTGCACATTTAAAATTAAAAACCTATATAAAATATACATTATAATGGGTTTACATCAGAACTAGATACATGACATTTAATAAAATGAGTACTGTTGACTAACTACAACAGATACATTGTAAAAATTGGCAGGTAGTACCAATTATCCACCACAAAATAAAAATAAAAAGCTAGGTAACTTACAAGTACATTGTAGAAAGATCAAACATTTATAGAAACCTTCCTATGTATACACTATACCAGGGGTAGCAAACCTCGGTCCTCGTGAGCTACCAACAGTTCATGTTTTCCAGACCACCTAGCAGGTGCACAGGTGTATTCATTACTAAACACATTTGAAAAGATCCACAGGTGGAACCAATTAGATCACTTGTGATTCTGTGAGGAGAACTACAAGACATGCACCGTTGGTAGCTCTTGAGGACCAGGGTTGGCTACCACTGCACTATACAATCATCTGTCAGAGATCTGTCCAATCTGGCTGGTTGGAATGAAAATCTGATAATGTATGGGAGCAAATGACAATTGACCATTTGCTTATAAACACTGGAAAACAGACAAAAATTGTGATTCGGACAAATTGGTTAAACTATTTTAACTAATTTGAACAATCGTTTGTCCATTTTCCAGTGTTTAAGACCATATGGTCGATTGTCATTTGCTGCCATACACTACCAGATTTTCATTCCAACTAGCCAGATTGGACAGATGTCTGACAGATGTTTGTATAAGGCATGCCCAACATAAGGGAAAAGCTCTACAACAGTGGTTCTCAAACTCAGTCCTCAGGACCCCAAACACTTCACATTTTCCAGGTCACCCAGCAAATGCATTACTCACTGACACATTTTAAAAGATCCACAGGTGGAGCTAATTATTTCACTTGTAATTCTGTGAAGCGACCTGGCAAACATGAACTGTTTGGGGTCCTGAGGACAGAGTGTGAGAATCTATGCTCTGCAGAATATAATTGACAAACAGCACTAACTGCAGTCTGCTAGTTACATGAAAAATACATCTGAAACAGGTATTTAACAAATCATTTATTTATAAAAGTCTAACAAAATTCTCATAATCTCCCATATTTAATTAAGCTGTTTGTTAAGGAAGACTTGTACTTTTTGTAAGACGGGATCGTGTAAGGTTTTAAACACACTGTTATACACTGTATAAATAATTATTTTCATCAGCACATCCTATAGGGGAATTTAACACCTTACATTGTAGACTTACAAATCCTTTAACATCTGCCTCCACTTTGATAGTTCCCACAAGTACTAAATGATATAAAATATATGTTCTTAAACAATTGAATTCAGTATTCCATCATTGCCCTTGTTCCTAATGGTTAACATATATCAGAAGTTACTTCATACCTTGTGGAAACCTAGACATAATAGTTTTTATTAAACTGGTGTCACAACCCATAGCATCCAATTGGAACCCAGCTTTTAATAGTGTTGTCAGGCTTGAGATCCGTTTGGTTGCCATGGGTTACAATACACATTTATTGTACTATTTGTACTACCATAGTAAACTAACCTCAATAATTTCCATAAAGGACTATGGGCAATATATTCTAATAAAAATTCCTGCCCTCTGATGAGATGTCCAAAAAATAAACAATTACTTTAATAATCATATGAAGTCACAGATACGGACGTGGCCAAATTGGACAATCACAACCAATATAAGGTTAGTTTCATCGACTATGTTCCTCCAAATGCAGGTCACTAGTTATCAACAGTCCAATAGAATGTAACACAGCCTATGAATTAACTCGGGAACCAATAACTGAAAATTAACATTACAGATCAACACTAAACATTGGGTTTGAGAAATGTTAAACACATTGTAAAATAAACAAAATCACACACAATGATGTCCTTGTAACATGGAGCAGTACAAACCTGTTTGAGGGTTGATCAGAATACTGCCAGGTGGAATACCTGTAGCTTCCAAGGGAAGTAAAAAGAAGCTAGTGCTAGATGGAGCCACGTGCCCACTTAAGCCACCATCAAAGGAAAGAGAATTACTAGTGCTGACAGGTGGGTAGACGGTAGCGGTGCCATGTGAAGGCTGGTTTATAGCGGTTACTGGAAGAGGCTGCTGGGTGTGTGACAGAGAACCAGTGGACGACCCTACACTACTAGAAGACTCTGAACCTACGGGAAAGGAGCAATGAAAAAAAAAAAAAAAAAATACATATATGTATTTTTTACCTATAGATCAAAACGACATGCACATTGGACATATGCAAAAGATTAACCCCCCAGCTGCAAGAAGGACATAAGCAGCAATGGGTCGCTCACACTTCTGGCAACCAAGGGGTGATGAAATAAGAATCTAAGAGGTATGAAGCAAAACATGCAACTAGCAGTGTTAATGTGGACCAGACACCTACATGCCATGGAAGCAGCCTTTATACAGGCTGAACCAACACTACAGCCGCATACACACGTAACAATATCACTCATGGAACATATTGTTAAGTGCAATTTCGGGAACGACAGAGCATACACACTGAATTATATTGTTAATGATATCGTTCAGTGACCCTACCCTCCCTCATTCCTGAACATGCACAAACTGACTATATTGTCAGGTTGCCCTGCAAGTTCAGGCGATGAAAGACATAGTTAACGATACGCACTCCCGCGAATTGTTAACAATATCTTGCATACACACTGGACGATATTGAACGCGATGAACGATATCGTTATCGTCCATATTGTTCAATTTATCGTCTAGTGTGTATGAGCCTTAAGTCGATCAGTTCCCTAGGAACTACAGTTATGTCAAACAAACAAAAACATCTGCCTCCACTAAAAGGTTGGTGGGTCCACTTTAACATTGATAGAGTAACACTGAACACAACATCATCATGCAAAGTTATGCCATTCTGCATGAAGCCATAAGCATGAAGCACCATGACAACGCTCAGCTGGGTTAAATTGCTTGTGCAGTTCTGGAAACTACTTCCAAGATCTATATCCACAGCCCTACTTGAACCAAGGACTTCTTTACAATTCTATCTACATGCACGTATGTCAAGTGATCTGTGATGCTATAGAAGCTGCCTCCTGCTCCAATTCCAGTGCAGGTGACACAATATGGTCTGCAAATGCATTTCACATTAACAGCATTACCATGTTGTGCATCTAAAAACTACACTAAAACTACTTTTTGTAGTTTTTTTTTTTTTTTTTTTAAACCACACACTGCATCCGTCAAAGCCGTGCAACTGTACCAATAGCTAGCACGTGTTAGTGGCTTATTTGCAGCTGTTAAAATAGAACTAATCAGAGGATAAATATGCAAAGACCTCTAAAACACTCAATTAGACCTACAGAGAAATACAGAGAAGGATTAGTAAACTAAAGAAATTAAGGAAAGAGATTAAAATAAGGTTACCCTAACTAATAATTAAATGATCTGCTAATATTGATTTTTTTTTTGTGCTGTCCAATGGTTGGAAAATATTTTAAAAACTGGTCAGTTACTCTGCAGAACTAAAAGGTAAAATGTTGTCAACCCCAAAAACCTAGAAAAAACAAACAGTGACCTGTGCTTCTAATTCACTCTACAAATATATTAAACAAAATAAATCACATAATCAACACAAACACATTATCCAGTTGGAAATATTCAAGATATGATGTACAGTGAAAAATAATTCACTATTTGATCCTATACTAAAGGATCTTTAAAAAGTCTGTAAAGCTTTTATATAGGTACAAAGTCAAATTGCATGGAAAGGGTCCAATAAAATCACTAGTCAATGTATTACTATCCAATTGAACACCGCCTCATACTTAAGGGACCACTTATTTGCAACATACCTGCTACTACCAGCACATCATTTAAAGTGGAGTGCTAACATCCTAAAGCTGGGTACACACTTGGCGATATGTTCCCAGCACCAATGTCGTGTGCGGTGGGACCCGGCATCGGCGAGTGCATACCCACTTGAATATGCGGGAAGCGACAGCAGGGGCCATGCTGCATTCAGCAACATGGCACCCGCTGACTATATCGACCGTCAAACCTGAATGCAGGTCCGATGGGCGATGTTGTTAATGATGCGCGGGAGTGCGCATAATCAGCGCGACAGCGGGTACACCCTGGCCGATATGCCAGATATGACATATATCGCCAAGTGTGTACCCAGCATACGGTGATGCTTTTTTACACCTGGGGTCTCACCTACTGTACATTACATGAAAACCAGCAACCCATCCATTGTTAATGTCTGTGTTTATTGTATGATATAGTAAAATGTTTTTGTTGTTTTTTAAAAAAAAAACTTACATTTAGTCCACTCAGATAATATATATATATATATATATATATATATATATAGTGAATCAGAAGAGCAGATCACTGTTGTCTTTCTTGCAACTAAGAGATAGCTTTGCTCTCTATGATCTGCAGCGATTTTTCACTGAATTATTTTTGCGCCAAGGGTGTTGTCTTATTATTAGTTTTTCCTTGTTGTAAAATACACAAACTGCCCTAATATTAGCCACAACCCCAGTGCTATTATACCAAATAAGGGAATGGAGCGGAATCTGAATTACTGGCTAAAAATCCTGGGCGTAAGCAAATAAACGGTTAACCTTAATATATGCTCATTTTTCCACTAGGTGGCAGCAGAGAAGTTAATGTGTATCCTTGCTATAAATTGGCTGAATAACACTTGTATAAATGTTAGTTATATAGATGTGTATTTCCAGGGCAGGCCAGACTGTTTTTGAGGACAAATGGAGTTGTCTATTTTACAGCTGGATGGTTGCAACAAATTCTGGTGGAATGGGCAGAGTGAGGATTCCAGAGCCAAGACTACAAAATAATGGCATGTTCAACGCAAGCACACAGGAAAACTCAGGCATATAAAATAAACAGATAAAAAAGAAAATGCCTTGGCAGCCGACTCTTGTGCACACCGCTGATACCTGCTTTGGAAAGCCTGCCTGTGCTTTTGCTGCTTCCAGAGCTATCCCCTCGTGTCAAAACAGAAATCCCACTGAAGCTGCTAGCTTTGGTGACAGCGGGCTTCAGGTTTCGGATGGAGCTGTCTGAGTCCGTACTGCTCCACGGCCGAGGCTCATTATACTTCACATCATTCTCAGTACTGCTGTAGAGGCTGTTTCCTGATCTACCTGAAGCGTCTTTATTGATCCTGAAAGTTACACAACTGGACTGTAAAGATATATGGAAAAAAGAAAATCGCCAGGAAAAAAGAAAGCGGAAAACACATGCAGATAAAGAGGTTCACGGACTATATACCTAAATATCTGGCGTCTTTGCTGCGTAATATTAGACTCCTCCTCTTGAATTCTGTTGGCATTTTAACAGAAATGTTAATTGTTTGCCGTCAATGTTCTTAGCCATCAGTAGGGATAAAGTCCACGTAATACACACCTACCTTTTATCAGTGATGAAATTCTCCTGAGACTGGTAGCAAATATATATTGAAAAAAAAAAAAAAGAAACAGGATGGATGTAATTGTTAAACACTAGGAATCAAACAATTAATTTGAATGTATAATGCAATCAGTTACAGGTGCAACAAACTGGCAATTAATGTGCAATTCCATAATCATACTGTTGTTTACATAGATCGTTAAAACTGTATGTAAAATTGTATATTTACATGAGATAAAAAACATCAAACACACATTAAAACCCCTAGTAAACCAAAACAGCTGTAAAAGGTTTATAATCATTTGCGCACACGCAAATATATCTGCATACATGCTTTTTTTAAATTACAGACAAACTGTCCACCGCAAGAAATTCTTATTAAATGTTCTGCCTACTTCTTGCGCAAAAATTCGCTCACGAGCTCTCTGGTATTCCTCTTCCCGCTCCTCGATGGACTTGCTTCTCCTGTCATCCTTCAATCTCATCCTCATCTGTGCAGAGAAGTGGATTAGTAGTGGAATCCTATGGGGCCCATACATCTAGCCTGTACCTGGGTAATTCCCCATTTTGCCGGAGTCTGAGGATAGCAAAAAGCTAACATGTTGGACAATCTCAATTCCCCGCTTAAGACCTGAAAATGGTCGGGATTGGGGAGTTGAGGATTTTTAAAGTGTTGAATTTTCCACCGATTCCCCGATGGACCGCCGATCATCAATCGGCAGAATGGGAAATCGGGCCAAAAATGTTTGGGCCAAATAATGCGCGATGTTCATCTATGGCCCGATTCCCCGTCAACGCCAATCAAAAACGATGGACACCAATGATCGGCAAGCAGTCAGGAAATCGAGGAAATTCAACATGTTAAAAAAACCTATACTCTATGAACCTGATAATTTTTGCGTCGGAATCGGGGAGTCGAGATTGTCCAACATGTTAGACATTTGCCCCGATACATGATACATGTTTGGGCCCCATAAGTCGGGGTATCTGTCAGAACAGACATAAGCGGCACTCACCTGATTATCATCCTTGTCTAAACTAGAGTTATCTCTTTTGAGAATGTAGCGCTTCTGGAAGTCAACGCTCTTTTCATCCTTTATATGTTCCTCGAACTTCTGATCAGGGCTGAAAAAAAAACATGAGAGCAATTAAAAAATACATTTGTTCAGAGACAGTGTTAACTTTTAAGTTGTTGATTTTTAACATAAACCTATGTAAAAGTTATTGCAAATTATAGTACCACAGACGAGAAGTATCAAACCTTCAAAAGAGATAAAGTATGAAGTTACCTATCAGCTTCTATAAATTATCTAGCATAATGGGAGATGTATTGTATCAATCCTGGGAGAGAGATCAAGCAACCAATCAACTGACATTTAATAGACCGTGCTACATAAATTATAGAAGCACATTTATGTAGCACAGTCTATGAAATGTCAGTTAGAACCTGATTGGTTGCTTTGGTCAACTACTCCACATAATCTCTATCCAATGCTTGATACATCTCACTTACAGTCTGTAAAATGACAGATGCTGACTGGTTGCTATAGACCACTGCTCCACTTTATATCTCTCGAAATGAATACACAGTGTTAGAACCAGGACAAAGTATTTTACACACAAATATTCCAGACCTTTAATTAAACTGTTCATTTGTCAGGCATTCAGTAATTGTGTAAATCAATCAACATATCACATTATTACCCTTTGTTTCAATTACTTTTACCATTTGAGATCATGAGGTTGATTGGCAGAAAACAAAGATTTCCAAGCAACTATCTACTACTAAAAGAAATCCAGGTACACGCACAATGTAAAAAGATACAAAAAAAAATAAAATAAAGCCTTGTGAGGCCTTATCCATAGCTCACATTCTTGTATTGCTTGTTTTGTTCACAATGACAGATTTGCCACTCTGGTCCACATTATGATCAAGGCCGAAGTACGCGGCGACTCTGTGCAGGAGCATCCTGTGATACGAGGTCATTGGTGGGAATTTTTTACGTTGAATCCTACAATACAAAGAATATGAAATGTAGGAGAGTGCAGATAGCATATCAGAATGTAAATACATATACAGTACACTAAGTGGAAGGAGGCACTCACTCATTGGTAGCAATAAAATCTAATATATCTTGTTCCAATTTAAGCAGCATCATTCTATCCCTGAAAAGAGACAGCAAGACATTTCAGATTACTAGGTGCATAGGGACATATTATATCAGGATAGAAAATAAAGATTTTGAAAACATTTTTTTTTTTTTGGCACCTTATTTCAGTAAATAGAAAAAAAAAAATCAAACATTGAAAAACAAAAGGCTGTGCAGTATATCAGCAACTGTGAAGACATCCTAATGTTCTGCTTCCCTTCTCACTCACTCAATCCTAATCACCATTTAAATTAATATTAATTAGTTTGGTTAATGGCAGAGCAAGAACATCAATTATGAAAAGCATTCGAAAGGCCGCACTGATCAGACGTCCGACTCTCTAACCCCCTCCCTCCGCTTGT